>JAWNNP010000867.1:0-619527 GCA_035044805.1 Leucophenga maculata | reverse complement strand
CATAGATACATAGATACACAGATACATAGATACATAGATACAATGATACACATACACATAGATACACAGATACATAGATACATAGATACAATGATACACATACACATAGATACATAGATACAATGATACATAGATACATAGATACATACATAGATACATAGATACATAGATACATAGATACATAGATACATAGATACATAGATACATAGATACATAGATACATAGATACATACATAGATACATAGATACATAGATACATAGATACATAGATACATAGATACATAGATACATAGATACATAGATACAATGATACACATACACATAGATACATAGATACAATGATACATAGATACATAGATACATAGATACATAGATACATAGATACATACATAGATACATAGATACATAGATACATAGATACATAGATACATAGATACATAGATACATAGATACAATGATACACATACACATAGATACATAGATACAATGATACATAGATACATAGATACATAGATACATAGATACATACATAGATACATAGATACATAGATACAATGATACAATGATACATAGATACATAGATACATAGATACATAGATACATACATAGATACATAGATACATAGATACATAGATACATAGATACATAGATACATAGATAGATACATAGATACAATGATACATAGATACATAGATACATAGATACATAGATACATAGATACATAGATACATAGATACATAGATACATAGATACATACATAGATACATAGATACATAGATACATAGATACATAGATACATAGATACATAGATACATAGATACATAGATACATAGATACATAGATACATAGATACATACATAGATACATAGATACATAGATACAATGATACATAGATACATAGATACATAGATACATAGATACATAGATACATAGATACATAGATACACAGATACATAGATACATAGATACATAGATACATAGATACATAGATACATAGATACATAGATACATAGATACATAGATACATAGATACATAGATACATAGATACATAGATATATAGATACATAGATACATAGATACATAGATACATAGATACATATATACATAGATACATAGATACATAGATACATAGATACATAGATACATAGATACATAGATACATAGATACATAGATACATAGATACATAGATACATAGATACATAGATACATAGATACATAGATACATAGATACATAGATACATAGATACATAGATACATAGATACATAGATACATAGATACATAGATACATAGATACATAGATACATAGATACATAGATACATAGATACATATGTAGATACATAGATACATAGATACATAGATACATAGATACATAGATACATAGATACATAGATACATAGATACATAGATACATAGATACATAGATACATAGATACATAGATACATAGATACATAGATACATAGATACATAGATACATAGATACATAGATACATAGATACATAGATACATAGATACATAGATACATAGATACATAGATACATAGATACATAGATACATAGATACATAGATGCATAGATACATAGATACATAGATAGATACATAGATAGATGGGCCGCTTGAGACGTTCACCGATTAGAATTATCAATATTGAACTTGACTTTAAAAACAGTTGGATGAATTTAGATAGTTTTCCATAGAATCTTTGAACACCACTTCTTACGCTTATCGTTGGAATATGCAAAAACCTATTGTTGAATGATAATTCCGACCATTAAACAAAACTCAGAAACAGTGGTTTACCTTTTACCCAAAGATTGTCAAGCTGAATAAAGCTGGACTTTGAGCATCTCCATCCTCTATATCATCGGGGGTTTCAAACTTTTTTGGTGACAGAACCCTTTCAGAGTGCGCAATACTTTACAGAACCCTGCAATAAAACAAGAATCATTTTGTTGATGATTTTTGGCGATCTTATATTATATGTTGTAGTTTGGCAGGCTCGAGGTCCAATATTAAATAAAACTAAATGTTTTTTATCATTCCATATATTTCGACCCTCTTCGAGGATCTTCTTCAGAAATTTCTAGAATTACATATAATAACATATAAAATATAGTCTCACATTTAAACAGAAATTATTTTTTTAAAAATATTTCTAAACAAAAATTACTAATATTACGCATACCCTACATACATTTTTATACGCGAACAGCGGTTATTCTGTCTCCTTAAGCGTGGACTTTTATACTATTTGTTTTTATGGCAAAACTGACTATATATATGAGCAAACTTTTCGGTGTCTGTTTTGTAGTTAATCCTCTGATCAGCTGGTGTTTTAATTGTGCGCTGCATTTCTAGTAAGTACCGCTTCCCATAATTACTCGCTTGCTGTAAATGTCAACAGCTTCAAAATCAGGAGAGTGACCAGTGTTTGCAAAGTGGGCCGCAAGGGCCGTTTAGTGGTCTTTAAGTCTGCAGCAACGATGGTCCAATTTATGTGCGGAAATCCTTGTTTTTAATTTAGAATTCGTCATACCAACATATACTTGATGACTTAGTTACTAATCGTGGAGCTTTAGGCAATGTATCAATTTGCTTTTCTGAAAGTTCCTCCATAACAATATCAGCAATAATGGGTGACACTGGTGAGCCCATCGGCATTCCTGCCAATTGAGCATATTATTTATTATTATAAGAGAAATAACGACTATCTTTAAAAAATAATTTTACCATCTCCATGAAACAGACATTATTTATGTTTGTAAGTTTCATGATAACATCCCACTTGTTATTTATGCCATCAATAGACAATTCATCGATAATGCTAGGAAACAATGACACAACGTCATATGATATCAAGCATTCATCGTTACAGATAATGGTGTTATTTATTTTGTCTTTAAAATTGTCACCAAATATTTGCTGAGACCATATGTTCGAGAAATTATGCAAGAACAAAAGGGTCTCATAGTCAAGACTGGTTTGTGCACTTTCGGCAATCCGTATAGACTAGGTGGAAGCGCTGTCCTAGTTGTCAGTCTTATCTTTTCTTGAATGTTAATTGTATTAGTCTTATACAATTTTCCATTAGATCATTATTTTTGTTTTGTAGGGAAGTAGTCAGTTTTGCCATAAAAACAGTTAGTATAAAACTCCACGCCTAAGGAGAATAACCGCTGTTCGCGTGTAAAAATGCATGTATACCCTATATTAGTAATTTTTATTTAGAAATAGTTTTAAAAATAATTTCTGTTTAAATGTGAGACTATATTTTATATGTTATTATATGTTATTCTAGAAATTCCTGAAGACGATCCTCGAAGAGGGTCGAAATAAATTGAATGATAAAAAAACATTTAGTTTTATTTAATATTGGACCTGCAAAACTACAACACATCATTTTTGACTTGTTAATAGTGTTCTTATATAGGTGAGGCACATTAAATTATTTTTTTCTAAATATGTACTTGCGGGGTTTCGCCGAGCCCTAGTATTCCGCGGAGCACACTTTGAGTATGGCTGATCTATCGTCTCCATAGTCTTAAATAATTTTAAATAATTATTAAGGATAAATCGGTATCCACGAAAAATGTAAGACAATTTCGCTCTTCTATTTTAAATTTTATTTTCTTATTGCATTTAGTAAATGTTTTGTAATTTTAAGTCGATCAAATAATAGGTGTTTAGAAATATTCGAATGTAATTTGTTGTATGAAAGTTATAATCTCAAGTCAAGTTTGCTACATATTCTGTTTAAAGAATTAAAGTGTGTTCTTACTTTTAAAGAGTTTTAAATATAAAAAGAATTAAAAATAAAAGGCGGTTAACATCTATCAGGGGTACATAATTTTCTATCAGAATTTTTATGAATTTTTTGCTCAAATCGAAATCTACTAAAAAATCATTAATGACTTACTCAACTTTTTATCAGTGCTATAATATGGATACAGAAATTATTGCCGGATGCCTTTGGTGAAAGTTCGGTTTGTGATATTACAATCTTTTGAGTCTTTTTGAGCTCTGCATAATTTTACAGTGAAGCTGTTAGCCTGTTACATATGATGATTCTTTTGAATGAATCGCTTTTAATAAATTCATTGATTGCAACTCATTGAATGAAATACTACGCTTTTACTCTAAAAGTATTCATTTTGTGGGCTTAGTTGTAAATAAAAAGAAGAATAAATAATTTGGCATCATTCATGAATTTCATCTTCTTATTCTTCCAAGTATATATTATTCTATAGCGGTCCATAAAAGATGCACCTAAATTTGTATTTAGGTTCTGTTTCTCATTGAGACTTTTTTACATATTTGCAAGGGTTCATTCAACGCAAGCATCGATTAATAACAGGAACACACAAAATGAAGAAAGTCTTTGGAACATATTTCGTTATATGATATTAGTGCAATAAAAAGAAACTTTTAACCCATTAGACTTCAAAGTCGGTCAAGCAATAGTTAACCAGAAGTTTTCAATAGTTTACAGACGGCATTTGCGTTCAACTTTACGACTTTTGTAAAATATTACGAATTTTCAGAAAGCCGTTCCAAGATTAATTTTGCATTATAAGATTAAATTTATGGTTCTATCGATTCAATAAGTTGCAATTAATGACTTTATTCTTCAACATGTTGCACTAATAATAGGCGCACAGCTTTCGTTTAGTAGGATTTTCTTGCGGCAACATTTACATTTTTCTGAATTATGGGTCTGCAACATGTTTATTCCAATACTTAATGTATATAAATGCGGATCTATATTAAATTTAATAAAATTTCATCCGATAGCTTTATACAAACATATAAACAACTCTTTCTGTGCCGCTTATACGATTCATATGAAGTGTGGTTCATTTATTTATAAACAAATCATTACATACAAATCGGCTGAGCCGATTTCCACATCTTCTGTAAGCCTATTACTTAACTGTTAATTATCGATATTTATTCGATTTAACTTCTTCCAGTTCTAGTTAACTTCTTCGTGATAAGTTTATAAGAACAAACTAAAACTTTTAAATCATTTTTAAAATTGGTTAAGAAGTATGCAGAAATACAGTTGAAATCTTTATCGACTTCTACAGAATATCTGATACTTATTTCTTGAAAGTCATGCTAAGACATTTGTTTAGATAAGTTTGTATGTAGGCGCTCTTCGTTTAAATGTTCAGGATCTCAAATTTTAATTAGATTTGTAAACAGTTTGCAGAAATTAGTAAACATTTTTATGTATCGAAATATTGGATTACAATATTGGACACAATTCTCAAATCTTCAAAAATACAATTCATGAAAAGCTGTGCGCCTAATAAATACAATTAA
Source organism: Leucophenga maculata (assembly GCA_035044805.1). NCBI lineage: Eukaryota > Metazoa > Arthropoda > Insecta > Diptera > Drosophilidae > Leucophenga > Leucophenga maculata. The sequence goes on along the minus strand of JAWNNP010000867.1, from coordinate 614,200 downwards.
ACGAAAACAAATATCATTTATAGACCCAGAGAAACATATCGGCAATAAAGAAAGAACAAGATTTATAGCATATTAATAAACTGTGACTAAAAGATGCTCATAAAATTACCTTAGGGAAATATTCACTCTTAATTAGCTGATCAGATCTGTACCATTTTTCACTTTCAAAATGATTGGGCGCCTCCAAATTCGTTCAAATGGTCCGTGCTTTACAGTAAAGTCTTCAAGAAATTTAAAACTTTGTTGAAAATGTGAATCGAAAGCAACTGGAATGAATAGGCCGAAGTATCATGAGGAAACCCCTAGAAGCACAGCTTACCAAATTAGTTTAGCGCTTAAGACGAATGTAACATTCATAGACCCATTCAAACATCCATCCTCACAAACTTTCGAATTTATAATATTAGTAGGATAAGAAATAACACTGTAGTCGAGTGCGCTCGACTAAGAGATACACTGCACTCTCCCTTTGAACATTGAATTTTTATGCTGGCTCCGTGTTGGATATTTTATTTGGATTAGTATAAGATACGCCAATTTTATCGTTTCAAGATAAACTAGACCACAACAATATGTTATACATACCAAAACCCAGACAGGGTTAAAGATTTGAATGGGGACTAAGAAAGGGTTGGCAGATACGTTGAATACTACTTATCTGGAGGGGAATAGGAGACACTAAATACGAGGGCCACTATTTATATTTGGGGAATAGCAAATAATAACAAACATTTTTAAATGAAAACGGCTTTATGTTTTTCCAAGTTATTCTCCATGAAAATTTATGCACTTTTGCATTCGCTCAAATCAATTTCGAATCACTTTTCCACTCCCCAAAACATGGGCGTAGAAAAATTCGTTCACCACGCAGTTTTTTTTTGTGATGTTTGTGATATTTTGAGTGCTCAAAAACGTGTGAGAGCTTGCATTGTCATGTTGGTGGGTGATTCGAAAACGTCCATTTTGATCGTATTTTTTCACAATCGATTTCAAAATTTTTTTGCACAAATCCACACGAGCCTGTTTTTGATCGATTGTCAAATTATACAGAATCGAACGCGAAAAAAAATGTTCGTGTGAACTAAATTTATATTTATATCCCTGCCACCGCCTAAAGTGCTAGTGTACCATAGTTCAATATCCTAAAATATATATTTTTCTGTCTTATGGAACCTTTTAAATTATTTCAAACTGTTTTATAAAACACCATACTAATTGCATCAAGTGAATAAGTAGAAATAACTATATATGCCTGGAGCATTCCAAAGTAAACAGGACTTTTGGGATTCCGCATTTTCTTGTGGCGGCACCTATATGTCAATTAGCACGTTGTAGTGTTGTGTGTTTGAATAGCAATGAAAATTGAATTTCTGCATGATGATATTTGAAGAAGTAGATTAAAGTTGGAAGTTATAAACTTCTTCAGCAGTGGTAAACATTAATGCAAAAATATTTTCACGAGGTGTAACCATCGACAATGACTTTTGAACTTGAACTCGGCTCAGTAATAGGAGCGGTTCTGTTTTTCGATGACGACTTGGACGTTTTTGCTTCAGAAGCAGTAGAAATGATTGTATGAGGTGCCGTGTTTTGCAATTAACTGACTGCAGACAGCGTAAAACTAGTCGTTTGAGATGCTGCAGGTCAATAAACAACTTCAAGTGGATCGGTCAAATCGAGCAAATCCACCTTTGACTCACCCGCCGATGTATCTTGCAGCATTGTTGAGTTACCCAACATTATTAAACAACAAGTTGGTGAAGGTTCTGTTTTTTTAAAGGTAACTAAAGTTGGAGGTGAACTAACATCATCTTTCACTTGGCTGAATGTTAAAAATGAAACTTCTCAAATAAGTCCATATGCAGGCCAAGAAATATTACTCAAGGCAGTTCTACAGAACCATGTAGGCCTAGAAATACAATAGCGATTCTTAGGAACAAAGAAGAGCAAGAAGTAGAACTGAAAAAGATATTAAAAAACTAAGAAGAACATGAAAAAAAGGCGTTTCTAATCAATCAAGAAGGCCAAAAAATAGGACACAAGGCGATTCTGAGAAACCAAGATGGCGGAGAAATAGTATTCGAGGCGATTCAAAAGAACCAAGAAGACCAAGATATGCAACGCAAAGCGATTTTAAAAATCCAAGAAGGCCAAGAAGTAGAATGCAAGGCGATTCTTAAGAACCAAGTAGGGCAAGTAATAGAACCAAGAAGGCAGGGAAAAACACACTTTGTTGTTGTTGTGTAGCTTGTCTTGAAACCACAAGTTTGGTGTAACTTACACCAATCCCATTTAAATAACGCACACGGATCCAGATTAATGAAAACAATTCATTGTACCTACATATATTTGTTAAAAACATTCCTCCGATTTTAACCCAACTGTACTCAAACCATTTCGTGGCTGAAATATTTAGAAATATTAAAAAATATTAGAAATATTTTAGAAATATTTAGTTTTTTGCATTTACTTTATTGAGAATATCAACTTCTACTGCTACAGGCGGAATCGCAGCAACTCTAGAGGAGGAGGAGTAGCATTGTTAAATAAAATAAAAATGTGCTTTATTTTGTCGCCACTAATCAATAAAATTGTTAAATAAAAAAAAAATTTCCGTTATTTTGTCGCCACTAATCAATACAAATCTAATCGAAAATATTGGCATTCAATTTTACAGTGCTGTCGGCTCGCCGACTAACATTTATTCATGCTATTTCCCGGGCAGTCGTGTAGGGAATCTGAACAATCACCAATTCGCGGCTGACGTTCATAAGCTCACTAATGGGGGTACAAATAACATAATTGGAAGGGATTTCAATAGTAGGCACCGAGATTGGGGCTGCTATAGATCCAATTGTTGGGGCACGATATTGCAACATAAAATGGTGTCAATTATGATTTTTCCTGCCGACCAAACCTATATGCCGCCTACCAGTAGAGGATAAGATTCTACGTTGGATATATTTCTGACTAATTGTCCACAATTTTTTCTCATGCCATTGCTATTAACGATTTGAGTTCTTACCGCCTTCTCCCTCTTTAATAGACCAGTCACCATAGATAACATTGGGTTTGACCTCATAAAAGCGAACTGGGCGCGCTTCATCAACCATAATCTTCCCGATTGAACTCAACACTATTATAAATTCAGACCAGATCGACGGACTAATAACCGATTTCAGTGCTGTCATACGGATCTGATGGTTACAGCCGTCTATTTTCCTTCACGATTTGCAGTCAAAGAAGCTCAATTTAAGCGTTTTTTCCAACAGCTTCGACCAAAATTTATTGCTGGAGGTGATTAAATTTGTCTCTAAAAACTGGAGCTGAGATTGATTTTGCTGTTGAAACGCATGAGACAGGATTTTTATGCACCCCACCAACAGACGGTCAACTGCAATCGAATGCATTATTCCTTCAGATTGTTAAATATCTGAAGCGTTTAACCAAGAGGAATGTAGTAATTAAAGACGGCAATGGTGTCTGGTGCAGATCGCGTAAGGATCAAGTTGAAGCATTTGCAAATCACTTGAGTAATGAGTTCCAGCCAAACAATATTTGTGACACAGGCACAGAAAATGAAGTTGAACAGAACATCAATTTGGTTTTAGAAGAGGGCATAGAACACATGAACAATGTCATCCAATTGTAAATAACATCACACCGATGGTTTTGAAAATAAAAAATACTGCTCAGCTGATATTGACAGGGTCTGGCACTCAGGCATCCTTTACAAGATTAAAAAATTACTTTCGGCTCCATATTATCTGCTGATAAAATTGTATTAAAGTGATCGTTTCTTCTACGTAAAGTAGCAAGGTGATGAGTCTTCACTGATATCTATTAACGCAGGTGCACCGCAGGGCACTTTTCTGGGTTTATACCTTATTTACAGCTGATATGCCTATATCAAGCGAAGTTCGTGTGGCAACATATGCTGATGCTACGGCAATGGTTGCAACCAGCATCCCCTGCACAGAATCTTCTCAACACCTGCAAACTGAGCTCTGCATGTTAGAGAATTGGCTAAGTGGCTCAGTTCACATCACCTTTGCGTTAAGAAAAGAAAACTGCCCACCAGTTCGGTTCAATGGCTTAGAAATACCGCAACATGACTTGGCGAAGTATCTTGAAGACCATCTTGACCGCAGATTGACAGATTGATTAATTTTAAAACGAAGCAAATGCATTGTCTTTTGAAAAGCATTTCTCAACTCAGTTTAGAGAATAACGTTAGACTATATAAGGCAGTATTAAAAATAATTTGGGCTTATGCCATACAGCGAGAAATACGAACGATAACGTAAACCTATCGCAACTATGTTTCCAGTGACCCAAAAGTGATAAAAATTTGAACTGAAAGTAAAAAAGGCATATTTCATTGTAATGCGCTAAGTCACATATAGGTGGCGCAAGTAGAGAATGCTAAATCCCAAAAGTCCGGACGATTTTGGAACGCACCTTGTATTATGTGTGCTCAGTTTGTCACATGCATACAGTATAAGTGCGGGTGTTGTCACATTATTCGTATCTGCTTGTCTGTCAAAATATCCGTGTATCTATGTATCTTTCTATCTGACCATCCATCTACGTATGTATGGACATATGTACAAGAACGTATGAACAATGCGAATGACAAAGGATTGCAATGCACAACAGCACAAATAACAACAGCAACACGAACAACAACAACTGCAACAATGTGCACTAGCAGAAATGGCAGCAGCGGCAATTGTCATTTTAAATGAATGAATTAAGTCTTATGACACAACACAATAACTGCAATGACCTTTTTTAGCACAAGCTTGTCAACTTGGCATAAAACAATGACCGAAGAGTACGCGTAGAAGCGAGACGAGTAATATGGTGTGGTGTATGATGGAAAGCGGGTGGCGTTGTTGGAATGACAATAATGGCGCACGTACCGTTGAAACGTCAAAAGTCAGCGAGTCATTCAAAATGGTTTTTATTGTTGTCATTGTTGTTATTGCTTTTGTCACTTGGTCAGCAATGGAAATGACTTCCGACACGAAACAGGAGAAGGAAAAGCAACAGCATCAGACAGATTAACAGATAAAACAACGTCAACAATGCATCGTACATACGTAAGTATGTTTTGTATAACGCACAATGCTCACGTGCTCTGCTCCCACTCCAACATTATCCTTATGCAACATTCTTTGTACGCTGACTTGCACTGAATTTGCAAGTACTTATACACGTGTTTAAGTATAGCCAGTGCCAACGAGAGGGTGGGTTTAGAGTAAAGGGTGTCAAAAAGCGTGGTCAATTATTTTTGTTGGTGTCGGGATCTCGAGGCACTAGTTTAATTTGGATTGTTGTATTGAATAAATTTTATCGCCTGGCATTCGCTTGGTGATGGCCTGGCTCTCGCTGCTTATAAACGTCCATTAATCCACGCATCCCCTGGGTAAGTTCTAAACTCGACTTCGTCATACCCTGTACATCCAATGAAAACTAAATTTTTAAAGAAATTATATTCCAATCTGGATCCGTGCGGGATTTGCGTAATATACAACCAATATGTCATTTATGCCGAACTAAGTCATTCACCTGGGAATGGCCAACAATGATTCTTGTGTCAAACGGTCCAAGCAACTCACACGTCCGTTAGGACACGTATCTCCTGGGTAGCCTCTGAACATCTGTTCAGAGGTGAGCTAACGTGAGAAGGCGAAGGGGCCCCCTCTCCTTTAAAAAGGGGTTGGTGCGCTGGGCTTGGGACCCGCCACTTTAAAAAAAAAAAAACTCCCAATGAAAACTAAAAGGAAGCCTCGGAACGACCCCTTTGATGACGACCCCCCGCAAACGCTATAAGGATCACGATATACGGATATGCACCTGGAATGTCCGCACCCTTAATTGGGATAGTGCAAGTATCCAACTGGTTGATGTCCTCAAAAATGCAAGGCTGACATCACCGCAATCCAAGAAATCCGATGGATAGGGCAGGGTTGCTCTAAAAAAGCATCCTGTCACATCTACTACAGCTGCCATGCGAGTAAGCACGAATTTGGATGTGGTTTCGTGGTGAGTAGGAAACTACGTGGCCTCCTCTCTAGGTTCACACCTGTTGACGAGCGACTAGCCGCGATACGCATCAAGGCTAAATATTTTTATATTAGCCTGATTTGTGCGCACGCCCCGACGGAAGAGAAAGACGACGATGCTAAAAATGACATCTATGAGCGCTTGGAACGTCTGTACGAGCGCTGTCCCAAACACGATGTCAAAATCGTGCTTGGCGATTTCAACACCAAGATTGGGAAGGAAGAAATCTTTGGCCCAACCGTCGGAAAATTTAGCCTTCACGACACTACCTCCAATAATGGAGAGAGGCTAATCGATTTCGCCGCAGGTCGGAACATGGTAGTTAGTAGTACCAGATTTCAACATCTTAACATCCACAAGGCTACATGGCTGAGTCCTGATCAAAAAACACGCAACCAAATTGATCATGTTCTGATCGAAGGAAGGCACGCATCGAGCGTGTTGGACGTGCGAACGTTACGAGGTCCCAATATTGGCTCGGACCACTATCTTGTCGCAACCAAGGTACGCACTAGGCTCAGCGTAGTGCACGCCGCACGTTCCACCATGCAACGAAAGCTAGACGTCGGCAAGCTGCAATCAGAGCAGACCGCCGCAGCCTTCTCAAACACACTCTCCCGACTGCTCCGGGAAACCTCTCCGATTTGTCGAGATATATGTGAGCAGTGGACACATATCACCCGCTCCATGGATAGAGCTGCCAAGGATGTCATTGGTTATACAAAACCTGTGAAGAATTCTTGGTACGATGAGGAGTGTCGCAATGGTCCTGCATAGAGGAACGCTTCTTATCAGCGAACTCTGCAGTCGGGAGCAACGCGAGCTGTTAGAGAGCGATATCGAGAGAGACGGAGAGAGGAGAAACGCCTTTTCAGACGCTAGAAAGAGGAGCAAGAAAGGCGGGAGTTTGAGGATGTTGAGATGTTACGTAACAGAAATGAAGCTCAAAAATTCTACCGAAAGGTCAAGCGTCTGACTGAAGGTTTTAAGCCCGGAGTAACTGTCTGTAAGGAATGGAAATCTGGTAACGGATGAACAGGAATCACTGAGATTATGGAGGAGTCATTTTTCTAACCTACTCGGAGGCGATGAAGCGAACAATTCCGCCGATAGAGAAATGTCACCGGAACCACCAGTTAATGATGGCACAATTGTAGATCTACCGGACTATAACGAGATCGATTCAGTTATTAAAAAGCTGAAAAATAACAAAGCGGCAGGCTCTGATGGGCTGCCAGCTGAGTTATTCAAGACCGGCGGCGAAGAGTTGGTTAGGAGTATGCACCAGCTTTTATGCAAGATATGGTCCGATGAACGCATACCCAATGACTGGAATCTCAGTGTTCTCTGTCCTATCTTTAAGAAAGGAGACCCCGCTGTTTGCGCCAACTACCGCGGAATAAGTCTCCTTTTTATTGGATATAAGACTCTGTCGGGCGTATTGTGTAATAGGCTGAAGCCATATACCGACTCACTAATAGGACGATATCAGTGTGGCTTCAGACCTAAAAGGTAGACCAGTGACCAAATATTCACACTACGTCAAATCTTGGAAAAGACCCGTGAGTTCAATAAAGACACTCACCACCTATTTGTCGATTACAAAGCCGCTTTCGACACGCCGATAAGAGCGAAGTTCTTCGACGCCCTGTCTGCACTAGGTATCCCGGCAAAGATTGTCCGTCTTTGCATGGCGACGCTATCTAACACACAAAGCGTTGTCAGGGTGCGGAAAAACCTCTCCGACCCCTTTGATACAAAGAGAGGTTTCAGGCAGGGCGATGCTCTATCGTGCGATTTTTTCAATCGAGCGGCTGCACTGGGCTGGGCACCTCATTCGAATGGACGAAAGAGCTCGAGCACGCATGGTTTACATGGGGGGCCCAAACTTGATTGGTGGACGCCGACATAGAGGACGATCGGGCACTCGATGGAATGACCAGGTATGGAGAGATCTCTCCGTACTTGGCATTCAGAACGACTGGCGCCAGCGCGCACAGGATTATGGAGTCTGGCGCGCTTTCCTGGACGCGGCCATGACCGGCAGACGGTTGACGGCCATTTAAGTAAGTCAGTAAGTAAGTCAGAAACAAATATTTTTCTCACAAATACTTAAGAAGAGAAACGTTTTAGTGGTCCGACATGGACATTTATGATATTTGTTATTAAAATTTAAGTGAGAAACACCAAAATAACGTTTTTAGCTAAAATAACAAAAAGCCCAAAAGTGACAAGATTTTTTTGAGTACTACCCCTTAGAAAGGAGTTAGCAAGTGTAACATTTTTTTATGTTCATAGGTGTATGTTTATATCGACTCGACATTTTGTGTGGGGGCTATCCCTTCTAGTGCACCTTTATGGGATATTTTATTATTAACCAAATTTGGCTTTAATTAACTGAATTATAAATAAAAACAGAAAAGGAAGGGTAGATTTGTATGTAACGATGTATGATCTGAATCTATATTAGGGTGAAGCGATAATGCATGGACTTTCAAAAAAATATTTTGTTTTGACCGGTATTTTGAGGTGCCTTAACACAGTTGAATATATACAGGCGTGCTCCCGTTTACACTTACTTTTGCGTTTTGCGATTTCAGTAAAATATTAATCAGAATTATTGGACTTCTTCGAGTTTGGTGTCGTTTTCAGTGCAAATTTGCATAGGTTTAACGCATGGTTCAAAGATAATATGATACGAAATCGCAAAAGTAAGTGAAAACGGGAGCATACCTGATATTCTTTTATTATTAAAATTTTTCAAAAACTTATTGTATTAGAAATACATATTTAAATATCAAATTTTTGTATTAAAAGTAGTCATGAAAAATCCTTAATATTCTGACAAAAGCCTAGACCGTTTTCGATAATATCCTTCAAAGTTTCATCAGACACATTTAAATTCAGAGGAGCTCCGTTATATAACAGTCTCGCCATATAATATTATCGGTATAATTTTTAGCATCGAAATTGAATGCAGGCACCTTAAGCGTTCGAAGTCTATAGTCTCGCTTTTATAATTCTTCGACGTGCTAGATCCCGTATATTTTTTTTATCATCTTCAAGCATTGAAATGAGAATATTTTCTGGGTGACCAAAATATCCATATCGTTGGACTACCTTGTCAATAAGTATCTTCAAATCGGAGCTCAAATAGCGAATCGGACTAATGATTTGACACAGGTGCTTAGCTCTGTTTATGCATAACGGTTTACATTGTATTGTAAAGCACATCGGGCATAAACTTCCATCACGTACATGGCTAATATCACTTATAACTTTTAATAATTAGGCCCTGTACCGAAGGTACAAGAGCCTATTGGGTTTGTGCAAATGTATGTAACAGGTAGAAATAATCGTCGAGACCCCCCAAAGTTACCCCCATTATGGTCAGGAGTGATAGAGGAGTCGATATAGACATGTCCGTCTGTCCGTCTGTCCGTCCGTCCGTCCGTCTGTCCGTCTGTATGAACGAAAGGATCTCGGAAACGGTAATAGATAGAGACTTCGTGTTTTTTGCTTTCGACTAGGACTGCTCCGGAATTTCACAAGTTTATTTTAAAAACTTGCCCCTCCCCCCTTCCCATAAAATCACCACCAAGGGTAAAAATTTCTTCGGCACAAAAAAAAGTAAGTATGCCAGTATAGAGATATCGTCCTTCTTAGCCAAAATCCGAAAAGTTCATCAAAATCGGATAATAAATGACGATTTTATAAGCAATTGAATTTGAACGACCCCCCTTTTCTTTCATTCATATTCGTGCAGTGAGAAGTGGTCATGTGTTTGGTCATAAGCTCGGGAAACATTTAATGTGTTAGTTAGGCGAACTGAACTGGTACAGGGCCTCTTACAGTCGGTTACGCCCGACTGAAATTTCCTTACTTGTTTTTCTTCTAGGTTAGTTTTAGTGCCATTCAATCTTAGAATTCGATTAGCTGTTGTTAGCCATCTAGAATTGTTAAGGAATCCAGGTTCCATATTAGCTTAATTAGTAGCAAATATACCAGTACTGATAGCAGTCATTACATCGTAAAGATATTTTTGGTAATTTATTAGAATACAACTGGCAGATATACGATTGTAATTGTCTGTTTTTCTTCCATCAGCCTGTATTCACATCTGTTCCATCCCAGCCAACAACAGCAATTTCACTCAGTTTTACAGACCTCGATTTCACGTGAGTTATTATAGTATCTCTAATACCTTTATCCGTCCCCGACTCACATGTAACGTGCCCGAAAAAGTCGCTTCCTGGCTCCGATAAAATCTCAAAATAGTCTTCTTTTAGTCGTTTTCTATAAAACTTCCGTCCTTCTGAATACGGTCTAAAGTTTTATTTTTCTCCCATCAAAATACATACCGCGAATGACTTTATTGCGATCCGTTTTTTGTAAAGTTCATCTGACTTTAGTTCTCTCACGGCGCAACGTTGATCGATCGATGACACCAGTTCGATCGTTTGATGAAATAATGCCATCTTTTAAGACAGAAGAAGCTATAACAACAGAAGCTCTGTCAGATATCAGGCAAAGCCTAATGAAGGTTAATTAAATCTCCTTTTTTTTAGGGAGGCAAACTTCTTTGTTTTAAGTATTCTGAATTTTCATCATAAAGACTAGAAGATGGTACAAGTAAGCTATCGCAGAAGCTGCTGCTTTCAATTGACAAGTCACCAGTTAATGAACTAAAACAACAAGGTTTATCAAAATTATTTTCCACTCTGTAACGCTGTTTAGGCCCTGTACCGAAGGTACAAGAGCCTATTGGTTTTGTGCAAATGTATGTAACAGGTAGAAATAATAATCGGAGACCCCCCAAAGTTACCCCCATTATGGTCAGGAGCGATAGAGGAGTCGATATAGACGTGTCCGTCTGTCCGTCCGTCCGTCTGGCCGTCCGTATGAACGAAAGGATCTCGGAAACGGTAATAGGTAGAGACTTCGTGTTTTTTGCATTCGACTAGGACTGCTCCGGAATTTTACAAGTTTATTTTAAAAACTTTTCAATATATGGGACTCAGTTATAAATGTATTAATCTTATTTTTTGTTAGTTTGTAGGCCTTGATATGGTTTCATTAAGCTTCTATATTTGTCGTAGTAGTATGTAGTTGTGAAATTCTTTTAAGACTCACAGTTGACATATACGATTTTTGTCATATTTCTAAAACTTCGTGTGCCAATCTTTTAGACATTTCATGAACAGTTGGCTGTTTTGTTGTTTTGTCAGGCTTAAATTCATGTTTGATGAAAAGATAACTTTTCATAACGTTGTTATAAGTTGGTAACTGAGATACTGGCAACTTCTCCGGCAAACCAAACACAGAACAGATTGTCATTTGTCGTGTTTTGACTTGAGACATGAAAATAATTTCAAAATGTTAACAAGAGAACTGATCTAAGCGCTCGAGTTGAATAAATGCCATTCTTTCGGCGTTTGAGTGTGAAGCGAGGAATGCGGAGTACCTCTCTCCTCCCCTCTTGCACTAACAGAGCATCGCTCAGGATGTCATTCAGCGTTTTTAAAATGTTTGCTATTTCATAAATATATTTATGTAAAGTTATTTAGTGACCCAAAATTTGTTAGTAATGATGAGATTTCATAGCAGAAATCGAAACACATGTGTATCCGTTGCTCTTCACTATAATGTTCCAAGTTGTTGTTAATAATTGTCTCTCTTTGCATTATAAATATGTACAAGCATGTTTATCATGTAAATTGACCACTAAGCCTGCTAAAAATTCATTACTTATAAATATATGTATTTATAAATTTTTTCAAAACTTTATGATGATGAGAGCACCTCCAAACATAGCACGAGCTAATTAATTTTCTTGTGCTTAATGATGACTTAAAATAGCACCATTTAACAGGTATGCTAAAGCAATAATAAAATAACAAAAAAATCGCTTCACCCTAATCTATATGTAATATGTTATAAGAATTAACGTGACATAGACCAATTTTGACGTTTCTTGCCAAATTATCAACAACAATGAATATATTTTCTTATAAAATTTTTTCCTCTTAGCTAATCGGTAAATCAAACACACTTTTCATTTTCCTTTTATGACTTTTTTAAAAACAGCAAAAGAAAGCTCTCATACAAGTCCTTTGCCACTGCATCTTAAGGAATAAAAAGTTTACAAGAACATCGTACCAAACAGAATAAATTCAAAAAATCTGCAGTAGACATTTATTTATAAATCTCTAACCAGGTAAAAACTCTGGTAAGTATTTAATGGCACTAAATAAGGCATTCATTTGGTATTTAGTCTAGAAAGCCACCAAGAGTTTATTGTCTTCCTCGCTACACCTAGACGGATTTGCAGTTTGTTTCCCTCTTATCTGGACTCAGTGGGCGTTTTATAGTGGGCGGTGACTGGAACGCTTATATAGTTGGTACCGTTCTAGAATGGACCATGAACGAGTATATAAAGCTATTACATGCCAAAACTGCGACATACTTCTAAAAGGTAGACCAACAAATTGGCCAACAGATCCACCTAGAATACTTAATCTTCTCGACTTCGCTATAAGTTACGGTATCCCTGTTTTTCTACTACCTATTTACGAAATTCCCGATTTATGCGCTGATCATTCCACACTAATAGCTGAAACGAACATAGTTGCCAGTATAGTGAAAAATAAGCCCAGCCTATTACAGTACAATGCAGACATTAACACTTTCCAGAAGGTATTAAACCAACGAATACACGTTAACCTGGATTAAATAAATAATAGAGACATCTTCAGTACAACGAAATCAACCTTTTAATGTTGAAGCTCGCAATCTTGTGCTACATAAACGAAGGCTTCGTTGGAGATGGAACTTTAGTAGAAATCCTCTAGACAAACGAGAGTTTAATAAAGCATGCAGAGATCTTACGACTCGAAAAAGTACGAAACGAAGTAATTGTGGAGCGACTAAGATATTTGGAACCCTTCGAGACAGGGCATTTTAGTTTATTGAGAACTACAAAAGGCATAAAAGGACCTACACGAAATTCGAATCAAAGATGGAGATAACGTATGGTACAGATCAAAAAGAGCCAAAGCAGAATTTCAATTTTTTGATACTGCAACAACTGCTGAAATATGTGAACTGAATGTCTTCCTAGAAGCATGTTGCGTGCAAAGGATACCCTAGGTGTGGAATCCCTTTTTGGAATTCCTAGATGAGTTGGCAACACTAAGAATTAAATGGTTACTCGGGGGATCGAGTAGGAAAAATGGCAGGGCTGGAATCGATAGGGAGTGAGAGGACTTGAACGAGGGATTCTGAAAAGCAGCAGGGTGAGTGGCATATGTTTTTGGCGCGAAAAAGAAAAAAAAGAAAGAAAAAGAAGAAGACGACGAGAATCGGTTCGTGAAAAAAAATCAGGGTGCATTAACCTGCAAAAGGAGATATAAAAAAAGAAAAAAAATCAACTAGAGAGAAAATAAAAGTCAGCACCGACGGAAAAAAACAACTACGAGACATAGCGGCACAGATCGACTAGTTGCCGATCTTATTTGTATGTCTGCGCAGGAGTGCAGTGGAAGGTGTCCAGTAAAGTGCGGAGCCATCGTTGGAGCGGAATAAGCGGCAGAAAATCCGAGTTCGTCGTCCGGGCATCTTGAGGAGCACCCTAAGGAGACCGGAACACTGGAGGAAGGGAATTGGAGTCACGCCGCGTGCCTACCTGCGGTCAAGGTTTTTATACAAATTGTAAATTGTCCGAGACCAAGACCCTACTTGGTACTAGCCATTGTCCACATTTAAATGCTGAGCGTTATCGGCGCAATCGTCGTTCACTACGGTAGTACCTGCGCTAATTCACTTCTGGAGCATACAAGGCAACAGAGTGTCGGTTGTGTCGGCGCGTGCGGCGCGCTTGTGTGTCAGTGTAGACAGCCACTACGGCGCCATATTGAAAAGCAACTAAATCAATTCGTGAATTATATAACATCGAGCTCCGAAAGACCACATTTATTAAAAAGGGAATTTTATATTTATATGCACCAAGAAGCCCACGAGACGCTCCTCATAGCCTGTACCGCATTTGCCAAATAATTTAAAAAGTTTAATACATACTATTTTTTTTTAATGAAGTAGTTCATAAATTTTTTTTTGAATAAAGTAGTTCATAAGAATTATATTAAGTTTGTAACACTTTCCTTTATAATTTAGTCCCTAAGATATTGCAATTCAATTTAATAAGAGCTGATATTAGCAGTACAGCCCATAAGGCGCTGATAGGTATATAAAAAAAGAAATAAAAGAATTAATTCTAATCAAGTGAAAGGTCTGACGGGAGGTGAGCAGATAACGAAAGATATATCCATTTCGCCAGTCCTAAACTAGGTCAAAGTATAATTTTAAAGGGAACTTAGATCTGCCTATTTCAACAAGAGCGCTCAAGAGGGATAGGTAGGTTGGGTTTCATTAAAGTGTGCGTCTAAGACCGACTTAAAAGCAAGGAATAAGAAAATAAAAAAAAACACATTGAATTTCCCCTCATCTCTCTCACCAGAATTGTAATTATTTATGTCATTGATCGTTTGTTTATATTATTATATATAGTAATATGTTCCTTTCTTCCAGTTTGTAATAATTTAAATTATAAGCTTAGGATAGAAGTGAATGTATATTAAATTACGTGTAAGATGAAATTCGTATAAAATTTTGTTATGAAGGGTGGGGCACCTGAACGAGCTGGATACACGGAATATTAGTACCTGATCCAAACACAAAAGGGTCGCTCTTTCATATCGCCATGCGACAAAAGGTAGGGAGGGGTATCTGAGACAGTCAATATCATTGGTCTCAGCCTATTCATTTTCCGGTAGAACGAGTACTTTGGTTTGTAGTAAATCAAAACGATATCATTCCTAATACGGTAAGGGTATTAGAAATATAATTTTTTTTTGCTATATTCTGTTCCTTTCTGTGTCGGTGGTCGTGCCCATCCCTGAGGGCTACTGAGCGATAGCTGGAGGACCGATCACAGAGAGTCCCCATTAGTGGCAGACGGAATGCAACAAGCAACCGGCCTAATGTCACTTCTCAAGAGGTCCTTAAGTAAATGGAATCTCTTAATCGTACAAAATAACCTGGATTTGATAGTGTTGATGACAGAGTAGTTAGAGCGCTTTCAAAAAATGGGATACTATTCCTAACAATGATTTTTAATTTCATCATTCGCATCTACCACTTTCCTTCACAATGGAAAACCTGGGAAACTTGAAGCACTTTTTACGTCAGTTTTCCAGTTTTCTCCAAAGTATTCCAAATATTACTTCATGGTAGAGTACAGCCACTACAAGATAGGTGCAAAGTTATTTCAGAACAACAATTTGGTTTAAGGTTTAAGCACGGATGGGCGGAACAATGCCATAGAGTGGTCAACACAATCATCGAAGCCCATGAACAACGACAATACTTCTATGAAGTCTAATTAGATATCAAACGAACTTTCGATAGGGTTGGCATAAAGAACTTCGTTAAAAGATAAAAACAAATTCTCCCTGCGCCTTTCTTTTTGTTCTTGAAATCCTATTTGAGCAACAGAGCTTACCGAGTTGTGATTAGAGATGAAGAGCCTGACATCTATTCTGAGTGAGATAACGTATGACAGTCGCACAGTTTAGACATCACGCAATATTTAAACCGTTATATATCGCAATGAAGGGAAAATTTAAAATCTAACCTATCTTAATAAAATCTATTGCTTTCTGTGATCATGGTTTTTAGATTTAAAAATTCTGTATGCTATTACAACGTGCTTTTAACTACTGTGGTAATCACATGTTTAAAGTGTTATATCTTAATGAGGTAACCCCGTAGAACAACCGTTTTTTTTCACTACCTCTCGCTCTGCACTATTAAACATCTGCTTCAACGTGAATTTAATCCTTTTTATATGCAACACATGAGTGGCCAAATGCATTTAATACACGTTTATACAACACGTCCATTAACCACCCAACGACTTTGCATTTCAGTTGCCGGATTTGCCGCTTTCTGTAAAGTGAAACGCTTTTAAGGTGATGGCATTCAAGTGGAGAAAGCAGAATTGCAGGCAGAGTGTCTCTCGGTGGCGTGTTACGTGTTGCATAAATTTTTCTTTTAATTAAATGAAAATTGTGTGCGACATATCTCTTTCAGTGTGCCCAACCACTCCCATCTGCCACCAATCCGCCCACTTATCGCATCTGCATCTCTGTCGATTTTGCTCTTACATATACTACGTGTCACAAATAAATTAGACATCAAGTGGCGCTGTAGAGGAAAATCGGGTTGGAGTAGAGGGCGCTGACCGGGGTTTTTTATTTTTTTGCTTTTAGAAACGCGAGAACGAGCTGTCACGACTTACCATTTAGCGCAACACGGTCCAACTTGAAATTTTATTGCATTTATTTATACGAGCGGTCGCCCAGCAGCATTGTGCATTATTAAATTACTTCTTAATTATTACGTTGTATCATTGGCAGCAATATACTCTAAGAGAACGTAAAATTTAGTCAGAAAAAAAAATGTAAACTCGCGATTTCACATCTAATAAACGAATAAGCTCAATGAATAAATAATTTAAAAAAAAAACAAGTAAGAAAATCACAGTCGGGCGTAACCGACTGTAAGAGGCCCTGTACCAGTGCAGGTCGCCTAACAAACACATTAAATGTTCCCCTAGCTTATGACCAAACACATGACCACTTCTTTCTGCACGACTAAGTGCCTTTTAAAACATTTTTTTATGTATGAAACGAAAAGGGGGGTCGCTCAAATTCAATTGCTTATAAAATCGTCATTTATTATCCGATTTTAATGAACTTTTCGGATTTTTGCTAAGAAGGACAATATCTCTATACTGGCATACTTACTTTTTTTTGTGCCGAAGAAATTTTTACCCTTGGGGTGATTTTATGGGGAAGGGGGGGGAGGGGCAAGTTTTTAAAATAAACTTGTAAAATTCCGGAGCAGTCCTAGTCGAATGCAAAAAACACGAAGTCTCTATCTATTACCGTTTTTGAGATCCTTTCGTTCATACGGACGGCCAGACGGACGGACGGACAGACGGACAGACGGACATGTCTATATCGACTCCTCTATCGCTCCTGACCATAATGGGGGTAACTTTGGGGGGTCTCCGATTATTATTTCTACCTGTTACATACATTTGCACAAAACCAATAGGCTCTTGTACCTTCGGTACAGGGCCTAAAAATAAATTTAATTAAACAGAATTGAGCGAAATCTATAAAATTCTATATATGCATCTGGCGTATCTGGCGCTCCATCCCAATGGAAAGAACAGCGCGTAAATAAACAAGCCATAACAATCGAGGATGACGGTACGATGGATGAATCCGGAGATATTGAGAACGAACCTTATATCCAAAAAGAACTGCTACCAATAATCACTGTCATAAAAAATGCGCCAAATGCCGTTAATTCACTGATTAAATCGGTATCCACATACTAAAGAATGCAGCAAGAATATTTTCATCGTTGTAAAAATATTTCTGAATTCAACGTCAAACTTCAATGTTGTCTGCCACGAACTTAACGAACAAAATGAAACAAGACACACCAAACCATTTAAGGCTGTGCTCTCTGGTTTGGACAAGCAGAGTAATGAAGACGTCAAACGCACTCTGATTGGACTTGGCTTAAACTGCATTGACGTTCAGACCATCGAAAAAACAACAAAAATACGCTTAACCACGCTTAATTGCGCAAGGAACATTCGAGCATAAGTAATATTAAGGTTCGCTGGGAGTTCAAGTCGAAACTAATTGTTAACTTTTCTGACACTGCGCTGGGACTCGCAAAACAGCTGAACACCGAACACACTGGCGTTGCGCCTTCTGCAAAGCTCGCCTGTCGCACGTCATATTTGTCGATGCTTCAAAAGCAGAACAACAACGGTAAGCACATTCCTTGTACCACACTGTAATAATACGCATCGTGACGCATCTTCATGCATACGCTTCTCAAAATAGTTGCATTTTGTTCTGTATTAGCATTAAGTAGTTGCACTCAGAGACATGGGGTCATTTACAGAAGTTCACATTGTGAGGAAAGTTGTTGACTGTCACTGATTTGGGAATGACCAACAATGATTCTTGTGCTGTTCGGAGGTGAGCTAACTAAAAAGGCGAAAAACACCCCATTAGTTAGGCGTTGGTGCTCTGGGCTCTGCATTCGCCACCGTAGAAAAAAATCACTCCAATGAAAACAAAAAGGAAGCTGCGAACGGAACCCTACAATAACCCCCGCACACGATATAAGGACCACAATTTACGGATATGCACCCTTAATCCAGGAAATACGATGGATAGGACAAGGCTGCTCTAAAAAGCGAGACATCTTCTATATCTGCCATGAGAGTAAGCACGAATTTTTAAACAACGTAGTCTCGTCTCCAGATCCACGTCGCAGCCAAGGTTCGCACTAGGCTCAGTGTAGTGCACGTCTCAACATGCAAAGAAAGCTAGACGTCGAAAAGCTGTAATCACAACAGACCGCCTAAGCCATTTCAAACACACTCTCCCGACTGCTCCATGGATAGGGCTGCCAAGGATGTCATTGGTTATTCAAAACCTGTGAAGAATTCTCGGTACGACGAGGAGTGTCGCAATGCTACTGCAGAGAAGAACGCTTCCTATCAGCGGACTCTGCAGTCGGGAGCAACGCGAGTTGTTAGATATCGAGAGAAACGGAGAGAGGTGAAACGGCTATCTAGACGCAAAAGAAAAGGAGCACGAAAGGCGTGAGTTAAAGGATGTTGAAAGGTTAATTGACAGAAATAAAGCTGGAAAATTTTATCGAAAGGTCAAGCGTCTGAGCGAAGGTCTTAAGCCCGGAGTAATTTTCAATAAGGTCAAAAATGGAAATCTGGTTACAGATTCTCAGGAATCACTGAGATTATAGTGGAGTCAGTTTTTCGACGCCATGTCTGCAGGAGATGTTTCGGCAAAGACTGTTCTTCTTTTCATGATAACGCTATCACACACACAAAGCGTTGTCAGAGTAACAAAGAACCTCTCCGAATCTTTTGATACCAAGGGAAGTATCAGGAAGGGCGATGCGCTGTCGTGCGATTTTATACATCTACTGATGGAATTCATCCTACGGCAGTGCCCGTTCATACAGAATATGTCCGGATCGATCTTCCAAAAGAAAATAATTGGCACTCAGGAAAGGCGAGTAAGTAAGACGTTCTCAGAGATTGAAAAACAGTCTCAACTCATGGGTCTAGCGGGTAATTAGGACAAGATGTAGTACTTGGTGTCTTCTCGCACGCCGTCATAGTGAATGGGACGGTCAGTGCCCAAGAAGAATTTCAACTTTAACCTGTAGTAGGAAACTTCGTCTATTTTGGATCCGAAATGACCAGCACAAACAATGTCAGCCTGGAGATCAGGCGAAGAATCGTGCTTGCAAATATATGCTATTTTGTGCTGAGCGAGCAAATTAGAAGTTTAGTCCTCTCTCGAAAGACGAAAATGAAGATCTACAAGACGCTGATACTCCCGGTCCTACACTATGGCGCAGAGTAATGGACCGTGATTGTGTCATACGAAAAGGCATTGGAAGTCTTTGAGAGAAAGATTCTCCGCAGGCTTTTGGTTCTATTAGAGTCGGCGACGAGTATGAACCGCGAGCTATATGATGTATTCAATGAGGTTGCACTGAGCTGCTCACCTCATTCGAATGGACGAAAGAGCTTCAGCACGCATGGCTTACATGGGAGCCCAAATTTGATTGGAGAACGCCGAAATAGAGAACGACCGGGCACGAGTTGGAATGACCAGGTATAAAGAGATCTCTCCGTACTGAGCATTCAAAACAACTGGTGCCAGTGCGCACAAGACTACAGCAGCTGGTTCGCTTTCCTGAGTGCAGCCGTTCGACCAGCTAAGTAAGTGAAACAGCAAATTTATTTGTTTTATGTTGGTGGAAAAAACGAATAGAGAGAGACGTGCATGATTTGTTTGATACACGTTTTGGTAATCCTATTTTCCGATCAATTATGCCTGAAAATACCTTTCAAATGATTACAAGAGCGCTGCGCTTCGATGATATTATCAGCCGAAGACAAATGCGAAGCAGCGATAAGTTGTCTCCTATTCGTTATTTGTGGTACCGTTGGGAAGGCAATCTTTCAATGAATTACAGCTGCCATGTAATTATCGAGGAGCAACTGGTGTATTTCAGAGGACGATGCTCTTTGAGACGATATATACTTTTAAAATCTGCTAAATATGGTTTAGAACTTTGGTTGGCTGTTGACTCAACAATGTGTGGAAGATGCAACTATATTTCGGGAAACAAAAATATGAACAGCCTGTGAAAAACCAATGGGAGAATGTCATGACTGAAGGTTTAAAAGGTCAAAATATCACGGCTGATAATTCCTTTTCGTTGTTTGACTTGTCACAAAAACTCTTGGTAAAGAAATTGTCAAACGTGGGAACAGTTCGAAAATTGTATATAAATTAATAAAAAAAAAAAAAGTAAAACAGCATTGAAAAAAAGTATGTTATTTCTTTTAACTTCAAATCGAGTCATGTTTTATAACATTTTCGCAACATCGCCCGAAATTATTGTTTTGAAAATAACGCTTTCTTTGTGGTCATATGTGAGCACATGACCAGAATATGTTGCCCATTGATGAAATGCAACACTGCATATTTATGCCATTCACACTGTCACACGCAATCATATTAAACTCAACGCAAACCACCTGTAAAGCAATATTTGAAATTAACGAAACATTTTGCCACAGAGAGTGGTCGGTCGCGCGTTGTTAAAATAGGCGCTGCGCTGATACATAAAAGATTATATACAAAAATAAAGCAAACTTAAATAAAATGAACGCTGCTGCACTATTTGTACAGCCGGAAAAATTTTCGCGTGCCGGCTCCGCGGCTAGTGGCAAAGGATACAAAGAAACTACGCAACAGGTGATTAAGGCAGGTAACGCTGCTACGATGTCGCATGTTGGCACCAGTGGTAATATTGGTGGTATAATAACGCAGCTGCAAGCGGACTATTCCGACTACAGATTTACGGTTTATCGCTGCGCTTCGAAATTCGTTACGTTGCAGAGGATCTTCAACAGTGAGTAACATCAAAGTAGCCAAGTAGCTCAGATAAATTTTGCAACTTACTCAATCTCTGACGCGCTATGATTTTTTTATAGCATCCAAAATACCCTACAAACTAGTATTAGCCATACTGGATCGTCATGGAATGTCATCAAGTGCGGACAACAATCTGATGGTGCCGCCATTCCAGATAACCTCGCTGCTGCATGATATTTATTACGCTTGCGAAAAGTTGGGTCATTTTACAAAAGCACCAAATTACAAACTGGAAACGGCAACATCGCAGTTGGCTAATTTCTTTTGGAATATTTTCGATCCGTAAGCTTAATGAAGCACAATAACTTTCGTAACAAATATCCTAATGTATCTTTTTTTTTTTTTAAGGCATCGTCGTCATTCTATATCGCTACTCGAGATCAAAGTTACTTTTGTGATGCTCTGCAAGCTGTATAGTACCGATTTGGTAATCGCGGAATTCTACAGTCTTGTGGCTGATGCCAAGACGAAATGTGTCTCGAAATTTAGTTTCGAATATTTACTAAATATTTTGTGTAAAGTGCTGACCTATATTGGTGAGGGTAAAGCATATGGTGCACACAATATACAACAGGTTATGGAGCAGTGCTATGCGAGAGTAAGTAGGTTTGAATATTAGGAGTTGCAGTTAATTAACCCGTTCATCACATTTCTCAGTGTCACAATAGCACCGGCCTGACAGAGCACCAGTTCCATTGTCTCTGGACCAGCACACAAACACGTTTTCTCATATACGCCAATCTTTTGGCACTGATTAAACGCATAGAGGACACAGTGCATTTAATACACAGTAATAATTGCTCTGGTTGTCGTGAGGAGCGCATCATTGGCATACGATTTAAATGTCAGCGCTGTCGCGATCTCTCGCTTTGCTTGCGCTGTTTTGCTACAGGCTATACAAACGGCAAGCACGATCCATCCCATCGTATGTTTGAAGTCTTTAGTGAGGATCAACCACCGAAAAAATTTACGCACTATCTAGCTCGATTGTGCAGTTTGTTTAGTTATGCCCAAAAGACGCATCACGTACGCTCTAGCCGTGGTGGTGGCAACACAGAGGAGGAAGAAACGAAGGGTTTCTGTAATGAGACGATTGGCAATAACAGCGGTTGTGCCGCAAGTGAAACAGAGTTGTTGGACATTCCTGCGACTACAAATCGTAGCACGCGCACCAATTCAACGGCAAGCATGGAAGGAGCAGCACCAATGACGGAGACAAAAATGGCACCCACGCTGAACGCATGCATTAAACAACAGCAGATAAGTCGTGCTGCAGCAGTCTCGGCACAGCAAGAGTTATGTAAGCAAGATTTTTTTTTTTTATTAAAAAGAACTTAGTATCAAATCTAATAAAATTCTAATTTTTTTCGCACAGCTTCACTGACTGGTCTCGCTACCACTGCAAGCAATGCATCTGAACGTCTACAATGCATTATCGATCGACTGCTGCAACAAAATGCGTAAGTTGCAAATGTACTTGTTTATAATAGTTCAAGTTACTTTTTTATTATTAAATGAGTATATTCACACATGGCGTGTAAATTGTAAATATTATTTGATAGCCGCGAGCGGTGTACTTTTAATCGAGGCATCGCAGACCCAATAGTATATATATATTTCAAGATGCGTCGATCTAGTTATTTTCGTTCGTCTTTTGCCAGATAGTTTTTTAGCAGTTTTTTTTTTATGTATTTTGCAGACATACAGCTCAAAACCGGAACGTAGAAATGTTTTAATTTGACTAATTATATAATATCGTATAGTTGTATACTTCAGTCACTTTTTTGACATGGAATTAGGTCTCGTTGTTAGTTAGTTGTGTATGACACGCCGATGTATATCAAACGATTTAAAAGTTCGTGTGATGAATAATAAAGTTTCGGTGCCACCGAAAATAACGAGTTTTTTAGATTATTTTATTTAACAGAATATTTTTTTTAGAAAACTTGAAGCGCTATTAAAAATGGTCGCCACTGCAACGCATGATGAGATCTCAGTATTTTTGAACAAACATCAAAACTTTCTAGTAGATATTATCAGTGAAATGCGTAATCTCTCGGTAAGTACATTTATAAATATCCTGTTTAACGTTAAAACACGAAATAGCTTTGCACATCTGTATGTTTAATCGCCTATTTCCAAAATGTAGATATATAAAACTAACTTGTAATTCCTTAACACATCGAGTATAAATAAAATGTATAAATATTGTTTTAAATTCACAGAACAACTCCACTACTACGCCTATTACCACATCAGCCTATTTGACGTGCAGCACACCGCACCGTTTGGCTACACAGGGCCAACCGGTGTCCTTGCCGAATGCAACATGCACATATAACGATGCGGTCGAACAAGATACCACCGGTGACAGTGGCAATGAGTATCTTACCCATTCGAGTTAGTGAATCCCTTAAGTCGTTCATCATTATTAAGGTTTAACATCCATTTTTTTATATAATTTAGTTAACGGTGCAGATTTGAATCGTAGCTATCTGGAGGCGAACAGATCCGATTTTTCGGTTAAAGATCTTAGTCTTTGGTTCAACGATAATCGCAAATCATCAGCAGCTTCAACTGCACCAGTCTCTTTGCCGCCGTTACAAACGCTTCATGAAGAGGATACTCTCGACCAGAGTACTCTTGAAATTCGCAACAATGAAATGTTTACCTTTAAAACGCTGCTGCATAAGGTGAGGGAAATAGTTGATGATTCTTATAGCGACAACACCGAATTATCGGAAGCTACTCAAAATCTGGAAAATGTATTAGACAACATTATAAAGGACGAGGAGCTACGTAGGCGTAGCACATAAGTAAAGTTAAGAGCAAGCAGCACAGACGTAAAAATATTTAGAAGTGCCTTAAAGATATAAACCAATAGTTATACAATATATATATATATTTTTTTTTTAAAACATAAATTGCTTTAATCAATTTTATCATTTTTGATCGAGTTGTCATTTAATAAATTAAAAACAAAAAAAAAATCTAACAAACTGAAATTGCACATTCTTTTACACGCGTCCGATTTATATATACTAATATTAAAATGAGGAAAGATTTGTATTTTTGTGTGTGTGTGTGTGTAATGAGTAAACTCAAAAACTACCGTGTCGATTTCAAAAATTCACCATTGGAAAGCTACATTCACCCTGAGTAACATAGGCTAAGTTTGGTCAAAATCGGAGGAGGCTGTGTCAACATATCTTTGCATCCATTTGAGGTACGGGGACGAAATTTGGTATACATGTTAATAGAATCGGGAAAAGTAATCGTGTTAAATTTGGTCAAAATCTGAGGGGGCTGTGCCCCAACCCACATACAAACGATAAACAAAATTCAACATATCTTTGCATCCATTTGAGTTACGGGGACGAAATTTATTACACATGTTAATGGAACGAACGATACAAAATATTTAACATATCTTTGCATTTATTTGAAGTACATGGATGAAATTTGGTATACATGTTAATAGGATCGGATGAAAGTTTCATAGTTTAAAAGATAAAAAAAGTTTTTTGATTTATCGGTTTTGAATATTGCTGGAAGAAGTAGAAAAGTGCTAGGAGTCGAGTAGTAGGAGAATATATTGTGTAATGAAAATAATTTTTACCCGGGCGCAGCAGAGCGTGCCGGGTACAGCTAGTAAACAAATAAAGATCAAAATCACAGTGCCGAGTAAAGCTAAACTTGATTAAAGCAATACAAATTGTAGTCATTATACTGTTCGCAATATATAAGGTTTTTCTTCAAATGTCAAAATGTATTTAAGAGATGAGGAGATGAGTCACATAAAAAATTAATATGGTATTGTGTATGCCTACAAATTGATATTTAACTCGAGTTCTACCAAACTTGGCACTATGTAACTGATCCTTTGGTAAAAGCGTATAAAACATTTTGTACACAAAGTTGTTTTTAGTTAAAGCATTTTTTTGTACCCCAAATAAATCGACATGAATTTGCGAATGTACATATATGTATACTCTAAATTTATTGATTATTGTTAGATTTTATCACAGACGCTAACAAATCGCACTCCATTTGCTTTTCGTTGAGTTCGAGCTGCAACGCCATTGTCTCAGTTGCATTCTCTCGTTTTTTGTCTTCATATAATGCGTGCCACAGTCGGAATTCCTTGCGTAGCGCATCTTCTAGCTGCAAAGTAGGCATATGTAGCGCACCCGCTTCGCCAGATTCCGCAGTCGTTGATACTATTGTGTCGTTTACTTGCAGCAACTGTATATGCCGCACATTACATTTGTGCTGCAATAGATCCTCGAAAAGTACTCGCAGTAACAAACTCAGCTTGGATTCATTTGCGGCGTGTATACGCCAACGATAAATACTCTCATTTTCCGCTCCGGAATCATTTGTGACATTTGAGCTCATTATGACCATGCCGTACCACTGCGATATGAGCTGACGATTATAGTAAACACAGTTTGCTATTGATTTAGTGTAAGAGTCGCTCGATGTGTCCATATCTACATCCATGTCTATATTTTCTGAATTCCTATTCGATTGCATGCAAACTTCAAAATCGAATCTAGCGGCGAGTAGTCTCTCAAATTGGGCTAAGGCATCACTATCCATATATGTAATGCACAGCTCACAACTTGTGGAATGCGTCATTATCGTTGCCAGAAAATCCTGTTGCAGGGTGGCGGCATTGTTTAAGGTAATGGAGTATTTAGCTCGTTCTGCCAGAAGCTGCGCAATGTCAATGCTTTTTAAATGCAACTGCTGCGTAAAGATAGGTGTTCTGCACTGGAGTTGTTTTTTTAATATTGATTTTATATTGGTAGCGCTATCCAGTTCCAATTGCTGCTGAACTTCGTAACAGACAAAGAGCTCTGCACGTTTATGTGCCACAAGCTGCGCGAGAGAGAACTTTAACAATAGAACTGCAGCACATTCAGGCAGTATACAATGCTGTTCCAGTACAGTGTGCCAGGAAAGCGATTGCAGCGCAACATTCTGACTATGGAAGAACTGTGAAAGAAATACGTCGTCTTCATTTTCGTCTATATTAGCATCATCAAAACATTTGGTGTTAATACGACAACGTAGCTGATATAAACGCTGCTCGTAGTTATAGCCATTAATGATCCGCTGCGAGTTTAACCCAGACGCTTCATTGTCATTAGTAGTATGCATAAGCAAAAGTGGTCGTAACCGTTGTACTATTTTCTGTGAACTTATGCTAGTGTTAACCAGTGGCACGCCTACAACTAACTCATCCGTTGATACTGACATACGCAGCCACACATCACTACTACGCTGTAGCAATTGCTTCTCTTCGAGCAGTGGTGAACGTATGAGATGAGGACCGAAACTTAGTTTATCACGCATGCGATCAAAATCACGTTGTGTAATCTCACGATGAAGAAGCAGCTCGGAACGTGCAGATGTTATACGCCGAAATAATTGTTTGAATTCGCCCATTTGGCAATCGGCGTCTTCTTTTCTGGCATTTGTTGCTATACCGTCGCCGGTAGTGTTTTCGGTTTTCTGGAAATCTATGCATATAGATTGTCCGTTCGTGTATTCAATCACAACGAGCGAATGATATTTAATACGATCATTGATTAAACGATAGTTTTCCACCTTTTCATACTGCTCGACTAGTTGATACGTCGCTATGGCTGTTTCTGCTGTATGCAATGAAGATTCCATGGGACGCCGTAATACAAGCAATTTGTCCCAGCAACGCAACAGTATGTAAATCTGTTTATTTCGATAGACATATTTACCGAAGCTTAGCTCCGGCACTGATGCTGCCTGAATTGTGTCATTTCCATGCGAAAGCAACGTTGTAGACATTGTACTTGTGCCGGCACTAGTATCGGCTGTCTCCACCGCTTTACTGTGCATCAGCCGCTTGCTACGTGCTCCAGTATATGATTGTATACGAGTCACCAATTGCCGCAAACAGCTCTCACGTAGATTTAAAGAGTGCAGCAATTGCTTCTGCCGGAATTCAAAGAATTGCAGCTGGCGTGTAAGCACTAGGCAAGTGCGTACATCACGTTTCCAACGTAATATATCACAATAAAGCAAATTAGAGTTTTCAGCACATAAAACTTCTGGTAACTCGCGCTGCAATTGCATTGTCCGTATTAAATAAAAATAAAAAACAAAATAATAATAAGACACACTCCCTGCTACACAACGCGCGAAATTCAACTAGGGCTGCATTTATTGCTACATTGGCACCAAGTTGATAGTCTCGCTAACAGCTGTGTAAAGCGCTGCCCACTCGTTTCTGTGTGTACGCATTGTTACACACTTGAGAGCGCGTTTATGTGTGTGTGCAGTGGCA
Organism: Leucophenga maculata; assembly: GCA_035044805.1. Lineage (NCBI taxonomy): Eukaryota > Metazoa > Arthropoda > Insecta > Diptera > Drosophilidae > Leucophenga > Leucophenga maculata. Next base: position 586,663 of record JAWNNP010000867.1, on the reverse strand, counting down.
GAGGTAGCAGCAGCAGTGAAGACAGTGAAAACAATCTCAGCTCTTTTCGATTTTCGTGAAAATTCAAGTTCAAAACAACACATTTTAACCCATTATGTGCAAGTGCTGCATTAAGATAAAGCTAGTATTTAAGTAATATTTAAAGTGTTCATACAGCACAACGGTCAAAAGCCACAAGTGAAACGAGTCTGACGGAAGCATTTGTACAAAAACAACAACAAACTGTGTTGAAAATCGATGCGGCACTAAGCATAACGTGAAAAAGAGTATTTTTTAAAGTTGCTTAAGTTATTTATAGGAAAATTGCATTATCCTACGTTTACAAAAAATTATAGACTTAAGGAAAAACGGTCGCAACACGTAAACTCAAAGCAAAAATCACAAGCACACACACAAACGCAGACAGTGCAGGCTCACATATAGGAGACGCGTTGTAATCTGTTGCCGCTGTCCTCATCGCCGCCACCACCCTTCTCCCCCTGACTAACGCCCTCACGGCCATCGTAGCAGCTGCCAGCGAACCAGCTAAGCTAGTTCGCTGTAAATTACAACAACAACAGACGCCCACAAATAGTACTAGCTTGGTATAAGAAGACGACTAGTGTGTATAACCACACACAATAAAAAAAAGAAGAACAAAAAAATAGAAAATGGTAAGTTGTAACCTTAACAGATGCCTAACAGAGCGCTCCGAATGTATACGATCATGCACAATTAACTGTTGTTTAACAGTATGTACACGAAACATCACTATTGATAAATAAATATTCGAACTCATCGAAATAATTTAAAAACTAAAAATTTACAAACGATTTCGCCTGATGCGCGTTGTTCGGTGGTACCCCTCTCAATGTAGCCTTAACTTTAATTTACTTTTCACACAGAGTGTGAATAGTATTATAATTTAATCATAATGTTTGATACGCTTTAATGAAATCAACAAACACTCCATACATTATACGCATATGTATGTATATATCTGCTCAACGAGACTACTCAAACGACTCATATTTGTACGTTACCTCAATTTTTAATGTATCCATCTGATAGCCTATGGATCCTACAGTTGTTCCTAGGTTGAACATATATAATAATTTCTATCTCAGCCAAAATCTACTTGAAATACGATAAGGTTGTGGTGGCTTTCTATGAACTGTTTCACATATACATATATAAATAGGCGGTTTCTGCTCATGTTTAGTGGTAGCCGTCCGCCACTTTGCTTGTTCTGCATGGAAACACTTTTTATTCAAGTCAATATCAACTTATAATTCGATATGATGAACTCTTTTATATTTCAATTGGTATTACAGATGAAAGTTTCTTTTATATTAAGTTAACGTCTATCTGCAAAGAAAGTAGACTTAAGTATAGCATTAAGTCTTAACATTGACTTTTTTGTGTGATGTATGTGACGAGTTACAGTTACAGTTTCACTTCTAACGATGTTTGAGAACTATTTTTAATGCGGTATACTAATCCATACATACATATATAAATATGCGTGAAAAGGGATTATGATGTTTGTTGAACTTCCACCAATAATGAACAAATAAAGATTCAGCGCACGATACAACTGCTCAATGCTCCACTGTCTTTCCCTCTTTGGGAACGAGTAAGATTTCCGTAGCGACGACACTTAACGAAAAATTTAGATTAAATCAACCTAACATACATAAGCCGGAGATATAATAAAATAAAACTTTTCGATATCTTGTTTCGTTTTCGAAGTATGTATGTACCAATATCATAATTTTATGCCGCCAAAATTCTTCTTTTCTTTTTCCGGCTTTTATTGGGTTGATTTAAATTCGTCGTGAAATGACGGCGCCATCGAAATCGGACTCGCCCCTGTTTTGTGTTCTTTTTTCACTTTGCGTGTCAATATCTGATCCGAATGAACTTTTAAGTTTAAGAGATTAATAAATTTCCTAATGAATTGATTAAAATAAATGGTCATATTACAATTTTGTGAGACCATTTTGGGAAAGGCAGCACTGGTGCGGAAATTGATAACAATGTTCACGTAGCATAACGATTTCCGATATTTTTTTTATAGAAATTTGCTGATATATTTATAAAGATGTAGGACAAGATTTTTAATGTTCTTGTAAAATTTAATTGTCGTTTATGTTGCCCATTAAGCATCATGTGTCCTACTTTACCTGACAGTTAAATATTAACCTAACTTAAAAATACTCTAGCAGAGCAGACAACCTTTGGTTGCTTAAAATTATTTTCAAATAATGGTCAGCGTCCGAATTCCCAGTTGACCTTGTGTTCAGGCATAGACGTCAATGAAATTTGTGTGAAAATTGATATCTATTTACAGAAGTTTTTAAATTTTTCAATGCTCGCTACTTCAGGCTCTCGACACACAATTCGTCGGCTTTTAACTTCACCTAGGATCGAATTTTACATCTTTGCTGCGGCTTGAGTACTCCAACAGTTCAGTATCCATCCTTGCTTGGTAGAGTTTTCGATCTCTTGTTTAGAATCGTGGTCGGGTAAAGTCTAGAAACAAAGTGCTAAAAATGCATACACAATGACTTTCACCAGGACTAAATTAACATAATTATTAGGGTGCGTATGAAGCAACATGCTCCAGGTGCTACAGGGAACATATTAGAATCAGCACCAATGATTGCGGTTCTGTGTGTGGTCAATCACCGTAAACACGTCCACAACTTTTTCAACTGTCGACTCGATTGAGTCCTGAAGATCTATCTTTTTATCTTTCTTCATGTCTTCTTACCTTAAGTTAACCGATCTTTATTGGTTGAATTTTTTTTGAGTATTTTGAATTTGTTCAAATATATGTAACAGGCAGAAAAAGCGAACAAACGAGGTATGAACAACGAAAACTTGTAGACATGTCATGTCAGACTTTGTCAATAAATATTCGTATACAAAATTTGTTGTGTTTTGATCGTCTATTTTAGAATATGCTGGTAAGTTGAATGTTTGCGTCGAAATCCCAATCGTAGCTCAATAATACAGCGTTGGTTAGTCAAAAACTAATTCAAGCCAATTGAACAGATTATTTCCGACGATTTTGATAGACAAGAGTCTATTTGGTCGGTGGAGTGATCGTTGCACCTTTATTTAATTTTGCAATTGCAATGTGCTCAAACGGCTTCCAATTCTGTCTTACGGTTAGTCATTTGGAGTTGTACTCAGATTTTATTTTTTGCGCATAGTAAATAGTGGGTATCGGTGAGTGATACGAGGAAAGTTCGAATCTAGGTTGGATTTTAAAGCCATTCGAAATATGTATTTTCTTATGCACACGAAAAATTAATTCTATGCGGTGATTTGTAAACGTGTGATGGAGATATTTCTACTATTGCTTTTTAGTATCACCATTATTAAATTGCTACCCTTCTGGTTTCTCATAAATCACTTCCAATGCATGTATTTGGCGTTGAAATCCCCTGCAAGAATGAATCAATTTGTCAGCCGATATTGTTTCTCTTGTCCATGAGACTTAGCAATACTGAGTGATCACAGATAACAAATTTTCCTTAATTTTTGGGGCAAGTCAGGGTATACTGTATAAAATACTAGCTGTACACGGCACGCTCTGCTGCGCCCAGAAAAAACCTTTTGTCCGAAAGAATGTTGTAATCTATGCATCTATGTTCTCTTTAGACAAGCAAACTGTCCTTACTTTTATAATGATCTCAATTCTTTATTTACAAAATTACATATCCCATTAAAATAGTTTATCTAAATATTCTCTACTCAGAAAATTTTTTACTCAAACAGACATATTACCGGGCGGACATACACAGCTACCGCTGATCTCGAATATATTGTATATTATTTTTATCTAATTTAGAGATTTAAAAATATTGCGACTATTTCGACATCATAGACAGACACTTCATTTTATTTATTTGTAGATAACATTTTCAAAATGAGAATTAATATTGAATTGATCGTCCACTTTTATTATCTAGTCATAATTTGTATTGGGGATAAATATAAATTTCTATTAAATTTAATATAAACTCTAAATATTTTCGTTCCTTGCGAAACTAATACAACAATTGGAGAACTGGAGTATGGAGGCTAGCCATTTAAGTGTTTCGTTCTAGACCTACATATATGGAATATTTTATTACGATTCATTCAAGGTACACCAAGTTTGGAGTTTCTTAAAAAGAGGGGTCGATTTGTCAAGTTCAATGAATACAGATCATCTTAAGGCAAACAGAGTCGAAATATGCAAAATTAAAGACTATCTCTTTCAGTCTCCAAGTTCTCGTTTTTCGATTTGTGATGATGTTAAGCATATGAGACTTGCCTCCTTCTTCCTGTTTCATACATTGACACAAACTTAATATACCTTTTTACCCTACGGGTGCAGGGTACAAAAATGTATGCCTACTGTATATATGTATATACAATGGAAGAACAGCTGCAAAGCTTTGAAACCATTATAGCTTTTGATAAACCGCTATTGTTGTCGTCGTCGTCGATTTTACCGCCTTGATATGAACATTTTAATCTGACTCAAGCTATGTCAGCGGCGGCCACGACGACACACCATATCCAGTACATGTTGTTAGCCATTTATAGCATAAGGTGACACCTACAGGTAATGTCGTGAACAAAGCAAGCGTTTTTTTAAATGGAATTTCTTGTTTGTATGTAAATGAAAATCAAATCTCAGACATAGTTGGCACTGAATTAGCAATCGGAACAGTTGTCACAGTATATTCGATTAAATTCCTTGTTTCAGATATTATAAGTATCCGGAGAAAAATAAGTGTGAAATAGAATATAAATAATGTACGTAAATATGAAATAAAAAAAATGGTTTTTATTAACAATAATAAAAAGCTTTATAGACATTTTCACTCATACTTTACTCCGATATACATACTTACATTCGTACGCTTATCGCATTTCTCGTTCACACAGAATTCACCCATCGTTACGCGTCGCGGTGCACAGCGAGCTAAGATTCAGACCCGAGCAATGGTTAAGTCCAATACATCCACATTAACGACATCTACTGGCACTACCACAGCGACGGCAAACTCGGGTATTACCATGTCGTCTGGCACATCGGCTGCTGGTGGTGGATCAGTTGAGCAGCGCAGGCCGAACCAAGCGCTACTTGAAGCAAAGAGACGCGCACGCCTTATGAAAATGCAACAACAGCAGAACGGCGGCAATGGCATTATTTTTGTTGGCGGCGGTAATGGTAGTGGCGCAACACAGGAAGCCGTGACCGACATTTTCCAGAATGTAAGTGTGCTACACGGTGATATAATTTTTCATTTTACTAATATTTACAAAACTTTTCTTTTTAAACCAGGCACTCAACGCGAAACACATGTTGCGCAAACCCACGGGTTTAATATATGACGAGACCATGACACAGCACCGCTGTCTGTGGGACGAGGATCATCCCGAACGACCGGAACGTTTTACGCGTGTGTTGGAGCGGTAAGTAGATTAAACAAATTAAATGTAAAGATAAGGGATATTTCTGTAGGACTTAAATGATTGTAGCTACTAGCGATATTAGAAATCTTAGCTGTATACAAAACTGAATTAATAATGATTGTTATTGTTGTGAAAACCGTTGATTCGGTTGGGGCGGAGACTCGATTGTGTTTAGAACTGAAAGGTAGCTTCTCTATATATACAATATATTATACATAAAAATTTAAATACAATGCCATTGCCATTGTAACTTGCCTTACCCGGTGTGACCTGAATCGCCCTTTTTTTCAGCAGAGAGCGGCTTCAATATTGTTTTACTTTATGCTCGATATTTTTCCAAAACACAGGAGAGAATTAAATCGTCACAAAATGTTCACAAATTATTATCCTTAACCTTCCTCGTAATTAGTATATATGTGAAACTCAAAGGAAAATTGCGAAATTTTTTTATTTAGATTATTTTAGATCATACACATATTTTTATTAAAACATACAACATAGCATCAGACAGCAAAACTTTGGTTCTAGTATGGGATAATTAATATTTAAGCTTGAATTGGGTGTATTAGTATTTGCAAATGCATGTAATAGTTAAACTGACAAGGGACAGACCCAATAAAGTATATATAACCGTTGAGCAATTGAAAAATTTATGTAGTTAAGTAGCATAATAGATCCAACAAGAGCTTGTCTACAAATTTTAAAGGACAAGAGCGCTAAGTAGCTATATGCATATGCTTGCGCTCTTCATTATAATGTATTTGATAGTTCTTACTAAATTTAGTTCTCATTGATACAATAGTGTGGCTTTTCATACGATATAAATTAAAAAATACAGCGCTTATAGACCTTATTATATGTTTATATTCTTATATATAAAGGAATATATTATATTTCCTAATGGGCTTCAAAAATTGATAAGTCCGCCTCCATCTATATGTATGAATATATCTGAGCATCTATAAAAGATTCAGCCACCAAACTATCATAATGAACTATATTTAATTAATATATAGGTGCCATATTAGATGAAATTATTGTTCTTCATTCGGATCTTCTAGTAATACATTTTTTGTAAAACGTGCCAGAGATTGATTGCTAATTTATTTATTTATTCTTTTTAATTGCAAACATTTATTCGTATATTTTCTGTAGTAATATTTTGCATAAAGACAGTCCCAGTCAAAGCGATTTATATTAATATATTCAATGATCTACTCTATACAGTTGCCGTGAGCTAAAGCTACCTGAACGTTGTCAAATAATACCTTCGCGTGCCGCTAGCAAACAAGAGGTGCTATTATTACACTCCGCCGAGCATTATGAGGCGCTACAGCGTACTGCGGGTGTACTCGACAGTGATCTTATGGAGGATTATAGCTCAAAATTTGACTCTATTTACATACATCCGGTAAGCTAATTAGTAATCAAGATTGTTGCAAAGACGACCGTATTTGCAATAGCAATTACGCAAATTAAGTTTTTTTTTTTTTATTTTATAATTTGATTTACATCTTTTATTATTATTATTTTGTATCTTTTTGCAACAACAGTCCACCTTTGAACTTTCATTATTGGCAACCGGATGCACTATAGATTTGATTGAAAACATCTGCACGGGTAAATTGCAAAATGGCATGGCTATTATACGTCCGCCCGGTCACCATGCCATGAAAGCCGAGTTCAATGGATATTGTTTTTTCAACAATGTCGCCATTGCAACACAACATGCGTTGGATGTGCTGAAACTGAAAAAGATCATGATCATTGATTGGGATGTGCATCATGGACAGGGTACACAACGTTTCTTCTACACTGATCCAAGGTTAGTTTAGAGGACGATAAAGTATAATGGGTTAGACGTTGATGTGCGCAACTAATCAGCTATGGTATTAACTTGATGGCTAGATAGCCATCGCATTCATATGTACAATTATAGCTGTGCTTATCAAAGTATAAACAACTCGCTGCTTATTACGCCTCTTTTTTTTTCCTAATTTTACTGATAGCACTAGTTCTATTTATACTGCTAATTTTTCTTTTTCTACATCTATAAAGAGTGCTATACTTTTCAATACATCGTTATGAGCATGGAAGCTTTTGGCCCAATTTGAAAGAATCTGATTTTGACGCAATCGGTGCCGACGAGGGATGCGGCTACAACTTTAATGTGCCTCTGAATCGTACTGGCATGGGAAATAGCGAATATCTTGCAATATTTCAACAGTTAATCGTACCGGTGGCGGTTGAGTATCAGCCGGAATTGATAATTATATCCGCTGGCTACGATGCCGCACTTGGCTGTCCAGAGGGCGAAATGGAGGTGACACCCGCCTGTTATGCGCATTTGATTAATCCACTGCTGCATCTGGCAGATTCACGTATTGCTGTTATACTTGAAGGAGGCTACTGTCTTGATTCACTAGCCGAGGGTGCAGCACTGACTTTACGCGCACTGCTCGGTGATCCATGTCCGGTGCTAGTAGAAAGAATTAATGAACCCTATTTTGAGTTACAAGACGCCATACTCAATTGCATTTATGCACATCGTCCGTACTGGAAATGTCTGCAAGTACAACAGACTTATACTGTGGAGGATGTTAACAATGTAAATCCTCAAGTAGCACTGCATAAAGTGAAACGCAATTTCATCGGCGGCCCACCACTGCCATCAAGTTTTCCGACGCGTGGTACTGCACCGAAAATACCTTCATCTATTGTCGAACATCAAATGGTTCGATTGCGTTGGCTAAAGGCAGAGACTGATTTATCGTTGCCGCCGGTACGCGTATGCTACGCCTACGATGAACTTATGCTTCAACATGAAAACATCTACGATAACGGACATCCGGAGCAGCCGAAACGTATTAAACAAATTTTCCAAACGCACCAAGAGTACAAATTGCTAGAACGTATGCAGCAAGTTAAGTCACGTACCGCTACTACAGATGAGATATGTCTGGCACATACGCGTGCCCATGTCAATTCTATAAGACGTTTGAGCGAGAAAGAGGATCTACAGCAGTTAGGCACAAAGTACAATTCGGTTTACTTTCATCCGAAAACTTTTGATTGCGCCACTATGGCGGCGGGTTCAGTTTTGGAAGTGGTGGATCAAGTACTGAGTGGTGGGAGCAGAAGTGGTGTTTGCATTGTACGTCCACCTGGTCACCATGCTGAAGCTGATGTTCCTCATGGATTTTGCATATTTAATAATGTGGCAATTGCTGCACAGTACGCCATTCGCGATCACGGATTAAAACGTGTGTTGATTGTTGATTGGGATGTGCATCACGGCAACGGTACACAGCACATTTTCGAATCAAATCCACAAGTTTTGTATATGAGTGTTCATCGTTATGAGAATGGAACTTTCTTTCCGAAGGGTCCCGATGGTAATTTCGATGCGGTCGGCAAGGGCATCGGCATTGGCTATAATGTGAATATTCCATGGAATAAGGTTAGTAATTAATATAAATTAAATGTACTATGCACAATAATATCCTTCTTTCGGATTACAGAAAGGTATGGGCGATCTGGAGTACATAATGGCTTTCCAGCAGATAATCATGCCCATTGCTTATGAATTCAAACCCGAGCTAGTGCTCGTCTCAGCTGGCTTTGATGCTGCCATTGGAGATCCACTTGGGGGCTGTAAAGTTTCGCCCGAAGCCTATGGGCTATTCACACACTGGTTGTCCGCGTTAGCCGGCGGTCGGATCATCGTCTGCCTTGAAGGTGGCTATAATATCAATTCAATCTCGTATGCCATGACCATGTGCACAAAAGCATTGCTCGGCGATCCCATACCGACCGTGCAATTGAATATGCAATCCACAAAACCATCTAGCGCAGCTTACATCAGCTGCGTCGAGACACTGCAGCATTGCTTAGACATACAGCGAACCTTTTGGCGCTCGCTTGCCTTCGACAAGAAATTGCCGAAATATGCAAATGCTGAGAACAACAATGACGGGGAGGATTTTCTTGCTGTTACATTACAGCAATTAAATATTTCAAACGATGACGCACAGGGTATGGCTGGCGGTTCCGATGTGGCGCAAGCGTTAGTTTGCGCGCCGCAGCCGAGCGGCAGCAAACCGAAAGTAAAGGTAAAAACACTCAGGCAGTATTTAACCGAGCACAGTGAGGTGAGAAGCAGCGTCCAAACCATTAAAAATCAATTAATTGGCTTATATAATCTAAATTGTAATTTTTCTCTTCTCCTCTCTCCCTCTCTCTTTTTCACACGATTTTACTTAACCTGGCCGCTACCTCATTTGATATCGTTCTTTGTAACGCATTTGCTCTCGTATGTGTCCACTCATTCACTCACCATAAATATGTGTGTGCGTGTATGTGGTTTTATATTTCAGGCGCTAGCGAATAAAGAAATGTTCGCCGTGGTACCACTGCGACATTGTCCTCATTTGGCTGAACTCAATTCCGAAAAGGCATCGAAATGTAAGCATCTATGAACGTATCGTGCTATCGATCAACGGTGTTCTTGTCGCTTATTGTTATAAATGTGTTTTTACATAGTATAAGATAGAATATTATCAGTTTTTTTAAAAGTTGGTATCATCAAGAAATCACTGGGGGACCACCACCGCATAAAGTATATATTTTCATAATCCATATCAATGAAGAGAGAAAGTCGTTTTATATGCGTATGCTAGTTAAATCTTGTTTCAATAGTTTGTGCGAAAACTAGATTGTATGTTTCTAAAAGTTTCCTTGAAACAACCCAATTTGGACTCGATTATGTCCAAATATAGATTTTTTTTCACTAAAAACTACAAATTAAAAAATCTTAGCCATGGCTTGAAAATCCTTATAAAAATATGTGGTTACTACAAATCTAAAAACAAAAAATTGGCACCAGATGATTTTTTTATTTTATACCATATAAACTGATGATAATCAATCCATATATGGTTATGGAATTTAAAACTTTGGTTTAACCGAAGATAGCGCTTTTTTTTTATTTTTTCTCTCTCTCTCTCTCTCTCTCTCTCTACTCTCTATCTCTTTTGCTTTTATGTTATGAAATTCCATTGAATTATAGGTATGCTCTTAAGTTTTTAGATATATTAAGGGTGCAATGTTTTTCTCTTACATTTATTGAAAATATGCCGTAGTGCGCTTTATTCGATTAATTTTTATGTTTTTTTCTGTTACACATAATTTCATGGTACAACAACTAAAACTACTTTCATATTTTTCCACATCTACAGTAATCGACACTTCTGCCGCTTGCCACGAGTGCACCTCTTCGCTTGAAAACTGGATATGTCTTAGCTGCCGTACTGTATGCTGTGGCCGCTATATTAACGAACACATGCTCCATCACTATCTTAATACTCGACACCCTCTTGCTCTCAGCTTTTCTGATTTATCCGTTTGGTGCTACGTTTGTGAGGCATATGTGGATAATCCTTGCTTGCACAATTTTAAGAATGCAGCACATCGTCATAAATTTGGTGAGGATATACCATGGTCTTATAGTGAGGATGATAGACCTGGAACCACAAGTAGCATCTATACGAATAAGAAAAACAACGAACAAATTCCACTGGAACTGATGCTGGAACAACATGCTGATGGAACATACAATCTGGAATTGGAGCTAGCGAATCAACCATTCAATGATCGGACAGAAAACAATAACGCGGAGCTTAAGCTGCAACAAGGTTATGGTGAAGCATATAGTCTGGAGTTGCAGTCGTTGAACCAACCTAGCAATTATTCAATAAAGTACAAGAATGAGGAACATAATCCGCCCGAGCAGCATCGGCATGATAATACCGAAGCATATAACCTGCAGTTAGAGTCACCGAGGCAAGCGAACAACTGACCCCTACTTTTGCTGCGCGTATTCGACGCGCTGACCAACTATTTGTGTCGCATATGTCCCCCACTGCGACACATTTTTCATTATTTAATTGACAACGTTTGGCCTATAGTTGAAGAGTTTTATTCTAAACTTCTCAACTATTTTTTATCTAATTAAAACCACATAGCTATCCAAAAATTAACAACAACAAAAAATAATGTTAAATATATTTAGTACATTTAGGTAAAAATATAGAGATGATATATAACATACTTATATTGAGATTGTCCTATTCTTAAGAGATTGTTATTTGTGTAAAATTAAATTAATCTTTAGTTAGATCGATCTAACGCCGAATCAAAATCTGTTATACGTATCGAAAATAATGTAAGATTTTTTGTTAAAAGTGAAATTACGAAATTATGGCATGTATTATTTGTTAAATTTTATCATTGTGAAAAGAAACAAAATGAACATATACGTACGTTTATGTTTATAATTATACTATTTGTGTTATTAAACTAAAAAAATGTAAAGATCAACAATTTTTTTGCTATGAGGCTTCATTTCTTTTATTTAGTCTATACTGTAAAGCATGTCTGGATAATGCAGGTCTCAGCTCGTATTTAACTCTATTCCAATATACATATTTTTTTTCATTTAAAACTAGTTTTGCTTTTTTTTTTTTTTTTTAGTTTTTAATAATTAATATAAAATGAAATTTATTGTACTCGTATAAAATAAATTACGCATAACATTAAGTGTTCAAAATGGAAAAAATATATTCAAGCTATTGAATGTACCATTATAACAAACTAGGAATAAAACAAATTAAATTTATCGTTATACAATAAATTAAGAACACCCACACCACACATACACATAATATGTAGCAACGGTTTGGCAGTGATTTGTCTACGTTTGCCTGTAGCAAATAAAGAGTGACTCATGTATATCGATTACTTTTTTTTTTTGTGGACGGTAGTTTAAAGAAAGCTTGTGAATGTACGAATAATATATCAAAATCGGTTGAATATTTTTGGCGCACAATCTTGTGATTTACTTTTGGGCCACGAGGAATGGTGCCTATCAACGAACTTTTCAGAGTCCATATCTTGCAGAAATATTGGTGCATACCAAAGCCACTATTAACCGGTGGTTGTGGCGTCACTTCTCCGTCGACGGAATTGTGTGCTTCAGCGCCACCATGTAAGCTAAAGAAGTGACTCCTACATATTTTCAGTGATTCATGTGCATCTTTAAGCAGATTTACGTTTAAGAAACTCCGTGTTAAAAACCTTCAGTTACGCGTTTAACCTTTTTATACAATTTTTGAGCTTCATGTCTAACAGACTTCGTTGATATACTGCGTTCTTATCTTCATTAGCATTGCGACGCTTCTCGTCATCTCAAGTGATCTGGTATATCCAATGACCTCCTTGGCTGCCCTATCCATTGCACTTCGCATAAATACCTTCAGAAGATGGAGAGGTTTCTCGCTGTAGACAGCAGTGAATGGCTGAGAAAGCTTCGATGGTCTGTTTTGATTGCACTTAACCGAAGTATAGCTTCCGTTGGGTTGTGCAGCATGCTAACACCAGTTCTTTCCTGGTTGGGGACAAGATATTTTTTGAGTTGCTATATAACGTTCGCAAGTCCAAACTCGATGCGTGCATTCTGGAGCCTTGCTTTCTAGCGTATTGTATGTTAAGATGTTGAAATCTAGTACTGCTAACTACCATGACCCGACCTGAAGCGAAATCGATTATCCTCTTCCGATAGGGCACAACTTTCTTGCTTGCTTGCTTAAATGGCCGTCAACCGTCTACCGGTCATGGCCGCGTCCAGGAAAGCGCGCCAGCCTCCATAATCCTGTGCGCGCTGGCGCCAGTCGTTCTGAATGCCAAGTACGGAGAGATCTCTCCATACCTGGTCATTCCATCGAGTGCCCGGTCGTCCTCTATGTCGGCGTCCACCAATCAAGTTTGGGCCCCCCATGTAAACCATGCGTGCTGGAGCTCCTTCGTCCATTCGAATGAGGTGCCCAGCCCAGTGCAGCCGCTGGAATTTTATGCGCTGGACTATGTCAACCTCTTTGAATAGCTCCTACAGCTCGCTGTTCATACGGGACCTAAGCTCGTCGCCGACTCTAATAGGACCAAAGATCCTGCGAAGAATCTTCCTCTCGAAGACTTCCAACGCTGTCTCATCCGACTCAATCACGGTCCATGCCTCTACGCCATACTGTAGGACCGGGAGTATCAGCGTCTTATATATCTTTATTTTCGTCCGTCGAGAGAGGGCTTTACTTCTCATTTGCTTGCTCAACCCAAAAAAACATCTGTTTGCAAGCGTGATTCTTCGCCTGATCTCCAGGCTGACGTTGTTGTTGCTGGTGATCTCTGTTCCGAGATAGACGAAGTTTTCTACAACACTGAAGTTGAAATTCTCCATCGTCACTGACCGTCCAAGACGCATTGACGGAGTGCGAGAAGACACCAAGTACATCGTCTTGTCCTCGTTCACCGCTAGACCCATGAGCCGAGACTGTTTTTCAATCTCCGAGAACGCCTTGCTGACTCGCCGTTCCTGCGTACCGATGATATCGATGTCATCGGCGTAAGCGAGCAGCATCACTTCCTTTTGGAAGATCGAGCCCGACATACTCTGTATGTACGGGCATTGGCGTAGGATGTATTCCATCAGGAGATTGAAAAAATCGCACGATAGAAACCTCTGAAACCTCTCTTGGTATCAAAGGGTTCGGAGAGGTTTTTACCCACCCTGACAACGCTTTGTGTGTTAGATAGCGTCGCCATGCAAAGACGGACAATCTTTGCCGGGATACCTAGTGCAGACAGGGCGTCGAAGAACTTTGCTCTTATCGGCGTGTCGAAAGCGGCTTTGTAATCGACAAATAGGTGGTGAGTGCCTTTGTTGAACTCACGGGTATTTTCCAAGATTTGGCGTAATGTGAATATTTGGTCACTGGTCGACCTTTTTGGTCTGAAGCCACACTGATATCGTCCTATCAGTGAGTCGGTATATGGCTTCAGCCTATTACACAATACGCCCGACAGAGTCTTATATCCAATGGAAAAAAGACTTATTCCGCGGTAGTTGGCGCAAACAGCGGGGTCTCCTTTCTTAAAGATAGGACAGAGAACACTGAGATTCCAGTCATTGGGTATGCGTTCATCGGACCATATCTTGCATAAAAGCTGGTGCATACTCCTAACCAACTCTTCGCCGCCGGTCTTAAATAACTCAGCTGGCAGCCCATCAGAGCCTGCCGCTTTGTTATTTTTCAGCTTTTTAATAACTGAATCGACCTCGTAATAGTCCGGTGGCTCTAAAATAGTGTCATCATTAACTGGTGGTTCCGGTGTCATTTCTCTTTCGGCGGTATTGTGCGCTTCATCGCCAAATAGGTTGGAGAAATGACTCCTCCATAATCTCAGTGATTCCTGTTCATCCGTTACCAGATTTCCATTCTCATCCTTACAGAAAGTTACTCCAGGCTTTAAACCTTCAGTCAGACGCTTGACCTTTTGGTAGAATTTTCGAGCTTCATTTCTGTTACGGAACATCTCAACATCCTCAAACTCCCGCCTTTCTTGCTCCTTTTTCTTGCGTCTGAAAAGGCGTTTCTCCTCTCTCCGTTTCTCTCGATATCGCTCTCTAACAGCTCGCGTTGCTCCCGACTGCAGAGTTCGCTGATAGGAAGCGTTTTTCTCTGCAGTAGCATTGCGACACTCCTCGTCGTACCAAGAATTCTTCACAGGTTTTTTATAACCAATGACATCCTTGGCAGCCCTATCCATGGAGCGGGTTATATGTGTCCACTGCTCACATATATCTCGAGAAATTTGGTTGCGTGTTTTTTGATCAGGACTCAGCCATGTAGCCTTGTGGATGTTAAGATGTTGAAATCTGGTACTACTAACTACCATGTTCCGACCTGCGGCGAAATCGATTAGCCTCTCTCCATTATTGGAGGTAGTGTCGTGAAGGCTAAATTTTCCGACGGTTGAGCCAAAGATTCCTTCCTTCCCAATGTTGGCGTTGAAATCGCCAAGCACGATTTTGACATCGTGTTGGGGACAGCGCTCGTACAGGCGTTCCAAGCGCTCATAGAATTCATCTTTAGCATCGTCGTCTTTCTCTTCCGTCGGGGCGTGCGCACAAATCAGGCTAATATAAAAATACTTAGCCTTGATGCGTATCGCGGCTAGACGCTCGTCAACAGGCGTGAACCTAGAGACGAGGCCACGTAGTTTCCTACTCACCACGAAACCACATCCAAATTCGTGCTTACTCGCATGGCAGCTGTAGTAGATGTCACAGGATGCTTTTTTAGAGCAACCCTGCCCTATCCATCGGATTTCTTGGATTGCGGTGATGTCAGCCTTGCATTTTTCGAGGACATCAACCAGCTGGATACTTGCACCATCCCAATTAAGGGTGCGGACATTCCAGGTGCATATCCTCAAATCATTATCCTTATAGCGTTTGCGGGGGTCGTCATCATTCAATTCCTTCCGAGGCTTTCCTTTAGTTTTCATTGGGGGGTTTTTTTTAAAGTGGCGGGTCCCAAGCCCAGCGCACCAACCCCTTTTTAAAGGAGAGGGGGCCCCTTCGCCTTCTCACGTTAGCTCACCTCTGAACGGATGTTCAGAGGCTACCCAGGAGATACGTGTCCTAACGGACGTGTGAGTTGCTTGGACCGTTTGACACAAGAATCATTGTTGGCCATTCCCAGGTGAATGGCAGTCAACAACTTTCCACTTGAGCAAACGAATCCCAATCTCCCAAACGCACAACTTTCTATCGCACAGATTTCTGCTTGAAAAAAAAATAGTATATTTCCCTAGATGGGAGTCGTTAGCAGAAGTTCACATTGTTATTAAAATTGTCACCGTTCGGAGGTGAGCTTACTGTGAGAAGGCGCCAATGAAAACAAAAAGGAAGCCGCGGATGAAATCCTATGATGACGACCTACGGATATGCACCTGGAATGTTCGCACCCTTTATTGGGATAGTGCAAATATCCAGCTGATTGATGTCCACGAACTTTTTTTTTTTATTAACATTTATTTATTGATCGTCCAGTTATCTTGCAGACACCATAAACCAATGAGTAAAAAATAAATAAAAAATTACTGCTAAGCTTATTCAAATAAGATTTTCCTATGTTTGCAGTGCATATACCAGGGCGCTCCTGTTAATCTGCGAAGGATCTTCCCCTGCAGAACGCGTATTTTATTTATATGTGTTTTTGCAACAATGCCGCACACTTGCATCCCATAACGCCAGTCAATGTGCACCTTGTTATTCGGCGACAGTTTGTTTTTGCCGTTGAGACCGCATATATATGTGTTCCAAATGTGATGCGTTATCCAGGTACATATTTATACCAGGTTCATATTTAGTGTGGAGGCCAATCAGCGACGCAGGAAGAAGATCATAGGGCATTCGTCTGGTCTGACTGTGTATGTCACTAATGCACATTTGCTGATGTTTATACCAATATTCCAATTCTTAGCCCGTTTGCCAAATTTATAAAGGTATAGCTATAGCATATCAGTGGTGTTGTACACGCAATCGTCTCTGGCAAGGATGGCCAGGTATAGAGAGATATCGTGTTGTCCGCAAATGTAGCTGTAGGGAAGTCCTGGGGATCTACCATCAAGATGGTACGTTCAGTGGGCATGTCCAAAGTGAATAGACCACACCATCCAGAACCGCCGAAAATGTCCTGTCGGTCAGAAAACTACTCAATAACTAAACAGCTGTGGTGGGAGGATGCTTTTTAATTTGAATTTAATTTTAATTTGCACAATAGATCGTCAAAAGCCGGTCGGATCTCCAGGTAACTGAATATTCCTTTCCTTGAACCCATCTAGGATAAAGTTCACCACCATATTTAGCTACTCAGGGGTTCTCTGTGCGTTCCTGAAGCCAAACTAAAATAGTGGCAATTTTATTAAAGAGCGTCTGAGCGAAGGTTTTAAGCCCGGAGTAACTTTCTGTAAAGACGAAAATGGAAATCATTTTTCTAACCTACTTGGAGGTGAAATGACACCGGAACCACAAATTAATGATGGCACTATTGTAGAGCCACCTGACTATAACGAGGTCGATTCGGTTATTAAAAACTGAAAAATATCATAGCGGCAGGCTCTGATGGGCTGCCAGCTGAGTTATGAATGCGTATCCAATGACTGCAAACTCAGTGTGCTTTGTCCTATCTTTAAAAAAGGAGACCCCGCTGTTTGTGCCAACATACGCGAAATAAGTCCCATTTCTATCGGATTTAAGGTTCTGACGAGCGTATTCTGTATGAGTCACCAAGGCGTTCTCAGAGATCGAAAAACAGTCTCGGCTCATGGAGAATTTCAACTTCAATGTTTTAGAAAACTCCGAAATAACCAGCAACAACAACGTCACCCTGGAGATCAGGCGAAGAATCATGCTTACAAATACATATATGTTATTTTTGGTTGCGCATGCAAATTAGAAATAAAGCCCTCTCCCGGAAGATGAAATTTAAAATCTATAAGACGATGATACTCCCGGTCCTACTGTCTGGCGCTGTGATTGAGTCAGACGAAACGGCGTTGGAAGTCTTTGAGAGGAAGATACTCAGCAGGATTTTTGGTCCTATTAGAGCCAGCGACTAGTTTAGGTCTCGTATGAACCGCAAGCTGTACAAGAATTTCAATGAGTTTTACATAGTCCAGCGGCTGCACTGGTCTGGTCACCTCATTCGTATGGATGAAAAAGCTCCAGCTCGCATGGTTCACATGAGGGCGCAAACTTGTTTGGATGACGCCGAAATAGAGGACGACTGGGCACTCGTGGAAATGGCCAGGTATAGAGAGATCACTCCGTACTTGGCCTTCAAAACAACTAACGCTAGAGCACACAAAATCACAGAAACTAGCACGCCTTACTGGTCGCTGACAGTCTTTTACTTGTCATAGCAGTTTCAGCAGGAGTCTTGGCGTGTGCTTGCAGCTCAGTTGAACTTTCAGGCGTTTCATTGTTTCCCGCTCCTTTGAAAGTACCACTTCCTTCTTTAATATTCCTAAGGGATGCATTGCTCTTTGGCGTTGATTACCTCCAGAAAAGCCTCGCCTGACGGCGAGCTTAGTAGCGGTAATGTCCCGCATAAATGTCTATAAGATAGGGAAGAAGATAATGAGATGATATCTTTTTCCTTATTCGGTAGCGCTTGTTCAAGAGATAACCACATTGCGAGATTGCTCCAAACTTTTGATTTAATACGACATTACGGTAGTTTGCTATCCACAGTCTGTGACCCGTCTGGTTCCCAATGCTAGAGGGACACAAAAAACAGTTTCTCGTAATCAAAAAGTTTTTAAGTATTGTATTTTTTGTTATTTTTTTTTTTTTTTTTTTAAATAATAATATGCTTAATTAAATATATAAGATACCCTGTAACTCCCTTGAACCTTGAATTTGTTTGGGGGAATATTCCTATGTGGATGTTTTATTAGGAATAGTGGAAGATACAAAATATCTTTCGTTTCAAGCTAAACGAAACCACAACAAAGTTTTTATTTACCAAAACCCTGGAATGGTGAAAAAATTTTATGGGGATACCTCTTCTAGTGGTCTGATATGGAATATTTTGTTAGAATTGAAGATTATAAATAACTAGAAAAATAAAAATTTTTCATTATAAAACGAAGGGAAGATTTGTATGAGTGCTACTGCTTAGAGAACGGTAAGCACATTATAAATAAATACTAATCTATTTTTTAAGTTAACAAATTCTCGATGTTAATACCAACCAGAGAGGCGGACATGTCTACCACTTACTTACGATTTTGACATCGTGTTTGGGACAGCGCTAGTATAGACGTCCCAACCGCTCATCTTTAGCATCGTCGTCTTTCTCTTTCGTCGGGGCGTGCACACAAATCAGGCCAATATCTGGATGTATTGCATCGTTCAGGTGCATTTTGAAGAGTTTCATGTCCGCTTTCATGTACTGCTAGGTATATTTCCACGAGAAACTGAAATAGTCTGGCTTGAAATTTCGAACGATTCAGTCGTATGTTTGTGAGTTTGTGCATTTCATAATTTAAAAAAAATGGTTTTAGATCGCAAAAGTACAAGACAAGATCGGGACGAAAGTTTCAGTGATAAATCAAGACCAAGAAAAAGAAGACAATATTTCAATCCACATACAGCCGAGACCGCTCCGACTTGATTTCGCGCGTCAGCGAAAAAAATTGGAATTTGTGATAAAATAATAGTGCCGGAAAATTCTGAAACTGGATATCGTTTTATAAACTTTATAACTGTTTTTGCGACTCTATCCACTTTAGTGAAGTGTTTTAAAGAAGGCTGCAATGGAAAAATTAAAATTTGAAGAATGTCAATCGCGTGGAATCGGTTTTAAAATTGCAGTTCAGTGTGAAAAGTGTAAGCCACAATTTGTAAATTCAAGCCCGTCAATCGGCCATTCTTATCAGATAAACAGACGATTTATTTACGCTATGCGATTATTAGGCCACGGATTTGCTGGGTGTAAAAAGTTTTGTGGCCTGAAATGCGAAAGTTTGTATGTATGGATGTATGTATGTATGGATGTTCCTCTCTTACGGCTAAACCGCTCGACCAATTCGTCTGAATTTTGGAATAGAGATAGATGGGATGATGGAAAAGAACATAGGCTTCGTTTTGACAAAATCGGAGGGGCCGTTGCGACAATCAAAATTTGTCATATCATTTATTTAAGGTACAGAAATAAAATATGTTGAGTTTGGACAAAATCGGAGGGGGCGTTGCCCCACCCCCCATATAAGCGAAAATCAAAATTTGTCATATTTTTGCATCCATTTAAGGTACAGAAATGAAATTTGGTATACATTTTAAGAGAATGAGGAGAAGTCAACCTGTTAAGTTTGGACAAAATCGGAGGGGGCGTTGCCCCACCCCCCCATATAAGCGATAATTAAAATTTATCGTATCTTTGCATCTATTTAAGGTACAGAAATGAAATTTGGTATACATGTTAAGAGGATCATGAGAAGTAAACGGGTTAAGTTTGGTCAAAATTAGAGGGGCGGTTCACAACCCCCGTATAGTTTCACAAACGAGGCAAGATAAGAAAAGTAATTAGATATGCTACTTTTTATCGGAAGATCCGCGGATGAAGTCGCGGGTAAAAGCTAGTACTTCATACGATGCAGTTGTTGCAAACATTCATACTTGTGTGAATACTGTGACAGAAAAGTATTTATCATTGGCTGTAGAAGAAGAAAAAGAACACGAAAAGTCATCGGATTTACGCGTTTCTGGAGATGGAACCTGGATAAAAGGGGTTTTACTTCGTTATTTGGAGTTACGTTGCTAATAGGACTCTACACAGGGATAGTCCTGGATTTATTCGTGAAAAGTGGCTATTGTAAAAAATGTGAGTACTGGAATTCAAATTTAGATTCGGCAGAGTTTGAAGAGTGGTTTCAAGAGCATGAAAACGAATGTACTGCCAACCATCAAGGATCTTCCGGTAAAATGGAGGTGGATTCTGTCATTGAAATGTTCAAGCGCTCTTTAGAAAAATATAAAGTAAGATATTTAAACTATATAGGAGATGGTGACTCGAAGACTTACAGTGGTATAATCAAAGCTGCTCCTTATGGTGAAGATGTAGTCCAGAAAAAAGAATGTGTTGGCCACGTTCAAAAACGAATGGGCACCCGTTGACGAAATTTGGTAAACACGACTGTGAAAGTTACAGAAACAACTAAAGGAAAAGTAACGAAGAAAAATCTAGAAAAAAAAAACTACTTGGCAGCAAGCTTCTGCGGCAGGTACTTTGGCATCCCATAAACATAATTATAAAGCACTCCCAGACAATGTTTTACAAGCAATCATACCCATTTATGAGGAATTAAGTTCAGATATTTTATTAGAACGAAGTGTTGGCGGCTTTACTCAAAATTCAAATGAAAGTTTTAATCAATTTATTTGGAAAATCGCTCCAAAACATCTTCAAGCTGGCTTAATGGTGTTTGAACTGGCTGCAAACATTGCTGCTTGTACGTTTAATGAAGGTACCACTGCTCATCTAAGCTTACTACATTCCATGGGAGTCAACATCGGTCATTCTGCCCATGAATATGTCCAGAAAGAAGACTACACCCGTATTGAACACGCCGAACGTAAATCGACGCAATCCTCTAAGGAGGAAAGAACAGCTCGTAGACAACAAAAAAAAAGATTGTTTGGACTCTACAGCTGCTTAAGAGGATGCTCACTATGGCCCTGAAATAGATAATTCGATGTAAGTTAAAAAAATCATTATTATACTTTCAATTGCTTTTAAAACTTTCGACGCGTTTTTCTCAAAACTACTTTTTTCAAGTCGGTGCTCCGATCTATATGAAATTTTGCACACATCCTTTATACAATAAATACTTGCAGATGAACGACTGTTTTTATATAAAAAACTCCTAGATACTCTCCAAATATAGATATTTATCATGTATAAAACTTGAATAATTATATTCACTCACTAATGAGAAAAAAATCGCAAAAATCTGTTTTTTTTCAGCCACGGAAACCATCCTGCCCCCTTAAAGATAGGAGAAAGGACACTGAGATTCCAGTCATTGGGTATGCGTTAATCGGACCATATCTTGCATAAAAGTTGGTGCATACTCTTAACCAACTATTCGCCGCCGGTCTTGAATAATTCAGTTGACAGCCCAGTAGTGCCTGTCGCTTGTTGTTTTTCAGCTTTATAATAATCGAGTCGACCTCTTTATAGTTCGGTGGCTCTACAATAGTACCATCACTGACTGGGTGGAGTAATTTCTTTATCGGTGGAAGTGTGCACTTCATAGCTGTAATGGGGCTTTGTCGCGTAATGATGGATGGTATAATTTGGCACATTGTATCGATACTTTATTGTGAATATTATTCACTTCTGTGTAGCTATTGTGAATGAGGTAATTGTGAATGGTGTACAGAAAAGTAAAGCTTAAGTTTGCCGCGCATATTAGCTTCCTTTCTCGTTTATCTTCCGCTGGAACAGGACGCGTGTTTGCTAAGCTGCTGTTTTTCGCCATCGTGCTATTTGTAATTATAAGCGCTGTGTGGTGCAGATATTTTAAAGCGCGATCCTTGCCAGAAGGATAGATTGCTGCTTGTTAATTAAGGCGCCTCATTGGTAAGGGCATAGCTGTAAAGGCTCTTGTTTGCTTAATGATTTTATTTTATTTTTTTTTGTTGCGGTTGCAGATAGGCGTCGGGTAATAAATTTTTGGCGTTTCGTTTTCTCCCATAAAAATGCCCCGTGATTGTGGTAGCTTGAGTAGCCCCACTTAAATTATATATATATATCTTTGTGTCTTATACCACCGTCGAGGATGGCACAAACGACCTGTTGCCTCGTAGATTATTAGCCTACGGCGGTGTGAAAACGAATTGCCGCGTCTGTAGCAACACAAAAAAAAAACGAAAAATATAATGAGAACAATGTATACATATGCATAGACTGGGCATGGCGACACTTTTGTAAAAAAAAAAAAAAAAAAAAATAAAGGATAAAAAGGAGCAATTGACACCCACCGTTGCATTCGGTTATTCATTCTATCTGGAGCAACACTCTTCGTCAAATGTCACCGTGGGAAATGGCGTAACTAACAATTAATTAGTTTCTTTTTATATTCTTTAGTTGACTTCAGCAAACTTATTTTTTTTTTCCTCTCTATTCATTTTTCGGTTGGGTTATCTATTTTTATTGCTGGCAGAGTGTAGTTAACGTGCTTAACAACGATAAGTTTCTTTTTTTTTAAACAAGCAAACATCGCTACATGGAAGGCCTTTCATCGAGGGATTGTTGGCGTTATATGAACATGTAAGTTATCTTTCCTTATTTCTATTATATGCTAAAGCATCGTAACACGTTATAATATACATATATTCTGCCTGGAAAAAAAAAGAGGTAAACTGGCGATTATAGATCACACAGGGCCCTTCCCTTAGTACATCCCATCCCGTAAATAATTTACTTTTTGGAATATTTCTTGCTATGTTAATTTATTTTTTTTTTCTTGGAAGAAAACTTTTATATAAATGGCTCGAACCTTGTAGTTTTTTTTATTTACCCGTTAGCAAAACTTGTAATAATAATTGTATTTAAATGAATTAAACCCCTTACGCTCATAAGCTACTAAAGATATAAGTTATAGGAATTGAGTATTAAGCTAAATACGAATAGCCAACTTATAAATTTAATTTTTCTTGGAATTTTTATTATTAGAATATAATAAAAAAAAATGAATTCAAATATTGATTGTTTTGTCACTTGGTACTTCATTATGCGTTAATGGGAGTAAGTAAGCCCGATGCCGATGTTAGAATGTTGCCTTAGATAAGGAGTTAGTTTAAGGGGTCCTAAAAAAATAAAAAAATTTATCATTTCTCATGGATTTAAGGACCAAGGTAGGGTGGGCGAATCAGGCGCATTACATCTTTGTGCCAATGCATCATCGTCAACAACAAATCAACTATAGTTTTTTTTTTTTGACGTTTGTTTTCTGATTCCTATTTTACACTTCTTTCTCTTACCTTTTTCCCTTTTCTCTTTCACTCTCTTCTACAAGGAAAACCCAGCACGCAAATTTTTTTTCTTTTCCCTTCTTATAAGAATAGGTTCTGTAGGTGGTGTATAAACCCAAGTATGGTGAAATATGGTTGCTTTTCTAGAACCCCTCCCGTTGCCGACGAGCAAGACCGAATCAATTGCGTGCTCCATTATTTCATAAGTTGATTTCTTCAATCTCATGACATCTGGTTTGAAACTTATATATACACCCATTGATATTTTGGGATTTTTTATTCCCCAACTATTGATGCATGTTACATAGCCTCCAAGAAGGTTAGAAAAATTACTAATCCATAATCTAAGTGATTCCTAGCATCTGTAACCAGATTTCCATTTTCGTCTTTACAGAAAGTTACATATCACCCGCTCCATGGATAGGGCTGCCAAGGATGTCATTGGTTATACAAAACCTGTGAAGAATTCTTAGTACGACGGGGAGTGTCGCACGGCTGCTGCAGAGAAGAACGCTTCCTATCAGCGAACTCTGCAGTCGGGAGCAACGCGAGCTGTTAGAGAGCGATATCGAGAGAAACGGAGAGAGGAGAAACGCCTTTTCAGACGCAAGAAAAAGGAGCAAGGAAGGCGGGAGTTTGAGGATGTTGAGATGTTTCGTAACAGAAATGAAACTCGAAAATTCTACCAAAAGGTCAAGCGTCTGACTGAAGGTTTTAAGCACGGAGTAACTTTCTGTAAGGATGAGAATGGAAATCTGGTAACGGATGAACAGAAATCACTGATATTATGGAGGAGTCATTTCTCCAACCTACTCGGCGATGAAGCGCACAATGCCGCCGAAAGAGAAATGACACCGGAACCACCAGTTAATGATGGCACTATTGTAGAGCCACCGGACTATTACGAGGTCGATTCAGTTATTAAGAAGCTGAAAAATAACAAAGCGTCAGACTCTGATGGGCTGCCAGCTGAGTTATTTAAGACCGGCGGCGAAGAGTTGGTTAGGAGTACGCACCAGCTTTTATGCAAGATTTGGATAGAGAAAGATTCTTCGCAGGATCGTTGGTCCTATTAGAGTCGGCGACGAGTTTAGGTCCCGTATGAACCGCGAGCTGAATGAGCTATTCGATGAGGTTGACATAGTCCACCGCATAAGATCCCAGCGGCTGCACTGGGCTGGGCACCTCATTCGAATGGACGAAAGAGCTCCAGCACGCATGGTTTAAATAGGGGGCCCAAACTTGATTGGTAGACGCCGACATAGAGGACGACCGGGCACTCGATGGAATGACCAGGTATGGAGCGATCTCTCCGTACTTGGCATTCAATACGACTGGCGCCAGCGCGCACAAGATTATGCAGGCTGGCGCGCCTTCCTTGACGCGGCCATGACCGGCAGACGGTTGATGGCCACATAAGTAAGTAAGTATCGTTGTTTATACGGACAGTTAGACATAAGAACATTTCTACATCGGCTCGACTCTGCCTGTGACGTGCATTTATACAAGCTTTATATACCCATTTACTCTATGGGTACAGGGTATAAAAATGATCAGAGTTATACTGTTTGTATAAATCTGATCATTTAAGTAATCCGATTTTTACCTAGTATGACCGACTTGCTTCTTCGGAAAATAAAAGTTGGTGAGCTGAACTTAGACATTGGTGTTACCGCGATTGGCGGAAGGCGACGAGGCAGGTCCCGCAGAGTATATATACTTGTATACTTGATCAGCATCAAAAGGAGAGTCGATATAGAAATGTTCGTCTGTCTGGGTGCCCGCATGAACCACGGTGCGTGGAGACTATGACAAATAGAACCTTTAGTTAGTTAGTTATATGGCCGTCAACCGTCTACCGGTCATGGCCGCGTCCAGGAAAGCGCGCCAGCCTCCATAATCCTGTGCGCGCTGGCGCGAGTCGTTCTGAATGCCAAGTACGGAGAGATCTCTCCATACCTGGTCATTCCATCGAGTGCCCGGTCGTCCTCTATGTCGGCGTCCACCAATCAAGTTTGGGCCCCCCATGTAAACCATGCGTGCTGGAGCTCCTTCGTCCATTCGAATGAGGTGCCCAGCCCAGTGCAGCCGCTGGAATTTTATGCGCTGGACTATGTCAACCTCATTGAATAGCTCGTACAGCTCGCGGTTCATACGGGACCTAAACTCGTCGCCGACTCTAATAGGACCAAAGATCCTGCGAAGAATCTTCCTTTCGAAGGCTTCCAACGCTGTCTCATCCGACTCAATCACGGTCCATGCCTCTGCGCCATACAGTAGGACCGGGAGTATCAGCGTCTTATACATCTTTATTTTCGTCCGTCGAGAGAGGGCTTTACTTCTCATTTGCTTGCTCAGCCCAAAAAAACATCTGTTTGCAAGCGTGATTCTTCGCCTGATCTCCAGGCTGACGTTGTTGTTGCTGGTGATCTCTGTTCCGAGATAGACGAAGTTTTCTACAACACTGAAGTTGAAATTCTCCATCGTCACTGACCGTCCAAGACGCATTGACGGAGTGCGAGAAGACACCAAGTACTTCGTCTTGTCCTCGTTCACCGCTAGACCCATGAGCCGAGACTGTTTTTCAATCTCCGAGAACGCCTTGCTGACTCGCCGTTCCTGCGTACCGATGATATCGATGTCATCGGCGTAAGCGAGCAGCATCACTTCCTTTTGGAAGATCGAGCCCGACATACTCTGTATGTACGGGCATTGGCGTAGGATGTATTCCATCAGGAGATTGAAAAAATCGCACGATAGAGCATCGCCCTGCCTGAAACCTCTCTTGGTATCAAAGGGGTCGGAGAGGTTTTTCCCCACCCTGACAACGCTTTGTGTGTTAGATAGCGTCGCCATGCAAAGACGGACAATCTTTGCCGGGATACCTAGTGCAGACAGGGCGTCGAAGAACTTCGCTCTTATCGGCGTGTCGAAAGCGGCTTTGTAATCGACAAATAGGTGGTGAGTGTCTTTGTTGAACTCACGGGTCTTTTCCAAGATTTGGCGTAATGTGAATATTTGGTCACTGGTCGACCTTTTTGGTCTGAAGCCACACTGATATCGTCCTATCAGTGAGTCGGTATATGGCTTCAGCCTATTACACAATACGCCCGACAAAGTCTTATATCCAATGGAAAGGAGACTTATTCCGCGGTAGTTGGCGCAAACAGCGGGGTCTCCTTTCTTAAAGATAGGACAGAGAACACTGAGATTCCAGTCATTGGGTATGCGTTCATCGGACCATATTTTGCATAAAAGCTGGTGCATACTCCTAACCAACTCTTCGCCGCCGGTCTTAAATAACTCAGCTGGCAGCCCATCAGAGCCTGCCGCTTTGTTATTTTTCAGCTTTTTAATAACTGAATCGACCTCGTAATAGTCCGGTGGCTCTACAATAATGCCATCATTAACTGGTGGTTCCGGTGTCATTTCTCTTTCGGCGGTATTGTGCGCTTCATCGCCGAGTAGGTTGGAGAAATGACTCCTCCATAATCTCAGTGATTCCTGTTCATCCGTTACCAGATTTCCATTCTCATCCTTACAGAAAGTTACTCCGGGCTTAAAACCTTCAGTCAGACGCTTGACCTTTTGGTAGAATTTTCGAGCTTCATTTCTGTTACGGAACATCTCAACATCCTCAAACTCCCGTTTCTTGCTCCTTTTTCTTGCGTCTGAAAAGGCGTTTCTCCTCTCTCTCGTTTCTCTCGATATCGCTCTCTAACAGCTCGCGTTGCTCCCGACTGCAGAGTTCGCTGATAGGAAGCGTTCTTCTCTGCAGTAGCATTGCGACACTCCTCGTCGTACCAAGAATTCTTCACAGGTTTTGTAAAACCAATGACATCCTTGGCAGCCCTATCCATGGAGCGGGTGATGTGTGTCCACTGCTCACATATATCTCGAGAAATCGGAGAGGTCTCCCGGAGCAGTCGGGAGAGTGTGTTTGAGAAGGCTGCGGCGGTCTGCTCTGATTGCAGCTTGCCGACGTCTAGCTTTCGTTGCATGTTGGAACGTGCGGCGTGCACTACGCTGAGCCTAGTGCGTACCTTGGCTGCGACAAGATAGTGGTCCGAGTCAATGTTGGGACCACGTAACGTTCGCACGTCCAACACGCTCGATGCGTGCCTTCCGTCAATCAGAACATGATCGATTTGGTTGCGTGTTTTTTGATCAGGACTCAGCCATGTAGCCTTGTGGATGTTAAGATGTTGAAATCTGGTACTACTAACTACCATGTTCCGACCTGCGGCGAAATCGATTAGCCTCTCTCCATTATTGGAGGTAGTGTCGTGAAGGCTAAATTTTCCGACGGTTGGGCCAAAGATTCCTTCCTTCCCAATCTTGGCGTTGAAATCGCCAAGCACGATTTTGACATCGTGTTTGGGACAGCGCTCGTACAGGCGTTCCAAGCGCTCATAGAATTCATCTTTAGCATCGTCGTCTTTCTCTTCCGTCGGGGCGTGCGCACAAATCAGGCTAATATAAAAATATTTAGCCTTGATGCGTATCGCGGCTAGACGCTCGTCAACAGGTGTGAACCTAGAGACGAGGCCACGTAGTTTCCTACTCACCACGAAACCACATCCAAATTCGCGCTTACTCGCATGGCAGCTGTAGTAGATGTCACAGGATGCTTTTTTAGAGCAACCCTGCCCTATCCATCGGATTTCTTGGATTGCGGTGATGTCAGCCTTGCATTTTTCGAGGACATCAGCCAGCTGGATACTTGCACCATCCCAATTAAGGGTGCGGACATTCCAGGTGCATATCCTTAAATCATGATCCTTGTATCGTGTTCCGGGGTCGTCATCAAAGGGGTCCATCCGAGGCTTTCTTTTCGTTTTCATTGGGGGTTTTTTTTTTTAAAGTGGCGGGTCCCAAGCCCAGCGCACCAACCCCTTTTTAAAGGAGAGGGGGCCCCTTCGCCTTCTTACGTTAGCTCACCTCTGAACGGATGTTCAGAGGCTACCCAGGAGATACGTGTCCTAACGGACGTGTGAGTTGCTTAGACCGTTTGACACAAGAATCATTGTTGGCCATTCCCAGGTGTATGGCAGTCAACAACTTTCCACACAATGTGCACTTGAGCAAACGAATCCCAATCTCCCGTCAGTACCGATATAGGTATTTTCTTTTTTTACAGACAATCATTTTAAGGCTTAGTTTTCCCTTTGAATTAAGAAGAATTTATATAAAATTAATTTTATCAATAAAAAACTAAATTTATTGAATTAAAAAAAAAAAAAAACTAAAACATTGCTCTGATTTTAATTTTAACAAACTTATTTGTTTTATTTTTAATAATTTGTATTAATTTACAAATATATTTAATTTCATTGACAAAATCTTAATCAAGACAATAAGTGAACATTTTCTTTTTGCTCCTTTTTTAAGATTTTAAAGTTATATGTCTGCAACATGAATCCCAAAAAGTATTCAAAAAGATTCTCATTTTTAAAATACATTTCCATTACAATCGTTGGTTGCTTAAATGAAATGTAATTAACAGACTGGCCAACATATCTATATATTTCATGAAGTCTTCGTAGTCTATTTACTTTGTTAAATACATGCTAGCAGTTTAACAAACACAATAAACCACCATATCACACATTCATAGGTATAAAGAATAAACCACTTGACGTAATTTACAAAAAGGCGAACTATGATTTCCGAATATGTTTCTGTTTCGTTTTCTTTGCTGTATGAGCCTTGTTTACCTTTGTTGAACTTGTAGCAGCAACACTCTGTAATTTCGGTTTCTTTGCAGGCATTTGGTTTTTTGCCTCGCGTTGTTGTTGCTGAAGTAAGGCGTGTTTATGCTTTTTAGATTTAGGCATACGAACAATAGGTTCAGTTTCAACTTGTTCTGTCTGCTCATCTGAATCAAGATCGCTGTCATCTTCATCATCTTCCTCTTCGTCAATATCACTATCATCATTGTCCACAGAGTTGCTGTGATCTGACTCCCCTTGCTCCTCTACTTCCGATGCATCACCCTCACTTTCATTACCATCTACATTTGCTTCATTATTTGTATTATTTTCATATTCAATGGTAACCACACCGCGAGGTATTTTTTTCTTTGATTTAGTCAAGTTTCGCAATAATGGCTGTGTTTTTTGCTCGCCTGCTGAATTGCGGCTAAGCATATAATTGTTACCAAACTGCTGTAGCTGTAGCAGACCCAAACAAGTTGGACGGCAACCAATGTTTGTTGCAGCTATCTCTTTAAGTTTACGTGCCGAAGTGTTCACTTGCCAAATTTTCAGTTCACCGGCACTGGATGCGCTAACCAATGTATTCTCATGATAACAAATAGCCTTAATGCGTGCTTTGTGCGCTTCGACAGTCTTTGGCTGTAGAAGAATGCAATGCATATAAATTATTAAATTGATAATTATTTAAATTAATATTTTTATTATGTTGTTTGCTTACCTCTAAAACTGCTTCATCATCAACAGACAGCCACAATAGTTTGCCATCCTCCAAACCTACGAGACAAACACTATTGCTAATCCATGCTGCGCAAATTGGCTTCGCTGCCGTCTTGTAGCTGCGTACAACATCACCTGATTTAATCGACCACAGCTCTACCATACGTAGTCCGCTAAGCGTAAAATGTGTGCCTTCGTCCAGCGACCATCCTAGACATTCGGGTGCTGTACCCAAAGCATTCTTTTTTCCCAAATTAGTCTTATAGGCGACTCGACCTTTTACCAGATTCCAAGTGCGCAGTACATGATCACCGCCAAGCGATAATGCCATCTTGCCGCTCGGGTGACAGCTTATATGGGTTACAGGCGTGCCGTCATGCGCCTTTGTCCAGGTTGCATCAGCGGTCCAGCTATTGACACGTGTAGCAATCATTTGACCATCCTCACCACCGGACAAAATATGCGTGCTGTCCGGCGTAAAAGCGAGCGCATTGATGCTACCCGAATGTGAGAGTACAATATGGGATTGTTTGCGTGTGCGCATGTCATAAATAAAAATCCGATCATCACTACCACCGCTTGCAACCCAATGGCCTTGCACGGAGACACATCTAAGTGCGCCAGCGTGAGACTTGTCGGCAAAAGACTGGCGCAGAATTTGTTTTTCATTCTAGTGGCCAAGGGAAATTAATGCATACTATGTAGTGGTGGCAATAGTTAACACTGTTTTGATTTAATTACACGCTTACCTTTTCTTCGACTTTGTAACCGAGTAGAAACTCCTCGTAGGTGCCCACAATGATCTCGACGTTGGCGGTCATCGTTGTTCGGTATAAACTTATCTGAGTTTCGCTTCACCCCCTTTACCAGAACCAATCACAATATATGTAATTATATTTAGCACGTGCGAAGGACAGTGTGACCGTTCTTCAAAAAGTAGAAAAACAATAATCATACTAAAATAGAAAAATTTTATCCAACAAAAGGTCACACTGCAATGTCGTTAGTGTGATTTTATTTAACCGCAACGTGTTTCGATTTTCAATATTGTGCAGTTTTAAATAAGTTTAATAGCACATAGTAAAAGCAAATAACATTTAAAGAAATAATCAATGATACAAAAACTTTAGTTTGCTATTGTATGGAACTAATGACTCTGCTCCGTAACAAAATTTGAAAAATCTCTCAGCTAAATTAATAACCATAAAACAAAAATATTAATACAAGAAAGTAGAGCTCTTATAAAATGGGTGGTACACACAAGCGTAACTTGCGTGCCGAGAAGGCCAAGGTAAAGCTGAAAGGTGCCAAATTGCCTAAAGGCCTGAATGTGACTAAAACCGACTTCAAAGTAAGGAAGATTATTATACGGGATCAGCTTACTGAATCACAATATGTCGATGGCCAACGCCAGTTCAACTTGAAAGAAGCATTGTCACGCCTTAAGCACCACAACACAAATTCTCGTACTGAAGCGCTGCGTAATCTCCGCGAATCACTGAACAATGGCACAGCTGCACATTTATTGGGGCACCTAAATGAACTGATACAAGGCATGGCAGCCTGTAGTTTAGACCTGGAACGTGAGGTACGCCGTGAGTCATATAAAACACTTGGCGCACTACTAGCGGTGCTGCAACCATCAGCGGTAGTACCATTTTTCCATATACTGTCGTCATATTTGCGGTGTGCCATGACACATATTCAGGCCACAGTGCAGGAAGATGCTCTACTAATGCTAGACGTGCTTTTACAGCATGTACCTAAGCTGTTAATTGCGGACAGTGCTAAAATCTTTCGAAACTTTCTCGAAATGATATCACGTGTTCGAGCGGATGGTGACCGTGCCAATCGTACGCTTACGCTTCATATGGGCCAGCAGCAGACGACGATAAAGTGGCGAACCAAGGTGCTATTGCGATTACAGAAAATGTTCGCGACGTTGATTGAAGAACAACATGAAAGCAATTCCACTACCACTGATTGTAAAATTGCGACATATAATGCAAAGGGACAACAACATTTTCCACTTAAGAGACGATTTGCGGCCTCGAATGTGCTGAAAGAGCTACTCAGTCGTAATATAGTTGGCACGAGTGAAACTGCTAACGGTACTGAGCTAGTTGCGGACTTTGAAAATGATGAGTCCCAGGTTATAAGGAATTATGTCGAACACTTAATACCTCTATTGTTAGAGACATGGATGGAAGTGCGTCCTGAGGTAAATGAGGACAATCGATACCAAGTTTTACTCACACACGATGGTGCACTCTGTTTAAAAATCATACTTGGCATCGTGGAACATCTTTGGATACTAATCCAACAATACGAGGCGAAATCAAACACAAACGAGCTAAGTGTGTGGCTGCAAAACGAATGGGCCGAAGCGTTCAATGCAAGTTTTCTGGGTAGCAGCTTTCCATACCGGCAGCAACCAACAACACTTGGTACAAACAAATCGAAACGTAATAAAGATATGAACGACAATGACGGCGGTGAAAACTGTCTCCCACAAAATATCAGTTTGACACATCTCTACAGTCGTTTCTTTACCATCTCAGCGGCCAGTCAATATGGTATACTGCTTAAGTATCTGTTAACAATTTTAGTTAATCTAGAGTCGCAACAAGTCATACCAGTCGAGTGCCAACATCAATTAGTGGTTACGCTGCGCGCTTTTCTATTGAACAATGCACAGATGCTGCTTTCTGCACCAGAATATGGCAATGTATTACGGGAAGTATTGAGCGCTACCATTAAAGCCTTTCTACAAAACCACTTTGCAAAGCGCGATGGCAATTCCGCATCCAAAGTTCTCGTATTGCTTTGTGAGATAGTGGAAAACCCAAAGCTCTACACTTCATATGGCGGTGACAAAGTGTTCAATGACTTTCTGATCTATCTACCGCAATTACTACTTAAGTCGGCTATCAGTGAAATTGCGTTGATTTCTATGTCGCAACTAGGCAAGCAGCAGAATCAAATCTTTCTGCAAAATTTAGCACCGTTGATAGGTTCAGTTTTAAAGAATATACAAAGCATACAAGTGAACGGCGCAATCAATGCGTTCGAAGGCAAGAAACACATCATGAATCTGTTCTATTGGGTTACGCAGAGGGATGACTGGTGTCTTAACGAACTGCAAAATATGTTAGAGACACATGTGACCGATCAGCGCATTATTAGTTACTTTACTTTTATATTGAGATAACATTTTCTGGAGTATGAAGTGGAACATGGACCCAATATGTATGCCAATTACCACAGCATATTAAGCCTTCAAAACTAGTCTATCGAGAATTTTGTAGACTTAAAACATATTTGTAAATATTCTAGAAGTACGATTCATATTATGTATAAGAAATACATGTATAAAATAATAAGCATCTTATATCAGACTTAAGTAGAAATCGTATATTCTATAACAATCTTAACGCAGTTGAGAATACTGCAGTCGTGAGTTGAGTTCACTTTTTTTATACGAACAATCTTAAATATTATATATAAAAAAAAAATGTATTTACAATTAAAAAAATTATTGAATAATTTCTTTTTAAATATCCTTACTAATCCTATAACTGAGTTTCTTACTCTTTCACGCCTAATCCGCTCAAACAATTTGAATCAATTGTTGTAAAGAAATAGGTGAGATAAAAAAGAACTTAGACTGTTTGTCAAAATCGGGAGGGAGCGGGGTATCGCCTCCCCGTATAAGCGATAAACAAAATGTCATATATTTGCTTATATTGTAGGTACTGACATGAAATTGTTTATGAGGGTGAAATTTGATTAGCGATAAACAAAAATGGTCATATCTATGCATCCATTTGAGGAACTGAGATGAAATTTGGTACACATATTAATGGGATAGGGCGAAGTAAGATACGTTGGACAAGAATGAAAGTTTGGCTATGTTAGGAGCTGGTGAAGCCGCGTGTTAAACTAGTAAAAAAAATTGCATAAGATTTTCATTCGGTTGAATGGCCTTGAAAAAAAAACCTAGTGGGCGTTACTTCCACAATATTTGGGCACTTTAACTGCATACAGATAAGAGAAATTTTAGTTGCATACATTTGCACATGATTTAGATTTTTGATGGTATGAAATTTTTTGTTTAATTATTTTATAGGCCTATCTACAAGTATGTGTTATAAAAACAAATGATAAAAAAAAAACTATGTCTTCGATTTCTTCGTTTTAGGCAAAAATCTGTCGAAAATCCATGGTAATTTACGGGTCTCTGCGTTGAGTGGAATAAAGTCTTCACTCTTTTCTTGATGTGTGGCAATTATTTGTTGCTTTGCTTCGCGTACTTCCGCAATGAATTGCTGAATAAAACAATGAAAAGTTAGTTTATTCGATAAGACTAATGTCAGCTATAGCCTAGTTATAGTTACCTTTCTCGCCGCATCCTTAACTATTTGCTTGTTTCGTGCTGTCTTTGCGCTGCCACCACGTCCTTTCATTTTACGACGCGAATTAATTTCGATTTCTGGTGGCTTTACATAGAAAATGGAGCGCTTCGCATCAATCTTCTCCTGCAACGTCGGCACATCAACTCCGGAAATATCATTCGAATCGAGAGATATGAGCTCAGGTGGTATTTTCTCCAGTAGCGAGTGTACTTCTTTCTCGCGGCGTTGTTTGCTTGTCTGATATGGATTGTCTTCATATGCATCAAAGTTGGCTTCACCGGAACCAGGTACGAGCATCGATTGGAAGCCATTAGCTGTTGCAATGCCCAGCACATCTTCGTAATTACAGAAACGCATACCATGAACAAAACCATCACAACTCTGGCGAAGGTAAGGTGTCTTCGCCTCGCGCCCAAGTAGCAAATTTGTGTACAACTCGCAATAATTGCCCTAGAAGATGATCAAAATTTAACTACATACAATCATTAGATAGACTTTTTATCAAATACCTGAGCCAATGCGAGCACTCCGCGTTGCGAAATCTCAACTTGATTGGCAGCCAGACGTAGCGAATAATTCGATAGAGGCCCGCTTAATTGACGCACATCCCATACTTTCACATTACGATCCAAACCTGCGGTTACCAAATGCAAACCCTTAGGATCAACTGTCAGCGCAGACATAGCCGTTGGATGACACAACAGTTTTGCTAGAGGTTCACGAACTTTAGGTGACCACATGCTAACTACGCCCTTGGC
This sequence comes from Leucophenga maculata, assembly GCA_035044805.1. Taxonomy (NCBI): domain Eukaryota; kingdom Metazoa; phylum Arthropoda; class Insecta; order Diptera; family Drosophilidae; genus Leucophenga; species Leucophenga maculata. Next base: position 551,154 of record JAWNNP010000867.1, on the reverse strand, counting down.
GCCTCCAATACAGAGTACACCATTGGCCGGATTATGGCGCATCATGCGAATTTCACCCAATTGTGTATTGAAATTACCAATCATTTCACCAATCGATACATCCAACCATGAGACATAGCCACTACAATTGCCAGCGGCCAGTAGAAAATGATACGGCAAGAAATCCATTCGATTAACACGATTCAAACGTTTAACACAATGAAGTTCTGTTCCTTTGTTATCGTAAAAGTATACCCACTCTTTCTGTGCAGCCGCAAACATAGTTGGCACATGCAACCATTGAACATCTGACACCTGTTCCATGACATTCAACTCACAGTGCAGCTTCTTGGTAACCCAATCGAAGGCAGCGACATGGCCACGACGACCACCTAGCAACAAATGACGGCCGTTCTTTGTGTAGCGCATTGTGTACGGCCCAAAATCTAGTTTAAGTTTGAATTGCTTCGCAGCCGATTGCAAATCCACGTTCTGGACAATATCAGACTGTCGGTATTCTGCTGTTATCTCTTCATCTTCTGGTTCAATAAAACTATTTGCCTCTTGCAGCAACAACTCTGTGCGTGCAGCCTGCTCAGTGGCATAGTCCAGATAGATTTCCTTGCGCTGCTGTTTGTCTTTAAAAAACTTTGTCTTTACACCACCACCTTCGACTTTTGCGCCATGACTGTATTTTTCGAGCAGCTCCGCCGGAATCTTAGGTTTCTTTTCCTTCCTAGTTTTGAATTTACCATTTGGCGGCTTACGTCGTGGCTTAGATACTTTCTGTTCTACCTTAATCAACTCTCCTTCAAATTTCTGTTGAGACTTTCGCTTTAGTTTAATTGGATGCAGTTCGCTTTCATTTTGTTGCGCACCTGCATGAAAATACCGCGTTGACCCAGAAAGTTTGCCACTGTCCTTACGCTTCGGCGCAGATTTCCCAGAAGCCTTAACCATGGTGTATTGTTAATATTTTTCAACAAGAACTAATGGCCATCAGTGTAAATAAAACAAAACGTGCTCGCTATTTGCCAATCACTATGAGTCTTCTTAATCTGTGAATGATAATAAAAATGTAAAGTGCCAAAAGGCCCTACACAAATTTACTCACTTTTGGCTGATTTATAATGTTTAATTAATTATTTTATATGCATGTTAAGTCCATATGACACAATGCTAAGTAAGAGATATAATAATAAGGGTCGCATAACAGTTTCTTAGGGTCATACTAAAACTCAGTATATTATACGTTTATGTCATGGAGTAAAATTATCAAAAAAGTATCGCTTGTAAGCAGTAAATTGCATTCTGTTTGTTGACATATATCGAGAAAAAACTGAAATTTATTGAAAAACTATATGTTAATTACAAGCAATACTTTTGAATAATTTTACTCTCGCTTACACTTAAACAACTTCCGTAAGGTTACTGTATCTGAACAGCTCTAAACCTATAATCTCAATTTGGTTAAGTGGAATTCGAACCTTACAAGCAATACTTAATGATTTACTTATTGCTTGTCATTGAACAACATTTATACGTTTACTATGTTTGTATTGCTATGTAAATAATATTCAAAAACGACTTAAACAACTGAAATTCCACCCTAATAAAGTGGAAAACGACAATTAAAAATTGACACGAACACTCTGTCATTAACTTTTCGATTTATCGTGTAACACCGGCTTTAAAAATATATTTTTTTTTTGCCACTCACTTCGAGTTGTAAAACGAGGCATCAAAAGGTGAGTCGGGCGTTTTTCTATCCTCTTTTTTCCGGAACAACACGCCGTTTATTAAATTAATTAAATCGAGTAGTGCGGTGCTGTGTAAAGAAACAAATAGTAATTGATGTGAGTACTTATAAGGTTTTAATTTCCAGCAATAAAGTGCCTACTGTATTTTTTTGATCGTGTTTTGTATTTATACTGCTGCATGCCTTAGCTGCAGCAGCGAGCGGCAGTGCTTTTTTGTTTTCTGTTAATTTTTTTGTTCGTTTTGCACAATTGTTTCGCATAAGCAAAGCGTGTGTGGAAGAAAGACAACCGCTAGTTGTTTGAATGCCCTCGTCGATGCAGTACCATTGAATGTGTACGCGTGTGTATGTCTAGTTTCGCCGCTCTGCTTCTTCTTTATGCCGACATTTTTGTTGAAAAAAAAAAGGTGAAGAAGAAGCAGTAGCAGAAGACACGGGTGATTCTTCGCATACATCAGCGAGATATAATTGAAAATATTTAAAGCCTAGCGATCTCTGTGCTGTAAAAGTTCCGGTCGAAAGTTGATGAATAAAGAAATTACTAATCGGGCGGTTCCATTAAGTACAAAATATATTTTTAGCAATATTTTCAATTCAGTATATTTCATATTTGTTTGAACACATCAGAGACTACACAAGATAATTCCATTAATGTGAGTTACGTGATGTTCATCATCATCATCTAACTTAAATTTTGCAGAAAGTTATTTTTTGAAAAAAAAAATAAAAAAAAAAATTATTTAAAAAACTTAAACGGTTTTAAATATTTAAGCGGGGATTTTTCTCCACCAAAGCGTGTTAAAATACTTTTATACATATATGGATAAGCTGTAATGCATTTGTCTTCTTCTTTTGTTTCTAATTTTGTCTGCAGTAAGATGAGCAGCTCCGAGGAAGTTTCCTGGGTAACCTGGTTCTGCGGCCTGCGTGGCAATGAATTTTTCTGTGAGGTGAGTAGTTCATTAATGTGTGTCTTGTGCGTGTTGTTTGCGTATGTGATAGGGCCGCTCACTTATGGCGCCATTGACATGTGCTGCTACATTCCGACAACGTGTAAATTCCTGCACAAGCAGTTAAGGTTTTTGTTTATCTAATCGTAGCTATTGGTTGCTTAGAAGTTTGTAAATATCACTACGAGCACTGCATCCAAAGTATAGCATTTGTATATGTATGCCACTTATAAGAGTTTGTTAATAATTTTTTTGTTCTCATGCAGGTCGATGAGGACTACATACAGGACAAATTTAATTTAACTGGTTTAAATGAACAAGTGCCTAACTATAGACAGGCTTTAGATATGATACTCGATTTGGAGCCTGGTAAGTGTGTGTTGCTGTTGCAGCATTTTAAATAGATGGGTGTTTAGCTAATTTTATATCAAAAATGTTCCACATTCGCAGAAGATGAGCTCGAGGACAATCCTTTGCAGTCTGATATGACCGAACAAGCAGCTGAAATGCTGTATGGTCTAATACATGCACGCTATATTCTTACAAATCGCGGTATAGCACAAATGATTGAAAAATACCAGACCGGAGATTTCGGTCACTGTCCACGTGTTTATTGCGAAAGTCAGCCCATGTTGCCACTGGGTAAGTAAAAATAATGAAAACTATATTTTGTTCTAAAATTATTGACAACTAAATGTTATTCTATCATATCAGGTCTTTCTGATATACCTGGAGAGGCAATGGTTAAGACATATTGCCCAAAATGTATTGACGTATATACGCCAAAATCATCGCGTCATCATCACACCGATGGCGCTTATTTTGGGACTGGATTTCCACATATGCTATTTATGGTGCATCCGGAGTATCGCCCAAAGCGTCCGACAAACCAATTCGTTCCCAGGTATGTTAAAATCTTCTACATAACTAATAATCAGTCAAAGGTTCAAAAAAGGAAACTTATAATACTCGGACGTACATATATATTTTTCAATTGACCAGTTAAACAAAATCAATTTTTAGACACGTTCCATCCTTGATATCTGCAGTGTAGACAAATGTGCTTTAAACTCTTAATTTTAAATCTATGGTCCATTTGGAAAATTGGTATATAATTCTTATTTCTTTCACAAATTCTTTTCTAGTTTAATTAGAGTTGAGTAAAACGCTCATTAGTATCCGCTAAAATGTTAAAAATATTTATTGAGAGTTTAGATATAATAAACAAACGTAAGTGTTTGCGTCAGAGAGCAATGCTATGTTCGTCAGCATAATAAATGGCTTAAAACACAAATTCTGTTAGGTTACATACGTAATGAAGATTTATTATCCTAATAACCAGACGCTGACGTGCGTTGTTTCCACTCGAATTCATAATGGCATCAGACATTACAATATTTGGACTTCAAGATTGTATTGAGAGGCGCCTCTATATACGCGCTAGTGCTCAATTGCACCAAAAAAAACCAATAAATTCTATGACAATATTTAACTTGTAGACAAATTGCTTCGTGGGCAAGTTCACTTTCTTGTATTATGGCAAGTTTACTTATTAATTATCTGAAGGCTCTATCTCTTTGCCTCCAAGTTCTCGTTGTTCCGACTATATCGACTCTACTTTTGATGCTAACAAAGAATATATAGTTTTACGGTCTTCCTCCTGTTACATACATTTGGACAAACTTCATTTATGCTTTTATACCTTGACTCGATTATTATAGATATACTCTCAGTTTCTCAAAATATGTGTAACATAGTGTATGTATATTCGTGGTCAGTTTGTTAATATGATTCGTTATATCCTTCTGTATTATGTTTGTCAGCAATTGGTTTTTTAGCAGGTTAGCTCACATCTTCAAGCTATCACATAACAAACGAAGTCATGCTCAACGTTCAGAATTCAACAAATCACTGTTTTATTGCACTTTAAATATGTTTTTGTTTTTGTTTTTCATTTTTTTTTTTTTTTTTTGACAGAGTGTCTGCGCAGTTTTCTCTCTGAAAAATCTTCTTTCGTAAATGTATTTAATTATTTGCTGTGTAGAATATAAAAACGATCTCATGAATTACACATTTTCACTCTTTAGCGGTGTACTTTTCCTAAACAGCAAAACACGTATTTCATTGTTCGTTCGTATGTATATGTAAAAACTAAGTTTAAAGTGATCGAATTAATAGATCTCAAAACCCCACCCTAATGTGTGGGCGTTCAAAATAAAAGGAATATTCTGTTCAGAAATATCAAACATTGCATCATAAGCATTTTGATAAGAGTCAGATTAAGGGTTTTTTATATTTATAAACATTTTTACTAAATTTAGTACTGCATGCACTCATTTAATGTCAAACCTAACATCAAAAAACGTATTATGCTGCCGGGTCGTACTGGTACTTGTTCAGTACGTCTTCTCATTTAGTTAGTTAGTTATGTGGCCGTCAACCGTTTGCCGGTCATGGCCTCGTACAGGAAAGCACGCCGGCCTCCATAATCTTGTGCGCGCTGGCGCCAGTCGTTCTGAATGCCAAGTACAGAGAGATCTCTCCATACCTGGTCATTCCATCGAGTGCCCGGTCGTCCTCTATGTCGGCGTCCACCAATCAAGTTTGGGCCCCCCATGTAAACCATGCGTGCTGGAGCTCTTTCATCCATTCGAATGAGGTGCCCAGCCCAGTGCAGCCGCTGGAATCTTATGCGCTGGACTATGTCAACCTCATCGAATAGCTCGTACAGCTCGCGGTTCATACGGGACCTAAACTCGTCGCCGACTCTAATAGGACCAAAGAACATGCGAAGAATCTTCCTCTCGAAGACTTCCAACGCTGTCTCGTCCGACTCAATCACGGTCCATGCCTCTGCGCCATACAGTAGGACCGGGAGTATCAGCGTCTTATACATCTTTATTTTCGTCCGTCGAGAGAGGGCTTTACTTCTCATTTGCTTGCTCAGCCCAAAAAAAGCATCGGTTTGCAAGAGTGATTCTTCGCCTGATCTCTAGGCTGACGTTGTTGTTGCTGGTTATCTCTGTTCCGTCTTCTCATTTTAATACATATATATTCTTGGCTTTCGCTTTCCAACCTAAAGGAACTTTTCATTAATATAATAAAGGTATATTTTTCTAAAAAGTAAAACAAACTATTCCATAGAAATAAATTGCACTTAATTGCACGATATTTACTTGACCTCTTTTAATTGGTAAACATTATTTTCTTACAAAAGATTCGAAAGTAAATGTGTAGTATAATGTTTGTATATACTTATTTGTGCATATTCTGTGACGTATGTAAACAATAAGACAGACCAAAACAAATACTAAGTGCACACATACATACCATTTTATTGCATATTTTTGTTGTTGGATATGCAACACGTGTGACATCACTTTTTTTTTTTAAGTAAATCGATGGTAATCGAATCACTCGAAATATTATTCAATAATGCATCTCATGGCTGCGAACAGACACAGACAGTGCAAAAGTTATGCTAAAAATAATACATCGTAAAAAATGTATGGAAATTTATATATTTATACATATTTATAAATTTTATAACATTTCACATTTTATTTAATAAAATTGTTGTTATATTTTGTCTGCGACTTTATTAGCTAACACAGTCTGTAGAAAGTGAAATTGGTTAAAAAATCAATATGTGTGTACGTAATAAATTTGTCTAGACTGCGAATGTAACTCTTACTTGTTAGGCCCTGTACCGAAGGTACAAGAGCCTATTGGTTTTGTGCAAACGTATGTAACAGGTAGAAATAATGGTCGGAGACCACCCAAAGTTACCCCCATTATGGTCAAGAGTGCTAGAGGAGCCGATATAGCCATGTCGGTCCGTCCGTCTGTATGAACGAAAGGATCTAGGAAACGGTAATAGATAGAGACTTCGTGTTTTTTGCATTCGACTAGGGCTGCTCCGGAATTTTACAAGTTTATTTTAAAATTTTGCTCGTCCCCCCCTTCTCCATAAAATCACCCCCAAGGTTAAAATTACTTCGGCACAAAAAAAATTATGTATGCCAGTATAGAGATAACGTCCCTCTTAGTCAAAATCCAAAGAGTTCTTCAAAGAGTTCAATTGAATTTGAACGACCCCCTTTTCTTTTCATACATAAAAAAATGTTTTATAAGGCACTTATTCGTGCAGTCGGAAGTGGTCATAAGCTCGGGAAATATTTAATGTGTTTGTTAAGAGACCTGAACTGGTACAGGGCCTCTTACAGTCGGTTACGCCTGACTGTATTTTTTTACTTGTTTTATTTGCAATGTGGTAAGCAGATTCATTTTATTGGACCAACGACGTTTACATATATTTTTACTTTATGCCAATAAACTTAATTCATGCCTTATATGCAAATATTTTCAATTATTTTGTTTTATACTTTTTACCCATAAGGTTATATTATGTGTTCAAAATTTGTGTAACAGCCGAAATAAGTCGTAGCAGACCCCATAAAGTTTATAAATATATTATTGAACAACATCGAAAGTCGAGAGACATGTTCATCTGTATGTTTGAGCAACAACGAGATCTATAAAATAGTTTGGATATTTAGACCCGCAAGAGATAACATGTTATTAAGTAGAGTCTCATGTGCCGATCCTTTTGAAAGTTCCAGCGCGACTGAATAAACGAAATGTAGGCGAGTGCATAGCTCAATACAAGCCGCTTGTGTCAAAAAATAGATTTATTATCAAGGTTCGAATTCGCGAAAAAGCACCTTTTTATTTTGAAATTAATTTTTATGAAGCATTGAAAGTTCTGTCGTTTCAATCTGATGGTAAGCAGTACCTTTGGCCTCAGAACAAGTGGAATGATTCTCAGTACACAAATAAAACCGTCAGTTAGTGGTAATATCGAGTGTTCTCGATTTCGAGATACCTTGTACTGTGCCTCTGTTGAACCTTAAAGTTTTATGTGTCATATTTTGATCGGGATAAACCAAATTTATCGTTCAAAGTTAAACTAAACTACAAAATATTGTTTTTCTTACAAAAACCTCAAAAAGGGACAGATTTGTATGGGCGGGCGCTAGCCATTATAGTCGTTCGATATGGAATATGGAATATTTTAATATTTATTATTGTGCATTCCAATAATAAGTTAAGAGGGATGGGTTTTTATGAATATTACCTCTTAGAGAGGGGTTGGCAGGCTCATTAAACACTACCATATGAAGAGGGGAATACAGGTAGGACAGATTCTATCTCTTATGAGCTTGAAGATTATTAGACATTCTTGATTTGCATACACACAGACGGACATGCCTATATGGACTCGACTTTTGAATAAATATCTTTTGTAGGGTCAGCCTCGCGGGTTTTTGCCTGTTACATAGATTTGCATAAACTTAATAATGCCTTTTAAGTTATGGGTACAAGGTATAAAATGTATGTTGTATCTGTGTACGTTCCTTAAAGGTAGCTAAACCGACCAACTGACTGAATTTAAACTCACAGGTCAGGAAAGGATTACGGTTTAATTTTTGTCAAAATAACAAAATGCATTTTATCTTATATCCATTTTAGATACAGGGTTGCAATTTTATATACATACATATTAATGGGATCAGGAGTATTATGATCTATTGGAAAAGTGGGGACGGTTTTAACTAGGCATAGCAAAGCGTGCATAGTTTAAAATTCTATGATGTAAAAGCTTTACTATCAATTAGCTGGTGAGGTTTCATATATTACTTTATCTCCGATACTTCAAGACATGAAAAAAATGTACTACGATTCACACTACGTGTGAAGATTATAGTAAATATTAAAACAAATAGTTAACTCGAGTTTAATTTAGTTTAAAGTTACATGACACTGTTAAATTTGTTTTAATAGAGAACATGTAGCATAATATATAAATATTGCCAGCGAACCCGGCTTGCGTTGCTATGTTGCCACTTTGTCTTCCTTTTGTAAAGTTCGCCGAGAATGAAGTTTTGCAAGTCCAATTTTACAACATTTGATTTAACATGCCATGCTACAATTTTTATACCCCGAATTCTATTTTCCACAGCCCAAAAATTATGAATAATCTAAGCCTTTAAATGCCGAGACCATTTAAACCTAAAAATCAGATGGTTTTAATTTTGTTTTATTAAAAATAACAAAAGTAACTCAATTAAGTAGCTAATCTAGCTAAGCTAATCGTTTACCTTAGTTGAGTTAATAAATAAAAAAATTTTATAAAAAATACATCGTGGTCAGAAAGAAAGTTGTTTTAAATATTAATACCGACTCTTCATACAAGCGCCATATGTGGCTTTCCGCAGTGCCTGATTTTGCATTGTTGAAGTTGTCAATTAGTAACTGTTTATAATCATCCAATTTTTAAAACCAAACCTCACAGGTTTCACCAAAATAAATTGTTTCGATGAATGGTTACCGAAATATAATATTTTACCATTGCTGCCTTATCGATCGTGACACATTGTTAGCGACTAGTTTGCCAATACATATGCGCCCTTGGCATTGAGTAATAACGACTAAATAGTAAATAAACACAGTAATCAAATCATTTTAGTCGAAGAAATAAATAATTAGTCGATGAAATGCATAGAGTCGATTCTGTTCATAAACCAAATTTGCATCTTCGCTATCGAAAAGTATTTCGACAACTTCATTCGCCAACTGTGATCATTTTATTCTTGTTCCCTATACAAAGAAGTCGTTTTCGTCATTTCAAATTCACAAGCTCTTTGTAACAAATTGCATTTTACGGCTTAGCTCTTCAAGTGAGGAATTGTCTATCGTTATTATAAAATATTTCTAGATCACCTGGAAATATTTGTCATCTCCTTCTTCTTCATCTGTATTTGTCTTAGGTGGAATATATGCGCTGTCGAAATTGCCGCGGTTTGAATACATCTTTACAGAATCCAAAGCACTGGAATTGAGCCATAAACAGTTATTGTTTAATGGTTTAGTCAGAAGCCCGAGAACAATAACACACGTCTTTGTTGTACGATCCAATTCATTCTGCCTAATGCGCAACATACGCGACAGCATGCGACTGCGTTTTATAAGTATATAATAGTTTACAGCTAGTTTTATAGATAACTTATAATATACTTGAAGATGACTTAGGTATACCCTACAGTTTTGCTACAATTCGGTCATCCTGACCGTTGAGATCTCTTGATCTCTATTTTTACTTCTAAACATTCTATAAAATCCAAGATCGTATATTTCCTACAGCCCAAATACCTTTATAAGCGATTCTAGATGTTTATGGGTTATGGCACTGTGGATAATTCGGAGACTAGTGAACATGATACATTTTTTTCTGGAGCAGCTAATCGGATAATGCGGCTTAAGAAGATGTGGATTGAATTGTTTGTATCTATGTTGAAAAGATTTGGTGCGATGTTGACTGCTTTTAGGATGGCAACTTCTTCGGCCGTAAAAGCAGAGCAGTAAATCGGGAGCCAACCTGCTGTTAAAAGTGTGTTTCATTGGTTGACACATGCGAAGGCTGTGACATATTCCTTTTTTGTACCATCGGTGTACAACCATCTCCAGTTTTCTAGATTTAGTCTTGTAGTTTCGTCCTTAAGTAACTTACGAAAGACGTCTCCACCGGTGTTATTTTTTGCGAACTGTCGTTATGTGGCATTAACTGATGATGGTCGCAAAAGCCAAGTTGGAGACGTAGCAGTGTGTGTGACTGCTGGTGGCTGAATATTTAACTAATTGCAAAGAGATGCACAGCGACGCAGTGTTGATTTTAATTTGTATGAAATAATTATGCTATTAAATATTAGTTTTAAATATGTACAATTTTTTGCAGATGTGCCAGATTTTGCATTTAGTAGACGAGAGAGTAGCTCCAGAACTTTCTCTCCACTGCACTCCAGACTTAGATCTTCAAAATATTTAAACAATTATAGCGTCATCTGCATAAATATATAGTTTAAGCTCTTTGTATTTAAGAACTATTTTATTTCATTAAGGATTTCATTGCCTCGGACACTGTTTTCGCGGGGCCATGCGGACAACCGATTCTCCCTCTTATCCAATAATCCTCCCAAGAAAAGCCGTCGTCCATTAACTAAACCAACACCTGAGTTTCCCGATCTACCGGAGCACATAACTGTGTCCGCAAGAAATAGTGAGAAAACTCTCTCCTAATATTCTTGTTTTGCTGATCACCGTGCATTACAACTAATTGATAAAAATATATTATCTATCTCATACGAGAGAGATGGAGATGGAAATCTTTTGATGTTGGTATCATCCGAAGCTGTTGCTTATATATTTATAAAAACAAATGAACTATTTGGCATTTGCAAAGTTGATTGTATGTTTCGCGGACGACTAAACTCAGTAATAAATGTACCCGAAAACGGAATTTTTAGAGAACTCTCAAAGAGTAATCTCCATTTATAAATTCATGAAAAAACAGATAGGGGTTGCACATCCCAGCGCCGTTATGTTGGTAACGTTCAATCCTTTCGAAATTCCCTCAAAAATTGATACACGAAGTCTCTATCTATTACCGTTTCCGAGATCCTTTCGTTCATACAGACGGACGGACGGACATGTTTATATCGACTCCTCGATCACTCCTGACCATAATGGGGGTAACTTTGGGGGGGTCTCCGACCATTATTTCTATCTGTTACATACATTTGCACACAACTTCGGTACAGGGCCTAAAAATAAAGAAATTCCTAAAATAAAAACTCAAAAAAAACGAACAAATAAAATTAAAATTAAAGCGACTTTCGTGTCTCTTCTCCCCTCCTTACCTCTCCAAGTTCAACCCTGTCCAATTCATCTACTACCGTTAACACTTTACAAAACACAAATTTTTCAGTAAACAACAAACAATTCATTTACTAATATACCAAATAACATTACATCTAATTTTTCAATATCTGACAATGAAATATAATATAATCTTAAAACATCCGACAATTATTTCTCTGATGAGTCAATGTCAGATTAATTATCTCTTCAAAACGTATTTCTGTGCAAATACCTTCAATCGCTATACTCAAAATGTCTTTATCGCTTTAACTTAAATGGGTTAATTAATAATTACGAAGAACTTACAATATTAATAAATACGTATAGTCCTGATGGTATAAGGCTTCAAGAAACTCACATTGCCTATAACTCTAAGAACATTAAAACACCTAAACAATATGTTGGTCACTTCTCAAATCTACCTTCAAACGGCATTGGAAAACAAGACACATTGAAACTATTTACAATTCTAATATTTTGCATAGCGATTTTCAACTTACCGCCGATCAGAAGATTTACATTATGAATTCATATATTCCTTCAGACCAGACATTCTCCTTGATTGAATTTTGGTCTTTTGTTAATTCATACGGTTTTCCTATGGTGCTCTTAGGAGACTTTAACGCTTGGGATACCTCTTCACTAACGCAAGAGGTACAATCATAACTGAGGTAATGGCTAAGTCCAATCTGCTAAATGACGGTTCTGCCACACATTTTTCGACATGTAGACCTCACGTTAGTTTCCCCATCAATATACCCATTCTGCAAATGGTCGGTATCTGACAATTTATACGGCAGTGACCATTTTCCAATTTCCACGCATATTCAGCATCAGCCCAACCGTGCGAAATGGTATTTCTCTGCAAAAATTTAAAATAAATCTGGCTACTTGCGTAAAGTTTTGCAATACAATACTAGCTCTAACATCCAACTTGAAGCTGTCAAACTAATAAGCTGTCAAACTAAAAATATATATATTTGTATAGTATTCCATATATTTTTCACTTAAAATTTATTGACATTAATATTTCTATCTTTGTTTTGTTTTTTTCAGACTTTATGGCTTTAAGATACACAGCTTAGCTTATCAAATTCAGCTGCAGGCTGCAGCCAATTTCAAAGTGCCCCTCAGAGCGGTAAATTTAAAATGAAATTTCATTAAAAAAAAAAACTAGCTACTGAAATCAATTAAGCATTAATATTATTCGTTTTTCCTTTTCCTCCAAAACAAAAATACAAAAAAAACGACATAAAAATACACAACACACAACACAATACTATACTATTATGACTAAAATTTTTTTTTTAACTATAAACATCTAAAAAAAAAAAAAAAAACAAAACATTTTTTATTATGTTAAATGTTCTTTTTGTACACATGAAACAATTTTATACGCCTTTTGTTTAATGCATCTGCCGATATATTTATTTTTTGTATTTGTATAAAATATTAAAACTCTTTGTTGTTCTCTTGCAAAATGTAGAAAAATTAAGCACACACATACACACATAAAATGAAAAAGAACACTAACATACGCAAATAAAATAGTCTAAAAAGAATCGGTAAAATGAAAAGCGCCAAAAGATTATTCACACAGTTTTTATTTGTTTTCGCAAATAGTTCTTTAGGGCGCATAACAATCAACAACAACAAATCAATTAACTGCAACGAACATCTAAAGCGAAAAAACGAAACAACAATAGAAGCACCAACAAATCTACAATAAAAATATATAATTCAGTTTGTAGCAAAAAAGAAAAAAAAAATTGAAAAAGCAGAATGAAACAAAAAAAAAAAAAAAAAAGTGAAGAGACAACAAACGTTAAAACAAAGCAAAAAGAATCATTAAAAAAAATCTGAAAAAAAAAATATTAAGGCGGCATTATTTACTTTTATTTTTTATTAACTTACATACATACAACATATGTAATTATCTTTACGGTTAGAGCAACGATTATTGCATACATCATTACCATACATACCACAAAAACAGAAACAACAACAATACACAAACACACGCCCACGTACAAAAACTGAATGATCAAAAGATCAAAAGGAAAATGAGACAACAATACAAAAGACGTATCAAGCCACCAGAATCATTTGCAAGTCATGCGCAAATTCATACATCATATAAGCGATTAAGTAAAAATCTAAAAATCAACAACAGCGAGCGAGTGCACAAAGTACAAAAAACATTGGCAACAACAAAAGCAGCGGGCAAACAGACTAACAAGCAAAAGCAGAGACAGAGCGTGGGTGAACAATCTTCAAATGAGCTTTTCCGCCCAACTTTCATAATGCTCTCGTACATTTGTTTGTTTTTGGTTTGGTTTGGTTCGAGAAGAAAAAAATTATAAGGACTATGTACGCTCGCTTTAGTGCTCAATAGCGCGCACCTCCCCCTCACAATCTCGCTGCCATCAACAACATCATCATCATCATTTATGCAGAGCAAGGCAGGCACGCTATTATAATAAAACAACGATATCGTCGTCAATAATAACAACAAACGAATCATCGCATCCACGCAGACGCAGGCATTATATTACTATATGTATGCAATAACATAAACTATACAAGAGCAACAATCAAGAAACAAAAACAATTACACACAATATTCTGTTATTATATGTATTTGTTAACAAGATCACATTCGTATCTATCGCCTGTGCTGTACTCTTCTCAACATATGTACATATGTGTGTATTTGTGTGTGCGTGTTTTTATCATATGCTGTCTCTCTTAGCCTATCAATTAAGCTATTTGTATATTTCATACGCGCAAACACACGCTCCAAAGCAAGTTAGCAAGCAAGTCAGAAGCTAAGCCTAAACATTTATCATTTTGCATCTGTTTCTATTTCTTAATATTTGTACAAGAATGTCTATTTTGTATATGTATATATGTGTTTTTTATAGCAAATTTTGATTTTTAATCCGCTACAATGCACTTAACGCAAAATCAAAAAGCACCTAAGCCGCAACGACATAAACTATCTTTTTTACAAAATTTTTATATATATGTATGTATGTACTCGCCCTTTTGTGGTATTTATAATGGTTGTTCGTTGTAACTATATAACTGTCTCCATTACTTTTAATGTATGTATATCAACATTTTTTTAGTTGTTAATTTATGCTTTCGTACAATTCAAATGTACTCGTAATATTATCAGTTTGCGAATCAAAATTGTAATTGTATCTGAGAAAAAACAAAAAAAATAATAATGGGCTACAGCACACAAAAACAAAAGTAGTAAAAGACAATATGGAATTAATAATAAAAAAATATTTGTTTAATAAAATGTAATACTCGTATAGTTATTTTATACATGATACAACATGATACTGCCCAAAAAATCGAATTCATCGAATTGACAATAGTTTTTTAATTTAGATCTAGCTGATCATGGATATGTACTACTTTTGTACATATTCTTGTACTATGTGTACACGCAGTGTGAATAGTATTATAATGTTATCACGGAGTTTGTGACTTTGTTAAACTTATCCCTACGACAACGTACTGAAATTGGTAATCGAAATTGTTGCACATGTCTTAATTTCAAAAAAAAAAAATAGTCTCCAAACAAACCAATGCAATACTTTTCTACGAAAGCGGAGAAGTATGCAGTTCACATGATCGATCGCGATTAATGCTCGCAATTGTGCGAAACATAATGGGCCTTACAACATTTTGTTATAGCCATAATACAGACGCAATATTCACTTTGTAGCATTTGCAGGGTAAACTTTATTCTGTGTTAGGCTAACCACTTAAAACACGGAATGAAGGCTTCAAATAGTCATTGTAGGATTTAAAAACATAAATGGAATTTATGTTAAGAGTATTATAGCTTCTTTTTCCGCATTTTTGAATAAAATTGGAGAAAATACTACGAATATGCTAAATATCTAACGCGTAAATTGTTGCAAAAAAGGTAATTTATTTAAAAAATTCGCACTGCTGCATTTGGAATTTTCAAAGTTCTCATCAATAAAATACTTCTACATAATTTTGTTGCTACAGCCTTATTTTTGCGACTTTCCAGTCATCGTATTGCAACAAAACAGCTCATCTTATTCCATACTATGCATCTTATTCTTATCTTATTTCATAATATGCAATAAGTTTGCGTTTTTTGCTTAACTATCTATTTGGATAGTGTCTTATCTGCAATTTCCTAGGATATTTTGACATAAATTTTTGCTCTTCAAATATTCCACAAGAAAAGTCATAACCATTACTCTGCAAAAATAGTTAATTTAGCTTGAAATAAATCAATTGTTACGTCATCCTTAAACCAGTAAAGTAAAGCATCTTCCATGTTATTTTGAAACAGTGTAGTACTCCCCTATCTTTTGGCGAAAAGGTTTTGGGGTAACCTGTGTATGTATGAATATACTTTATTGGATCTCTGACGTCATTAAGACATTCTAAACTATGCGATAACATGTATATACTATTCACACTATGTGTGCACAAAATTATGATATGTAATTATAATGTGTTCAATTTAGGTAGGTAAGGTAATGCTCATGTCGGTTTTTTCATTACATGAAAATACCAAGTTAAGAATTAATCTTTAAAAGGCATCCAACAATGACTCTTACACTATATTTTTGTCTCTGTGCATACAATGAGATGAGAAGTAAAAACTACTTTTAATTGTTAGTTAAAGTAATATATTGTATATCAAGTGGCACAGCAAAACTAAAGAAATTCGCAAAAATAATTTATTACATACTCGTGATCAGCATTTCGCAACAATAACATCTCCTGAAGAGATTATCCAAAACATTAATTTTCCATTAGATAATAAGTTTTTGGGTATTGCTTGTAGTGTTACAATAAGTGAGATTTTTTGTAGATATTTACCGGTATAGCTCTATATATTATATTCTACATATTTAGTTTTATTATCTGATTTTGTACTGTTCAGTGGTAGGCAAATAAAAAACTAAAAATTGGCACATTTGGTTATAACCCATTAAAAATTAAATGCCTGGCTTAATACTTTTACCTTTATAATGTTGAATTTTTTTTTCACACCAAGCATTTTCCCGCAATATGCAACTTTGTGTGGTAACTAAATACTTGTTTGAGTTGACTGTACATATATTCTTGACCAGTATTAATAGAGGAGTCAATATAGACATATCTGCTCCTCCTTTCTAGATTTTTGTTTTGCATAAATTTTTTAGTTGTTAATTTAGGTAGCCACTTTTAACTTTGTATATTTTGTGTCAATCCTAATCGGACCATTAAAATCATGTCGATATAAACTATGAATTACAAGAACTTAGAGACTATAAAGAAAAACATTTGGTTGTCTATCTTATACTAATTCCAATAAAATATCCTACACGGATGAAGATTTAAATATATGTACCATACAAATTTAAACTTCAATGAGGGTACACTGCAGTGATTATCCTTGTTGATTAAAGATTGCAGTTGACTCTGCATTGTATTTATGAAATGTTGACACTTTTCACGTTATAACACGTCCCAATGTTGCAGATTTTTTATTAATTTATATCGCTTATACTTTCATGTGCGTCATTATATAGCTTTTTTTTTTGTGATTGTCCGTATAATTTCATATCTTTTCACAAATTTCTTTCTTTCGAAACCAATTTTTGTTTGTAAATTTGTTATCTACTGAAGGAATATGCGATATGCTTTGGCGACATATATCCCCTCACACACACTATTATGATCGATGGGAACTTAAATATATATATAGTACAATATTGAAGTACTATCTATGACTTAAATAGTATTTAGTTCCAATATTTTCACCTATTCTTCTATGAAATAAAAGATCCTTTAGAAAAGTATATATTTGTTGGTGCAGTCAATATAAACACATATAAAAAGAGTATAGGATAATGCTTGGTGTGCCAATTAATGTCTCACTAAAGAAAGGTAGTGCTGCGACAAAAGCAACTATCAGTATGGAAATGTGATGAGAAAATTAGTTGTTGCTGCAATGTTCGTCTTTATTTCACCAACGAATGAGCACGGCTTGGTGGTTTAAAGTCCGACATACATATTTCAAGTTCAAGTAATTGGGATTCATATTTCGACTAGATATCCAAATTATATCAAGTCTTTCATAACTCCTGTACATTGGCATAATAAATCTTTCAATTTTATATATACATATACAGTTTTAATTAGAGATTTTGATTATTCTTTGGTTATACCAAATGTGTCAATAATAAATATATTCATATGTTCATTTTTGTATTAATTAATAAGATATTAAGTATCAAAATGAAGCTATAGAGTATATTGGAAGCTGCGTTAATATGAGATATATTCTTTGTCCAGCAAAGAAGTTCTTGACTCTAGATAATTTGTCATCATTCTACGAGTATAACCAGTGCGAAATTAATTAATAGTTAATTTTTTTTTATTTGTTTTTTCTATAAGAAAAAAACAAGCAAAATCGGTAACTTCGGTACAACCGAAGCTTGAATACTCTTCACACTTTCCCTTTGCTTGACAAAACTGTAATTTCGTATTGTTTACTTAACAAGTGCACTGTACAGTTACTCTTTATATCGATATAAACGTACAATTTATACAATATCAAATTTTATTAATGAAACTAACTTAAAACCGAATTGGATTGACCTTTTTACTATTAAAAAAAGGTATTTCTTTGTGTTGGAGTCGTACATTCAAGTGACCATTTTATAAAAAATCTGTATACCAACTATCAAACCAATATCTCAAAGAATGTAGGAATAGGACGTATATGTTAACGATTCGCCTTGTCTCGGTGTTCACAAATATATTTACATTATGGTTCGCACTGTGTGTGAAGAGTATTAAAAAATATATGAAAAAATCGCATACAATATATAAAAAAATGTAGCATTAACTAAAAACGAAATTTTATAGCATTGTAAAATAAATAAAATAGATACAAGATGATAAAACGAATAAAATTATATGAAGTTTATAAAATAGACAAAAAAAAAATTTTAAAACTATATTGGCGCGTGGTAGAGTCGTTTTGATAAGTTTCTCGTTCTCTATCTCTGGAACTGGACTATTCAAGTGAATAGGTGTATGACTTAGTTTGTTGGGAGTTAAAAATTTTATGTTCAGATTCGGAAATGGTAAAACATAAATATATGCCAGCCGGCTCGCCAAAGATACTATTTAATTTCATGAGTCATTCACAGACTCATTTCTCGGGTTCAAGTATGGAAATGCGACGAAACAAAGCATGAACTTTTATTCTCTGTCTCAGCTTGCGACGCAGCGGCAAATGCATGGTCTGTTGAATGTCAACAAGCAATTGAAATACTTCATCCCATGCAGATTTTTATTGCAAAGATTATTCGCTGAGTAAACAGCTGAGTTTTTTCGAGCTGAGCATAAATTTGTATAGCGTGGTACCATTAAAGTATTTTAAACCTAGCACATTTGCTCTAAATATTTCGAATACGATATCGCGAAAATGGCCGACTCCAGAAATGATGCCTAAACTGGTTAATTTTTCGATATTTTTCAGTTTTTTCACGTCGAAGATTGACTTTGTCGACGTAGCCTCTGTATTTGAAAAAACGTCATAAGAATAAGTCGTGGTGCCTACTTAAAATTAAAATTTTTGAAATGAGGCGTCCAGAAAATACAGTGGTCTGTGGCGTCCTCCTGCTGGCACAAGAGTTTTCCATTAAATTATTAAACCCAATTGGCATACACAAAAATCATCATATGAAGTTTATAAAATATATAAAAACTATTATATTGTCGCATGGTAGGGTCGTTTTGATAAGATTCTCTGGAACTGGGCTACTCGAGTGAATGGGTGATTGGCGTAGTTTTTTGGGAGTTAAAAACTTAATATTCAGACTCGAAAATAGTAAAACATAAATATATACCACCCGGCATGCCATAGATATTTTTTAATTCCAGCTGTCATTCACAGACCCATTTCCCGCGTGCAAATATGAAAAGGCGACAGAAAAAATCATGCATTTTTTTCTCTGTCTCTTCAATAAAACATCTTACAAGAGCTGTCAAACCCAGAGACATAAAATTAGACCGTAATAATATGTGACCTTAATAAAAATGCAACTGTGCAATCATATGACGCAGGGGCAAATGCATGGTCTGTTGAATGTGTGCATGCAATTCAAAATACTTCATCACATGCAGATTTTAATTGCAAATCGATTATTCGTTGAGTAAACACTCAAGAACAGACAGACGAACCGGCATAGATGCAGCGTCGCGTTTTTTTAAGCTAAGCATAAATTTATATATTGAGTTACCACTAAAATATTTTAAACCTAGCACATTTGCTCTAAATATTTTATATATGATATCACGAAAATGGCCGTCTCCGTTTCGGAATTATTGTCGACGTAGTCTTTGTATTTGAATAAACCTCACAAGCTTAAGTCGTGGTGGCTACTTAAAATCGACATTTTTGAAATGAGGCGTCCAGAAAACACCTGGGTCTGAGGCGTCCTCTTGCTTGAAAAGCTTTCCATTACAATTCAGTGATTCGGTCTGCAAAAGTTCTGTACCAAACTGTCATTCGCAATACTTGGAGATGTTCATCGAGATTTAATTGAGGGTTTTTGTTAACGTAGAATCGACCATTTCGTTTTCCTTCATCAAAAGTCAAGCCCCGAAACTATATTCAGACTCGCAAATGGTAAACCATAAATATATGCCATAGATACTTTTTAATTCCAGCGGTCATTCACAGACTCATTTCCCGGGTGCAAATATGGAAAGGCGACAGAAACAAAGCATGCAGTTTTTTTTTTTCTGTCTCTTCAATAAAACATCTTACAAGAGCTGTCAAACCCAGAGACATAAAATTAGGCCGTAATAATATGTGACCTTAATAAAAATGCAACAGAGCAATCATGTGACGCAGCGACAAATGCATAGTCTGTTGAATGTGTGCAAGCAATTCAAAAATACTTCATCACATGCAGATTTTTATTGCAAATAGATTATTCGCTGAGTAAACACTCAAGAACAGACAGACGAACCGGCATAGATGCAGCGTCACGTTTTTTTAAGCTAAGCATAAATTTATATAGCGTGTTACCATTAACATTTTTTAAACCTAGTACATTTCTTCTAAATAGTTTGTATATGATATCGCGAAAATGGCCGTCTCCAGAAATGATCCCTAAAAATTCTCATTTTCCGGAATTATTGACTTTGTCGACTTAGCCATTGTATTTGAATAAACCTCAGAAGATTAATTCGTGGTGGCTACTTAAAATCAGCATTTGGAAATGAGGGTTCCAGAAAACAAAGAGGTCTGTGGCATCCTCCTGCTGGCACAAGAGTTTTCCATTAGATTATTAAACCCAATTGGCATACACAAAAATCATGGCTCTATAGTTCAGTGATTCTATCTGCACAAGCTCTGTACCAAACTGGCACTCGCAAGACTTGGAGACGTTCATCGAGATTTAATTGAGGTTTTTTGTTGGCATAGAATCGACCATTTCGTTTTCCGTCATCGAAGTCAAGCCCTATCACAAGCACTTTGAAATTTCACAATTTGATAAGTCACTTTTAATATGAAGTTAAAAACTCTATATTCTGACTCGCGAATGGTAAAACATAAATATATACAACCCGGCATGCCATAGATACTTTTTAATTCCAGCTGTCATTCACAGACTCATTTCTCGGGTGCAAATATGGAAAGGCGACGAAACAAAGCTGAACTTTTATTCTTTGTCTCAGCATGCGACGCAGCGGCAAATGCATGGTCTGTTGAATGTAAGCAAGCAATTGAAATACTTTATCTCATGCAGATTTTTATTAGAAATCAATTATTCGTTGAGTAAATACTCAAGGACAGACAGACGAACCGGCATAGATGCAGCGTCAAGTTTTTTCATGCTGAGAATAAATTTACATAGCGTGTTACCATTAAAATATTTTAAACCTAGAAATTTGCTCTAAATATTTTGAATATGATATCGTGAAAATGGCCGTCTCCAGAAATGATGCCTAAAAATGCTAATTTTCCGGAATTATTGACTTTGTCACGTATGTAGCCTTTCTATTTGAAAAAACCTCACAAGATTATGTCGTGGTGGCTAGTTAAAATCAACATTTTGGAAATGAGGCGTCCAGAAAACACCTAGGTGTGTGACGCCCTCCTGCTGAAGCTTTCCATTACACTCGCAAGACTTGGACACGTTCATCGAGCTTGAATTGATATTGCTGACGTGGCAACCGTTGCTTCGATGGGTGCATCGTGTGTATATAGCATTATAGATAGTACCTTCAAGTTTACTATTCAAGAAATTGTTAATTTAGCTAGTAATGCAACAATTTGGACTATCTTACTGTAATACCAATAAAATATGTATTCCAAAGAGGTCCAGTACGGATCACTACAACGAAATTTTTAAAACTGAAGAAGATTGTGGTAAAAAGTTTCTGCATTCTGCGTTTATATGGAGAAGCCGGCAGGTGTTAGGCCCCCATGATACACTTCAAGTTTTAATACAATTTCTTAAAATGGACGTGCGACTTAGGCATCTTGCACGAATGCCAGCTCCAGAGAATCTCCAAATAAGAATGATTCTATGAACGCCGGGGGACTATTTTCCGTAATCACATACAATCCTGGCGTCACCTGCTGAATGTTATAAAACTACAAAATTATTATAATTTACTGTGCACAGTATGGGTCAACGTCAAAAGTATAAAAATTAGGTTTTTATTGCACTTGCTTCAAAGTGAAAGGGTCGTTACGTATAATATGTATGATTCGAAACCAATTTATGGAACCGCTTCGTTGATTTTAAAACAATTAGTTGTAAAATAATCATTTAATTGCATTGCATTTAAGTTAACCCAACGCTTTTATATTTATTGATTTCTCCTTCGATCGTTTCTTGATTAACATATGTATGTATGTAAACAAACAGTAAATCTAATGTGAATCTGCTGATTTAGTAGCGAGTGTAAGCAATTAAAATTTTACTCGATGTATTAAATAAAATTTACTTGCTTACAAACAATACTTTTTGATGAATTTTTCCTTGCTTGCACTTGATCAATATGCACATACAGCAAGTGGAATTAGGACACTTACTACGTTTTTATATTATACAGCATTATTTTAAAATCTTGGTAAATTAAGTCATCTCGTGTATCTCTGTATCGCTAATTACTTGTAGAGATTGTAATGTAATACAGAATAAAGTTATGTGAACATACATTTTTACATATGTATCTATGTTTTAACTGGTATTAGTTGTCTACACGTTCTACCGGATCTTCCTACTTTCTCTGACTCATTTTTATTCAACATGGCTTTGTTTTCGATGTATTTATGTATTTGTTTGTTTGTTAGTTGACATACTGTATATTTTTTATTCTTATTGCTTTACATCATATTTTTTATTTAATATTTTACATAATTAATTTTCTACTTTTAATTATTGACTGTACACAACAACAACAACTACTGTACAGGACTACATTGCACTTTGTCAGGAGATCCTAAGTCGGCCAGATCCTGATGCTGAAGGCGAATAGAGTTCGTACAAGCGAGATAGACATATATGTATACATATTATGTATATATATATATATTGATGAAAGAAAGAGAAAATAAAAGTTTTTAAACCTTTTATCGGTTTTGAGTTTCATCTATCTCTTTCTTTTCACTCGCTTGTGCGCGGTCTTTTTCATGTCTTTCATTTGCGCGCTCTCTTTCTCGATCTTTTGCTGTTTTTCATCAGCTCCTCCTGCTTTCAAGACATCAACAACAACTGCTACAAGAACAACTGTTGTCTACTTCTTTGCTTATAACTGCTACTAACTTTTATTTTTTATACTATAATATTTATTTTTTAAAACCTTTACACTTGATCTAAATAAGAATATTTATGTATATGTATAATATACATACATATGTCGATATTCAGAGTAACTCGAAATGCTGTAGGTTGGTCAGATATACATACGTCCATTTACTACAAAAATCAAAATATATATACAGTTTTAAAGTTTAAGAAATTTTGAAGAAAAAAGTCTGTTGGTGTTTCAAAATCCGTACACTCGTTTAAAAGTAATAGGGATTCAAAAATATTTTTGCAAAAAAAGTTTCACCCCTGACAGTATGGCAACACCACAATACTCGGACCTAAGATCATATTTTTTATTTTAGTTTTTCCATACACTACGAGACATACATATAATATATGAATTGATTGAATGATTTAGAAAATTTCACATTCAGTCCGATTTATTCGAAGCCAGTAAATTCTTTAACTTTGAAAGCTAAAAAATGAATGTAATACATTTGAATCACGCTACCTTCTAGTCTTCGTACTTATTTCACAAGTGAATTATTTCGAAAGAATGAATATTGCGGATGACTGCGCCTTGCTTTTTTCATTTAAAGTGAATGCAGGTGAAGTGTGAATTTTTTCATGTTAAAATGAATGTGTAGGATTTGGGCATAGTACGATATACATAGTCAAAAAGGTATGGCATTGTTAATCGGTTGAACTCAAGCCTGACGAGAACGGTGGATACTTAAGGCTTTGATTGTGTTGTGGAAGTTTTTTTTACCAGATCATCCTAAAATTCGTTATAAATACGCCGATTTTTTAAAAAAGCGAGGAAGCATAACGCAAAGATTGTATAAGGCAACATTGAGGTTGGATAGAAGTTCTATGGGACATTTTGTTTTTAATTCGAATGTCATAAAATAGGTTTTTTTAATGTACGTCGGAAATAACTGCTAGCTGAGGTACTCTAGCCCTGTACATCTGTTGTCTATACAATCGAAACTAGGCCCTCAATTTTTTAAATGTTCTTTTGAAATTTGATTTAGTAGCCCGTCTGTTTGGCTGTTCGTATGAAAGTAGAGAACTTGGAGACTATAAGAGATAGATCCATTAAGCTTCCCATGATTTTCCCATTTCTTCTTGAGATCATTTGTATTCTCTAAGTAGGTGGCCAACATACAGACCCATAACCCACGTATCTTCAGGAAATATTTTATTCTTACTATCAGTAATATTTTAGATTTTACTATTAAAGTTGTACAAATCAACCGCACACTTATAGCTTTTTATGGAAATCGGTTTTATTAAATATCCAGTTGGTATTTGCTAAGTACAAGCACGCTTTCTTTATATGATAATTAGTAAGTCTTCCACACAAACTTCGATTTTGTAAATACATATAAAATTATGGGAACCGCTTATATATATTGTATATCAAAGCGCGTATACCGTTTTCTTCTAAAGGTAGGACCCATTCAAACCTACGTTTTGGTTTTTAAATGGAACAAATTATTTTTTTTTCTTTTTCATATCTATTATACAATTTGATATTTCCTGTGAAAGGTATATAGGTTAGGTTCCATCGATATTACATGTTTTTGGTATACTAAAATTTAAAAATTGATGTATATTTGACTAAACTTCAGCATTTTGAACTCGTTCCAATCCGTCTGCCCCATGATATATATATAGAGGAGAAAACGATTTTATAAAATGATGTAATTTTTATTATCATTATTTCGTGGTCAATACTTTTTTAACTAAATTATAATACTATAATAAGTATAATACTGTAGACTAATTACTCAATACGAAGGCTATATCTGCTCCAAAAAAAAAAGGACTTTTGGAAAATGACATTTGCTGGTGGCATTGTGTTCATTTTTAAACAATTTCGGTCAGTATATGCGAGAGCCCAAGTGAAAAATTTTTAAAGCAAGTGTTTTTTTGATTTTCAAGAGCATGCACTCGCTTCTCTGGTAGTAACTTCGCTAGAAATTTACCATGTATTATAAAACTTTTTACAGAAAGTTGGTCACATATAGGTGACACCACCAGATAACTTTATTACATAATATATAATAAAATTTGGTCTGTTTTATTCTTTCAATACCACTTCTGACAACGCAACTGTACTTCTTGACATGGAGTTTATTAATTCTTATAATGAGTGTGTAAAGGGTTTATATACGAGTATAAGCTTCGGTTTAACCGAATTTTAAAAATTCCTAATTTTGTTTTTCGCTTTTTGTATATTATTGCTTTTTTATTATCATTATTATTATTTTTTTTTTTTTAAATTAGTTT
The DNA here is from genome assembly GCA_035044805.1 of Leucophenga maculata. Classification (NCBI taxonomy): domain Eukaryota; kingdom Metazoa; phylum Arthropoda; class Insecta; order Diptera; family Drosophilidae; genus Leucophenga; species Leucophenga maculata. The sequence continues at coordinate 525,580 of JAWNNP010000867.1, read as the reverse complement.
ATTTTGTAATAAAAATATGCAATATTTTTTTTTTAATTAAAACAAGATAAAATTTAAATAATTCAACTTTTTTCAAATTTAATCTGTATCGTTGTCTGTTTGTGTGTGTGTGTACATATACCAAAAATAAGCGTTGCTTATGCGGCTATATGCTTAAATGATGTGAACATTTAAGTTTTTTTTTTTTTTTAATTTTTTCATAAAGAATTTTGTTCATTAAAAACGAAAACTTTTTCCATTACATTCAAAAATACACTTTGGCATATCAAGCTGTTTCTAGCATCTTGAAATTTTCTAATATTTGAGGAATATTTAAATAAAATGCAAATTGGTTATAAAGAGGTTGAGAGCACAAGACAATTCAACCAGTATAACTAATTTAAAGTAACCGTTATAAACTACGATTATTATGTATATTAATTTTAAAAATTTTAGGAGACAAACCATCCATTAGGTATTACAATTAGTATTTAAAAGCAAATGCTTGAATTGGAATGAGCGATATTAAGATTCTTATATGTTAGTACGTTTATACGATGGCGCTATTCATTAGGAGTAAGAATTCGTACGTATAAACGCTTTCAATAAAATAGTACCACAAGAAAAAATGTGTTTTTCGATTTTCAAGAGCGTGCTCTCGCTTCTTTACATAAAATCGAAAAATGTTCATGAAATGTTTTCATGATGACCAGTATTTCACACTTTTTTTTTTACTTTTTCTGGTTTCTTTGCATATGTGCTATCTTTCGATTTAAACCATCTAAAAGAAGAATTTTAGAAGGTACTGACTAATATTCTTCAATAACACAGTCCTTCAGTGAAGCCAAATTAAAAGAATGAATCTTTGATGGAACGCAAGATGCTAAAAGACGAGCTGTTCGTAACTAAAATGACAAATAAAGACAGTGATGACCGATTTTTGTTGCAATCTGAAACGAGATATTCCTGTAGAATAAAGAAAATCATTACGAAGATCCTTTGAAAGTAAAAGAGTAAGATACCAAAACAAAAAGGGAATAATTTGTTCAATGCTCTTCAAAAATGCGACTTTATGTTAGATTTACGACTCCAAAAATCACAGAGTAATAAACTCAAAGCGAAACCAATTGAATTTTAAAAATTTTGCCGTCATATTGGGTTTGCCGTCATTTTGAATTTTTGAAAACTAACACTAGATTTGTAATGAATCGCATTCAGCAACCCAAAATACATAAGAATTGACTATTCTAGTTCGCCGTACAAACATTTTTAGGCCCTGTGCCGAAGGTACAAGAGCCTATAGGTTTTGTGCAAATGTATGTAACAGGTAGAAATAATGGTCGGATACCCCCAAAGTTACCCCCATTATGGTCAGGTGCGATAGTGGTCGATAAAGCCATGTCCGTCCGTATATACGAAATGATCTCGGAAACGGCAATAGATAGAGACTTCGTTGTTTTTGCATTCGACTAGGACTTTTTATTTTGCCCCTGCAAAATTGGGTTTAATTTAAAAATTGGGTTTAATTTTAAAATAAACTTGTAAAATTCCGGAGCAGTCCTAGTCGAATGCAAAAAACACGAAGTCTCTATCTATTACCGTTTCCGAGATCCTTTCGTTCATACAGACGGACGGACAGACGGACATGGCTATATCGACTTCTCTATCACTCCTGACCATAATGGGGGTAACTTTGGGGGTCTCTGACCATTATTTCTACCTGTTACATACATTTGCACAAAACCAATAGGCTCTTGTACCTTCGGTAGAGGGCCTAAAAAGTTGGCTACATACTTCTACCCAAATAAGAGAAAAATCAAATTAATTATTGGGAGTATGCGGTTTTTTTTTCTCAAAAATTAAGGCTTTGTGAACAAAATGGTTATACATTCAATGTTCAAAATATTGTCCATCGGAAGCTAAGACGATTGCCTATATTTGTTGCAGTTTGTGGATTCCATCCCAAAAGAACTTCTCCGGCTTGCCGACCAAAAAAGAATCGAGCTAATTTTTGATACTCTGCTCTGAAGTGAAGCGTATTCCGGTGAGGACATTTTGCATTGATCTGAACAAGTAGTAGAAGGAGCCATGTCTGAGCTGTAAGGCGGGTGAGGTAGAACTTCCCACCCACTCTTCTTCAAATAGTTTTTAAATGATCCTGCAACATGTCGCCGAGCGTTGTCATGATGGAAAATTATGGATTCGTGTCGTGTCGCATATTCTGGTCGTTTTTTTTTGCGATCGCGCACTTCAAACGAACCAATTGTGTATATAATACAACACACACCTTTGTGATCCCACCAAAACATTACCCTGGCGCCATGGATATTCGGCTTTGCCGTTGATGGTTGGCCGACCTTTACATACGATTTCTTGCGCTTGGGGTTATCGCAATAAATCCATTTTTCATCACCAGTGACAATCCGTTGCTAAAATGAGTTCTATTCCTGGCGTACAAGCAACATTTCCGGCATGCAGAATCGGCGTTCGACATCTTAAGGTTTCAATTCATACGGCACCAAATTTCCAAGCTTTTGGATGAATCTCAATGCTTTTCAACGTCTGGATGTGGTGGCTTGATAAACTCTTAAAGCTTTTGCAAGTTCTTTTTGCGTTTGACATGCATCTTCATCGAGCAATGCCTCCAATTCTTCATCTTCAAACTTTTTTGCCTGTCCGGATCGTTCTTCGTCTTCTTAGACGAAATTGCCACTTTTGAACCACTTCTGACACGTTCGTTCAGCTAGAGCATAGTCAACAGAATCATCCACTAAAATATGAAGAATTTCGGTAGCACTTTTCTTCATTTTACGATAGTGAAGAAGAACTCCCCGCAAAAGCACAAAGTACGACATTTTCAAATAAATGGAAAAAATGACAGTAGTTAACAAATGAATATAGTCACGAATGAACACGACGCGAAGTAATATTATTAACGCTCTCTCTTAGAAAACCGCACGAATTAATGCATACACCCAATATTTCTCCGCAAATATTTTATGCAAATTCTTATTAAGAATTGGTACAAAATCGTATGTTTATATCACCGGAAGTACAGGATTTATTGGGAGGTTGGTTTAGATTTATGTGTCATTGTTTATCAAAAATGATTTCAATATCGTTTTATAAAGTATTACATTAAAGTTGATTATTTTAAAAGTACTATGCAATATCATTTAAAAATAATAAATTAATTACTGCGCGATCTTTGGAACATTGGTTATGATATTGCTCTTTAAAAGATAACAATTTTTAATCATGGAATATTTGTGCATACATATATAGGTATATGTATATAAACTCTACTAAACTAAATATTAACTGGTTTGAACTTTCAATAATTCATAAAAATATACATACATATGAAAACAGTTATGACTAACAGAAAAATATCGCTCATTCTCTAATTCGGTCACTTGTACTGTACCTGTTTTTTGGAATAAAATATGCATATATTATACATGCATATATATGTATGTATGTACATATGTATGTATGTCGAAAATAATACATCCATACAATAAAATCGAAGAAAGCAGAAAAAATCAGTATTATACGTACGTATGTTTATTTATAATATTGTACTTGATTTCTTTGTTTCTCTTCTTCTTCTTTTCTTCTTCTATTTTCTTTTTGTACATCTCTAAAACAACAACAACTACCATCTGCGAATGACCACAACAATAAAAACAACGTAACAACGTTATTTCTAATAATTTTTCGAAATTATGATGCTGTTAACCATACGCCCTCTCCTCTCACAATCTTTTTCACTCTTGCTTGTTGGTAACGCTGCTCACACTAATCTCATCTGGCTGGCAACGTTGGTTGGTAACGGTTCTACACTGTACGTCTCTGTTTCGATATACGTGCTGCTCTGCTGTTTGCTTTATCTTTCTGCATCTTCATTCGTTAACATTCACCGCCGCTTATTAACGTATCCTTCGCTCCGGTGGGTGTTCGGGTCGCAGCGTGGCCAACAAGCCAAGGACGATGAAGCTGAAAATACCATCGATACGATTCCGAAACGTATCTAATTAAATGAACTATGCTAGCAGTTGACGTCAATATGTGATGATGGACCAAAATCCGTGCTTGCAAAAACTCAATGGGCAAATAAAGTATAAAATGGATAAACAAAAATAAAAGCCTCAAGAGAAAACGTTTACTTCGGTAAAACCGATGCTGTTATAACCATTACGCAATTTACTAATTCGTATCCGTTTGTAAAGTCATTACAAGTTTATATGTGTGTAGGTATGGAAATAAGAACAAATTTAAATCTATTACTCAAGAAACCCAAAGTATATATACAATGTTCTCTGCCTTAACCATATATTTGGATGGCTATATATTATAATGCTTTCAACAAAAAAAAAAAAAAAAATATTTAAAACAATTTGGAGTCTTTAGCTCTGGTAAAAATATATTTTCAATACAAAATTTTTTTTTTTTCTATGAGAATTTTTTATGGTAGCTAAATATATGGAAAATTAGGCCGATCTGGACCAAAGTAGCAGTAAATTGCAAATTGGCCATTTTATTGTATCCGTTTCAACTCGCTGCGTAAAAAACTAGGAGATATGTTTCGCAGTTTCGTGTATAGTTAGGTAAGTGGTTTGAATTCGTTGTCAATGTTTAAATGAACATTTTGTGTTGTGTTTTATGACTTATTTTATGTTTTTTTTTTTTAATTCAAAACAACTTTTGGGATATTTACAAAAAAATCGATACCACCGTTATCGCAACCTTCCTAGTTTTTTGAAACAAATTTTCCATGTTCTTTTTGATGTCCACTACATTGTAGATTTCCGTTTTATTTTTTGAATAGTAGTATAACCCATTTGAGCAATGAAATTCTGTTAACAATTAGCTAGTCAAAAACTATAACAAATAGCAGGGTTTTGTATGTTGCTGCAACTGTATTTTGTGTATTAATTAGGAGCAATTTAAAGTCTAGTATCTTTTTTTACACGGAACAAAAAATATTTGTAGCTTAGTATATTGAGTTTATAAAAATGTCATAATGTATGTAAGATATTGAGGGAAGCATCGGAGATTCTTTAACGTACATAGATATATATATATAATTGCATGAATTGCCGCTAATTTAAATATTGTGTGTATTATCTTTATAAGCGACGAAACGAGCCATGTCTCAGAAAAAGTTTCTCTGATTAGAAAAAAAAACTTAACGAAATAAGGCTATTTATCTTCCAAGTTCATAACTCAAAGCCATTTCAGTGCTGTGGTAAAAAAATATGCCCATTAAAGAAGTTTTGGCATTTGTTTGACGTATTTTATAGCGTAGATAATAATGTGTCTTAAAAATTGTTTTTTTTATATTTTCTTAGCTTCATTGTAATTTGTATAAACCAAAATTAAAGAATAATTTGAAGAATATGTTGCATATAGGCTATAAAATTGTCGAGCACATCGACTATAGATCTTACTTCTTTTTTTATTTATTTGGTTTGCATTTCATAATTTTTTTTTTAAATGCAAATAAAAATGTTTATATAAATAATTTGACGAATTTAAACTATTAGTACGTTTATACAATGGCGTTATTCATGAAAGTCAAAAAATTAAAACATTTCGTGAATATTTTTCTATTTCATGTATTTCTTTTCTTCCGTCGTTGCCAATTTATAATTCTAATGTTGTGTGGCAGATGTGAATTATATTTGAATTTCAGCTTATTTTGTTTTGTTTTGAACCTTAACTTTAGTCCATCTGCATTATATAATAGTATTTCATAATTAATTATAAATTATTTTAAACATATTTGATGGCAACTTGCAGTTCAATTCATGAAATCTTAAATGCAATGTGTTGTATAAACGTAATATATGCCGCACTATATCTATATATACATATATATATACTCTTTATAGGGTTTCCTACGTCTTATGCAGTATGTTAAAAACTTTTAACAAACTGCTTGTTAATGCTCTTCTTCATATCAACTATGCTTGTAACGACGGAATATTAAAACGGAATCCAATTCAATTACAATAATTAAACAAGCAATTTAATTAAGCAAATAATTTATTCGAACTTCCACCGCCGTAACTTAAATAACATTATTTAGGATTGTTGATCCTCATACAAAAAATCATAAATTTTAGATGACGTAGTTAGAGATAGGTTGAGCAGCAACTGTAGCAACCTTTGAAGCTTTTGCATTTTTTTACCATGTAGATTGCTATATTAATTTTTTCCTAAAATCAATATTGAAACACTGGTGCATAAGACAAAGTAATATATAAATCGATAGATCACAGAAATTGTCTAATTAAAAAAAAAAAAAAAAATTACCTTTTGTTTGCTTTACGGTTCGATTTTCGAATTCAATACATTTTAGATAAAATGTAATTTACATTTTCGTTGCGGTAGGTTCAGACGGTGCCAGATATCTGACACATTTATCATACTCCATTGAAAATAGTTTCAAACATCGATAAACCTTAACTAAAAGTGACACCGAACTCAACGAAAAACATTTTAAAAAAATCAGATTCTTGCTAGACAAATGGCACAGTGTGAACATACCCCTTCAAGAAAATAGTTAAGAAATACATATTTATTAAAATATATAAACAAACGCAAAATTAATATTAAACGAAAAATTTCCATTTAATCCAACGCGCAGCAAGAAATACTACAACAACAAAAGGATAAGAAAAGAAACATTAAGGTACTGAAAAGACATAAGAAAAAATAGAAAAGTGCGTTCACTAATTTATAGATTTTTTTAACATTTGTAAGAGCGTATTATTAAAAATACTATGTTATACAGATAGCGCGTTGATCACAAGGAAAAACTGAGGTATTTGTAGATATGTACTCGTACGTGTGTATATGGCATGTATGTGTACAATAAATATGCTAGCAGAAATTTCCTTTGAGAGTCGTAAAACTGTTTAAGCCAACACTATTATTAATTAAATTTAAATTGATAATAATGTGACAAGATATTGTTAAACAAAAATGTAAATTATTAAAATAATAAATAAATAATAATATAATAATAAATAGATACAAAATAAAACCAAAAATACATACACTGTAGGGAAGAAAAATATTCTTATTAACTACGTGGGACACTATTTATAGTTCGAGAAGTGGCAACAATAATATAATAGGTAAAAGTTTGACATTTAGCATGAACCTACACACAACGTTCTTATGTACAAGCTCTATTTGTGTTGTTGACAGTAAGTTGAAGAAATCAATTTGGCCAAAAAATGGAAATTGTAAGAAAAGGTTTTTGTTGGATTATCTTTCACAACTTTCGACGTGGATTATTTTAACAAGAGTATGTTGGCGAACTTAGTTCTTTATATGTTGATGAAGCACCATCAAAAATCACTGTTTAGCGCTGGTGAATTCAATCCTGGTCGTAGTTCACTCAGCGACGAATTCCGTGAAGTTCGCCCAAAATCGGTTGTTGTGCCACAAAACATCGATGCTGCGCATGAACTGATAATGCGAGATCGTCATGTAACATACAGTGAGATTGAGGCATCCCTAAAAATTCTTTCCACCAGCGTTGGACACTCGCTCAAAAAAAGGCCTGTGTGGATTGGTGCAAAGAAATGCTGAAAAAGAGAGAGATTAGCACAGGTAACGAATCAAAAATAAATGCGTATGAGCCGGAAACAAAACAGCAATCGACCGTGTGGGTGTTCCAAGACGAGGCAAATCCAACAAAAGTGGTTCGCCCCCGAGGTGCTACGAAGCAAATAGACACCTGTTTCTTCGGCCGAATGACACTCAAGTCTAAATGGTACACGACCATTTGTTTACCTGAAATCTTCGGAGAAATCCGCAAAACCAACAACTAAAGAAAATTATCCTTCCACCATGGCAATGCAAGCTCTCACACATCGGCTAACACAATAGAGTTTTGGAGCATTCAAAATATCGAATTGGTGGGTCATCTTGTTAACGCTTTCACAAGCCATGTTTTGGGGGTTCCTCAATCGGAGTGCGAATGGTGCTTCGAAAATTGGTTTGAGCGAAAGCAAAAGTGCATAATTTTCATGGAGAATATTTTGAAAAACAATAAAGCCGTTTTCATTGAAAAATAATTGTTATTATTTGCTATTACCGAAATATAAATAGTGCCTCTCGTATTTGTCTTTTTTATTTTTACCATGCTCGTGTAAGTAATGTGAAAATAGTTTTGTTCGAATTTCCAGTATGTACTATGTAACATATTGTAGGGTTTGTCATTCTAGGCCATATTTCAGAATTCAAGCTGTTCAAATGAATATAATTGTTTTTTTAATTTTTCTCTTGATTTTCAGCTACAGCTGACAAATACCGTTTTATTCTTATAAAAACATTTCAGTAGCACAAAAGAAACGAAAGAACGGTACAGCAAATTTTCTATATATCTTTCCCTCTCACCTCTCTCGGTAACTAAAGCTTTCATCGATTACAAAAAAGATATCCATGGATTGTACTTATTTTGCGATTCTTTTTTCACCTTTATTTTTTCATCATGCACAAAACCAACAACAGCAACAACGACAGTAGCATCTTTCTTTTACTCATGCATAAGCACTCATTCTCTATTCTTCAAAGTCACAAGCCAATGCTTTTCTCCTTTTGAATTCAGTTTCACTTTGCACACTATTGAAGTTGAAGATTTACTATACACACACACGCTCTCCCCACTCTTTAAAAGATGTAAGGCTTGCTAAGCGAGCATTTCCATAAAGAAGTTTCACTTCAAGAAAAAAAAACAAGAATTTCAGTCAAATGTAATAGCATCGTAAGTTGTTGCCAGAAGGTCCTCGGGTTTGGGTTAAACGATTATTTACAGCTGTAGTTACATAGGTTTTATACACAGTTTAGGAGAGGTAAGTTTAGTGACTATTAATTAAGATTCAGCTTTGGCAATATTTGTGGGAATTTAAGCCGAGATCCGGTCCAGCAGGTCTAAAGGCTGGTGGTGTTTGAGCCTTCTTCTCGTTCCAGTTCGGGGGCTATCAGATCTTAGGGCTGCAATACCTAGGCGCCTAGTTAGGCTGTTTGGATGAGATTCTAGCTTCTCACTGTATTTTTTGGCAACCTTCTGGATTCTATCTCCAATTTTAGGCACCTTGAGATCGCTTTCAATATCCCTGGTTCTCATGTAACAAGGAGCCCCAGTGATCTTCCTCAGTGTTTTTGCCTGGAGAACCCGCAGTTTATTCAAGTGTGTTTTGGCTGATATTTCATAAACCTGGATGGCATAGAAGAGGCCAGGAGCTAAAATACACTTGAAAAGTCTGACCTTATTTTCAAAAGACAGTTTGTTTCGTGGTGCAAGACATTTTTGTAACCTTCGTCCTAAATGATTGTTGCAGCTACGTGACATGTCTGCTGAACGTTGGTCTACTATCCAGGATTACACCAAGGCATTTGTACGCCAGCTTGCAATTTAGCACTCTTCCGTTAAGTGAGACACCAGGGCAGTCGCCTTTCCTATTTGTGTATGTCACATTTGTCGGCATTGATGCACACGTTCTATTGCTCAGCCCATTCCTGGAATGCGTACAAGTACTGCTGAAGTGCACTCGTTGCTTGGATCATCTGCGCGATTAGCATAGGCATATCAACAGTAAAGAAGGAGTATAAGGTGGGGCCTAGGACGCTGCTTTGGCTTCAATTGTTTTGACGGAAGACTTGCATCCATCGCCCGTCACACAAGAAACTCTTTACGAGCTGAAACAGCTGTGGAGTTTGGAGGCTCTTGGCTTTGTACAGAACCCCGAGGAACCATATTCTATCGAAGGCTTGCTGGATATCCAGGGCCTCTGGCGCGAAATAATGCAGTTGGTCTGGTGTTCCGTGCTGCATCCGGAATCCAAATTGGAATTTTGGTATCGGTATTGTAATCTCCACCTGCTATGTGTTTGTTACCTAGCGTAGCAAATAGGGATTTAGGTTCAGATTTTACCCATCGCTCACTGGGTGGGAGCTACACAGCTGCGAGGCGAGTGCGACAGTTCCCTCCGATGTCTGCAGCTGCACTCTCGCTATCTGCCTGTCGTTGCTTGAGATGGGAGGTTGAGGGCTGTGACTCATGGTGGAGCGCACTATGGCTGTGGCGCCACCTCTACTGTTGCCACTGAGGTGGAAGGCGTGGTAAGTGGAGTAGCCAGGTAGGAAGATGCGCTGTCCTTCGCGCATGTGTGTCCCTGTAGCAAATATCATATCAATATTGTATGCACTGAGGAAAAGCCGGAGCTCCTCAGAGCCCCTAGCTAGTTAACGTGCGTTCTACAATCCGATTTTTATGATTGGTTGAGTCATTTCGGTATCCGGGAAATAATAACATGAGCGGTTTTTGGAAGGCTTTGTTAGATTCCACAGTCTCCTGTTTCAGTTTGAGCATTTGGTCCATTCTGGAGCTTATATTCCAAATGGACTTTTCCAGGGCCATGAACTTTTTTCCTAAGCCTAAGTCTTGCAGCGAGTTTGATTCTCTCTGGGATTGCTTAACCGTACTTGATCCGAATTGAGGTCCGTTGGGCCTAACAATGTCGGCGTATGAAATTTTTCCTCTGAAAGGCCTGACAGTGTTGCCACTAGCAACAATAGTTGGGAGCCTTGGGCGCGGCTTCAGTTTCTTTAATTTTTTCAATCCTGACTGGGCCTTATCCATTTTGCAGTTAGTCCGTTATGCAATCATTTTTGGAGTGCTCGAAAATGTGGCATCTCAGAAACTGTAGCACTTCTTTCCTGCAAGAAGCTCGCTCTACGGTGACTTTGTACCTGCCACTTGTGTGATCTTCAAATCGTCAGCAACATTCGGATCTTTTTTAAGGTTGACAAAGAACAAATTTTGCCTGGTCTTAAAGTTGATCGTCACTTCGTCATGTTTATCACAGACATGCGCTTTTTGCCAGTCTGCCTTTCTCGGGCCATATATGTTGAGGGCTTCAAAGCCGTAGTTAGCAAATGCAATCTCGATTTGTGTTGCATGAATTCCCTTGAGTACAACCCTGTAAGGCTTGTCTTCCTTGAGTTGATGATGCCAGAACTGACAATGAAGCGTGCCGTTGCAGTCCAGGAGGTTGATGCAACTTTAGGAGACGCCCTGAGCAGCACAGTGGCCTGCTGTTTCGGTGTACGATTTGTTTCGAAAAGGCGCGGATGAAGAAATATAGGATCCCGCAGCAGCTGCCACAATATATGTAGAAGTAGATGAACAGCTTAGGACATGGAGATGGTGTAGGTAACACTACTAGTTGTTACTAATGGGTAACAGAACTTAGATTTCGCCAATAAGCTCGCGGCTTGAATATATGTTGACGCGCCGCTGGCTAGGATTTCGGAGCGTATAGTTGTAGGGTCTGAACCAGCTATTTTCCTCATCTTCTCTTGCTTTACACTAATATCACTATGAAGTGAGCGAGTCGATAAGTTTTCATCCATAATTACAATTGTTGCTATTTAATAGTTTAAAAGGCAATTGTAAACAACTTCTTACTTAATTACTTAGTTCACCTTCAACCGTCGATTGGTCTCGTCCACCAACCAATTTTAGGCCCCCATGTGAACTATGCGTGCTGGAGCTATTTCATCCATTCGAATGACGTGACCAGCCCAGTGCAGCCGCTGGAATTTTATGCGCTGGACTATGTCAACCTCATCGAATAGCTCGAACAGCTCGCTGTTCATACGGGACCTAAACTCTTCGCTGACTCTAATAGGACCAAAAATCCAGCGGAGAATCTTCCTCTCAAAGACTTACAACATTGTTTCATCTGACTCAATCATGGTCCACGCCTCTGCGCCATACAGTAGTCCGGGGATATCAGCGTCTTATAGATCTTGGTTTTCGTCTTTCGAGACAGGGCTTTACTTCTAATTTTCTTGCTCAGCCCAAAATAGCATCGATTTGCAAGAGGAATTCTTCGCTTGATCTGCAGACTGACGTTGCTGTTGCTGGCTAATTCGGATCCAAGATAGATGCAGTTTTCTACAACACTGAAATTGAAATTCTTCATTGTGACTGACGCCTTGCTGACTCTCAGTTCCTGCGTACCGATGATATTAATGTCATCAGCGTACGCAAGCAGCATCACTTCCTTTTGGAAGATGGAGTCGGACATATTCTGTATGTACGGGCATTGGCGTAGGATGTATTCCATTTAAAATTGATAAAATCGCACGACAGCGCATCGCTCCGCCTGAAACCTCTCTTGGTATCAGGAGACAAGCAGTGCAGACAGGGCTTCAAAAACTTCGATCGTATCGGCTTTATAGTCGACAAAAAGGTGGTGTGTGTATTTTGTAAACTAACGGATCTTTTCCAAGATTTGGCGTAATGTGAATATTTGGTTGCTGGTCGACCTTTTGTGTCTGAAGCCACACTGATAAGGTCCTATCAGTGAATCCGTTCATGGCTTCAGTCTTTTACAAAATATGCGCGACAGAATCTTATATCCGATGGGAAGAAGACTTATTCCTGGTCTCCTTTCTTAAAGATAGGATAGCGAATACTGAGGTTCCAGTCATTGGGTATGCGTCCATCGGGCCATATCTTTCACAAAATTTGGTGAATACTTCAACCGGTCGCCGGACTTAAATAACTCAGCTGGCAGGCCATCAGAGTCTTCCGCTTTGTTATTTTTCAGCTTTTTAATATCTGAATTGACCTCGTTATAGTCCGGTGGATCTACAATAGTGCCATCATTAACTGGTGGTTCCGGTGTCATTTCTCTATCGGTGGTATTGTGCGCCTCATCGCCTCCGAGTAGGTTGAAAACATTACTCCTCCATAATCTCAGTGATTCCTGTTCATCCGTAATCAGATTTCCATTTTCGTCCTTACAGAAAGTTATTCCGGGATTAAAACCTTCAGTGAGACGTTTGACTTTTTGATAAAATTTCTCTCACATAATTGCTTATAATCTTGAAATGCATTTGAATCGGCGTTTCCCCTCTATCATTTTCTTTAAATTTCGCTATTGGTACAGCTCGCGGTGCTCTTGACTGCACGTGCGCTCCTTGGCTGCGACAAGATAGTGGTCCTATTCGATATTGGGCCAAGTAACGTTCGCACGGCCAGCACGCTCGATGCGTGCCTTCCACCAATCACAACATGATCAGTTTGGTTACGTGTAATTTGATCGGGACCTAGCCTCGTAGCCTTGTGGACGTTGAGGTGTTGAAACATGCAACGATAGCTAGACGTCGGTAAACTGCAATCACAACAGACCGCAGAAGAGTTCTCGAACACCTCGAATTCACAGCAACAACAATGTCAGCCTGGAGATCAGGCAAAAAATCAGGCTATTAGATGCTTTTTTTGGACTTAGCAATCAAATTAGAAGTAAAGCTCTCTCTCGAAAGCCGAAAATCAAAATCTACAAGACACTGATACTCGCGGTCCTATTGTATTGCGCAAAGGCATGGACCGTGATTAAGTCAGATGTAATGGCGCTGGAAGTGTTCGAGAGGAAGTCTGCGCAGGATTTTTGGTTCTATTAGAGTCGCCGACAAGTCAAAGTCACGCGTTAACCCCAAGCTGTATGAACTATTCGCTGATGTTGACATAAAGTTCCAGCGGCTGCTTTGGGCTGGTCACCACATTCAAATGGAGGAAATAGCTCTAGCACACATGGTTTATATGGGGTGTCCAAACTTGATTGGTGGACGACGTAATAGATGATGACCGGGCACGAATTGGAATAACCAGGTATGGAGAGATCTGCTTTAGTGATAAAGTTGGCAACGCGCAATTATTGGTTGTCAATAGTCTGAAAATATCACTAGACTGCTGAATTCGCAGCTGATTGTTGTGCGGAAATGTAAAAGTGATTGCAATATGGCAGAATAAAGTAAAAAAAATAAGCATTTTACTGTGGAGGAAGAACAAATGCTTGTGGAGCTTGTAGAGGAGAACAAGCAAGTTCTGGAAAACAAAGTCGGACGCCTTGGACATAAATTGAGCATAATTTGGTGAGACTGGCAGGTAAGTAGTGAAAGCAGCTTCGCGACAAGTTTCGGACAATAAAACGAAGATCACAGTCGGAAATGCCATTGGAGCGAGCATATAGATATCAAACTGGCGGTGGACCGTCATCGAGTGCGCAGATATCAACGGTACCTGAGTGGCTTGTAGAAACCAACATTATTTTATGCTGGCTTGCGTTGAGCTAAATGATACAACTAAACAGCGATAAGTCCAATGATCGAATGACAAAATTTCAATATTGCTTCATCTCAGACTTACATTTCAAATTTGCTTATTACAGTTAGCTTTTTTATACATTGCAGTAAATGAATTGGAAGAAAACAGTTCATTGAAATAAACAGCAAATGCGCGTAAGAGAAAATAGGCAAAAATAGAAAAATATAAAATATGTAAAAACATTAGGCTGCAGCGACATTTATGTCACCTTCCCTGAACATTCTCCCCCCATTGGAAGAGTCAGGCTTCCAATATTATCATCCTCGATGGGCAGAAGACATAGTTTAGCCACGGCGCGTTTCATCAAACCGCTGCTAGTCTTAATATATGCAACTCGAACAACTCCATCAGTTCCTTTGACCACTTCGGTAACGCGGCCAAGATGCCATCTCAACGGAGGAAGATTTTCGTCTTTCAACAGAACAAGAGCCCCAACTTCTAGATTAGGTGAAGATACTTTCCACTTGACGCGCTGTTGAAGAAGAGTGATGTATTCCGAACTCCACCTTTTCCAAAACTGTTGCTGCAGAACACAAACTCTTTGCCATCTGCCAAGTCTGTTTGTGTTGATTGATGTAACATCCGGTTCAACAAATGATGTGAATGGAGCACCAACTAAGAAGTGAGCTGGCGTCAAAACATCTAGGTCATCTATGCTATCTGAAAGTGGACATAGAGGTCTTGAATTTATTATAGCTGATATCTGGCAAACTAAAGTTCGTAGTTCATCGAAGCTAAGAATTGAAAGACCAACAGTGCGCCAAAAATGATATTTTGCGATTTTTACTGAGGCTTCCCAAAGACCTCCGAAATGTGGCGAACGAGGTGGAATAAAACGCCAGTCAATTCCATCATCGATGCATTGTTTCTCTACAGCATCCTTGTGCGAGTTACTATAAAAAAGTTGCTTTAAATCATCCAGTTGATTTTTGCAACCAACGAAATTTGTTGCATTGTCAGACCAAATGCCTTTTGGCTTTCCGCGTGTGGATATAAATCGTTTTAAGGCTGCTAAAAAGGAATCCGTTGACAAATCTGCTACCAATTCCATATGTATTGCCTTTGTGCTAAAGCATATGAAGACTGATATATACGTTTTTACTGGAGGTCGATTCCTTACTTCGGAGCGATAAAAGAAAGGACCACAGTAGTCGACACCGGTTATTAAAAATGCGCGATTTGATTGTACCCTCTCCGCAGGCAGAGCTCCCATAATATGGTTCATGAGACGTGGTTTGACCTTGAAACAAATGATGCATTTATTGATAATTTTGCTTATAATTTTCCTGCCGCCAATTGGCCAGTAAGATAGTCGAATAGTTGCTAAAAGAGATTGAGGTCCAGCGTGAAGTAGTTTTCGATGATAATGATTCACAATCGCTTCAGTTATTGGATGATGTTTTGGTAACACAATTGGATGCTGCGATTCATAATCCAACGCAGAATTCTGCAGTCGACCGCCTACTCTAATCAACCCAAATTCGTCGATAAACGGATTAAGCGAATAGATTTTGCTTGATGCCGAGATTTGTTTGTTTGAAGAGAGTTTAGTATATTCGTCCAATAAGCTACATCGCTGTACCATACGCAACAACAAATATGTCCCTCGCTTAATCTCTCTTACAGAAAGAGAGCTGGAAGTAATGCTAGTTGATTGCAGTTGATGAGATGAGGTATTTTGCAGATTATCCTCGGGTATAAGATCATCTGAAAATATTTTACTCTGTGAACTTTTCCGCTTACAAAATTTATATAAGTATCCATAGATGCGCTGCATTTTAGAGTATGAATTAACAAATTTAGCATTGATTGAGTAGTCTTCAAATTTATTTGAGGCAATTAGCACATTTTTCTTCATTTCAGGCGGTGGTTTGCTTAATGTTGGACATTTCGGCCAGGGCAAGTTTGCGTCTCTCAAAAACATTGGGCCATGGTGCCACAAAGTAGAATTCATTACTTCAGCTGGTGTCGCTCCTCTTGATAAAATATCCGCAGGGTTTTTAGTAGTTGGAATGTATTGCCATTTCATGCCAGCAGTCAATGATTGTATTTGGCTGACTCTATTAGCGACAAAAACGTTGTATTTAGAGGGTTCGTCCTTAATCCACGATAATACTACTGTAGAATCTGACCAGCAAAAGCATTCAACATCAAAGATATTTTGTGACATAATTGATGAAACAAGTTCAGCTAATAAAATAGCTGCAGACAATTCCAATTTAGGTATAGTTATCGTTTTGAGTGGAGCTACACGTGATTTGGAACACAGCAAATTACAGTTGATCTGTTTTTGTGAAATAGAACGAATATAAACGCATACTCCATATGCGCTTGAACTTGCATCACAAAATGCATGTAGCTGTAACGTAGAGCCAGGAATTAAAACCAATCTTGGGTAATTTAATCGATCGAAACTCTCAAATTCTTTGCAAAACTGTGTCCACTGAGTATGCAATATTTGGGGTAAACTTTCATCCCAATCAATATGATGTTTCCATAGCGTTTGAAGAAATATTTTAGCACTGGTGATTGCAGGTCCTACAAGTCCTAGTGGATCATAAAATCTGGCAACATATGACAAAATGGTCCTTTTAGAAATATTCGTGAATGGTTGTTGTTGTATAAAAGAAAATACGGAAACGTCTCTAGAAGGATCCCAGACAAGACCAAGCGATTTTGTAAAATCAGTGCCGTCGTGAAATTTAAGAAATTTTTCCTTATCCGAATCTGCAATGTTACTCATAACTTCAGGTGCATTAGAACACCATTTACGCAATACGAAATTACCTCGAAGCAAAAGTTCAGATGTTTGACGTTTAATTTGAAGCACTTCAGCAAATGAACTTCCACCGGAGATCAAATCATCAACATAAAAATCTCTACGCACAATTTGAGATCCAATAGGAAAAGAAGATTGTTCATCAAAAGCAAGTTGGTACATAGCACGAATTGCCAAAAATGATGCCGGCTTGGTGCCATACGTGACCGTATCTAAACGAAAGATTTTCAATTCATCGTGAGGAGAATTTCGCCACAAAATTAATTGGAGATAGTTGTCTGGTTCTGCGACACGAACACACCTATACATTTTACATATATCCCCAGTTAAAGCCACTTTGAATGTGCGAAAACGAAGCAATATTCCAAACAGCGAAGGTTGAATTGTTGGGCCAGACATTAGTACATCGTTCAATGAATGTCCTGTAGAAGTAGCAGCTGAACCATCAAACAGAACTCTCAATTTTGTTGTACTGCTATCCTCTTTGAATACGCAATGATGTGGTAAAAAATATGACTTAACGTTTTCAGGTATTTCGGCGATGTGAGTCATATGATTCAACGATAAGTATTCTTTCATAAATGTGATATATTGCTATATATTCCTTTCAACATTTTTAAATCGTGCAAGTGCTTGTTGATAAGAATCGCCTAATTTGTGGTAACATGTTTTAGATGGAAGACGTACCGAATATTCTCCGCTTTCTAGTCGTTTGTAATGCTTTACAAAATGGTCTTCACATTCAATTTCTTCTTTTGATTGAATCGTTGTTGCTGGTTCAACACTTTCGATTTCCCAAAATCGTTTAACTAAATCATCCAAATGTTGAGTGAAAGAATGATGCGAAGAAGAAGCATTAATTGCAGCCAAATTAGATGATTTTACTATCAAGCTTTTACCACCACCAGTCACTATCCATCCCATTTTGGTTTTTTGAAGAAGGGGTAAATTTCCAGCTAATCGTATTTGGCCAATGCACAATAAATCAAAGAATAAGTCTGCACCAATTAATAGGTCGACTCGTTGTGTGTGGTTAAAATATGGATCGGCTAGTTCTAAATTTGTGGGTAAATTCCAATTCACATTGTTTATTGTATAGCTAGGTTGATCATCAGTAATTGAAGGAGTAACTACAGCAGAAAGCGAAGTTGAGTAGTTATTTATGCGTGATTTCAAAACTAAGTTGACAGTTTGATCGGCAATGAAGTCATTATTACCAATACCGGAGACAATTGTAGTAGATTTGTTGGTTTTTAGTTGTAGTTGCTTAACAATTCGACTTGTAATAAAATGTAATTGCGATGCGCTATCTAGGATTGCTCTGCATGGTATAAATGTACCTGCTCTATTTTGTATAAGAACAACAGCTGTAGCAAGAAATACAAAGTTTTTAGGCAACTGTTGAGTATCTATGTTGTTTGATTTTGTAGGCAATGTAGAAACTAAGGCTTGCTGTGGTGTAGGGCTATGAGGCACTGAATTATGAGAGCTAGATGGAGGCTCGACATTTAGATTTGGTGATGAGCGAGAAATAGTGCTACTAGTATTTGAGTGCAAATGGATCAAAGTATGATGTCTTGCCATGCATTGCCGGCAGGAACTAGAATGGCAATTACGAACTATATGGCCTTTTCGCAAGCAGTTAAGGCAAAGCTGAAGACGTTTTACTTCTTTATATCGAGTAGGTGGGTCTAGATCTAAGAACTGTTTACAACGATGTATGGCATGTTCATTTGAGCCACAAAGAACGCACTTATTTGCAGAGTTGGACGATATAATAAATTATTTTCGAGATTGAGTTGAGTAATTATGTTTTTGGCCCACCTGTTTGCTATGTGATTTAGTTACCATAGCATTTTCCACGTTTTCAAGCATGACGCATCTATTTTCCAAAAATGTTCGCATCGATTTCCAATCAGGTATTTCGTTGCTTGGCGTAGTCTCTTCCCAGCGTTTCCTTGATTCCAAATCTATTTTGTTGAGTGTAAGTTGAATCAGCAATCCATCTGCAAGCTGCTCTTTGTTGCCCATGTTATCCAATGCGCTAAGGTGTGAGATTATTTGGTCACTAAATTGCCGCAGTGCAGCCACAGAGCCTTCCTCTACAATGTTTAATGCAAAAATGTCTCGTACATGTGCCTGAAAATTCAAACGTTTATTATCAAAGCGATTTTTAAGTAATTCAATAGCCCTGTTGTAATTTGAATCCTTAATCTCCAATGAACGCACTGTATCTAGCGCGGTGCCAGTTAAACTTGAGCGTAAATATTGCAGCTTTTCTATGTTGGTTAAACTTTTGTTGCTATCTATAAGTGTCTCGAACAATGAATATAAATTCATCCAATCTGCATAGTTGCCACCATACGTAGGAATTACCAGCTCCGGTATGCGAGGTTTAGATTGTTGAACGACGATTGATTGTGTATGGTCATCAGGAAAATGTCGCATTGTAGAACAAAGTCCAGATTGTGCTGCTCGCTTCGTGTTAAGTTCATCAAGCAAATCGGACATAACCTCAATGAATTTACCGCTAAACGTTGCACGAGAATCACTTTCAATTTCATCTGGGTTTTCTGCTTCTAATAAGTTTTGCACTGCTTCGAAATCATGTTGCAATCGATTAACCATGTCTATATGCACTGTAATCATTGACTCTCTCCAATCTTGTATGTTAACTAGCGTAGCACCCAAATCATTCAATTGACGAAAAATATGACGAGAACGGCGTTTGTGCGTAGAATCTACTGCAGCAGCCACTTGATGTATGTTGCTATTTAATTCCATTTTAATTAAATTGCGCGAAACTATGCGTGTGTTACTATATGTGTTTCTTTCTATATGCGTTTATGCGAATCCAAACTAAGTAACGTAAACTCCAATGTATCACGTCTGGGGGTCACCACTTTTATGTAGAAACCAACATTATTTTATGCTGGCTTGCGTTGAGCTAAATGATACAACTAAACAGCGATAAGTCCAATGATCGAGTGACAAAATTTTAATATTGCTTCATCTCAGACTTACATTTCAAATTTGCTTATTACAGTTAGCTTTTTTATACACTGCAGTAAATGAATTGGAAGAAAACAGTTCATTGAAATAAACAGCAAATGCGCGTAAGAGAAAATAGGCAAAAATAGAAAAATATAAAATATGTAAAAACATTAGGCTGCAGCGACATTTATGTCACCTTCCCTGAACATTCTCCCCCCATTGGAAGAGTCAGGCTTCCAATATTATCATCCTCGATGGGCAGAAGACATAGTTTAGCCACGGCGCGTTTCATCAAACCGCTGCTAGTCTTAATATATGCAACTCGAACAACTCCATCAGTTCCTTTGACCACTTCGGTAACGCGGCCAAGATGCCATCTCAACGGAGGAAGATTTTCGTCTTTCAACAGAACAAGAGCCCCAACTTCTAGATTAGGTGAAGATACTTTCCACTTGACGCGCTGTTGAAGAAGAGTGATGTATTCCGAACTCCACCTTTTCCAAAACTGTTGCTGCAGAACACAAACTCTTTGCCATCTGCCAAGTCTGTTTGTGTTGATTGATGTAACATCCGGTTCAACAAATGATGTGAATGGAGCACCAACTAAGAAGTGAGCTGGCGTCAAAACATCTAGGTCATCTATGCTATCTGAAAGTGGACATAGAGGTCTTGAATTTATTATAGCTGATATCTGGCAAACTAAAGTTCGTAGTTCATCGAAGCTAAGAATTGAAAGACCAACAGTGCGCCAAAAATGATATTTTGCGATTTTTACTGAGGCTTCCCAAAGACCTCCGAAATGTGGCGAACGAGGTGGAATAAAACGCCAGTCAATTCCATCATCGATGCATTGTTTCTCTACAGCATCCTTGTGCGAGTTACTATAAAAAAGTTGCTTTAAATCATCCAGTTGATTTTTGCAACCAACGAAATTTGTTGCATTGTCAGACCAAATGCCTTTTGGCTTTCCGCGTGTGGATATAAATCGTTTTAAGGCTGCTAAAAAGGAATCCGTTGACAAATCTGCAACCAATTCCATATGTATTGCCTTTGTGCTAAAGCATATGAAGACTGATATATACGTTTTTACTGGAGGTCGATTCCTTACTTCGGAGCGATAAAAGAAAGGACCACAGTAGTCGACACCGGTTATTAAAAATGCGCGATTTGATTGTACCCTCTCCGCAGGCAGAGCTCCCATAATATGGTTCATGAGACGTGGTTTGACCTTGAAACAAATGATGCATTTATTGATAATTTTGCATATAATTTTCCTGCCGCCAATTGGCCAGTAAGATAGTCGAATAGTTGCTAAAAGAGATTGAGGTCCAGCGTGAAGTAGTTTTCGATGATAATGATTCACAATCGCTTCAGTTATTGGATGATGTTTTGGTAACACAATTGGATGCTGCGATTCATAATCCAACGCAGAATTCTGCAGTCGACCGCCTACTCTAATCAACCCAAATTCGTCGATAAACGGATTAAGCGAATAGATTTTGCTTGATGCCGAGATTTGTTTGTTTGAAGAGAGTTTAGTATATTCGTCCAATAAGCTACATCGCTGTACCATACGCAACAACAAATATGTCCCTCGCTTAATCTCTCTTACAGAAAGAGAGCTGGAAGCAATGCTAGTTGATTGCAGTTGATGAGATGAGGTATTTTGCAGATTATCCTCGAGTATAAGATCATCTGAAAATATTTTACTCTGTGAACTTTTCCGCTTACAAAATTTATATAAGTATCCATAGATGCGCTGCATTTTAGAGTATGAATTAACAAATTTAGCATTGATTGAGTAGTCTTCAAATTTATTTGAGGCAATTAGCACATTTTTCTTCATTTCAGGCGGTGGTTTGCTTAATGTTGGACATTTCGGCCAGGGCAAGTTTGCGTCTCTCAAAAACATTGGGCCATGGTGCCACAAAGTAGAATTCATTACTTCAGCTGGTGTCGCTCCTCTTGATAAAATATCCGCAGGGTTTTTAGTAGTTGGAATGTATTGCCATTTCATGCCAGCAGTCAATGATTGTATTTGGCTGACTCTATTAGCGACAAAAACGTTGTATTTAGAGGGTTCGTCCTTAATCCACGATAATACTACTGTAGAATCTGACCAGCAAAAGCATTCAACATCAAAGATATTTTGTGACATAATTGATGAAACAAGTTCAGCTAATAAAATAGCTGCAGACAATTCCAATTTAGGTATAGTTATCGTTTTGAGTGGACCTACACGTGATTTGGAACACAGCAAATTACAGTTGATCTGTTTTTGTGAAATAGAACGAATATAAACGCATACTCCATATGCGCTTGAACTTGCATCACAAAATGCATGTAGCTGTAACGTAGAGCCAGGAATTAAAACCAATCTTGGGTAATTTAATCGATCGAAACTCTCAAATTCTTTGCAAAACTGTGTCCACTGAGTATGCAATATTTGGGGTAAACTTTCATCCCAATCAATATGATGTTTCCATAGCGTTTGAAGAAATATTTTAGCACTGGTTATTGCAGGTCCTACAAGTCCTAGTGGATCATAAAATCTAGCAACATATGACAAAATGGTCCTTTTAGAAATATTCGTGAATGGTTGTTGTTGTATAAAAGAAAATACGGAAACGTCTCTAGAAGGATCCCAGACAAGACCAAGCGATTTTGTAAAATCAGTGCCGTCGTGAAATTTAAGAAATTTTTCCTTATCCGAATCTGCAATGTTACTCATAACTTCAGGTGCATTAGAACACCATTTACGCAATACGAAATTACCTCGAAGCAAAAGTTCAGATGTTTGACGTTTAATTTGAAGCACTTCAGCAAATGAACTTCCACCGGAGATCAAATCATCAACATAAAAATCTCTACGCACAATTTGAGATCCAATAGGAAAAGAAGATTGTTCATCAAAAGCAAGTTGGTACATAGCACGAATTGCCAAAAATGATGCCGGCTTGGTGCCATACGTGACCGTATCTAAACGAAAGATTTTCAATTCATCGTGAGGAGAATTTCGCCACAAAATTAATTGGAGATAGTTGTCTGGTTCTGCGACACGAACACACCTATACATTTTACATATATCCCCAGTTAAAGCCACTTTGAATGTGCGAAAACGAAGCAATATTCCAAACAGCGAAGGTTGAATTGTTGGGCCAGACATTAGTACATCGTTCAATGAATGTCCTGTAGAAGTAGCAGCTGAACCATCAAACAGAACTCTCAATTTTGTTGTACTGCTATCCTCTTTGAATACGCAATGATGTGGTAAAAAATATGACTTAACGTTTTCAGGTATTTCGGCGATGTGAGTCATATGATTCAACGATAAGTATTCTTTCATAAATGTGATATATTGATATATTCCTTTCAACATTTTTAAATCGTGCAAGTGCTTGTTGATAAGAATCGCCTAATTTGTGGTAACATGTTTTAGATGGAAGACGTACCGAATATTCTCCGCTTTCTAGTCGTTTGTAATGCTTTACAAAATGGTCTTCACATTCAATTTCTTCTTTTGATTGAATCGTTGTTGCTGGTTCAACACTTTCGATTTCCCAAAATCGTTTAACTAAATCATCCAAATGTTGAGTGAAAGAATGATGCGAAGAAGAAGCATTAATTGCAGCCAAATTAGATGATTTTACTATCAAGCTTTTACCACCACCAGTCACTATCCATCCCATTTTGGTTTTTTGAAGAAGGGGTAAATTTCCAGCTAATCGTATTTGGCCAATGCACAATAAATCAAAGAATAAGTCTGCACCAATTAATAGGTCGACTCGTTGTGTGTGGTTAAAATATGGATCGGCTAGTTCTAAATTTGTGGGTATATTCCAATTCACATTGTTTATTGTATAGCTAGGTTGATCATCAGTAATTGAAGGAGTAACTACAGCAGAAAGCGAAGTTGAGTAGTTATTTATGCGTGATTTCAAAACTAAGTTGACAGTTTAATCGGCAATGAAGTCATTATTACCAATACCGGAGACAATTGTAGTAGATTTGTTGGTTTTTAGTTGTAGTTGCTTAACAATTCGACTTGTAATAAAATGTAATTGCGATGCGCTATCTAGGATTGCTCTGCATGGTATAAATGTACCTGCTCTATTTTGTATAAGAACAGCTGTAGCAAGAAATACAAAGTTTTTAGGCAACTGTTGAGTATCTATGTTGTTTGATTTTGTAGGCAATGTAGAAACTAAGGCTTGCTGTGGTGTAGGGCTATGAGGCACTGAATTATGAGAGCTAGATGGAGGCTCGACATTTAGATTTGGTGATGAGCGAGAAATAGTGCTACTAGTATTTGAGTGCAAATGGATCAAAGTATGATGTCTTGCCATGCATTGCCGGCAGGAACTAGAATGGCAATTACGAACTATATGGCCTTTTCGCAAGCAGTTAAGGCAAAGCTGAAGACGTTTTACTTCTTTATATCGAGTAGGTGGGTCTAGATCTAAGAACTGTTTACAACGATGTATGGCATGTTCATTTGAGCCACAAAGAACGCACTTATTTGCAGAGTTGGACGATATAATAAATTATTTTCGAGATTGAGTTGAGTAATTATGTTTTTGGCCCACCTGTTTGCTATGTGATTTAGTTACCATAGCATTTTCCACGTTTTCAAGCATGACGCATCTATTTTCCAAAAATGTTCGCATCGATTTCCAATCAGGTATTTCGTTGCTTGGCGTAGTCTCTTCCCAGCGTTTCCTTGATTCCAAATCTATTTTGTTGAGTGTAAGTTGAATCAGCAATCCATCTGCAAGCTGCTCTTTGTTGCCCATGTTATCCAATGCGCTAAGGTGTGAGATTATTTGGTCCCTAATTTGCCGCAGTGCAGCCACAGAGCCTTCCTCTACAATGTTTAATGCAAAAATGTCTCGTACATGTGCCTGAAAATTCAAACGTTTATTATCAAAGCGATTTTTAAGTAATTCAATAGCCCTGTTGTAATTTGAATCCTTAATCTCCAATGAACGCACTGTATCTAGCGCGGTGCCAGTTAAACTTGAGCGTAAATATTGCAGCTTTTCTATGTTGGTTAAACTTTTGTTGCTATCTATAAGTGTCTCGAACAATGAATATAAATTCATCCAATCTGCATAGTTGCCACCATACGTAGGAATTACCAGCTCCGGTATGCGAGGTTTAGATTGTTGAACGACGATTGATTGTGTATGGTCATCAGGAAAATGTCGCATTGTAGAACAAAGTCCAGATTGTGCTGCTCGCTTCGTGTTAAGTTCATCAAGCAAATCGGACATAACCTCAATGAATTTACCGCTAAACGTTGCACGAGAATCACTTTCAATTTCATCTGGGTTTTCTGCTTCTAATAAGTTTTGCACTGCTTCGAAATCATGTTGCAATCGATTAACCATGTCTATATGCACTGTAATCATTGACTCTCTCCAATCTTGTATGTTAACTAGCGTAGCACCCAAATCATTCAATTGACGAAAAATATGACGAGAACGGCGTTTGTGCGTAGAATCTACTGCAGCAGCCACTTGATGTATGTTGCTATTTAATTCCATTTTAATTAAATTGCGCGAAACTATGCGTGTGTTACTATATGTGTTTCTTTCTATATGCGTTTATGCGAATCCAAACTAAGTAACGTAAACTCCAATGTATCACGTCTGGGGGTCACCACTTTTATGTAGAAACCAACATTATTTTATGCTGGCTTGCGTTGAGCTAAATGATACAACTAAACAGCGATAAGTCCAATGATCGAGTGACAAAATTTTAATATTGCTTCATCTCAGACTTACATTTCAAATTTGCTTATTACAGTTAGCTTTTTTATACACTGCAGTAAATGAATTGGAAGAAAACAGTTCATTGAAATAAAGCAAATGCGCGTAAGAGAAAATAGGCAAAAATAGAAAAATATAAAATATGTAAAAACATTAGGCTGCAGCGAAATTTATGTCACCTTCCCTGAACATGGCTAATTGCAATAATGGGGGACTCTGCAAAGGGCCTGACAACGACTTTGACAGCGATTCATGTAAGTTTTCAAAAGTAAATTTTTTCAATTATTCATTAATTAATTTAATTATAAAACTGCTCAAATATATCAGACACCATTATAGAAGATTAAACACTTTTGTGCGAAAACGATTTTATTACTGCAATCATTAGCATAAATAATTTATTATTGTTGGATCTACATTTTATCTAATGTTAAAGTGGGCTAATTTTGCGCCAGCCAACTTTAAAGAAGCTATCAGCGGAATCTAAAGCTGGTCGCAGACGAAATGCGGACAAGGAGAAAAAGAAGTTGTCCTTTTTTCAGCAGGAGTTTTTCATGTGCGAAAACCTGCGTGCACAGGAGAAGCACAAAGATGAAGCCAGAGAGCGAAAACTCCGCAAAGAGCTGTTGGAGTTACAGATGAACTAGGCTAGATTGTATCTAAATGTAAGAAAAATTTATTGGTTCTAAATTTCACAGTTATTTTATGTATTTTTAGGCCCTGTACCGAAGGTACAAGAGCCTATTGGTTTTGTGCAAATGTATGTAACAGGTAGAGATAATAATCGGAGACCCCCCAAAGTTACCCCCATTATGGTCAGGAGCGATAGTGGAGTCGATATAGACATGTCCGTCTGTCCGTCCGTATGAACGAAAGGATCTCGGAAACGGTAATAGATAGAGACTTCGTGTTTTTTGCATTCGACTAGGACTGCTCCGGAATTTTACAAGTTTATTTTAAAAACTTGCCACTCCTCCCCCCCCCCCTTCCCCATAAAATCACCCCCAAGGCTAAAAATTTCTTCGGCACAGTATAGAGATATCGTCCTTCTTAGCCAAAATCCAAAAAGCATCAAAATCGGATAATAAATGACGATTTTATAAGCAATTGAATTTGAGCGACCCCCCTTTTCGTTTAGTACATAAAAAAATGTTCTAAAGACACTTAGTCGTGCAGTGAGAAGTGTGTTTGGTCATAAGCTGTGTTTGGTCATAAGCTAGGGGAACATTTAATGTGTTTCTTAGGCGACCTGAACTGGTACAGGGCCTCTTACAGTCGGTTACGCCCGACTGAAATTTCCTTACTTGTTCCCATTAATTTAAATGAATTTTATAATCTGGAATTGGAAAAAATAAATACGTTTTAATTATAATTTCCTTGCAAACAAATTTTTAATACATACCCCGAAAAGTAATTTTGTATTAGGAGTTCGTACCGCTGACGTTGTACATTGCATTTGGTATTTCAGCGGGGAGCTAACAAACATCCGAGGCAAAATGCTCTCCATAACTTATAGCAATATTGGGTAGAACCCCACAATCCACCAAGTTTGCTTACGACCCTTAGAACCCATCTACCAATTATAGCCACTAATTAAGTACAACAAAAATATTTAAATAAAACAAAGAAAATTGTATGAAAGTGCAAAAATATGTAGTAAAATACATTTTTTAACGAACTATTTTGGATACGCCCTTGTTTATATAATTTTTTTATTGCAATGTACTGTAGCCATTCGTGTTCCTACGTAAAAGTGTTTTCTCGAAATCTCAATAACCAATACTCTACTTACATTTTCTGGTTATACAGAATGCAGTTATCATTGCTGAATTCTAAAAAAAAAATTACCGGACAGTATATGCATATTTTATACAGCATTAATGGGTTTAATAAACGATGAAATCAAAAAGAACCGCCCTCATTTCAAGAGCAAAAATGTGCTATGACGGTAAGTCGGCTCAAACTTCAATGAAAGCACGATTCTCACGATTTATTATTGCCTTTCGCTGAACATTTTCATAAAATATGAGTTATTCAAGACAAACTTTTTTTTTTAAATATCGAATTTTTGGCAGTACATATGCATAATGGTCCATATTTGAATTACATTGGGCGAATTTCATACATTCATAATTGATGTTTATCTTTTTTTTATCATTCCCCATAAAGATAGGTTATGTCAGCAAGCTTCTTTATACCTTAGTACCTATCCAACTAGTGAAATAAAAAACACATCACGTAAGTTTTTATAATTTTTTTTTTTTATTTAGTTTTTTCTTTCCTTCTTTTCGTTTTTTAAATAAATTATAAAATTCTTCGTAAAATCGAAGAATCTGCATTATTTCTCTTTTCATCTCTTTTAATGTGTGTAGCTTATTACAAACAGTTGAAAAAATGCGTCCTCTACTCTAGTGTGTTCCTTACTATTAAAAACGTCACCGCGCAACAACAGTAGCAACTGGGATAGACAAACCAACAACGATGGATGTTCTTTTTAAATCGCAATCTATTGACTGCTTTGAGCTAGTGCTAATTACAAAAATATTTCCCTACAGATCACCGAAAATACATCGGATTATTATCGCTGCCGGCAGCGTCGTTGCTGCTACTGCTAGTGTCGCTTCGAACTTTTCATATGTTTGTATTAAGCTGGGAATGCGAGGAACACATTTAAGATTTGTTTAATTTTGATTAAAAAAAATTTGAAACTAAAATTATATAAAAAAAAAAGTCACAACAAAATTTAGCTGAATAATTATGTCTTTGTAGATTACCCTTTTTATAATAATTATTTCTGTTCTGTTTTTAATGTGAGAGAGTAGATTTTGTTGTTTGATTTATGTTTGTGTTTTTCCTGCATTTCGCTTGAAATTAAATAGTGTGTTTGTTGTTGTTGGTTGGTTGTTGTTTTAGAAATCAGTCTAAATTTTTCTTCTAAGTGTTAGTTTACAACTCATCCTTCAGATCTTCGTTGTCATCACCACCCTCGGTTGGTGGGACTCCACCAGTGGCCTGGTACAGTTTGGCAATGACTGGCTGGACAATAGCTTCAAGATCCTTCTTCTGCTTCTTGTACTCCTCAGGATCAGCATCAGAGTTCTGTTCCAACCACTTGATCGACTCATCGATAGCGGATTCGAGCTTGGTCTTTTCCTCATCGCTCAGTTTAGCACCAAGTTTCTCCTTGTCGCTGATTTGGTTTTTGAGACTGTAGGCGTACGACTCAAGTTCGTTACGTCCTTCAACTTTCTCTTTAAGCTTCTTGTCTTCATCGGCGAACTTCTCGGCATCCTTGATCATTCGATCGATATCATCGGGAGTCAGACGGTTTTGGTCATTGGTGATGACGATCTTTTCCTTGTTACCGGTGCCCTTGTCTTCAGCGCTCACTTGCAGAATACCGTTAGCATCAATTTCGAATGAGACCTCGATTTGTGGAATGCCACGTGGTGCTGGTGGAATACCAGTCAGATCGAATTTTCCCAACAAGTGATTGTCCTTGGTCATCGGACGCTCACCTTCGTATACCTGAATGGTGACAGTATGTTGGTTGTCCGAAGCAGTTGAGAACACTTGAGACTTTTTCGTGGGAATGACTGTGTTGCGTGGAATCAGCTTGGTCATAACGCCACCAACCGTTTCAATACCCATAGTCAGTGGATTGACATCGAGCAACACAATGGCATCGGTATCTTGTTCGCCAGAAAGGACGCCAGCTTGTACAGCAGCACCATAAGCAACAGCCTCATCAGGATTGATACCACGGGATGGTTCCTTACCACCGAAAAAGTCCTTAACCAATTGTTGAACTTTGGGAATACGAGTCGAACCACCGACAAGCACAATCTCGTGCACGTCTTTTTTGTTCATATCGGCATCTTCCAGCACCTTTTGCACTGGCTTCAGAGTGGAACGGAATAGATCCATATTGAGCTCCTCGAACTTGGCACGGGTCAAAGGCTCGGAGAAATCATCACCCTCAAAGAAAGATTCGATTTCGATGCGCACCTGATGTGATCCAGACAGTGCACGCTTTGCCTTCTCAACCTCACGACGCAATTTCTGTACAGCACGGTTGTCCTTACGAATATCCTTGCCCTTCTTCTTCTTGTACAACTTGATGAAGTGATCCATAACACGCTGATCGAAATCTTCACCGCCCAAATGAGTATCACCGTTGGTAGCAACCACCTCGAACACACCATTATCAATGGTCAGCAAGGAGACATCAAAGGTACCACCACCCAAATCAAAGACCAACACATTCTTTTCACCCTCCTTCTTATCCAGACCGTAAGCAATGGCAGCGGCTGTTGGTTCGTTAATGATACGCATAACATGTAGACCAGCAATAACGCCAGCATCCTTAGTAGCCTGACGTTGGGCATCGTTGAAGTAGGCAGGCACAGTGACGACAGCGTGTGTGACCTTCTTGCCCAGATAAGCCTCAGCGGTTTCCTTCATCTTCAGAAGTACCATAGCAGAAATTTCTTCAGGTGCAAACACCTTATTACCCTGCGACGTCTCAACGCTAATGTGTGGTTTTGAGTTCTTTTCAATAACCTTGAATGGGAAGAACTTGATGTCGTGTTGGACATTTTGATCAGACCATTCGCGACCGATCAAACGCTTAGCGTCAAAGACAGTATTCTCAGGATTGGTAGTCAATTGGTTCTTGGCGGCATCACCAATCAAACGTTCACCGTCAGCGGTGAAAGCGACATACGAGGGCGTGATACGATTACCCTGATCGTTTGCAATGATTTCAACACGTCCGTTTTTGTAAACACCAACACTAGAAGAGATTAAAGAAAATCAAGAAAAAAGACACCTATTAGTATAAGCCAAGTATTTCAGCTTGAATTTTCATTTCACTTACCAGGAGTAAGTTGTGCCCAAATCAATGCCAATAACAGTGCCAAGTTCCTTATCTTTCTCCTTTTTCTCTTCGCCAAGCGAAAGGCCGACAAAGGCCACAACTGCAAGTAATATGCATAATCTCATTGTGGGTTTTCTGCTTTATCGCGTGTATTTGTGCACCAACTGTAAAGAGAAGCATGCAGAAATTTAATCAATGAAATCACACTTAACAACAGAAAGAACAATAAAACACAAAAAGCCACGTCAGTTAAATGCACGATCGCAAAAATTGTTAATCAACACGTTCTCTCTCTCTCTCTCTCTTACTGTATTCTTTTCACTGCCTGTTCGTCAGCAACTGTTTTACAGTTATCTGTACAACATTCGGCTTAAAAGTTAAAGAATTTGTGACCTAATTGACTTTCTACAAATGTAAGTAATAAGTAACTTTACGCAATACAACTCGAGAAGTGTGCAAGCATAATAAAGAAGTAACAAAAAGAAGTCCCTTACATTCAACTTGAAATCAGCGAGTTGGTCTGCACCGCAAGAATCTCGTCCGGCAAATGAACGAATGCCGCTAGACATACGATATTATTATCTACCACTCACTGACATTGACCGACGACGAAGTCAGTCGTCGGCAAAGTAATTAAGCACGAGAGCTTATATTACTCTCATTCTCTTTTTACTGTGTACGTGTAATTTTCATTATTTTCTCTTTCCTCTTCAACAACCCAGTATAAAATAATTGGAACGCATGGTGAGAGTCGGATTGTTAGAGTTATCACACATAGTGAGAATTTTGACACAAAGTCGGATTTGGGGGTTTCATAAATATGTATCATGTTCGTACATTCGCAATCGTACAAGATATCAAGATAGAAATGCCATACTAACCGAAAGCCCCTTTTTTTGATTTTTACTAAAAATATTAATTTGAATGGTGTCAAAAGTAATATAGTTTTAAACGCACTAAAGTTAATGTTGTGTCTTATTGAAAATACTTTAAATAAGCGCAGCAAATTTACGTAAAATATTTGAAGTTATCTATAGTTGCAATAAAAAAGTATTATTATTTTCGTCTCTAAAAGAAAATGGACAATAATGTTTCCCCAAAGTGAACATGATATAAATGGATTTTGAAAGTAGACAAGATTCAGTTGACAAGCTGGTAACGATCATTGCAAAAGTGCGCTGGCATAATACACATATGTACCTACATCTGTTCAAACTATAGAACGTATTCGTATGTTAAAATTTATATGCGAACGCTTATGCATTCAATTTGGAATTGGTTAACTTTCTTTAAAATTTGCTTTTATAATACACAATTGAGTACATATGTATATTAATTATTTAAATGTATTATTGACAATAAATTACTTAAAGATTGCATTTAATAAAGCGGTACTGATAGATATACAATAAATAGTTGTCATTGTGATAAATATTTTTTTGGTTTCTTTTGCCCGTTCTCTCACCTACATTCACTTTAATTTGAATAATAATTAATTTCATACTCTAAAAAGTCGAGTCAAGCTCTAAAACCAACATGTTCCAACCAACTTTAAGTTAATAGAGCTGCTATACAGACACGTTCTACAGTTTGATTCGCGCTTAATTTGTACAAAAAGAGTGCAGCAAAATCGAAAATAGAGAGAGAGGGAGAAGAAACAGGTTTATACGAGTGCGTTGAACATTTAATGATATTCAAAAAGAAATGTGTTGAACTTATATGATTATAAAATAATTCTGAATAACTATCTTCAAAAAAATACGTTGTATTATAGCAGCTGACGCATTAGAAATTTACCTTCTTGAGAAATGAAGTAATTTTTTTTTTTTTTTCTTATTTCGCTGTATTACAGAAACTGTCTTTGACTTTGTTAAGCGAGGCTGTTGTTATTTTATGTTACGCTAGTTTTAATTATCAAGGGCAGAAAGCATGTTAAATTTTATCTAAATGCGTGTCTATGTGTGCGCAATTTTGAAGAGCAGTGAAAGCGGTTTTTCTATTTTGAATTCTTTTCTTTTTAATTTTTATGTTTAAGTTAGCAAACAAAGTAGCTATGTACATGTTTTATGCATGTATTTGCACAACCGTTTTAGCAGCATCAACGAAAAATTAAATACAACAATAAACACTGTGGTAGAAAACACTTGTGCAAAGATCTTTTAAGAATAATGAGAACAGCTAAAGACTGTTTTAGTTGCTAGCTGCTTTTTACTCTCTCTCTCCCTCACTTTACTAACAATATAACTGAGCTACGCATATATGTATAATAAAATAATAAATGTATACTGCGGTCTACCCACACTCTAAGCGCTCTCTTTGTTGGCCAATTTACAAAATTTTGGTTAAACAAAAACAATAGAAGACATCTTTAAAAATTGGTAGCCCTCTCCGAATTGAGATCATCGTATATATAGTTTCAGCATTTACGCACCCACATAATCTCGCTTATTCGATTTAAGAAACAAAGGCATTTTAACGTAGGCATCACTAGGTGAAATCATTTACTGACGTGTACTTTATTTTGTTGTTTTATGTTATGGGTACATGACAACAACAAAAAACAAACAAACAAGAGAAAACTATAATTTCAGTGTATCCGAAGCTTATATACTCTTTCCTTTTGATCAGCAACGCTGAAATTCAGTATTGCTTAGAAAATTTGCTAGACATTTGAGCTCTTTCAATATCAACAATAATTTTGTATTATTAAATAAGAGAAACAAATAAAAGTGTGGCTTTTTATGTGCGGAACACTTCTCTATATTCCATCGATTTCAACATTTGAAGTATATCGGAACCTATAGAATGTAACTTGTCTTTAATGTCGACTAGCAAGATTTCAAAATGTTAAATTAAAAGATGACACTAACGACCATAGCCAGAGGAGAGAGAACAAAATTGCTCACGGAAAAATAACTATATAAAGCTCAACCGAAGTGTGGTTTTCATAAAATATTATCAAGACATGTTAAACTTCGTTGGAAGCAATGGATAAACATATTACTTGTTTACTTGAATAGTTGTTCTTTTATGTTAAGCAACGCAAGAATTTACTTTTTTTTAATTAGATAAAGTTCGTTAGATTGAGGTTTTAATATAATTAAATATTTTCATATATGTGTATGGCACGAAAAACTACTTTTTTCCCACAAATCGCGATTGTTTTCAAAACTATTCATTAATTATATATACGCAATATTTTTTTACACATATTACACATGCTAAAATATGCATTGAATTCGGCATACTCAATTTGTAAATACCGGATTATTGTACAAAAGTCGTATCGAAACATTATGCCTTAACCCCAATCAAAGCCCTCAGATCTGACTACGCCCAAGTTGGCACTTGTTGCACATTTCCAAATGTTTATTAATTTTTAAAGAATTCATAAGTAAATTGAAATGTTTAAGAAAGAATTGGAGATACCATTAAATTATTTTTTTTATTCTTGAACAGCTTAAAGAATCAAAAAGCTCTTGTTCGTTTCATGTCTGGAATGTTCCTATACAAACACGCACACTACGTAGTTTTGGAAAAAATTATAATGCCAAAATACTCATATTAAATAAAAAAAATGTAAAAATATGCATTGCATCTGAAGTTTTAAATCCTTTTTGTCTAGAAAAAAAATATATATTAACTTTTGAATTAGCCCTTGCGAAAATGGTAAATTAGTAATAGGTGACGTGTACAAATCTGATTGAATGCGACGAAAGCAATATACTCAGAGAGCAATAGAGAAAGCAAGCAAGAGTAACTATTTTACTTTTTGAACTTTACTTCACAGCATTAGGAAGTAGTTAATGGAAGATGTACTATACATATATTTATAAATTATTAGTATTTGAACGTTTTACAATATTTTTTATTCATTTTTATCTTTAAATAAAAAAAAAAAAAAGCTTCATATCTGCGCGCTCCACGAAAGCATTGCCTGACAAACAAATGCTACTGCGTGGCATACGGCATATACAGTATGTGCAAGCGGGTGCGCACTAAGAATTTCTTTTTTAAAGATGAAGGCAAAAGACATACATATATGAATGTTATCTACACGTTTCACTGCAATTTGCAAATGCTCAAAAATATATTTCAGTAAAATAATAAATTTGCGTAAATAACTTGCGCCATTGTGCATTTATTATACACACAAACACACACGTATATGTAAAACATCTTTCCGTGAAAAATTGTTAGAGAGAGAGGGAGAATGAGCACGGCAGCGTGCGGCCGCCACAAATTCTTTCAACAATTTTGCATTTTCTGCAGTGCCACGAATTAAAGAAATTTAAAGAAAAAAAGTATAGTTTTCGCACGTTTCACCGTTTGGAGCTATCAATAGTAACTTTAATTTTCTGCGTCAGTCAACATTTTTTTTGAGCCATGCGATTTTGCCAATATGGCTGCCTAGAGGCTCAGCTGGCTATACATACGTATTTTTTATCGCACATTAGTTTTTCATAAATTGTAATTGCATTTATTATTTTACACTGTCTTTTTTTCGAAACCGCACTTAAAAAAAAAAACTATACAAATATATAAGAAACTTACAATGAAATGCTTTATATTAGAGCTGCTCCGATTTTCACACAACCTCACAGTACAACGAACAAAAAGAGAATAGAACCCAAGCACCAAATTAAATGAAAGCGCCGGCTATAACTTCTAGAAAGTGTTGTAAAAGACACGTCAATAGTGTTGAGTAAAAGGCTAATAGTAGCATATGAGGAAAGACGAATGTGTGAAAGAGAAAACGCACAAAAAAAAAAAACGAACGAGCAGGCGCACTCACGGAGGAATGCATAAAAAAAATTAAACAAAACAGCAACAAAAATATCACAGCTGAATTCTATATGAATTCATACATTTCTTTAATTATTTGTTTAACGCCACTTACAGTATATGTTTTTCTTTTAGATATCTTTCCGGCTTTAGTTTTGTTTAAATAAATTTATGTATTTTCACAATTTCTTTTCGGATTTTCCGCCAAACATATAGAACAACGTATTTTTCCTTTAACTTGTGTAATTTTTCTTTTGTATGCTATTGTGATGGATTTAAAACTGAATGAACCTTTTTTTCGACACTGCTATTTACGTGTTTGCGCTGATGCACTCTGTTGGTAAAGACACGTCAGTGTTGTG
The DNA here is from genome assembly GCA_035044805.1 of Leucophenga maculata. NCBI lineage: Eukaryota > Metazoa > Arthropoda > Insecta > Diptera > Drosophilidae > Leucophenga > Leucophenga maculata. The sequence goes on along the minus strand of JAWNNP010000867.1, from coordinate 489,831 downwards.
TTTTCTTCTTATTGGCCAAAAGACTGTGCGCTGATTGGCACACGTTCGCTGCGAGAGAGAATGACGGATATAATGACAGAGAGTAACAAACAAAAGAGCTTGCTCGTACAAGCATGAAAGAGCGCGAATTTGCTAGAAGAGTGTTATCACGGCCTGCTTTATGTATGACTATATGATTGCAGATTTTGTCAAATTTTAAAATTCTTTTTGTTTAATTGTTTAAGTGCATAGATAAGAACTTTTTTAATTAACATATGCTTCAATAAAGTCATCATTTCAAAATTCTGTATATATATGTATGTACATACAATATTCTGGCAAATTCTAACGTGGTAGCAACTCTGCGCCACAAGATTGCATCTACGAACGTTAAAACACTTGAAAACTATTTTCAATTTCGTTGTATATCGTATTAAAAACTGGCCAAATGTCAAAATAATGTATTTTTCTTTTAAAAAAATTGTCTTATTGCATCATCTATAAGCTTTTATTTCACTAACTCGAAAAATATGTAACCTTATAATCTTACGAGCAATTTTCGGAGACACATTTAAATCATGTAAAAAATTGTTCCTTTTTCCATAGCCAACTATGACTTCTTCTATTGCAATTACTGTAGGTTAATTCTTTGTAACTTTCTTTGAATCCGATTTGGCGACACTGAACCATACGAATAATTTTATGGTGCTATCTATGCATTAAATTTGTAGTGTACTTTTACGAGTGTAAATTATTTCTAATACAAACTATGATAGTTTAGAAGTTTAAATGGCTTACGAGACAGTAGAGTTTTTAACGGAATACTCTAAATACGTGTTACATTGTTTCTTTAATATGTTCCAAATTTAGAACTCAATTTTAAACAATTTCTAATTATCGGATTTCGCTAAAGATGACTATGCACATGGAAATCCGAAAATAATACCATATTATATAACTTTCCATAGGCCCCCCTTTGACGGAAGCTGGATACGCACTTGAATATATGTATGTACGTAGTTTATGAAATCTTCCACGTCTCTTTCTACCTGTTAAATATGATTACAAAAGGCTCAAAATAGAACAAAGGATGCAAAATGAACAAACGAGAAATGCAGTAAAGAATGAAACAAAACAGCAACAATAATCTTTATAAATGGCGGGCATTTTTACAATTTTCCACCACATGTGGCATGAGTATAAAATGCTGCTTCTGAGACGCTCTGTGGTTCGCTTAGCCGAAAACAGGTCGCAAAATCAAACTTAAGGTTTTTCATTTTGGAAAAAAATTTATTTTTGTTTTAGATTTAGAATTGCTTAACGCATTTAAGTCTGCTCACATATGACATGTTTAAATATCCGACAGACATTAATGAGACGGTTTTATCTTCTCTTTGAGATTTTCTATTAATGTATAAGCGCCTTCATAATCCATATTTAATATAGACCTGGTATGACGGTCAGGTGTGTTGTATCAATTTTCCTCGATTAACCTGTAAAATAAAACCCGAAAAATTATGCTGTTTTTTGGCATATCTTTTCTCTATGCTATAAAAAAATGCACCACTATATGTCTCACCTTGCTCGCGCTAGTATTTTTTAAAGTTTCTAAATACCTAACCGGCAAAAATGGGTTAGGTTAATAAATCTATACATCTCAGAATTAATTTCTTTTGGCGGGTATATTTATTATTAAAGTTCCCGTCTGTGGAGTATTCAGACCAATGTTTAGCAAATTCATTTGCAATATCAGGAGGATATGTTACAAAATTGTTTTGGATCTTAATGCATCTTTTAAGATAATAATAAATATACCCGCCAAAAGAAATTAATTCTCGATTTTGAGTACATCCCCAATAGCCTCACCTTGTCAGTCAGACAACTTGATAATAATTTTACAGAATGCATATTTATTGAAGGTTGATATCCGCACGTTTGGCAATCGGCGATTGTGGTCCTGATTCCAAAACCAAACAAACCATTAACCAGTTGCCGCCCGATCTCGCTACTATCATGTCTGTACATACCCTAAATTATATTTTAGTAATTTTGTCATAGAATGCTTCGGGGCTTTTATGATACTTGGTATTTACTTTGACAAAAAAAAATACTTTTGAAAAACATTGTTTATATTTAAGAGACCAAAATTCATAAAATTTCATCAAATACATCTCATCTAAGCACTCTATAGTTAATGTAAATATGTACTTTAATTAATGTCACAAGTGCTCTGATACTCTCAGAAATAGAGTACGTGCTACCAATGTTTGGATGGTGTGCTAAGTAGCACATCAAGTTATTTACACCTGCCTACCACACTGCAGCTTGACGATGTATTAACGCTTTCCCTACAACTGGATAACCGAGCATGGAAGACAAAATAATGGAATCCAGGGCCAAATTTATACCTAAACTTTTTTGCTCACCAAACCAACTACTTCAAAGCGTCATGCGTAAAGCTGTTAAACAAAAAAGAATGTACAAGCGTCTTTCCACAATACGTCAATGCGCCTCTATTTCTGAAGAGTTTAACGTTGATCCCCCAAAAATGTTGAAAAAAGTCCACAGCTCCGCCTTGGCTTTTTCGTCCATCAACTACCACTCTGCGGGAGCTTCCAAAAAACAGGACCAGCAGCTATCACAAACTTTTTCGAGAAGAATCGTCGAAACCAACTCTTAAAAATTTGAACTGGCTGTTCACCCAAGGAACAATAACTGAACATATCACTGCATTTGCTTATGTTGATCATAAAGGCAATATGCTAGCAACAGGATGGCTCCCGGAATATTGCTCTAAATTATGTTGATCATAAAGGCAATATGCTAGCAACAGGATGGCTCCCGAAATATTGCTCTAAATTCTCGGCAGAAGCAGTAGCCATTCATAAGGCAATAAATTCGGCTCAAAATAAAACAATCGGTAGTAAAAGCTGTTGGCATCATTGGAAACTCAAATCCAACAATTGACTATACTAGAAATGCTCTTATCCTCTCTCCGGGTAAACTTAAACTTTTCTGGGTTCCCAGCCATCAAGGTATTCCTGGCAATAAATTAGCCGATGCGGCAGCTAAAGTGGCATCAAAGTCTTCCACATCTACCTTTATACCCTCTATTGAGAAGGTCATTGTAAGATCCATCTTTTCACGCCTCCGTTTTCGCAGATTCGACGAATGGTCTATATTTCAACACAGATACAAGCTATTTAATCCAAATCTGGAGAAATTCCGATACCCCGCCAATTGCAACCGGACAAAAAGTCGCATTTTTATCCGCCTCCGCATTATACACAGCAGCTCCACTCACTTCCATATTTACACAGGAATCTCTAAGCCTCTAAGCCATCTTTGCAGACAAGACGTTTCAACCACACATATTTTTGATTTATCCGTTCTCATTACCCTCAACTTATTTAGTTTCATCAACAAATATAAATAAAATCTATAATTTCTTGAAGGACTTAATTAACTATTTGTAAAGGAAAAAATTTAAATAATACTTTGTACATATAAAAAATAGCACAACATAAATTTTATGCATAATTAATTTAGACATTAATCTAAGAGCTGAACGCCTCGACTCTAGTGCTCGTTTTGCTATAATTAACTTTAATATTGTAATTTTTATTTTAGTGAAACTTATGTATTTTAGTTAATTTTAAATAATAATAATAATAAATAGTATTTTTTTAGGTATTTAAATACCCAACAGGCGGGAATGGGTTAAATTAATAAATCTATACATCTTATAAAATAAAGTCCAAAATTACCATCACGTCGTTCAGAGTGCTCTGATTTTCGTCGGATTTTTTTTTGGAATTTGGAGTTACGGCTTTAAAAAGGGGCGTATATATAAAAAAATACATACATTTCATTATATTTACATATTTACGCATATGTCCTGATACGATTAAATAACAAATGAGGTTTCAGCAACTGAATGAGGAATGCTAGCAATATACACACACTTTTGGTATCAAATACATGCTTACTTACTTATATGGCCGTCAACCGTCTACCGGTCATGGCCGCGTCTAGGAAGGCGCGCCAGAATCTACAAACTTGTGCGCGCTGGCGCCAGTCGTTTTGAATGCCAAGTACGGAGAGATCTCTCCATACCTGGTCATTCCATCGACTGCCCGGTCGTCATCTATGTCGGCGTCCACCAATCAAGTTTGGGCTCTCCATGTAAGCCATGCGTGCTAGAGTTCTTTCATCAATTAGGGGTAGTTCACGTTATAGGAGGTTCACATTTTCCAATGTTCACTGTACCTATAAATAAAGTATACAACCTACAAAAATATGGTATTTAAACTAATCAAAGTACATGTTTCGGCCTTAGACCAAAACGATCGACCAGTGACCAAACATTCGCACTACAATAAATCCACGTCCTCGACTTTTTGGAAAGTTCGTTAAAACTTTATTTTACAACATACTTTCGCACTTTCATATAATTTTCTATTTGTTGAAAAATTTGTGTTGTATTATTAGTAGATGCGTCCTTTCAATTCAATTGTCCCTAATCTATCTGGATAATTAAAAAAAAAAAAAACATTACGTCCAGTAAGAAACACGAACCGTATAAGCTATTCAATGAAGTTGACATAATCAAGCGCATAAATTCCAGCCTAATACAATGAGAGGCTGGAATCTCATCCAAATAGCCTAGCTAGGCAACTGGGTATTGCAGCCGTTAGAGCTTCTAGCCCCCGAACTGGAACGAGAAGAAGACTCCAACGCCACCACCCTCAAGACCTGCTGGACCGGGTCTTGGCTTAAATTTCATAATGAACATAATTATTAATCACTAAATGTACCTCTCCTAAACCTCTATACATAACCTATTAACTATAGCTGTAATAATCGTTTGAACCAAAGTTTGATTAGATTAAGTTGCCTAGAAGGTAGCAGAGCACTAATCGCATATAAACATTTCATTAATAATATTAAAAAAAAAAAAAAAAAAATCCAGCCGTTTTACTGGGCTTGTCACCTTATTCAATTGGACGACACAGCTCCAGCAAGTATGATTAACATAGAACACGGTCACGCGTTTGAATGACCAAGTATGGAGACATCTCTGCGTACTTCAATTTCAATATTTCTGCCTGTAAATAAAAGAAGACACAATGTGTATTCACTGTGCTTTTCTGCATTTCTTTGGTTTTAAATCAAAAGCAATCATATTTGTTGGTAACAAATCTGATTCCCAATCTATGGACATTTTTTCTTACCGCTACATCGGGTCATCATAATTTGGATGTTAATTTTCTCTGAAAGTTTTTCAAATTCAATTGCTTATAAAATCGTCATTTATTATCCGATTTTAATGAACTCTTTGGATTTTGGCCTAAAGGGGCCAAAATTGAGTTTACACTAGTAAACTCAATTTTTTTGTGCCGAAGAAATTTTCACCCTAAGGGGTGATTTTATGGGGAAGGGGGGAGGGGCAAAATTTTAAAATAAACTTGTAAAATTCCGGAGCAGTCCTAGTCGAATGCAAAAAGCACGAAGTCTCTATCTATTACCGTTTCCGAGATCCTTTCGTTCATACAGACGGACGGACATGGCTATATCGACTTCTCTATCACTCCTGACCATAATGGGGGTAACTTTGGGAGGTCTCCGACCATTATTTCTACCTGCTACATACATTTGCACAAAACCAATAGGCTCTTGTACCTTCGGTACAGGGCCTAAAAAGTTTATTAATTTTTTCGTAGTACAAGTAGTTTTGGTGATTTTAAGCTTGCTCACAACATTCAGATCATTTACAACGAGGTTTAATTTGTTTAGTGGAAGTGAAGAAACTGTGCTCGACTTTAATGTAACTGGCATACACCAAATATTGTTTTATTTTACAAAACTCCACGCCTAAGGAGACAGATTAACCGCTGTTCGCGTGTAAAAATAAATTTCTAAAGACGATCCTCGAAGATGGTCGAAATATATTGAATAATATAAAACACTGCGTTTTATTTAACTTTGGACCTGCTAAGCTACAACACAAAATATACGGTCGCCAAAAATCATCAATATGTTTAATTTTAACAATAATTTGTCTCCAATTATTCCAATTCCAACAAATATAAAAAAAAATGTTAAAATACATATAGTAATTTTAATCGCCCGGGTAGTAAAATAGGAAGATACATTTTTTTCAAGGTCAGTAAAAAGAGTTCTTCCTCAGTAGAGCTTGGCGATGTTTTATGAGTGAACATTTTGATCAACGTATTTGTGTTAAGGATTTTGGTGAAACTACTCTGTCACAAACAAAATCTATAGTTTAAATGGATGTATTTTCAAAGGCGATAAAATATATAAATTTGGATGATTAATTAAAATTTTTTGTTTTATTAATAAATTCCTGACAGTGCGTATGTTCAACGACTATGCTTTGTTTACTTTTGTGCTTAACAGGTACAATACATAGTTCTATAGAAAGTTTATCTCAGACGGATGCATGGCTAGCCTCGTCGGGCTGATCACGAATTTACAAGTATAGTATTATGAGGTCTCCGATTCTACTTTCGCTATGTTACATATATTCTGCTATTTCATCAAAAATATGAAATTCAACACTGCAAAACCATTTAGTTTTTGGTATTCGGTAGTGAAATTTTAACATACTCTCCGCAGCGATGTTTAAATTTAATTTACAAGATTGACCTAATTTTCAAATTTTAAAATGTCGACAATTGAATTTCTTCGATCGCTACTACAAGACTATAATGTAATGTGTTCATAGCGTTATAAATATTCCTATCAACAGCTACGACTTTTATTCTTTTAACACAATGTAAATATTTAACCTAAAAAAAAAAACAAATGTAAACAGATTAGTGACACGCAATCAATATATTTGTAACAATAATTTCTTTGTAATAGTATCTTCAGCATCATTCCCATAATTGTTATTATTATATAATCGGCATAATTGTCATCTTTAACTGTGGCTTATGAATTACATAAATATTTATTTTGCTGTCATTTTTTGCAACTGTTTCGCGTTTCGATCTGGCTTTTACTCATTTTTAAAGTTTCCCCTTTTAAATTGTTTTTTTAACACTTGTATAAAAAAAGTATTTTTCTTTGTATAACAGGAATTTTGGGCGTATTTAGTACACGATTAAAGCTAACATACAGACATAAATATATATGTAAGTGTTTATGTATGTGTGTATGTATTAAAAGCATCTCCAAATATGTATGTATGTATATTGAGTACACATAGTTAATATATTAAATAGACAATGACAAAAAAAAAAAGAAGGCATTCTAAGATAGAGGAATACTTTTAACGCACGCTCAGAGTATGACAAATAGTATAAAAGAAAAACTAGAGCGCAGCTTGGTCCAAATCGAGCAGCGCGTTAGCGGGCGCGGCAGAAGAAAAGTACGTCTATTGAAGTATGTATGTATGTATTTACTATAAAAAGTCAGTGGCAGACGGCATCAAAGTCGTAATGTGCGAGTATATTAGTAGGTGCATGAGTTTAGAAGTACTATACACCTCACATTACTAATTACTGTTTTAAATAATTTTACGACTCATGCCGCACACCACATATCGACAGAAAAGTGCTAAAGTTATGCAGACTGCAGGCAGGTAATACAGTGTACACAATGTTGGCAGTCTCCTGGCACTTGTGGCGAAAATCATGCAATGCCTGCAGCAGTAAATCCACCGATGGCGCTGCCGTCACCTGATAAAAAAGTTTTAGATGTATGGCCGGAAGGGGTGATGACGATGATGAAACAATAGCACCATCTCCAGCCGCAGTCAACGCGTCAGCTGCAATGGCTAGACTACTATCGCCGTGGATTTCACGCACGTCAGATGTATCTAGTGTTGTAGCTGTTGTTACTTCCGACATAGCATTGCTAGTGGGCAGGCGCTTGGCTATTGGATAGTCCTTGAGCAAACGATTAACAATGTATGTGAGTATTTCATCTAAATGTTCGGCGCTAATGTGTTGCGCCAAACGACAATGATTGCCTAGTGTATCATCGCTTAGCTGTGTAAGCTGTGTAGTGGACGAAGCGAGACCTGTTGAGACATAGCCAACTATGGCGGCACAATTGTTTTCATAATTCCAACGACGTCGTATTGAAATGGTGTAATCACTCACAGAGCAGCCAGTTTCTTCATCTGTAGAAATCAAAAGGAAGATTTAGTAAATACTACAAAGTATCTAATTTACTGTACTAACATTCAAAGCGATCGTTATGTGCATGCGACCAGACTTGCCATTCAACGAGCGCATCGCGTGGCAAAGCCGGCACCACAATATAATCGACAATGGCGTTTGCCGTGCGCCGCTCCCATTGACGTCGTGCCTCGGCTATGAACGCTGGATGTGTAACAAAGCATATGCCATGCACAACATCACGTAGCTGACCCTGTGCATTCATAGCCTTCGCAATTCGATTGATGTGACGTAGAGTAAGCTTACACTGAGGACGGATGCCGCCGTCGATAATTGTCATGCTGCCAGGTACAAGTGCGATCTGACCTGAGATGTAGGTAATATCACCAATCTGATAAAATATATATTGAAAACATTAGCAGAGTATAGGCATAACGACATATGTGTATAGGAGCACAATTGCGACGGTCACTCACCTGAGTTGACTGACTGTAAGGTCCAATGTTGGCTGGCGCCCAATGCGATATGCCCTGCACATGCATTGTATGTCGTTTACTGTATAAACCAGAGCAATCTAATGCTGAACAGCTGGCGCTGCTATTATGCGTAGCTTCCATTTCAGCAGTATCATTGAAAAAATCACCGTCTTGGCCAGACATTGTTCCACGACGGGTACGCAGTTTGGGCGCACGATAAGCAATCGCTTCCATTACAACATGACAATCCTCCGGAAGTGGACATTCGACACAGACACGTGTTGGAGGATTGTGAAAACTGAACATCTGACCGTAGATACGATTCAATATCGGATACTCGGCTATGGAGCGTACGTAGAGCGTAATGTAGCAGTAGTCGCTTAACTCATATTTGTGCTCAGCGGCTGTGTCACGCAACGTATCTAGCGCGCATTGCATGCCCTCGGTGAGAGTGGGTGCGCAACCTGTGAGCAAACAAAACTCAAGAGATTAAAATATATATTTCTTTCTCTGTACAGCGCACCACACTCACCCTGTATGCCAGCAACCCACATCCAGCCTTTCTGGTTGATCGCTGCCATTGGTCGATTTGCAAGTGGACGGAATTCACGTTCGTATTTCATTGGGCTCGGTGGTTGAGTAGCGGTTGTGGCAGCAAATGCATTCGATCCGGGCGCCATTGATGTAGTCGTCATATTTATCCCAAGCGAAGATATAGCCAACGATAGTGAGCCGCATACTGCCGCAGTGCTTGTGCCAAGGGGACGCGAAGTTCCAAAGCTGCCCGCTTGTAGTGAAGCATTAGCACCACAGCAGCCAATATTACCGATGCCAGCGCCAGCGCTTGTGCCTGTGAGTAGTGATAACGATGATGAGGACATAGCTTGCGGTATCACTGCGAGTGCCGGTTCATCGACACTAGCACTCTTTGTTACAATCGGTATCGGTGATGAGCTCGTCGCCAAATGGCGTCCGAACGAATTACTGCGCGATATCAGCTCATTTTGGCTAAGTGATTCACGCATGCGTGTCTCTTTCTCAATTAGTTCAAGTTCCGATTCGCTAAGATCGGGATCGCTGAGATCACTGTATGTCGATTCATTGAGGTCACTTATATAATCAAGAGATTTCTTAACGAAGACAACATCACAGCACTGGGTTAGCTCTTTGGCGTGTAGTGACAGTTTAGTGAAGTTGAGGTAGCCAACGGGACAAATTGGATCTGCGGAGCTAATGATCGTTTGAATGTCTTCACTGTAAGGAAACAAGACAAATTGGTGCACATGAAGTATGTATGACGGGCTGGGACTATGATTAATGATTTCTTACACTACAATGCGCTGCTTAAAGAGCGGGCAGTCGAGAGTAAATGTTTCGTATTCGCCGCCCTCGCCGCACACATTCAATCCGTACTTATCGCGCATTTTAAGAAGATGCGGCTGTATCTCGCGAAGCGATTTGCCTAAATGGCGATCAGGAACTAAACCTAGTGCAGCTACTTTTATAATAATTGCATGCACCTGACAGTCGATCATTTCCTGCAACAATTCAGTCTGGTCTCTCCTCCATAGGTAAGCCAACGAAATTAGATTCAGCCGGCTACAAACATTTTCGACACGTACACGTTGATAGTCGGATAGAATGGCACCAACTGCAACAGCATCTACGTGAAGTTCCGACTGCAAATGGACAATTTAAAAACAAAAATTTTATTTCTTTGATTATTAGCTTATAAAAACATTAACATGAAATAAAACGGTTTGGAAAGAGCATAATGAATTATTACGTAGATACAAATATTAATCTACTTAATATGATCTTGTTACGAAAATTAGTTTTTATTAATTCGTCATTGTTTAAAATGTTTTTATGGAGTATAAGCAACTTTCATACTTGTACTCAATTAAAACTTTCATTTTAGTATAGGGACATGCCAGCAGAGCCCAACGCGGATCGTCAATGGGTCACGTATACTTGACTAGTGACTCGTCCACCCGGTCGAGTCAGCGCTCTGGTCTCTGCTAATGCAGCAAATGCCATTAAAAAGATTACTTGCCAAATCTTGCACGCACGTTCTAGTCAGCGATAAATAAAATTCATTCTATCTTTAAATTTGTTTGGAGTACAGGGAGAAATTTGTGTATACATGTTAATGGTATTGCGAGAAGTAAGATCACATCATAAATTTGGTTAAAATCGGAGGCGTTGCCTTGCCACCATACAATCGATTGACAAATTTGTCATATCATTGCATTCATTTGAGGTACAGTGATACAATTTGGTATACATGTTTATGGGATCGGGAGAAGTAAGATCCATGTGAAGAACGAAGATATGTCTGTTTATAAGGAGCACACATGTACACATTGGCCGGGCACAGCTAGTTGATTATAAAGCAATATTAGCTTGAATCTTGATATAGTAGCTTTTTATAAACCCTTCACAGTGGCGGGACATGCCCATATAAGCAAAATTCCCAACATCAATAAAAATTTCTTATACAAAACCTCAGCATGAGGAGTAGGCTTATATGCTAAGGGACACTTTTCCCTTTAGGGAGAAAGAATTAGCGCGTTCATTAAATATAAGTTATCTGATAAATGAATAAGAGAATATAAATATGCAAATAAAATGACACCGACTTGTCTTAGAATCTGATCCTGTTGCACGCTGACTTTTTACTTTGTTCTTAATGAGCTTTGTTTTTTACTCGTGCACACTCATTGCAATTCATCGGACATGAACTTCATCGAAAAAGGCATATAGCTCGCCATTCATACGTGTCCGAAACTTATCGCCCACTTGAGCACTCCTAAATCCGCTGCATCTGATTCTATCAAGATCTATGCTTCTGCGCCAATATACGAGAATGGCTTGTCAACTTGCAGTTCTTGCGTGTTGATGATGACTAAAGTGTCAGCATATGTGCACCACTTCCTTTTAGAGAACCGAGCCGTTTATGTATGGGCATATGAGAGTAGGGGTCTTTTGCAGAAGATCCAATTGTGAGATAAGTTGTTGACTGCCATTCACTTGGGAGTGATCAACAATGGTTATTGTGCAAACGGTTTAAACAGCATACAACTTCCGCTAGGACACGAATATCTTGGCTAGCCGTTTGAAAAAAGGCGACAAACAACTCCTCCCTCCTTTAATTAGGGGATGGCGCGCTGGGCTCGGAACACAGCAACGTAAAAACAAACATTCCATTGAAAACAAAAAGGAAACCTTGGATAGAAACCTATGATGATGAACCCCGCAAACGATATAAGGACCACGATTTAAGGATATTTTTTTTATTTTTTTTTTTTATTTCCTTAATACTTTATTTTCAAAAACTTAAAGTATTACTCCTAGTTGGAGCATAGGGCGAGAGAGCGCATAGCTGCCACGAGAGTAAGCACGAATTTCGAGTAGGTTTCGGTGTAAGTAGGAAACAAGTAAGCCTCGATTCCAGATTCACGCATGTGGACAAGCGCCTAGCCGGGATACACATCAAGACTAAATATTTTAATATAAGCCCTATTTTTGAAAACGCTAGAAACATCGTTACGAGTGCTACCCCAAACACGATGCTTGGCGATTTCAACGCAGAAATTGGGAAGGAAGGATTCTTTGGTCCAACCGTCAGAATATTTAGCGTTCAGGACACTATCCCAATAATGGTAAGAGGCTAATCGATTTCGCTGCAGGTCTAAACATGGTAGTAAGTGCCACCAAATTTCAACACGAGGAGTGTCGCAATGCTACTGCAGAGAAAAACGACTCCTATCTGCAAATTCTTGGGATTGGGATTCGTTTGCTCAAGTGCACATTGTGTGGAAAATTGTTGACTGCCATTCACCTGGGAATGGCTAACAATGATTATGTTCTGATTGACGGAAGGCACGCATCGAGCGTGTTGGACGTGCGAACATTACATGGTCCCAACATTGACTCGGACCACTATCTTGTCGCAGCCAAGGTACGCACTAGGCTCAGCGTAGTGCACGCCGCACGTTCCAACATGCAACGAAAGCTAGACGTCGGCAAGCTGCAATCAGAGCAGACCGCCGCAGCCTTCTCAAACACACTCTCCCGACTGCTCCGGGAAATCTCTCCGATTTCTCGAGATATATGTGAGCAGTGGACACATATCACCCGCTCCATGGATAGGGCTGCCAAAGATGTCATTGGTTATACAAAACGGAACGCTTCTTATCAGCGAACTCTGCAGTCGGGAGCAACGCGAGCTGTTAGATAGCGATATCGAGAGAAACGGAGAGAGGAGAAACGCCTTTTCAGACGCAAGAAAGAGGAGCAAGAAAGGCGGGAGTTTGAGGATGTTGAGATGTTACGTAACAGAAATGAAGCTCGAAAATTCTACCAAAAGGTCAAGCGTCTGACTGAAGGTTTTAAACCCGGAGTAACTTTCTGTAAGGATGACAATGGAAATCTGGTAACGGATGAACAGGAATCACTGAGATTATGGAGGAGTCATTTTTCCAACCTACTCGGAGGCGACGAAGCGCACAATACCGCCGGTAGAGAAATGACACCGGAACCACCAGTTAATGATGGCACTATTGTAGAGCCACCGGACTATAACGAGGTCGATTCAGTTATTAAAAAGCTGAAAAATAACAAAGTGGCAGGCTCTGATGGACTGCCAGCTGAGTTGTTTAAGACCGGCGGCGAAGAGTTGGTTAGGAGTATGCACCAGCTTTTATGCAACATATGGTCCGATGAACGCATACCCAATGACTGGAATCTCAGTGTTCTCTGTCCTATCTTTAAGAAAGGAGACCGCGCTGTTTGCGCCAACTACCGCGGAATAAGTCTCCTTTCCATTGGATATAAGACTCTGTCGGGCGTATTGTGTAATAGGCTGAAGCCATATACCGACTCACTGATAGGACGATATCAGTGTGGCTTCAGACCAAAAAGGTCGACCAGTGACCAAATATTCACATTACGCCAAATCTTGGAAAAGACCCGTGAGTTCAACAAAGGCACTCACCACCTATTTGTCGATTACAAAGCCGCTTTCGACACGCCGATAAGAGCGAAGTTCTTCGACGCCCTGTCTGCACTAGGTATCACGGCAAAGATTGTCCGTCTTTGCATGGCGATGCTATCTAACACACAAAGTGTTGTCAGGGTGGAGAAAAACCTCTCCGACTTGATACCAAGAGAGGTTTCAGGCAGGGCGATGCTCTATCGTGCGATTTTTTCAATCTCCTGATGGAATACATCCTACGCCAATGCCCGTACATACAGAGTATGTCGGGCTCGATCTTCCAAAAGGAAGTGATGCTGCTCGCTTACGCCGATGACATCGATATCATCGGTACGCAGGAACGGCGAGTCAGCAAGGCGTTCTCGGAGATTGAAGAACAGTCTCGGCTCATGGGTCTAGCGGTGAACGAGGACAAGACGAAGTACTTGGTGTCTTCTCGCACTCCGTCAATGCGTCTTTGACGGTCAGTGACGATGGAGAATTTCAACTTCAGTTTTGTAGAAAACTTTGTCTATCTCGGAACAGAGATCACCAGCAACAACAACGTCAGCCTGGAGATCAGGCGAAAAATCACTCTTGCAAACCGATGCTTTTTTGGGCTAAGCAAATGAGAAGTAAAGCCCTCTTTCGACGGACGAAAATAAAGATATATAAGACGCTGACACTCCCGGTCCTACTGTATGGCGCAGAGGCATGGACCGTGATTGAGTCGGACGAGACAGCGTTGGAAGTCTTCGAGAGGAAGATTCTTCGCAGGATCTTTGGTCCTATTAGAGTTGGCAACGAGTTTAGATGAGCTATTCGAGCTATTCGATTAGGTTAACGTAGTCCAGCGCATAACATCCAGCAGCTGCACTGGGCTGGTTACCTCATTCGAATGGATGAAAGAGCTCCAGCACGCATAGTTCACATGGGGTCCCAAAATTAGTTGCTGGACGACGAAATAGAGGACGACCGGGCACGTATGGAGAGATCTCAGCATATTTGGCATTCAAAACAACTGCTACCAGCGCACACAAGACAACAGCAGCTGGTGCCATGAGTGATCGAAGATTGACGGCCACATAAGAAAGTAAGTAAGTATGGGTATTTGCATACAATAGATGTATTCTATCAGAAAAAAAATCGTAATATATTGCATCACCTTGTTATCAAAGGGTTTGGAAAGGCATGGCTTGTGTGTGCGATAGCATCATCACACAAAGACGCAGAGTCGTTGCTGGGATACATTGTGCAGACAGGACATCGAAAAAGTTAGTTCCTACTTACATGTTTATAGCTAATTTCAATTGACGAATGTGTTGTTATTCTTCTTAAACTGACGGGTCTTTTTCAGGTTTTCAGTGTAAGTATTTGATCACTAGTCAACCTTTTCGGTTTAAAGCCATACTGATACTGTCACCTCAATGCATACGTACATGTGTCCAGCCGTCTACACAATAGAGACTTATTCTAGTTGTGTAGTGTATTCATAGAATTGCATAGAACAATTTTATTCTATTACAGTTAGTTGTAGTTGGTGCAAGCAGAGAGATTACAGGAAATAAAGAACTCTGATGTTATCATTAATCATACATTTATCGGATCATATCATGCATAAACTGACTCCTCTATATTCGCAGCCATATTTACCTAGCCACTCAATGAAAAGTTATTTTTAATCTTTCAATTTCTCTCGATATCCCTCTCTAATTACTCAAGTAGCTCCTGACTGCAGAGTTCTTTGATAGGCCACCTTTCTCTCTGCAATAGCATTGTGATACTCTTCGTCCTACCAACAGTTAGTCTGATAACTTCGCCGGATTGTTCTGATTGCAGCTTTCAGTCGTCTAACTTTCGTTGAGTGCTGAGACATGCAACGTGCACCATGGTGAACATAGTGTGTACCTTAGCTGCGATAAGGTATTGTTTCGAATCAATGTGGGGCCACTTTTTGCGAAAGAACGTCCAATTTGCGCAGTGATAAATTTAATTACGTATGATTTGACTGTGACTAAGCCGTGTTGGGTATTGAAATCTGCTGCTGCTGTCCTGATCCGACTTGCACCGAAATGGTACAAAGAATATTTCCTTCTCAATTTTCGTTGAAACCGCCCAGACTGATTTTAGCAAAGATACGTACAATCTTCAATTTTATATGGCTGGTCGTCCTGGTATGACACGGAAGCTTTATACATTTGTTTGTATCTTCTTTTAGATACAAAAACCTGATTGAGCAATCGCTGGTTCTCGCCTTCTTATTTGTTTTTAACAATTTTGTTAAGAGATTGTATATGTACGAATATATATCAGTCACAAACAAAAAAGTAAGCAACTCATTCATTTGTTTAAGTTTTAAGTACGTTCAAACTTTAATTGTACTCAGGCAGGGTTCAATTTCAGATTCACATGAGAATCCATTTTAAACTTTTTCCGTAGCATACATAATAATTGTCTTACTGTAATGATTTTTTTCGGTAATTTCCAGAAATTTTATCAGCAATATGACCAAAAATTTAAAACATTAATGCACAGAAGTCTTTTTAACTATGCCGCAACGTTCACTTCATCCAAGACTGATAAGATTATTGGCACTGCGGGAAATATTGCAAAAAAATGTGATGAAAATAAATTAAATTCGCCAATGCTTGACCTAATTAAATGAATATTTAATTGAGAAGCAAATAATAATAGCAATCTTGATTTGCGTGTGTCTACTCGTGGCACAACTGCATACAATTTCACAACCAACTAGTCAAGGACACGTTTCCCACACATTTTAAGGCAAATGTCAGGCAGCACGCCTACAATGTTGAGTTTTATTGCAAAGGAAGATTGAAGATAGGTAGGAGTATCAGCGTGGGTGCACAGAATCGTGTTCGTGCTGTGTAAATCGACATAAACAATTTAATCAATGCGTTTATTCTCAGCTTTTTGCTTAGGGCAATGTAAAAATAAGTCAAGTAAATATATATATATACATATATAAATATGGGTAATAAATAAAATTAAGGCGCAATAAGTTCAACAGATACAAGTTATACAATTCAATTTTAAAGTTGGCTTGCGCTGTGTAAAAGTATTTATTTGAGTTTTAATGAAGAAACAGAAGAAATTAATACTGCATTCTTGAGTTCACAAATTCGAAATACCCTATCAAAGTTCTCATGTCCCTACGGAGGGGCAATGCCCCGCACCATATAATCGAAAAACAAAATTCGTCATACTTATCTTGGCAGCCATATGAGGTACACAGATGAAATTTGGTATACATGTTATTGGGTTTGAAAGAAGTAATCCTGATAAGTTTGGTCCAAATAGGAGTGTGCGATGCCCCACCCCCCATAAAAGCTAATAACAATATGTAACATATCATTCCATCCATTTGATGTACAGAAATGAAATTTGATACACGTGTTAATGGGATCGTGAGAAATAATCCTGTTTAATTTAATCTAAATCAGAGGGGTCGATGCCCCAGCCCCAATATAAGCGATAACCAAATTCAACAAATCTCTCCATCCATTTGAGGTACAGGGATGGCATTTGGTAAAAATGTTAATGGGATCGGGAGAAGTAATTTTATTAAGTCCTCGTAGCGTGCCATGATAAATAAAATGTTCTAAGCGTCGTTTTCTAATCTTCCTATTTTTGCCTAGATCGAAATCTACCTAGATTTACAATTTCATGTATGTACTTGGTTTTCTGAAGTGCACGGATTTATAAGTTCACAAATTTGGTGCATGTTGGGCAACGCTACAGTAATAAAGTCAGCATTGCGACAAATATTGTTTCGCAATATGTCTGAATATATGACCAGACTGCTCAATTCACAGCTTATTATTGTTTTGATTGTTCTGCGGTAACTTAAAAGTGAGATTGCAATGGCATTTCATTATTCTGGCGGGCAAATTAGGCACTATTGACTGCTTAGAAATGTCTGCAACTGATTGCACATCGAGCTCTCTTGAACTATTTTCCATATAGTCAATATATATTCGACAATTGAAATGTAACAGTTACTAGCAGCAGCTGATTGATGTTCAGTGCTGCCATAAGTGTCCGTGCGTAATTAAGGTGACAATGCTGCAGATGGATTTGCAATTCCATGAACTATAACCTCATTGATTTTTTTTTTTTTTAGTAATGAATTTTTAGCAGGCTTTTTTTTATATATATATATATTTTATTATTTACAATCTGTCCTTTAACAATAAGTAAACTTTATGAATAATAAAGTAACAGAAATAGCAGTTTTCCAGTGAGCCCTGCCATTATATACAACATCTTTTCTGTGTTTTAAGTCTATCTATTAGGGAGATCAAGAATGTGAAATCTTTTGAGTCTTCTTACTGTTAAACTGTTATCCACTAGACTTAAGGCTATGTTATTTTCATGATTGTGTAGTCTATGAATATATTTCGTGCTAAATTTATTTATCTCTTCTTTAATAGTTGGAATATTTAAATCTTTATGAATGTTTGCATTAGAGACATAAAAAGGAGCATTGACAATTTGTAGCAAAGTTTTAGATTGGTAACGCTGAAGTATCTCAATATTTGATTTGGTAGCAGTTCCCCAAAGTTGGATAGCATAGGTCCATAAGGCTTCAATATGGTCTTAAAGTGGTCTCAACATAGTAGATTTTGGATTTGAAAATATTATAAGCTATTATATATTTTTAAAATGTGAACTTTTGAAACAATTCTCAATAGGACTTTTCTAAAACTGATTAAACTGCTCTAAACTCGTATGTGTAGGCAAAATGTGTACCCTTTTGACCACACCTTTCACGACGTTAAGTTGGGTATAATGCTTTTTGGACACCCTGTATATATGGCAAAAGGCTGTTTTTACATGTAGGTTTGCACAAAATTTGTATATTCTTGGAGTGCTAGGGCAAGGTATAAAAAGAGCTCTGTTTTATATCTACACAATTCATAACAAATAACAAAAATTTATTCATTTAACTTTCCATTTTTTTATTAAAAATCTGTGTTTGAAAATTACTTATTGAAAAAACCCCTTTCTATAGACCTAATTATGCTATCACGTTTATATTCTTATTCCAAAACGCAATGTATTAATTGTCGTATCAGAATACAACTCTACAGGTTTTTGATGTACATATAATTCATTCATTCATTAATTCATTCAAGACACCAGAGACGTGAATTATTGACTTAAATTAGTTCATTATATGGAAATTTATGATTTTTCTGCACGAAAGATACCTTCGACTAACATATAAAAAAGCAATTGTACAATTGAGTGATAGTTTCAATTTAAATATTTTCGTGTTTAGCTGCTATTGTACATAGACATTCGTCGATATAGCAGCATTTTTCTTCTTAAAGCCTGTGTTCAAAGGGACAAGGATAAAATAATCAACTTAGAATATATCTATATATATATATTCTTAATCATCATTGATAGCTGAGTTGACATAGCCATGTTTGTTTGTCCGTCTGTCAGTCTGTCTGGAAAAATAAACTATACAAATCTACCGCTCCACTTAGATTTTGAATACAAATTTTTAAATATTTGTTTGGTATTTTAGATGCTAATTCATATAAAATATTTCGTATAGGTCCTGATCACACCATTAGAAGTAGCCTTCAAATAAATTTTCCCCTCCTTTCAGGGATTTTGAATAAAAATAATTTTTTTTGGTGTTAATTTAGCTAGAAATGTCTTCTTTAAGTATTTTTACATCATATATGTACAAATACTTATAGGTGTAACCATTCTCATTTTGGGGTAGCCCCCGTACAAACTCAACGCTCACTTATAGTTTTTTTTATGAAATCTTCTTTATATCATTTTAAAAAGGCACATACATAGCGCCTTATTCTGGAATAAGCGGTAAATACCGATGTTTAAGTAAAAAAAGGTTTTTATTGTTGTAATATAGCTTCCGTTTTTACTTATTAGGCCCTGTACCGAAGGTACAAGAGCCTATTGGTTTTGTGCAAATGTATGTAACAGATAGAAATAATGGTCGGAGACCCCCCAAAGTTACCCCCATTATGGTCAGGAGTGATAGAGGAGTCGATATTCAAATTTCAATGAATGCAAAGATATAAGGAATTTTTTGTGTCGATTATATGGGGGTAGGCCATACGATTTTGAAACGCGTTCTTAGTGGATCTTTATCTCTACCCATCGAAATCTCGTATTTCGTTTTTAAAAGTGACACCTTCAATATTGTCTCTGCGACCTCCGCTTAAGACAATGAATATTGACACTTCACGCTGTCGGTAGCCATTTGGTGACCGACGACGCTGTAGACATGCGTGGGATCTGCCCAAGCGGCAGTTCCCTTGTGGATTTATAACAACGCTAACAGCAATACGCAACGACAGCATGCGAGTCAACTCGAAACGCAGCCAATTGAAAGTCAGCGCATCCCACCGCCGTTGTGTGACACTGGCGGGCCACAACACCATGGCCAAGCGTGGGATCTGCTGGCTAAGCTGTAGTTCCCGGCAGCAGTAACAACTATAGAAACGGAGTTTCAATTCCAACTCAAAATAAAGAGGTTTCAATAATGTATCATTAAACCATTTTTTTTACTTATATATTGATAGATTTAATTAATGTTTTGCTATATGATGGGTGTTGTGGACATGGTAGCCATTTTTAATACCGCATCTGCGCGCGTAAGTTGAAGATTCTAGCTTTTCTAGATGCTAAGATCTTAATTTTCATTCATACAAATGACGGATGGATTTACACAGCTATATTGACATATCTTTTGATGCTGACCCATAATATATATATATTTAGTTTATAAGGTTTGTCAGCATCCTTCTGCCTATTACATAAGCACAAACTTAGTTTATCCTTGGCCATGGAGGGCAGGGTATAAAAATAGAACGTCTATAATTAGTCCTAATTTGATATCTTAAAAGTTCAATGACTTTTTGCTGAGAATGAGACAGAAGCGCATACTTGTTTACTACAGTTTTTATGTATTTTATTGTACAACAAGCTGATACCAACGTTTTTATTCTGTACATAGTATATATGAAATATTAAAAATATACACAACCAATTAGAACGAACGCTTCTTGAACGCATAGTTGTTATTATTTGTTCATTTATTGCGCGGGACAGCTGAACGCAATAGCACGTATAAAGTTTTGACATGGGGCACACCTACATTAGCCACCCACATGAAAACTTATACACAACTTCTTCTTATACCGGATTCTTTGACTTTATGAGGTACGACTAATTTCGCTAATTGTCGCATACGGTCATACGGACTATATCTCATTGACAATACATACTGAGTATTAAATCAACTTATATACATATAAATATATAAATTTGTATATATATTATATATCTTATATTGAAAAGGTTTATATTTGTTCTGAAACTGTTTACGTTTCTTTTGAAACTGTTTATGTTTGTTTTGCAGTAAGAAATAATATAATAATGTATCGCCTTATCTTCCGGCGAGAATCTTTGATAAACAAAAGTATTAAAATGAAATTGTCTATTTTGTAGCAATCGACTGTGGTGTACATTGGACTCCAATTAGTTGGAAAATCGCAACTTTATAAAATGATTCGTATAAATAAAATCGATTTTCAATGCTATATCAAGCGTCAACACCAACAATAATATAATACGAGTATAAAGCAAATCAGTTGATTGCTAATTAGTGGACTAAAGTGTTACTGATAAGCAGCAATTAGTGTCGACACACACACTTACCTTGCATGTTTCAAGCAGACTATAAAGATCCTCGACCTCGTCATCATCGGTGGGCACATAGTGTTTGCCCGTCTGTGTGCTCTTGCCCTTTGTTTCACGTCTATAGAGCGGCAAACCCATTGCATTTGCTAGTATTTCGATACCCATGTGACCAACAGTCTGATACATGAAACTGTCGAGCTCATCTGCAAAAAAAATAAGGAAAATCGTTGGATCAGTATGCCTTAAACACACGCTCCTAAATATTTCATTTCGTTTTCCAAGGCGTCAGTTCAAAAAATTAAAGCTTTACCTCCAAATTCCATAAAAATTTATAACAGCCAGTATGTGCTCTTAGTATAGTAGGCGTGTCACGTCTATTTATAAGCAAACATAAGGTTTTTACTACTAAAACTAAACTGAATTTGTATGGCAACTGACATTAAAAGTGAAATTGGCATACCGACTTGGTACCCTCAATGGATGCAGGCCTTAGAGAGCCTACACACCGATTTTAAGAAAGATTAGAAAAATCCGAGGCACTAGACAGTCGCAGACTATGAGTAAAAAATATAAAAATTAAATGCTGTTCGAGTATTGTGCATACCTTGAGAAAGGCTAGACAGATTTACTCTGAATAACGTTTTTAGAGTCTGATTAAATTTTTGTAGAAAAAAGTTTATATTATAAAGTTAAAGTTCATACAACAAGGTCCTTTATAAATATTATACTTGAATCAATTTGAACATTAGAGTGCTTCATTATTAGTGAGTAACATAGGCTATCCATTTGAGGTACGGGGATGATGGTATATACATGTTAATGGGATCGGAAGAAAATCACTTCATGAGTTCGGTCAAAGTCGGATGGGACGATGCCACGCCCACCATATAAGCGATAAACATAATGCGACATATCTTTGCATACATTTGAAGTACAGGAATGATACATTAACATGTATTAGGAGAAGTAAGATCCTTTGGAACGGTGGGGATGTCTTGGGTTTCTAAAGGAAACATACATATTTACAAAAGTTTTTACGAGGCGGAGTGAAGCGCCCCGGGTGCAGCAAAAACAGAAACACAACAAGATCTGGAAGAAAATGTGAACTTAGACTAAGACTGGAATATGAATTTAGACTGGAATATGTCTAAATTAAAAAAAAAAATAAAATTGGACGATGCAGTGAAGTGAGTTCGATTTTAAGATATCCTGTTATCCTTAATTTGTATACGTATCTGGATAAGTGTCGAATATTTTATCGGAAATTTTATTATATACATTACATTGGTCGTTTTAAGTTAAACTAAACCGTAACATAATATTTTTCATACAAAAAAGACATAAGAGGGAACGGATTATTATGGAGGCTACCGCTTCTGTTGGTCCGATATGGACCTACATGGAATATTTTATTAGAATTGAAGTGATGTTCACCGAATTTGACTATTAATTATTTATTTTTACTTATCTGAGAAGTTAAATTCATAAAACTCAAACTGAATGCATACAATGCGTACCGAACTCCCTCTATACATGGATATTTCTCCAATGTCGAATGCGACATTCAAATGCATTCAAAGTGAAAAAAAAAACAAATGCCAAAATATTATTTTATTTTGACAAAAAGCGAAACTTATAGCTTTTGATTAGCTCTATAATATGTGTTAATGTTGATTTTTGTGCAATTGTTTGTTTTAAAAATAATTACAAAAAACCAGGCGAACAGTTCAAACACTGATTTTAGCGAAACATGAAAGAATATTTTAATGCGTTTAGTTTTAAAATGTTATGCATTGATGTATCTTAATAAAGTTTTTTTTTATTTGATTCAAAAATATAATTTTTTTTTTTTAGTTTTAATCACTGTAGCATGCGACATTTTGTTTTTAAGAACAATAATCAAAACAAAATGTGCAATAAAAATGATCAAAACAAAACTTTTGCATCCTTTGCATTTAAATATTTCAAAATGTGTTATGAATAAATGTAAAATTTTGTTACATTAGTTAAATTTGATATATTCCCTATAAAATATGTTAAAACAACATACTTTTAAAGACTTTAGCTGCGGTTGACATTTCAGTGGAAATGCCCATATATATATATATAAAAATGAATGTTGTACCTATCTATGTATGTTCCTTATGGGAAGCCGAACCATCCAACCATATCAGCTAAAATTCACAGACGAACTTCATTTCAGCCAGAAGAAGGTTCGAGTCAAGTTTACTCAAAATTGGACGGGGCTATGCCTCACCCTCTATTCAACCGATAAACAAAATTCAACATATCTTTGCATCCATTACATCCATGGGATGAAATTTGGTATACATGTTAATGGTATCATAAGATTGGTCAAAATCAGAGGGCGTTACTCTGACCTCATATAAGCGATAAAGAAAATTCATACATATTAATGAGATCGAGGATCACATCATAAGTTTGGTTGAAATCGGAGGGGGCGACATCCCAATCCCATATAAGCCAAAAACAAAATTCGTCATCTTTGCGTCCATTTGATGTATAGGGATAAAATTTGGTGTACATGTTAATAGGACCGGGAAATGTATGTCGTTTGAAAAAGTGGAAAGAGTTTAGCTGTCTATAAAGAACATACATTCATATGTATGTAGATAATGTTTATTTGTGTCTATTTATTCTTCATCATATTCAAAAGTTATGTTAATATAGACATGTCTGTTTGTATGCCTGCCTCTGTATTTTCACTGTTTTTGTACGTATTCTTCACACATAGTATGAATAGTACATAAGATTTTATACACAAAGGTTCTTCAAAGACTATATAATGTATATGTATTCTTGTTTAACTTGACAAGATGAATCAATCCAGCTATTTCCATCTGCAATTCCATGTTAATTTGTATATTGGAACAAGGTAAATAATTAAGCTCTGTACCGAAGGTACAAGAGACTATTGGTTTTGTGCAAATGTATGTAACAGGTAGAAATAATGGTCGGAGACCCCCCAAAGTCACCCCCATTATGGTCAGGAGTGATAGAGGAGTCGATATAGCAATGTCCGTCTGTCCGTCCGTATGAACGAAAGAATCTCGGAAACGGTAATAGATAGAGGCACACAAGGGAAATAACATGTAACACTCCGGTGTACGTGCCGTAATTGTGTGCACTGACGGTAGTGCGACTATATCGTCTACGTGGGGGCGGCTAGAAACAGCCTTTTAGAAAGTCAATTATTCTTTACTTGCTATAAGTGCTGGCTAATCTATAGTCGGGTGGAGAGAACGAACTCTCTTAAATAAAAGTCAATATGTCCTTCCTCCGACAGCGTTGGGCTAGTGACCCGACCGTAAAAATAATAATCACTCACACAAACACACGTTGATAGATTACAAGCCTCTCTCTGACCGTATTTCGCCCTATGCTCCAACTAGGAGTAATACTTTAAGTTTTAAAAATTAAATAGGGAAATTAAAAAAAAAAATTTAATATAACTGATTTATATTTTAAACGGTACTGCTGACACATCTATTGAGACATACGCATTCTAAATTTTAAATTCATATTGATTGTAATAACGTAAATTTTTAATGTATGCGTCTTAAGCGATTTCCCATCGAATTCTAAAATGAATTTTGCTTGTCTCAGTAGACGTGCTCTAATCTAGTAAGAACATTTTACATTTTACGCACAGCATTCCGCCGGGTGTTATATTATAAGTATGAATAAATATTTTCCATTACAATTCATTTACAATTACTTACCTCTGTCTTTTGGATGCAAATTGGCCAATGCGACAATTTCATGTCCTTCGGCGACGCACTGCATCATATTATAGCAGCTGTCCTTTCCGCCACTCACCATCGCAACGACACGCATTTTGTGGCTGTGCTTGAACTTTCGTTTACGTTAGCGAAAAACCAAAAGCAAAATGAACGACGCTGCTAAGCCGTCTATTTGGTCACACAAATTCAAATTAATGTCGTTGTTTTAGCAGTTTTGAGTTGTTTCAGGTCCAGGTCCACCACATTGAGATGTTTTTTCCCCGGTGTTCCTTTTGGCTGTGTTCAATGTCACTTATCATATGTTGGTTGTTAACTGTGGATCTCTATTGGTTCAGTTGCTTTCTTTAATTTTTTTTAATTACTTATTTTTTGTTTTTTTTGGTAATTTTTTGTTGCTTGTCTTTTATCTTATTTTTCTTTTTATTGTGCAGTTTTGCTTCATATCCAGACGAGTTTCCTACTTTTTCTTTTACTTGATTTAATTTGATGCTTTTGACTAGAACTTATTTTTTTTGTGAGGTAATGTCTGTCGTAGCCAAAGAAACGAATGTGATTGACTGCTTAAATGCGTGTATCTGACTGTCTGGAAATGAATTGAAGAGAAAAAATAGAGATTAAAATAAATGTGACTGATTATGTAATAAAATGAACATTGTAGCTATGTGGGCGCAAGGCGTGGTGTGTTAACGTGACTGTTTAGTTTGGATACAACATCAAAATTACAGTAGGAGGATTGACTGGTGTTCTATTATTGGAAATTGCGAGAATCATATGCAGTCCTGTCAGTGTCATTGATTCGTATTTGTGAAAAACGTTTATAATGATGGTATTCCAAATTGCACGTGTCTTGATTTACAGCGAATAGTACGTTGGCTGTGACACAACAAGTTTTACTACTTAAATCATGCCTATCAGAAAAAAAGACATGAAAAGTTTGCAGAACACTTCATTTCCCTGAAAATTCCCATAAACAGATTATTCCACCTGACGTAATACACCTCCACTTCCATACCGTACCTATGCCCTTTACCAACTATAGAGATATGATATATGAAGTAATATGCTGGACCGTGATTAAATCAAATGGAGAGGCATTATGAATCTTAGTGAATTTTAACCTCTGGTCCAGCGATTCTCAAATATTTTTGGTGACGGAACTCTTTTGGAAAGCGCAGCACTTGTCGGAACCCTACAATAAAACAAAAATTATTTTAAAACTTGATTCGTACAATTTTGGTAAGCAGTTTCACTTCAATAGTGTGCATATATAGGTGAGTCACATTACTTTTTATTGTAAATTCTTGAGGAGCCCCCATACGGGTTTCGCGAAGACCTAGGGTTCAGCGGAGCACACTTTGAGTACTGCTGCTCTAGTCTATATAATTAGATAAACAATTACTGAATAAGACTTTTTGGCAGCCAGAAATAAAACCCTTAAACAACTAACAATTGACAATTGCGATCCTTGCAATTGATCAGTAATAATTATCTCACACAATAAGTATAATATTATAAATTTTTTCAGGGCTATATCCCCTAGTTAGTTTAAGTTTTGTAAATCTAACTCTAATAAATAAATAAATTAATTAATTATCTCACACAGTTTAGATATAGCACTTAGTTTTGCAATACGTCAACAATACTAGTTTAGCTAGATTGAAAGAATGAATTAAACAAACCGGAGTTATCGTAGGAATCCTATGCAGATTTAATAGCATGACCACGACACTAACTATGTACTAAGAAACCGTAGGATATTCTTCAGAAGGCCCTACTATTGTTCTCATATTTGAGATGTCGTAAGCCGAATACACCAGAATAATTCTATACAATCGCTATAGGTGTAGTAAAAATAGATGTAATATTTGTATATGAAAATTCAGAGTTGGTCGAAATACCTAACGTAGACTTTGATTTAGGTCAATTTATCTAATTCCGCTAAGGAGAGAAATTGTAACATTTTATATCACTAAACAAGTTTCTGAAACTTAAAAGACATTGCCTTGAAACCATTTTTAGGTGAAAAAATCCTTAGTCTGAAGATATCCGTTTTTGTTATTCCACAATCGATCCGTTTAGCTCAGCACATTTGCAGTGCGAAAGATTATCGCGAATCCAACATAAGAATCCCCATTGCAAGTCTTTATTTGTATTGGCAGCGCGGATTATAACATGACAAACCGAAAAGTAAATTAAAGAAAGTTTAATATAATTTTGTTTACTTTTCATGTTTACTGACTGTTATATAAAAAACGAAACCCCAGCAAATTATGCTGACAAACGCAAAACCGCTTGAAAGTGTAGAGCAATTGATATGTTGTTTAGAACAAAGCAAATATTTTGAAAAATAATAAACATCTATAAATAAAATGGTTATCCAAACTCATGACAGAATTTATTATGCAGAAAGCTTGGTAACATAACAAGTCTTCATAGCGAAATCCAAATCGATATCCTAAAAACTGAGGGACTAGTTTTAAATCATACAAACAAGACACAGACGGAAACGGAAGTCATTTGTTGTCTCGTCGAGCTGATGAAGAATATATATGTGTCTTGATCTATGAAAAAGAAGCTTACACGCAAAAATTAGTTTTCGAGAAAACATGTATGTAGGAACAACCCTTATGAACATTTGAAAGAGCGTTTGAAACTCTATCCGAATCGTCAAAAGAGTGAAAAATGATTTTTGACACCCTTTTCATAGACCATGGCGCATATACTGTGTATCATCTCTAATACTTCTTTTAATGCGCTAATTTCGTGACAAAATGAAGAGTTTCTTTACTGAATACACTCAATATAAGGTTCACGGTTTTTTTCTTGCCTACTGTTTGTGACAAATAACAATAAGTAATAAAACGGCTCATATATAGACACAAATTGGCAAGTCCGACGTGGCCGCAGAGTAAATTGTATAAAATTGCCGTTTATGAATATTTAATAGAAGGAACATTTTGTACATGTGTATATACAATGTTTATGTAACATGAGCGGTTGCCTTAGCCCAACGTCCGCTCTTTGTTGTTTGGCTGTGTATGAATGCAACGACACAAAGTAGCTGCTACTACTCCGGGCACTTAAGTTCAATTAAAATTGCTTTTAAGACATATTAAATCAATTTATGCAAGAACAAACATTAACTTCATTGAAACAAAAGCTTTTATATTATGTTGTATGCACTTCCATAAAATACCTACATTTATATTATAAAGTGGTTTGAGTTAAATGAAATACAAAATAATTGATATAAGCAACTCAATGAATAAAGAAGCTGTAACAATTTTTGTATATCCTGTACCAATAGGGTAATGGGGTATATTAAGTTTATGCAAATGTTTATAGAAACCAAAGCGGGAGTACCATATGTTACTAGCCATAGAAACTCGAGTCGATGTACATATAAATATATAATACAATGTGCGTCAGTTCGTCTGACCTTCCATAGTGTGCATCTAATAATAAAAACCACAACTTAGCCTTGAGAATGAGTGTTTGTTTCAACAATGTTCTTCATGAAGGTTAATAATAGAGCATGTGTTTGAAGGAAATTTTGAAGCAAATTTACAATATAATACAATACAAGAAGTTACTACAATCCTAGCTATTTATAGTAATTTTCAGCTTCTCAGGCATCGAGAAACGTATATCTCGCAACCTTTTCATTTATGTACGGGAACAAAAAGTAGTCATTGTGTGACAAGTTGGGGTTGTAAGTAGACACATCAATTCGTTTTTTTTAGTTCCCAAAAACTTTTTAGAGAAACGTTGTGTATGAGCTCAAATTGACATGGTGGAGCATGATCTATGTTTGGCGAATGCTTTCCTCAATTGTTCCAAAATATCTAGCAAACAAATGGTTCTCAGAAATGAGCGTCATTAGTTATTTTAATGGAACAGTTGCAACATGTCCAGTAGATTCAAAAAATGAGGCATCCTTTTGCTTCGATATATTTCATTCGGGAACATTTTTGTTTCGATTCGACTCTACTTTGAATATTCACACAGTCGATTGTTTTCTTGTTTTGAACTCATATGCATAGATCTATGATTCATCACCTGTTAGTAAGTCTTACAGCTGTAACTGTGATTGCCAATTAATGCATAATTCAACCTTTATTTGTGGAATTATTTCGAAAACACATCTAAATCATCTGAAAATACAACAAAACACCTATATGACTCTACATGGAAAAAAAGGCTCAGCTCACTTTTTGTCGTACCAACATTTAATGGAGTAAATAGTGATATCGCGTTGTTTTCTCTGATGAGAAAAAGTATAGTTTGATAAGGCGCGATTTCTAGAACTATTATTTTTATGATTTGAGAAAAGAGACTCACCATTTTAGTCATCTCCACAAATGAGTAGGTAAAGTTATGGTTTGGGGAGCTATATCGTACTATGGCACAAGTGAGTTCTAATTTTTAAGCACAACAAGCGTTCAACCTAACCAAAGTATTTTGGAAAAGGCTTATATGCTGTTGGTAAGTCTCTTTATACATTTTTCGTCGAATTTGCAACACGACAATGCTCTAATACATACCACCCTTGTTTGAACATCATTTATAGAGTCCAAAAATGTTACTGTTTCGAACTGAATACCTTAACTCGACGGAACTAAACATAATAGAAAATGCTTGGGGATGGTTAGCCAGAAATGTTTATAAGTCTTTTAAACCGTATTAAACTAAAACATAATTAATTAAATAGAATAAACCAACGTAAAATTTTTTGAAAACGTGAGCACATGAATACATAAATTTTCCAAATCTCACAACATATTGACACACGATTTATGAGCATGTAAATTCGTCATTTAGATCCTTTATATTTTAACTAGTAATTCTACATCTAACAAGCATTTGTGACGGGGATAAATTTGTTGTCGAATGGTTGTTAAGTCCTTCAATTTTTCTTAACAAAAGGGTAAAATAATTTTAAGCAATATCAATGAATGGGTAATTAAATTGGATTCATTTTTTGTATGTGGTGGAGCAATTTCAAAACAGTTATTTATTCTCGGTATAAAAATTATCATACAACTAAAAATTGTGGTTATTGGTAACAAAATTACACAGAGGCAGAAATTCGGTGCACGGTAGAACAATTCGTCTTTTGGGGCTTATTAGGAGTACATAGTACAAACAAGGCTTCATATAAATCATATCAAACAAATTCAATGTGTGAAGAGTATGAAGAAGTGGGTAAGTGTGGCCGATAGTGAAGATTATGCCAGTAACAAAAATAACCATACAACTTTCTTCAAAATATGAAAGATGCTTACAGCATCAGATGGAAAATGCTGTATTGACAAGTATATGTGATTGCGGATTGGATGTGGATTTTTCGGTTGGTTTTACTTAAAAATATATTCACGTTTTTAAATACATTCAAATGTACATACAGATTTATGAATGTCGCCTGCACGTCTTGCAAGATTTTCAAGCAGCTTGTGGGTAATACGTTTTATCACAATGCCCAAAAAAAAAAAAAAAAATAAATAAAACATTTATACACTTAGTCTATTAAAATTTAATTACGTATTGTGGAATAATAAATTTGTGCACATTGTTGTTAAGCCAAGTAAGTACAGCTGAGAGTATGCAGATAAGGTTCGTGTGTCCTATCACCAGTCTAGTTTTCCAATAATATATATATGTTCATATACAATGTATGCAAAAATTAATATAAGCAACTTTTTGAACTCATCAAGGATTTATTTATTTACTTTTTTTGGCAAGAACTCTAATTAGAGCATACATCACAAGCCACCGGGCGCCTTTATAAAATTGTCCAACTGACGCCCGAATGTCGAAGGTCAAACAGTTTTCTTATTCGCACACGCAACGAGCGACCGTACTCACTGACACACATACACAGAGAGAGGAGCGAAAGAGAGCACACTAAACAGAGTGCGCGAAAGGCGATTGCGGATAATAGCAACAAGAACCAACCAAGAACAACAAAAACGACAGTAGCCGCGACAACGAATCACAAACATAAATTAAAAACTTATTTTGGATTTTATTTTTAATTTAATTTTTGTATTCTAGTGGTTTTTTTTTTGCATTTCGCTTTCATATATCAAAGCAAATACATAGTAGCACCGGTACATATTTATATATGTATGTATTTTTGTACATAAATATAAGCAAACAACTAGTCGTAGGCGCGCGCAGGATGATGACGATGATGATTTGACCCAAATATCTTATTAGACAAATGGTTTGACTATTCATCCTATGGGTTGTCACCTTCGTTTTGTCTTGTACAATATTTCTTTTTATTTTTCATTTTTATCTTTAGTTCACGTTCCTATACCTTTCTTGTAGATTTTGAGTAGATACTTGTAATATAACGCAGAAGAACTGCACTAGCGGACTGGCACATACACAACACGCGACGCGACAACACACCGCTAACTCGCTATCACGACAACTAGTTGGTGTGCTTCTACAGTAGAGATACAACAATATCGATTGTATTATTGAAAGTATCGATAGATTAAAATTCTTCATTAAAAGATTCGATATATTCATAACTATCGTTCTTCCGTCCGGATAGTTGTTTTTTTTAAATATCCAGCTAAAAATAGGGCTGTTAAGCTGCATATACTCCGGTAACAAATGACAAAAGTCAAATCTACACCAAAGCATGAAATTGGTATAAAAGATATCGTAGCTGCGTCAGAGCCGCGGCTGTTAAGTTTATACGTAAAATAAATTGTACTTGTATATGTATGTAAAAAGTAAATGTTGCAAAACTCAAATATAATAAAGTTGTCTTGTCGGGTGAAATTACTTATTGTTAGAGAGATACCACCACATTCTTTTAGCTTTTAAACTTTGCTTAAACATGGTCTTTACGAGTTTATTGCTGACATATTGCCGTTCGGTTTAGTTTTGTACATTTGTGATATGTAGCAATCGAATATATTTTTTAAATGATCTAATATTCCTAGTTTTGGAGTTTGTGAACAATTTTGATCATTGGATAAAAAATCTGACATATTCAGACATTTGGTATTGGCATAGAATTTAATCCATCAATGGATTAAAAATATCCGTATACCCCGCATGAAACTTGGAGAGGTTATTTTATATACTGACAATATAGCTTTAGTTATTATTCAGAGGAACTAACAAAATTTATTTTGAATTTAATTTAATATTTTTGTTCTTGCTATAATTGCTTTTTTGTAAATATAAACCAAATTCGTTTATAAATAAATATTTTTTTTACTTGTCACAGACAAGTTGGCTGTATGTTGCAACTAATTGACCTACTTAGGAGTAGGAGGCTTCTTGGTACCTTTTACTTTAATCGGTTTCAGTTCGCCGTATTGAGTCTTATGCGATGCCGGCACTTTGCCAAGTTTGAGCGTTGCCAAGTGCGATTTTTTAACCTCTTTTGGCTTTTCTACGCACGGCACGTAAAGCTTTGGATCAATGTCGTGCTCGGAACATGGTTTGGTAATTATTGGCTGATCCGGGCATATCTTGATTTGTATCGTTTTCGGCAAGTTAATAGCCTGCGCCTGTCCGGTGGCAGTCATTGTTTTTATAAATTCGGTATATTTTTTATTTTCCTCCTTGAGTTGCGTCTGTTCGTCGCGCATTATTGCATTTTGTGCCAGGACTGCAACAAGACGACGCCAAAAGTTACGCATAATCTTATCATCGCCATTTAAATGCTGAAAAAATGTGAAGATGAATGTTCACTTTTGTGCAAACTGCATCAATAGGTTTATGTTTAATAGCCTCTGAAAGTAGGCAGTGATATACACAATCGGGTTAAAAAAGTGCAGTACAGCATTTGACCCAACTGCTGAACGCACATGAAATGGTGCATACCTTTTCTAGTTCCGACCAGTTCCCCTTGTAACCTTCTTTTAGTTCGGCATAGTCAAACCTTTCAATAAACTTTTCACCGCACATAATAATTTTTTCCGATTCAGTTTCATATTTGCGAACACTGCCTGCAAGCGCGGCTAGATGCTCGGCTCTTTTGACTTTTTCTTGCAGATTCTATAAGAAGTTTCATTATATACAACGAACTATACACATAAAATTAATAGTTATACTCATGGCGTATCACCTTTATCAGACCGTAGCTCTCCAGACTGATTACTCTTATTTTGTCGAGCGTTATTTGATCGTCCAGTTTTGCATAGCCTTCCAAACGCCTGCGAATGCTATCAAAGTATTTTATCTCGCCTTTTAAATCAATTGTGGCGCCAATTCGATATCTTTCTATGGTCAACAGCTTATGCGATAAGTCTTTAATCTTTGCATTCAAGGCACATTCCCGGTTATGAATTCTTCGTGCTACCTTGTCGGAAGCTTTTTGTCGTTTCTTTAGATAGGCTAAACGTTCATGCTTATCCGCATCCTTATCCGCGTCCTTATTGCGCAAGTACTCGATAAATTTGTGCAGCTGCTTCCGCATTTTATACATTTTCACAAGCATCGCATCGCGCATATTGAAATTTAGATCGATTCGTGAATTGATAGTTTCATATCGATCTTCCATAAACAGTGAATAGTCCTCCCCCATCGATTCTAAAAAATCTGAAGTAGTTGTGTTTATAATGTTTCCGCAGTGTCTGTTCATTCCACGAAGCTCGCGATTCTGACGCATCATTTCGTCACAGAAAGCGTCAAGTAATAGCTCAGCTTTATATTTATAGTCGTCCTGGTGGGTTCTCACCAGTGTAGTGTAGACATCATGTATATGATCGCATATTTCTATGGTATTGGAGTAGCCACGCTGACACGCATCCTGTGTATTTTCAATATGGTTGATAAAAAATTCGATCTTTTTATTTTTTTGCTCGAAACTTTCTTCGGCCTCCTTTTTCCAATCTTGCAGCTCCTGGCGCAAGTTTTTGATTTTCACTTCAGTGAAAATGGCATCTAATTGTCGCAAGGCGGTTTTCTCTTGTTGCTTGGATAGCTCTAATTCCCGACGCAGCTGATCCTGTTGCAGGATGGGAGCATATGTAGGGGCTGTTTGTATTTTTTTTTTAATACTTACGCGCAACAATGTCTTCTTATTTTCGACCATCTTTACACGCTTTTTCTCACGCTTTTCCGCGCGTTTCTGTGCCTTGGTCTTCTTTTTCGGCAACTGCGGCTCCTCCTCCAAATAATCGGCCAAATAGTCATCTTTTAACAATGTAACTCGACCGCCTTCGGCGACACTAATTCTTTCATCCATTTTGAATTACTCGCATTCAAAAATATATGTGTAGACTCGATGAAAAATATATCCGTATACTCTAGTAAACTTTTTATTACTGCACTTCGATGTATGATCCTGCCGAATGGTAATATTCGAATGAAAGAATTCTCTTTCTTGAAATACTAAAGTCTTGACTTGCTAAGATTTTAAATTATTTCAAAGCATCTTTGGCATATCAAAACTTTTCGAAACTTATTACTATTTCGCCCTTATACCCTATAATATGGTATATTACGTTGCTGCAAATGTAACCTTAAAATGCAGCAACTTGTGCCACGAATTTCTATCGTCCTATTAATATTATAAATGCGAAAGTTTGTATGTATGTATGTATGGATGTTCCTCTCTTACGGCTAAACCGCTCAACCGATTCGTCTGAATGTTTGAATAAAAATAGATGCGATGATGGAAAATAACATAAGCTACGTTTTGACAAAATCGGAGGGGGCGTTGCCCCTCCCCCCATATAAGCGACAATCAAAATTAGTCATATCTTTGCATCGATTTAAGGTACAGAGATGAAATTTGGTATACATGTTAAGAGGATGAGGAGAAGTCAACGTGTTAAGTTTAGACAAAATCGGAGGGGGCGTTGCCCCACCCCCCATATAAGTGATAATCAAAATTTGTCATATCTTTGCATCCAGTTTAAGGTACAGAAATGAAATTTGGTATACATGTTAAGAGGATCATGAGAAGTAAACGTGTTAAGTTTGGTCAAAATTAGAGGGGCGGTACACCACCCCCGCATAGTTTCACAAATGAGGCAAAATAAGAAAAGTAATTAGATTTGCTACTTTTTATCGGAACGATCCGCGGACGAAGTCGCGGGTAAAAGCTAGTACTTCATATTGTAAATATTATTTTGCTTTACAGTAAGCCGAAGGCACTTTTCCGAAGCCAAAAAGAAAAGTTTTTCGTATGTATGCGGACGAAAAGATAGGACGATATATATATTCAAACGCAAAAACAGTTCAACGAAACTAAACGAAATGAATTTTCTACTTTTTTGTTTACAAATGATTCAGTATTGGATCGATGTCCTCAATCTTATCATTGTTATTCATTTTATTTTCGGTTGTAGTTTCATTTTTGTGTGCATTTTCAGTTAGTCGAAGTGTTTATACCATACAGGAGAGTAATAAGAACCTGCTTTAATTATGGCGTTTATTTATTAACCAGTATTTTACCATACAAAATAATTTGTGCCACTTTTGTGCGATGCTACTGTCATCTACTAAATTTCTATACAGCATAGTTCCATGCGGTGTCTCTATGCTGCTTGCTATCTATCCGTGTTCATTTATTGTTTTTTTCTTTGTTAGGCCCTGTACCGAAGGTACAAGATCCTATTGGGTTTGTGCAAATGTATGTAACAGGTAGAAATAATAATCGGAGACCCCCCAAAGTTACCCCCATTATGGTCAGGAGCGATAGAGAAGTCGATATAGACATGTCCGTCTGTCCGTCCGTCCGTTCGTCTGTATGAACGAAAGGATCTCGGAAACGGTAATAGATAGAGACTTCGTGTTTTTTGCATTCGACTAGGACTGCTCCGGAATTTTACAAGTTTATTTTAAAAACTTGCCCCTCCCCCCTTCCCCATAAAACCACCGCCAAGGCCAAAAATTTCTTCGGCACAAAAAAAATTTAGTGCACCAATATAAAGATAACGCCTCTCTTAGCCAAAATCCAAAGAGTTCATCAAAATCGGATAATAAATGACGATTTTATAAGCAATTGAATTTGAACGACCCCCTTTTCTTTTCATTCATATTCGCGCAGTGAGAAGTGGTCATGTGTTTGGTCATAAGCTCGGGAAACATTTAATGTGTTTGTTAGACGACCTGAACTGGTACAGGGCCTCTTACAGTCGGTTACGCCCGACTGAAATTTCCTTCCTTTTTTTATTTGGTTGACTGGTTTGAACAGATTTTCATTTCTTTCAAAATGCCCAACTGCAGGTTAGCGTCTAATTTGACATTTTTCTTTTTCTGACAACTGCTCATAAATTGATATCAGCGCGCGAATTATGTATATATTACTAAAATATTAAATATAAAGTTAATATAATCAATTATTTAATAGAACTTGTTTATACGTTCGGTTGAATCTTCAGACTAAAAATAACTTTAAAGAGTGTTTAATATTTTTTATCATATATATAATACTTAAGTATTATATACGTAATTGGCGCAGTCAACAGCTTTTGTTTCAAAAGAAACTAATCGAATCGAACCGATAATACGAACCGCGAAAGCCTAACCTCGATATTTAAAAGTGAACATG
Source organism: Leucophenga maculata (assembly GCA_035044805.1). Taxonomy (NCBI): domain Eukaryota; kingdom Metazoa; phylum Arthropoda; class Insecta; order Diptera; family Drosophilidae; genus Leucophenga; species Leucophenga maculata. Next base: position 453,241 of record JAWNNP010000867.1, on the reverse strand, counting down.
GTGCGCCAGTGATCTTGCGTAGTGTAATATTTTGGTATCTCTGCAAAATATTTATCTTGGACCTAGCTACAGTTCTTCACAGCTATATTCCATAAGTCCACATTGGCTTATTTTGTTTTCAAGACTTAGTTTTGAACCGGGACCAAGTAAACAGAACATGCGCTGCGTTTTAATGTTCAGTTGTTAGGCCCTGTACCGAAGGTACAAGAGCCTATTGGGTTTGTGCAAATGTATGTAACAGGTAGAAATAATGGTCGGAGACCCCCAAAGTTACCACCATTATGGTCAGGAATGAAAGAGGAGTCGATATAGCCATGTCCGTCTGTCCGTCTGTATGAACGAAAGGATCTCGGAAACGGTAATAGATAGAGACTTCGTATTTTTTGCATTCGACTAGGATTGCTCCGGAATTTCACAAGTTTATTTTGAAATTTTGCCCCTCCCCCCCTTCCCCATAAAATCACCCCTTAGGGTGAAAATTTCTTCGGCACAAAAAAAATTGAGTGTACCAATATAGAGATAACGTCTCTCTAAGCAAAAATCCAAAAAGTTCATCAAAATCGGATAATAAATGGCGATTTTATAAGCAATTGAATTTGAACAACCCCCCTTTTCTTTTCATTCATATTCGCGCAGTGAGAAGTGGTCATGTGTTTGGTCATAACATTTAATATGTTTGTTAGGCGACCTGAACTGGTACAGGGCCTCTTACAGTCGGTTACGCCCGACTGTATTTCCTTACTTGTTTTCTTTTAGAATTTATATGATTTTCCAAGTTAATCGTTTATCACGCCAAGATATTTTATAGCGTTGCACAAAGGAATCAACATATTATTAAACCTGATTCGTAACTAAAATGTGTGCTGACTTTTCTGCATTTACTGCTATGTTCCATTTCTCCAGCCATGCTTCTATACGTTGCAATTGAAGTTTTAACAGACTTGTTGCCTCGATGACAGCATTGGCACGAGCAATTATAGCTGTATCATCTGTATATGAAGCTAATTTTATCTGCGTATCTTTTCCTTTAACATAAAAATATCCGTCCGTCAAGTATGATCGAAGAAAATGGAAATGTGGTGCAGGCAATAGATGCTTAATCTTAAAAAGAAGTCTATTGTACCAAACGCTTGCTTTACATCAAGAAATTCTGCTGCACTCTAGTGTTTGTATTCAAATGCTGTATGTATTTCTGCTACAATAAGATGAATTTCTTCAAGTGTGCCATTCCTTTGCCGAATTCCGAACTGTTGATCTGGTGACAATATCAAGTAGTGGAAACATTCTCGAGCAAATATTCTTACAAATATTTTCGGAAATATTCCCAGAAGGCTAATTGGAAAATGTGTGAATTGTTGCTCAAGATGCGAAGCAAACGCTTCAGCCTTTTCTTTATTGCTGTGACACCACTCTCCACCTATGTTCTTAACAGGAATAATTCGTCTAGCAGGACGTTTCAAATATTTTGTAGTATTCCACAGATTGAAGTCTGGCCCGTTTGGTTCCACATTATGAAGAAAATTTCCAACGGCTTCATTTTCAAGTTCTGCCTTAAGCTTTTTTGAAATTCCTATTAAGATATTTTATCTTTAGGACAATGTGTTTGTTTTTCGAAAAGTAGATCTCTTATTTCTTGTCAGCATTGATATTCAAAAGAGACGTTACAACTTGAAGTAAACTTGAACCAATTTATCGGTTCGCTTCAGTTGACTTTCCATTAACCTTTCAAGTCTCTGTAATCTGTCATTGAGGCTGTTGTCAACATTATATATCTCACGATTCTCAAGGATTATTAAAGTTGCACGTTTCGTAATTGCAGCATAGCTTTGACCAGTAGATAACGGGTGCGCCATATCGAGCTTCGATATGAAAATATTGAATAACTTTGGAAAAAAACAAAAATGCATGGAAAATGTTTTATGTTTATTTAGATTGATCCTTTACAATTCATTTGAGTTAGTTTTAGAATACAATATCGACCAAATGGCCACCTTTGTTCTTGATGGCAAAAAGTGTCTTTTTTCGAGCATTTTCCATGACTTTCTCGAGCATATCGGCCGATATATTGGCCATTTCTGTGCGAATTCTCTCCTTGAGCTCTGTGATGGTCTTGGGCTTGCTCATGTACACTTTGCTGTTCAGATAACCCCACAAATCCGGCGAACGCGGCGGCCAGTCGATATCGCCTCTTTTTGACACAACGCGTCCAGGGAATTTTCGCTGCAAAAACTCCATTGTATCGATTACTGTGTGACATGGGGCCCCGTCCTGTTGAAACCAGAAGTTTTCTAGACCCTTTCGACGCATCTCCGGGCACACAATGTGCGCCAGCATCCACCGATATCGCTTGCCGTCGACTGTTTCGCCTTTTTTTGAAGAAGTAAGGCCGATGATGGTGTTAAGTTATTCATGGCTCAAATTGTACTGAATTGACGTTTCCAAAACGTACCTACACAAGGCAATCGCTTAACGAACGTCAAAGCTATTCAGTGTTTCTATACCGAAGCTCGATATGGCGCACCCTGTATGTGTTTATTAACATCCACCATAGTTGGTAAGTTATTACCACTAAATACAGTACTCGCAGTATTTTGAATGTTTTGTATATTTTTAACTGAAGGTTCATGTGTTCGTTTGATTTTCGTTTTGTTATTTTTGTTCACAGTTCATTCACACACTCAACTTGCCAGCTATAAGCCTCCTCGCCATGGTACAATTATAGAAGGTAGCGCAACTCTTACAATATATATAGCTGAAAGCAATTTCCGATAGCAGTAGAGAGTAAAAATGATATACAATCGGTCGCTCACTGTAGCTATCCTCTCTCAACTGTAGCTGTTTTGAGAGCGCATAGCTAAAGTGGCGTCACTATTTATTATTACACTATGTTCCTCGCTACCAGAATGCATTTCTGTCAGCGCAGTTAACTTAGCATTAACGGTAAGCTCATCCTGTGCTTAAATTTCGTCTTCTTTTTTGTGTAACGGAATACTGTTTTATTTGTTATTGTTTCTGTTTTAATTTCTATTTTTTATTGTCCACTAGTATTACCCACGAATAATTGTCACCGACCACACTTGTTGAAATTAGGTGCAGAACTTCAAGACCTTCTGACAAGAACGCACGATGCACCAAGCCATTGTAATTGTAGAAAACAGGGAGAAAACCCTTTTAAGCAAATCTGGATCGTAGTTGACGTCATTAAACAGCTCCTGAGCGATGCTCATCTGACGGTTGTTTTGGTCAAAAAATAGCTATTCGCTATATGCAAAAGACAACTGGAAAAATAGCATGGCAATCGTAGTGATTCTCTATAACACTGCTGGGGTGTCCAGAGGAGGATCGTCATTAGCATATACTTGGCTTTCTGTGAAGAGCTTGTATCACTTATAAACATATTCTTGCTCGCCAAATGTCAACATTTTAAGAAAAGAAAATCGAAATGTACGTGCCCTGCGTACTTTGAGAGTTACCTTTTTTATCAAACCTCGTACATATTACTTTCCGCGGTTAGTACCCATTTACGTGGGGTTAGACGATTGCGCAGTGTTCAGTGGCTTCAACCCATGACTAAAATGCTATATACCGTATTCCATGCATCTTCTTCCTTCACAATGGCACTTGTGAGATAAGTTACGTAGAGTGGTCAACGCGCTGCATTTTTCAATTGTATCCTCTCTGCCGACAATCTACGGAAATTTCGCAATAGGTATTTTTCTTTTTTGGAACATACACACGTAGCTCTGGACCGTGTCCCTTGAAAACTCTTATCAGATACATTAAACACTTTCGTGATACCTTCCAACCCACTCTGAGATGTTTGGAATAAGTTGGTGCGACCAATGGTTTAGTACTGCAGTAAATCTAAAAAACTAAGGATTAATCCTTGATTAATTCCTCTCAATAATGATCATATCGTGGTTTTGCACAATACAAGTATACTTACTTTGCGGAACAAGAGCACGTTTTATGAACATATAATCGCGACCATTTGGTGGACGGTTCACGACCCTTGTTATTTATATAAAGCTTATATGAGGCGTCCAGGATGGGACCGTGTGCAGAAGTCCACATTAATAGGAAACGTTAGTGACTGCCATTCACTTGGTAATGGCCAACAACGATTCTTTTGCAAATGACACAAGCTACTAATAAACGCGAATAAGGACATGTATCGACTCGGACCACTATCTTGTCACAGCCCAGGTACACTCTATGATTAGCTTGATACACGCCGCATATAACAGGCCATTTAAGCATTTTCAGCTACCAGCTCATGCACATGGTTGCCAAGGAGGTCATAGAAATCACCAAACCTGTGACTAAATCTTGGTACGACGAGGAATATTACAATGCTTCCGCAGAGAAGAATGTCGCCAATCAAAAACCCTTTAGTCGGAATAAACGTAACCTGTTAGAAACTTTTATCAAAAGAAATGGATAAGAAAAACTTCAGGCGCGAAAAAAAGCGGCAAGATGTTGAGTAGAAATCAACTTGAATATGTTTAGTAGAAATGAAGCTGCACAATTTTATCAACAGAATAACCGTCTCAATTCGGAATTCATTTCTGAATTAATTTGGAAGTCTAGTTACAGACGCACAGGAATCAATGAGAATATGCCAGATAATGCCACACTGCAGCGAGCTCGAATCGTTTTTTAATAAGCTAAAAAATAACAAATAACAATAAGCTGCCATCAGAGTTATTCAAGACTGGCTGCGAAGAGTTGATCAGGCGTATGCATCAACTTTAATGCAAGATAGATCCGATGAATGCATGTCTAACGATTGGAATCTCATTTATATTTGTCCTATTTTTTTTTTCGTTTGCATCTACTACCCCAGAATAGTCTTCTATCAATGCGTTCTGTGCAAAAGGATGCAGCCGTTTACGGATGTTCGATATGACAGTATCGCCGTGCCTTCACACTAGGTATCCTTGCAAATATTGTTTGCTTTTGCATGATGACGTTTACACATACACAAAGCGATGTGAATAAGACCAAAATCGCTCTTTCGAATAACTAAAATGAAGATCCACAAGTCGTTGTTAAAAGAGCGTGATTAAATCAGTTGAAAATGGGTTGCAATTTTTAAAAAAGCATCATTTAGTTTTTTGGATTTAGTATGAACCACGAGCTGTATGAGCTATTCGATAACATACTCCATCGCATAAAATTCCAGCGGCTGCACATGGCTGGTCATCTTATTCAAATGGAATAAGAACATCAACACGTATGGTTTACAGGTGAGCTCAAACTTAATAGAGACCGTTTAATCGTTAGAACGAAAAGCTATGCAGAGATCTCTGATTACTTGACATTAAGAACCACTGCAATAAAAATAAGTCTAGCTCTTGGATTTGGTCATGATTTGAACTCCAAAAATTTAGCATTAACTACATATCAGACGACTCTATCGACTAGACGTGCTGATCAACAATAAACGAGCACATACTTTATGAATTCTATGAAAAGGTCGTTCAAGTATTATGCAAATCTACATAAAAATATACAAACATGAGCAAATAATAACAGCAGATATGAAATTGTAATTATGTATTATATTTTATATTTTCAATATGTAATAATAATAGCAATTACACAAAATAATATTAATAGACAATAATAATAGTAATAATAATATAAATATATATATACTTTTTGTTTTTCTCCCGATCTCTTTGTAGAAATTAAAAAATCTTTTACAAAATTGGTTTCGTCGACGTTATTTTCTTACTTCTTCTTTTACTGATTTTTGCGCTTCTTCTATGTAAAATAAAAACTAGTTTTGCAAAAAAAAAAAAAAATTTAATAAGACTATGTTTTTTTACGTATAGTCAATAACGCAAATAAGAAAAAAATACAAAACTATAAAAAAACGTGAAAAAAATAATAAAAATGAAAAGATCTCTATAACATTAATGCATATACGTATTTTTAGTTGTAAGAGTTTATTGTTGTTGTAATAATGTGGTTGGCGCTAGTTGTTGTTGACGTTAAATGGAATTTTTTCGAATTTTTTTTCAATCTGGTTGTGTGTGGAACGCAAACTTGAAAACACTATAATTATATAATAGTTTCTTTTTATTGTATATATTTAACGTGCTACGTTAAATGGTTTCATCTTTCTCATTTTAATTTTTTTTTTATTAAATGTAATTATACATATGTATATATTATTTTTAATTATTTAAAATCTTTACTTTTCTTCTTTACTTTTTTGTTTTAATGTAGAATGTTTCGTAAATTTCTTGCTAGTATGTATATATATATTATTTTTTTTTTTTTTTTTATTCTTTTAACATAATTTTGCCGTAGTTAAATACACAATTTCTTTCGTTTTCATAACATTACAAACAATTATCATTATCATGTTACAGTTTATCATCAGCAGCAATAATAATAATAATGGTAGTAATAAATATTTTAGATTAATACAAAGCCGAATCGTTATAATTTCATTTGTTTATCTCGTTTGCCGGATTTAATGTTTATTTTGTTATGCTTCTCCATTTATATTTTTAAATATTCAATTATATCTTGTTGTTGCTGTGGATTTTCAATTAAATTTAATAAACTTTTGCTAATTGGATTTTTGTTTTTTATAATTAAATATATTCTTTTTGGACTTAACATTAAATCTGGTGCTTATTCATTTCTGTTTTATCATAAATGTATTGCAATGTAAATTTTAATGACTTCGGCCACTTTACGTTGTTTTATAATAATTGGTTAAACGGCGTACACCGACACAGACATCCGCACGCAGCAGTATTAAGGCAGGCATCTAACTTATAAGCATGATGCCCCTGCTAACTTTGCAACTCTCAGCGCCGTCATTTCAGATTTCCTGTCGCAACTCAATTATTTATAACTGCAAAGTGTGAAGAGTAAAAAATATTAATTAGAATTAAATTGTATATTTAGATAAAAATGTAGTGAAAACTGTTTACGTATAAAAACTGTGTATGTGGTCTGGTGTGTGAAAAGGGAGCCCATCGTCTGCTCCCTTTCAATACACCACCCCCTCTTTTTAGGCAACCTTTGTGACTAAGTTATAATGCTATTTAACGTATGTGTGAAGAGTATAAAAATATGATTAAGCCTTAATTGAAAGCACAACTGTTAGTTCTAATAAAGTTTTAAAGACAACTGTTCATTCAGCAAAACATCTTGCAATCTTAAAATAATCCGTTTTATATTTCGGGTGAACCGAAGTTAAAGAAGATGTACGCCCCTAAACTCTCTGTATCGATATAATCGAAAAATTTAAGTAAAATTTAAACTAAGCACAATAGACAAAAATTTACTACTGGTGGTGGAGAAAAAAAATTTAAATATTGAGGAACCATTAATTCAAACATGCAATTCTTTAAACGCAGCAAGATTTTAAGGCAGCGTAACACACTGCTCAGATGTTTTAAGAAACAACAAAAGGAAAATGAATTACGCATCATACTATGATGTATAAAAACTACAAACTGAGTTTGAGTTGAACGATACGATACAAACATTTGACAATCTCATGGAACTCATTAACAAAAACACTTAACTGCCATGCCCTAATCGAGATTCAAACACGGAGCTTTTGCGACGCAATACACATAGCTGTGGTGTGTGTCTACCTGAAGAAATTGCCTGCAACATTTTTCTAAGAAAATCGAACGAACATACATTAAAATTTGATGAACATATACTTTGAAATTGTATAGTATGCCTCAAACATTTTTCTTAAAGTTTCTTAGCCTATTTTGAAACCCAATTGGAGACAAATGATGGCCATGGAAAAATACGGTGCATGGTATAAAATTGTTCGGGACTCCGACTACAGCTTTTTTCACGATGAACTAATAGAACTTGCTTTAAGCCGATGGATGCGCAAATGCTCAAATACTTAGTGCAAAGCAATAAGTTGTATTTAAATTTAGTAATGCATTATTTTTGGGAAGGGTAGTAAAAAGTTCAGACCTTAAACTAATTGAGGATCTTTAGGGTATTTGGACAAGTAGGAAAGAATGTTAGAATATCGTCCATTATCTTATAAATTATTGGTTACGTCTATAATAATTCGAATCATTTTATATAAAACCAAGCGAAACCGTTTTCCTCGAAGGGAACGAAGTTTAAATTCTCGTCACATTTGTTCTTCATAACCTTGTACTTATTTTTTAACCATGAGATTGAAAATATAATGTAACTGAGATCAAACCTACAGAATCATAACAATATAGAGCACCCACAATTGACAGATTCTTTAAGCAATTATTATTTTAAAACTAATTAAATGCAAAGTGTTTTATATAGCAGCTATACCTTCTATTGGCGTTCTTCTTAAAATAATAATCAAATTCTATACCAACTTACAAGCGAATATCTTATCTTACACTGAGGAAACTGAGCACATTATCTGAAGAGAGAATATAAGAACATAAATATCCAAATTTGAAGGTGATTTCTTTTATCTCCAAGATCGTTCACTTCAATTATACGAATATGTATTCATCGTTCCAACTTTGATGTTATTAAGAATATTATGGGGTCTGCTACGTCTCTTTAATATACCCTTTTTTGTATGGTTACATGTTACATGCTCAATCCAACGAAAAAAAACGAATCAAAAAGAGATAGCTATATACCATTTGTCATACACCCATACATTGTGCATTCTATTATTTTTAACATATTAAATCTAAGACGCACCATTGTTGAATTTATAAATGTTGTTAGTTCGTGTTGTTGTTGTTTGAACTTGTTGTGGATGGTGTTTCTGTTGTTGAAGGGTATTTTAACGTCTTTTGATGTTATTGTTGTGGTTGGTGTTGAAAATGTTGAGTTTCATATTGCCTACATTCCTGTATAGCCAGAATATCCCATATTGGGCGCATATCCTGGCGCTCCCGCCGCCGCAGCTGCAGCATAGTTTGGCGCATATTGAGGCGGAATGCCCATCGCTGGTCCGGCTGTGATCATTAGTTGTGGCTCCATTGTGATAATATTCTTGTGTTCGGTCGTTTCGTCTTCTTTTTCGCGTTGCGCTTCAGTTTGTTCGAGTTTATCGACTTTAGAAGTGTATTCCCGAACAACCTTAATAAAAAAAAAAAAAAATAAAAATGGTTAAGTTTGTTTTAAAGTCAAAATGTTAACGTTAATATACTTGTATCAAGTATGGCATGGCAAAGTCCATAATGTTGTGCTTCCATGCCAATTCGAGTATAACATCGGGTCGCAGCAAATCGTAGCACTGAAAATAGAAAGTATAATAAGATTAGATGACTTCCACCTGCCATTTCTAATACCATGGCGTCGACTTACTTGGTAAAGACATGCTGCAAAACAATCGTGCGCATTGCGTTCAAGGAACCACCCCAATAGCTCTTCGGCGATTTCTTGTTTTCCCGATTCAGCAGCATATTCCATGGCGTCTTTGTAGAGTTTGTCCTTTTTGCACAGCTCCACGCTCTGCTTCCAGCGATTATTGCCTGCAATTAGCATTTAAATATTGTTTAACAGCTAGAATCATTTGATGTTAACGTTTTGCTTACCTTTGTATAAGTAGGCTGCAATACGACGGAATTCGGTTAATTCGTGCTTCTCAAGTTTCTGTGCTAATGCAATGGTATCGAAATTGTCGAATCCATCGATCGAATTGCGCAGGCCTTGATAGTCCTCTTCATCGATGAGAAGGCCGTTTAGCGCCTCGTTGATCGCTTTGTTGTTTAATGATTGCACAGAGCGCAAATACGGCTTGACGAGAGGCAAATGTCCAGTTTTTGTGAAGAAACTCACCGCACGTGTGTGATCCATACGTGGCGCCAATACAAGTAGCATATCGTTCAACAGTAGTGGCTTGAAATCTAGATAAAACTGAATCGCCTTGTAATATAGTTCGATGTTGGCGACCTTTGTGATTATGTCCTTAAAGTGTCCTTCGCGCCATGCTTCCGTGGGGTGTGCCATCATGGCAAGCACAGCATTATCGTACTCTTCATATTTGTCGTAGAGGAACACCAATTCAGACCACAGATGTGCAGATTCAGCGGCGCGTAGCACCTTTGGTATATTAACGCGCGACCAGAAGAGTTCCAGATGTTCACGCATCTTTGAGGGCTTGAATTTCGAATAGAGTATGGCTAATTCGGTGAACATGCCCATATGTGCACGCTCCAGACCAAGCGCCGATTCAAGCAACGCAATCAATTCATCGAAGTAACCGCGGTTCTGATAGTAGTTAATCAAATCTTCTAATTCGTCAGCATGTACCACAATATGCAGACCGCACATTTGTGCCAGACGAAACTCTTCGGCATCGACGCAAGCGAAGCACACCTCCTTCCAGGTGCGTGTCGAGTTTGCTTTGCGTGCAGAGTCGACAGCGCCTTGGAACTCCTTCAAGTAGACCAATGTGATAGCGAGACGTGCAAAGTTGCTGACGTTGTTGTACAGCAGCTTGGCGGCGTCATACATCGCGTCGCTGAAACAGCGATCACCAATCTTTTGTATATCGGCGTGATTCGGTCCCGAGATGAACTCTTCTAAATCGGCCAGACGTCCGGTGCGCGCATACGCATAGATCAACTCGCTCTCAATGTACGATTCGCGCGCCTTCTTGCGCGCCATCTGTAGATAGCGCACCAGGTCGTCCCACGAGTCAGCCTTAGAGGCGACATCGACGACGTCCATGTAGGCGCTCGGATCGTCCGCTTTGATGTACGAGTCGATTGCTTCCTTCACCAGGCCCTGCTGCAGTTGCGCCTTGGCCAACTGAGACCAGACGGCAGGCTCATTGCAGCGCTCGGCAAATTCGTAGGCGCGCTCCAGATTATTGACCTGCTCGATGAGCACCTGGATGGCGGATGTGTTCACATCGAATTTCTTGAAGATGGCAAACGCCTCCTCATACAATTGATTCGAAATAGCAATGTTTGCAATATCAGGTGCATCGTAGTTATCCAATCGATTGATGTAGTCCATGACGCGTGTGCGATCAGCCTTGATTGCAGTCAGAATAAGTAGATTTTGCAAGTTACGATGATCGGAGAAAACGGAAGAGTCAAGAATGATTTTCTCAAGCAATTCAATGAGCTCGTTTGGCAAATCGGCAGTCATGAATGCCTTTACAGTCACAGAAATATCGTCAGGATCCTGTGTTTCGGAAAGTGCGGTCTGTACAACCTGATCGATAAGCTGGCGTTTGTATGGATTCGATTCAGAAAGAACTTCAGCCCAAAGATCCGCATCGCGACGACGCACCAGATAACGCGCCTCACTCTTAAACAACGAATTCTCGTTACATACAGCAATCAGCTCGCGGTCACACTGACCACGTTCGTAAGCGACACAAGCTAGATGAGGATCACGCTTTTCACAGTACCGACCCACTACGCGGCTATCGTAGTACTGATTCTCCTTAAGGAAACGCTCCGGATTATTATTCGAGTCGATATATATCTTTGCAAGCGCATTATGCGTTGCCGGCTCCACGCATCCCTCGTGCACTCGTGACTCGAGCCATGGAAGCAAAAGCTTAAGCCGGTTTCGCTTTTCGACTTCTTCTACAAGCTCATCGGTGGAGAACTGGCCCTTGACGACCAGTATAAGATTCTTAATTATATCCTCCGAACAATCAACGTCCAGCAGACCACCTACAACGACAGGTAAACGCGATGGATTGACCTTCTGCACGTAAATTTCAATATACTTCTGCAGGTTATTGCGGTACAGATACAACACCAGATCGTGCACGAAATCGAAACGATCGCAAACTATAATTAAAGGTAGCTGATCGGTGAGCTTAGCCTCTTTGAGAAAATTCTTCACGCGTTCCGGATTGTAGCAGTTAGACTCGCGGCAAATACGCTCAACCTCCTTAATCTGTGTAGTTTTGCAGGCAGCCTGGATGTACTTAAAGTGTACCTCCGGATCCTGTGAGAAGTTCACTATCGAGCTTAGGAAATAAAATAGACCATCGTATGACTTAAAGCCCTCGAAAAGATCAATCAGTGCTTTTGTAGTCAACTGTTCGTGATACTTGGTAGCAATTTGCACGCAAATCTGTAAATTTTGACGCATATTAGCTGTCATCATTGCCTTCAGACATTCAAGTGAATCTTCAACGGATAATGTGCCAAAGAAGCTGACCAACCAATCGGCATTGAGCAGATGTGTGTGTACTACAGCACGCTTGATATCATACAGATCGGTGTAGTGCTCTAGTGCGCGTTGCAGCAGACCAGCCTTTTCGCATAGCTGGGCAATATGCGCACGATCATAGTGCGTAAACATGGCATTACCAAGTATAGCATCCGCAACCTGTGGTGCCGACAACAAATTCATCTCTAGCAAACGTGTTTGCAGAGCACCCTCATTCGGGCGATTGTGCTTAAGCGCATCGAGCAAAAAGGCAGTACACTGCTGCACCATCGAATGCTCCATGAAGATGTCCACAATCTGATTAATATCTGCTAGTGGTTCCTCCTCGGCCACTAACATAGAAGCAAAGCCAGCACCTTGCTCTGGATTGGTACGCATTACGGAACGCAGCAAAAAGATATAGTCGGGCGTATAATTCACTTTCTTTGCATAAAGTACAATTTTCTGGAATTGACCCGTCTCGGCAAAGCACTGAATAACCTTGTTCGGCACATTGGCGCGTAAGTAGATCGACAACGCAAGCGTCAGATCCGATGCCTTTGTCAAATCGCCGAGCTCTTCGCTGCACTCAAGCTTCTCTTCCTTAAGCCATTTTTCACAGAGCTGTTTCTTGCCTTGGACGAGAACTGGACGACAAAGCTCCAGCGATTCGTACTTATTTAGCTTGCCCTGATCTAGCAGTATGCCAAAGTATTGCAACAATGGCGGCGTAGTTGAACCCGCCGGTGTTTGTACCTGCTGAAAGCGCTGTATGGTCTGTGGTGTGCGAAGTATTCCCTTTGGTGCGAGGGCGGCAACCTTTGCGGCCTCCGCGTACTGACCGGCAGTAAAAAGCTTGTTGAATTTGCGCACGAACAGCTCTTCGGCGCCAGAGAGATTGTTTCGCACAGCCATGCGTAGCGCCAGATCCGGATTCTGCAGTACAGTATTGATATACGGTATGATTTGCTCTTCATCGACGGTCACCGATAGTACTTGGCCCTTGCGATTAACGCCAATGATACCGCCGCTGGCTTCATGCGGTGCGGTCACAAAGATCGTATCGGCAGATATACGATTCATGTAGATGCATGTCGCCGTTTCCATATCATACAGATGAATGTAGCCATATTTGGTGATCAAATAGATAGTATCGTACTTTGAGGAAACTTGCATTGCAACGGGAAAATCGCTTTGAGCCTCCGGTGGAAAGAATACATCAACAGACTTCTTCGGGAATGGTTGATTACCAGCCGGCGCCGCACCGACCTCAATAATGTGCAGTTTACCACCGTTGGCGCTGCGAACGGCGAAGCAGAACAATGTAGACGGTTCCTTGTTGCCCTCCATCTTAAAGGTAGCAAACGATGCAGCATGACCCTCAATAGCTTGCGATACCTTACGTTCGACGGAATATAACTGCATGGCGCCTGCCACACGGCTGGGCAGTGCAGAGATACCTACGAGCAATAGCCATTGCTGCGATGAATTACAGCGGTAGTTAATGATCTGGCAACCGTTCAGTGAGGAATGTCTATCAAACATTTTTTGTGGCGTTGAATCGCCCTCCATTGACCAATGATAGACCGAAGTTTCGGTGACAAGTGCTAGCGTATTTAATGATATCCATTTCCAGAATACCACATCCTCGGTCATAGTGTGCGCCTTCATTTTCGATTTCATTTCGATGTTAAAGATCTGCAAAGTTTTTTGCGCTGTAATAAGAAAAAATTAATATTTAGTTAGTCGTTGTTTGGAAGAATTTATTTTGAGCATTTGATGCTCGATGCGATCCGTACCTTTAAGCGCAATAACCTTGCTCGCTGGATTCATAATGGCTGAATCCGCTGAAATTGGACGCCTTGTGGGATTGCTCGAATCATTCATATCAATAATGACAACTTGCGCGGTATCGTTGACCTTTTCGCGCACGCAAATGAACTTATCCGACTCCATGGTGAGCGTGCTGAACGAAAATGAATTGGCGTTGATGCCAACATTTGTGAGCTGTAAGTGAAAATGAAAGTAAAGGAAAATTCAGAACAATGTGAAAAATAATAAGAGCATTATAAAGATATTTGTATATGATATACTTATAATTAAGTTTGAAATGAAGACATAAATTAGAGTCTGTAAGACTTTCTGTAGTTAATTACAACAGATCATCAAAGAGAAGAAAAATAAAGTGCATGTATTTCAAAATAATACAAACAGAAAATACGCTATAAAATCGAAAAGTTCAAGGTTTATTAAGCTTAAAACAGAATGAAGAACAAAGAAGAAGAACTATATACACATAAACATCAACTACGTCGTGGTGCAAAAATAAAAGATCTTGTATTTTCTTTCTTCCCGATAAACAAAAAACAAAACAAATCGACAGCATCATTATCTGTACTTTTTCTTATTTGAGAATTAAGAACAATATCTTTTAACTAGAAACAGTAAAAACTTTCCAATTCTTCATGTTTAATCAAATATATGTATTCTATTTGATGTTCGCTTTTGTGTGAATTCACTGTAGTTGGAGACCAGTCACACAGTGAAGCAACAAAATACGGCTGCGATAAGCACAGCCAAACAAAAAAAATGTCAAAGAATTGATATATTTGAATAGCAACAAGAGAAAAATAAATAATAAAAAAAAAGAAGAAAAAGTACAGCGTAAAAACGAGATAGAACGTAATAATTACTCATATGCAAGATAAAATGTATGTATTTTCATCAGTAGTAATTATTTTTAATACCCTCCATAAATAACGCGAAAAATTGTATTAACAGTGTGTCGAAAATTTTATAACTCCTTGCAGTCGCAATTATCTGCGCATTTAGGCCAAGTTACACCATTGTGTATGCTCTTCATGCCTTTAAAAATTCTTTTCTTTAATAAAGTATGTACAATTCTATAGATCAGATGCATATGTATATTTCAGTTCGGGAGTCTGTAATGGCCATTCCATCACATGGACCCTATAAGTGTTAAACCATGCTAGATTTTCATTCTATGCTTTGGTCTTGTTGTAATGTTCAATCAATAGCATCGCTTTACTGATATATGACAGCGTAATTTAATATACTATTTCGCATAAACAGAGAAACTCGTCCGTTTATTTTCTGGGTGAGTCCATCGTCCCACATATTACGAACTTGTCAGTAACCACACAAAACTATTCCTCCACTTCTCCAAAAGCTAAACATATCTTCTCTTCGGTCTTTAACATATCTTTTAGCACGGAATTAACACAGAATCTTCTGTGAGATTCAAGTAGTTCTATGTACATATTTGATCGCATTTCAGCGAATCATTGTTAGTGAGCACCTAATAAATATATAAGGCTTCATTTTTTTCATTGCGAATTAAACATTTTATTATGGAATCTCATTATAAGTTCTCAATATGCCATTTGAAAAAAAACCAACAGATTAGGCATCGTTGATAGTACCACTACTATTATTTGACCACAACTGTATATAAACTGAATCTTACATGTTTCTCCGACAGACAACCTGCGATTCAATTCAAATTGTATGCATATAAAATTGCATTCGCGAATCGAAAAATGCGCACATTTACACACATAATCTTACATATTTATTTCAGAAATACAAGCTGCTGTTTTTATATTGTTACCTAAAATGTTCGGAATCAAAATCTGGCTATTAAAATGTCTATTGATAAGCCTTATCAGCAAGATTATACTTACACCCCTTACTTTTCCATCAAAAATGCAAGTATTTATATACATACGTACATACACATGTATGTATAACTAAAATTTAGGGCGTCAAAAAACGTTCAATACTTATAAAATAGATAATAATACCACCATGCCAAGAATTGGAATTTAACCAGAAAATGTAATATAAAAATATATATTATATATATATATATAATATGCAAATAAGGATGATTACTCTTTCTTTTAAGCGAAAAGTGAGTGGTGGTTGAACGATTTGTGACTATGTGTAACAATGGGGAGGTTTGTATCAGGATTGTATGTTACGTTAAATTTTATTTAAACATTTTTATGAGATTTCACGAGTCAAAAATGCTAAAAAGATGGTGAGAAAAAACAAATTCGTCATATCCTAGTCATTATTTGACTAGTCTGTTACTATCAAGCAGGTTGTACAAGTCAGTTTTAAAGTAAAAGAAGACTTCATTTAAGTCCCTATTGCAATTATGATTATTTACTGTGTGGAACGAAACGATATGGAAATAACCTAAAATTTTATGGCAATCATGTGAAGTGAAATATGCAAATTAGCCAACACTAGTGTATAGCGACAACAATGGTAATAACAACAAAATGTCAAAGGCGGCTAGATAAAGTAGAACAGATGAAGAGGAAATAATGAACAACGAGAGAGTTCTAAACGAAACAAGGTGGGGGTGGTGACGTCGCAATTGTCAATCAGTGCATGAAGCAAACACGAGAGCTATCTCTCACTAAACTATAATTTCTCTTGCCAGAATGTGGTATGTCGATTTGCAACGGTGTGCGTGTAACTGAGTGAGTTAGACTTTATTTGCATATGTATGTATGTCAAATACAAATTAACATATGGTTAAGAAAAACGCATACTCAGTTATAAACTACATAGTAAAGCGAATAATTTGAACTAAATGAAGAGTACTAAAAATATCAAGAAAAAAAAGGGCTAAACTTATCATTTAAGTAGTCCAAGCTTTACTCCATACACACGTTTGTAAATTACCCGTCTTGCATTGTATACGTACACAATTATATTCATGTTTCGCCTAGAATACTTCCAGCGATTAAACCTTTTTATTTTAGAAATGTGGTACCCATCATTTTCCCAGTGGAACTTATTTCTGTTAGTTTAATCAAATAGCCAACTTTTAGTAATTATTATTCAAGATGTGTCACATTCTTATGTGTTGACCGAGCGGATATATATAACTGGACATGTAAGTGACGAAAGCCAACCTGAAAAAACTGACTGCAGCACGAACATTACATAATACGCGTAAGGTCTATACTGAAACGTTCAATATTTAAAAGATTTTGAAACGGAAACTTTATTTAACGACCAAATGGGAAATATGGGCGACCAAAATATCGACCTGAATTCGTATTGGGAGAAAAAAGTTCACATTGTCAGAAAAGTTGTTGACTGCCAATCACTTGGGAATGGCCAACAATGATTCTTGTGCAAACGGCCTAAGCAGCTCAAACAGTCCGCTAGGACACATATCTCTTGGTTAGTCTCTGAACAGCTGTTTGTAGATGAGCTAGCTAAGAGAGGGCGATAAACATCCCCCCTAATTAGGGCTTGGTTTGCCAGCGGGATAAAACCCTATGATGACAACCCATGCAAACGATATAAGGAGCACGACTTAGTGATTTGCACCTGGAATGTCCGCACCCTTAATTGAGATGGTGCAAGCATGTCCTCGAAAGATACAAGGTTGGCTCACAACAATACAAGAAATACGACGGATAGGACAGGGTTGCTCTAAAAAAGTATCATGTGACATCTACTATAGCTACCATAAAAGTAAGCACGAATTTGCCTGTTTCCGCCTGTTGATAAGCGTCTAGTCGCGATACGCATACGCATCAAGGCTAAATTACACGCAATCAAATTGATCATGTTTCGATTGACGGAAGGCACGCATCGAGCGTGTTGGAAGTGCTAACGTTAGATGGTCCCATGGATAGGGCTATAAAGGAGGTCATTGGTTATACAAAACCTGTGACTAATACTTGACGAGGAGGTTCGCAATGCTACTGCAGTGAAGAACGCTTCCTATCAACGAACTCTGCAGTTAGGAGCAACGCGAGTTGTTAGAAAGCGGTTGTCGAGAGAAACGGAGAAAGCAAAAACGCCTTTTCAGGCGCAAGAAAGGTGTGAGTTTGACGAGTTTAAAGAGGTTATGTAACAGAAATGAAGCTCGAAAATTTTATCAAAAGGTCAAGCGTTTGACCAAATTTTTAATTCCCAGATTAACCAAAAAAGGTCGACCAGTGACCAAATGTTGACATTACGACAAACCTTGGAAAAGTCCCCGTGAGTTTAACATAGACGGCTTTCGACACGCCGATACGATCGAAGTTTTTCAAAGTATTCCGGCAAAGATATGACACACAAACCGTTTTCAGCGTTGTCTCTACTAACCCTTTGATACCAAGCGAGGTTGCAAGACAGGGTAATGAGCTGTCGTGCGATTTTTTCAATCTACTGATGGAATTCACCCGACGCCAATGCCCGTACGTAGACATGATGCTGCTTGCGTACGCGGATGATATTGAAAGCGAGTCAGCAAAGCGTTCTCTGAGATTGAAAATACCCTCGACTCATGGGTCAAGCGGTGAATGAGAACAAGACGAAGTACTTGGTATATTCTCGCACGCCATCATTGCGTCTTGGATGGTCAGTGACGGATGAAGAGTTTTAACTTCGTCATCGTCTATCTTGGACCCAAATATATTCTATTTTGGGCTGATTTAATAGGAGGTAGACGAAATATAGGACGACCTGGCACGCGTTGGAATGAGCAGGTATGGCGTCAGCTCGCACAAGGCTACAACAGCTAGTGCGCCTACCTAAATGCATCCATCACTGAGAGGTTGACGGCCACTTAAGTAAGTACAGTTCTATGTAATTTTTTACAGGATCAAGATTGAAAAGATGGAAAAGTAGCGCACAATATAAAGTAGATCCTAAATATGAATCGTTTTTGTCGATTTTAAAACGAGCTGAATATATTATTAGTGGGACGAAAGGTTTTGTATTTGATATTTTTTAAACTTTCTTTTTGAAAATACCTAATTTATTTTATCCCTATCATATTAAGTGCAGTGCATTTCTATCATATTTGTATCTTCTAGAGAATAGAAGATAGAAGATAAATAGAATGGAAGCCAATTCTCTAAATAATTATATTGCAATAGAATTGTAACTGTATCTGGCTCATCTTGAAAAATTCATTAGAAAGTAGAAAATGTTTCGATCAACAATTGTACATATGGTTATTTTTTCTCTCGTTCTACAAATCAGTTCGAATATAGTTTTGCTTCGTTTATTTTATATTTGAACCTGTAAGTGGCGTGATCATTTTACTTTATAAACAGAGGCATGTTTATGTACAATATATATAACCAATTTGTTGTAATTGGCCATATGTAGTTATATTTATTCTTCTATTATTCTTCTAAGTCGTATTGTAAACATAGACAATGTATCAGTAAAACTAATTATCAGAAAATTTGGAAGTTTGGCCAATAAAACTGCAGTTAAATACCATAAACAGTGGGATATGAGTTTTAATTAAACCAAATTATGATAAATTATAGCAGATGTAGCTACACAGATGAGAACCAAACTTGCAATAGCCACATGTAATACAAATATTTTAAGAAACTCATTATGGCCACTTTGTGGCTTGCAGGAAGGGCACATAAGAGAAAGCAACATCAAACAAACGCACAAGAACAAAATATAATTAAATTTAATGTATTTTATATTCGTTGATGCGACGACATGTATACATATGCAACATATGTACATGTTTATATGTGTGTGTGTTTTTTTTTCTAGTACAAAGCATAAACATGTTACGCACTTGTACAAAGCGACATAAACAACCATTACAGTGAGTGAACACCAGTAATTCAGTTATTTTTTGTACCCTTCACACATAGTGTTTAAGCAGTAGTATAACTTTGTTAAAAAGCTTGAAACACATTACAGATTGAAGCCCCCAAAGTAAATATATATTTTTGATAAGCTAACAAAAAGAGTCGATTTAAAGATTGGTACACAAAATCTTTCGTAGCTGCATTGGTTAAAAATTTCGCAAAAAAATATTTGTCATTAAAAAACTTAATGATTCGCAAACAGTTATTGTCGTTAAATCCAGAACGACTATTAAACCTAAGCGTGTTTGACAGAGTGTACTTTGTCAGCATTCATAGATGAAAAAATTCATTCGATCTGATCGGATCTTCAGTTTTGAGTTGTTGAGTGAGACGCAATTACGCCTTATATTAATAGTTAAATTAATATCGATTTTGGTAAGTTTTGATAAACTAGCCCGTGGTATATACAATATTCTTTTTCAGTTGAATTTGGTTCTTCAAAATGTCACCAATTAGGCCAACTAAGTTCGCGGCAGTCGCAAGTGAATGTAATGGGGAGATAGTATTTTTTATTAGAGAGGGAAGTCCCGAAGTGGGTGCTATAAGAAATTGTAAGGGGGCGAAGACTATATAATAGCGCAGAGCGTCATCGGTGCAGAGTGTGTTCGGGGAGAGCGTGTTGAGAGAATAGTATGCTGAGCTTTTTTCAAAATTCAACCCATAGCTGGCTAAAGGTATCAGGACAATCTATAGTCACTAGATACATGTTGTGACGTGGGCACATAAAAAAAAAATAGCGTAGCAACGCAAGCCGGGTACGCTGGTAACAGATAAAATGAACTTGAAATATGAAATGGTAGATTCTTATGTATGGATGCTTTGTTTATACATAAAATGGTGTCTCCCGCCCACTTTTTCCCACTATCTTTTACCAAAAAACTATTTGTTGTAACTTTTATTATATAAATGGTTACAAATTTACCATTTAGGATTTAAATAAATATTAATTTAATTACTTATGTAATTAAAATTACTTGTTAAAGCTTGGATGCTATGGATTCACAATGAAACGGGTTGATCTAACCACGCCTATTCTTATTGTTTTCCTTTCATATTGTCCTAATATAAACCACAAACACATTTTTTACTTTTGATAAGTAAAACTTATGGTACTATTATTAATTTGAACTTGATAGTACTTCCAAAACAAACTTTCTTTACACAGTTTTAAACTTCGTATGAAGGTTATTAGAGCTTCGTCTTTATCGGAGGTACATATTTTTTCTGTTTGCTTCAGTTTTTTGTGCACTAAAGCGTAACTTGAATTTATTTAATCAAAGTTAAAGCTACAACACACATACATAGACATGCAGTAGCAGATATGATGAGACTCTCTGTGCTTTGAGTAAGACAACTATGGGTAATATATGCATGTGTGTTTATCATATAAAATAGAAAAAAAATATTTTATTTAATCACAAATCTTGATGCAATCTTGGCTGCATCTCTTTAACGAAGTGTTTACTGATAAATTCAATTGAGACGTGTTATATTGAGTATAGAAACCTAATGCTAGATACACACGAAGCAACCGTTGCAGCAACACAGCCATGTTGAAGCAACGGTTGCTTCGGGTGTAGCTGTGATGCCCATAGCTTTTCGTGTTGTTGCAACCATTGCCAGCAACATCAAAAAATTTTGATATTGCTGACGAGGCAACCGTTGCTTCAACGGTTGCCTCGTGTGTATCTAGCATAAGAACCATATGAAACAACAGCGGGTGGAGCCGCATAACTCTCGAGTATAAAGAGATAGATGATGAGCTCTTACGAGTCGTGTGTACGAAAGAGACAAGAGCCACAGCGTTGATCGCTGATGTACATACATGCATATACATATGTATATATGTATGTACATATACAAAGAAAAAGATTGTATAACTTACATTACCACCATCATCACATCATTTCCTTCTTTCAATAGTAGTTATCGTTCTTCTCGTCATGACGAAATAAAAGAAAACACAAAAAGAGAAACAACAATAAGATAAAAGAGAGACAATGAAAACCACTGTCAATAAGTAGAAATATCTATGAAACTTATACACAAGTGTTTCGAAAGAATGCTGGTCAATTCACATGTAAGAAAATTGGCTTCGTGTCAATCGCTTCGTTGCGTTCACATTCATCGACCTTCTTCTCTTCTTCTCCCTCTTTTTTGACTTTCTATGTAAATTACTGAGTCACACACATATACATGTATGACCGGCTTTTAACCAGGTGCATATCACGTTTGTTGTTGTTTTGTAACTGTGAATTGTCTGACTTATGCGCTTATGTTTTCAGCTCTGTAAGCTGCTAAGTATAATGCAAATGCATATGAAAGCAAAGAGAGTAGTCTTGACAGCATTGAGCTTCGTTAAGGGCCGTATTACACTGATTTTAAGACCAGTGCAGGCCAATAGTGGTCACGGACTCAAGTTTTTGAAAGCTCTTACAGGCAGAGAACTGCTGAGAAATGCACCTCCTACTTCGATAACAAAACATCAATTCACATTATATAGTCTTTATTCTTAGAATATATACAGTCGAATTTCCCTATAACGAACTTCTATACAACGAAGTTTTCCCTATTACAAATTGATTTCAAGTACACAACTTTTCTGTTCTACTGATGTGTTATACTATAGCGAAAATTTTCTCACAGGCAGAATATACGGGTAAAAATTTCACTCTCATTCGATTTTGTTTTTTCGTTACATGCCAGTAAAACATATTTAGGGAATTCCCAAAAATTGCAATTAAAAATGGAAAAAGGAGACAAACGTCTCATCACTAACCGTTGACTGCATTCATTCACTAATCAAAGTAAAAATTTCGCAAAGAAGTAATATTCTCTTGAGAACAAGTTATTAATAATAAATAAAGTTAAAGGAGAAATAACAAAGAAAAAAGATATTTTTAAGCAGTTTGCAAAACCTAAGAATTGCTAATGCACTTGGACATGAACAGTTTGAAGTCGAGATGAATGAGTAATGGATGTTTTGCCAATATTGTTGATGATGTTTGTCAAATAAAACACTGACAAACAAAAATGAAAATTGTTTCGGTAAAGAGCAGAGTAAAAAATGAATAACTGTCATGGTAGCAAACAGTATGACCAAGTAGGATAGTCTTAAGTTGGATCGGATTTTGATCAATATATTGACGCAAAAAAGAGAACAAATATTGTTATGACTATAAATTTCTGGAGATGAGGAGCAACGTACGTAGGAGATTTTGTGGAGGAGGACAATTGGAAAAGTGTAACCGTAACGAAAATTACTGATAACTTGATATAAAAATTACAAAAAAATTTTCTATATAACAAAGTAATTTTCTGGTCCCGTGAGGATTCGCTATAGGGGAGGTTGACTGTATTCTCTTAATAGATACATGTTACCATCTGTGACTAATAATTAACAGACAGCTTTTTAAGCTTATTTTTTGAGAATATTGCACATTTTTGTTGGATAAAAACTTATAAATTTATAAGATACACATGTGTACATATTTTTACCCGATTGCGCAACGCAAAACATGACAATAATCAAAATGCAATACGGCGACAACCAGACTTAATATTGTAAAAAAATAAGACAACCAACTGTATAATTTTGGGTATAGGTTGAATGATTTCCCCCTGCCAATTTTCATTTCGAATTACCATTTTTGATCTATATCGACTTAAACATGTTTAGCTATTATTCATTGTTCTAGCTTACAACAGTAGTTGGCAGGTCGATTGACCCGAAAACCATCAAAATCGGTCCCTAGGAACAAACATTCATACATACATAGACAGTTACTGTAAAAAGCGGGTATAACTAAATATTCACCATGTATGCAAAAATAAAATAAAATGTCGACCTCAAATCGTTTTGCATTGTTCAACAAAAACAAATTAAAAAATAATAATGCAACGCAGCGTAAATGAAATCAATTATTGCCCTACAAAAGAGAAAATAGCAAACGAAATCGTCAAATGATGTTGAAACTTATGTATATTAATGTACATATGTATATATGTTAGATCAATTACATATATTCATGCAGCACAGATCTTCATAAGTTAGGGCCGATTATTAGTCTTTCAACTGTATAGAATTCCAATTTTTTATACATTAAATATTTCTTTATTAAAAAATGAAACTAACATGGCAAATAGGGATTGTACATTCCAAATACAACCACGACCAAAATGACTCGACGATCTGATCAAGATTATATACACCTTTGGGATATTTTAGGTGAAGCACTGAAGTTTTCGCTGTGTTTCATTAAATTTTCGAAACAATTGCAACCCAGAGTTGATCTTCCGATAGATTTTTGAGTTTTGCTATATCTTATTTAAAGAAGAAAAAGTTGTAAAACCACAATTCCGAAAAAAATACTTTCAAATATTATCTCACAGTAAATGATAGATGGAAGCAACACAAAGCTTACATTTGACGTATATTATTTAAGTAAAAATAAAAACAACGAAAACTCGTTGCACGTTGTCTGACTCATCGATAAGAAAATATATACACACAAGCCTACATAGTTGAAAACGGAACGAAAGCAAAATCTAAAAAGTTTTAGTTAACTCATATTCATACATATAAACGTCCCAAACAATACTGGTATTTGATGAGGTGGTAACCGATATTGAAATAGTTTGCGCAGTGGCAGAGTTGAATGATTCATGAGGGAAGCTATAAACATTTCTTTAGGTTCATATTTTAAATTGTAAAAAATGTTTAATAAAAAGTTTCCAAAGAAAGGTTATGTGTGCAGATCTAGTTAAAATTAATCTAATATCAAATATAAAAACCTCCAAATGGGATATAATAAAGTGACAAAAGCGTGCCTACAACTCACAAAATTGTCATATTAAATTTGTGAAGAAAGTTTTATATTTCGGATTTTTATTTTTTTTATTTTGGTATTGATTGTTATACATATGTATGTAATATTGGGTCCCTTATATTAAAATTTCCATCCAAAAATTGGTAGCTAAACTTAGTTCTATTTTTTTGGTGCTAGACCTAAACAAACCAACTGCCCACTTTTGCCTTTTTGCTTGAATATCTTTTTTATTGCAGTAAATGTCAACTTAAAATTTGATATGGTGGGGACTTTACATACATATGATCACCCTCCATTAAGGGTTGGATCCCAAAAAAAACAAATTTTGGGTTTCTATATGAAAACCGTTGTTATTACAGGCAATATAAACATTAAACTTAATAATCCTCACGAAAATGTTTCTCCAAATATACAAGTCAGCCCTCGTAGCATACGACATATATATGTACATATATTGTATTTTTGTCTATCTCACACAACCCAGCTTTTAGCTAAACGTCAAACTTGACTCGTGCGTGCGCAAGTCAAACATTTTTAAATTGACACTAATGCTGGCGGTCAGTCCATTAGTTCTATTATAAGACTTGCTTCATCCGCCTTCTTGACAAGTGATTTCGTAAATATTTAATATGAAAATTGTGGAATTACACTATTTTCGACTTTTAATATTAAAGTCGCTCGTTAAGACGCCCCTTTCAACCAATTTGACTGTACATCTTTTATGTACCTTTGACAGTGATATGTACTACAATTTGACTTAAAGGTGATTTATCAACCTTTAATAACAAGAATGCAATTTGTACCTTCTAAGTTTATAATATATTCATAGCTAACTCTAAGAAGTGAAACAAAAACAACCACAAATAAATGTTAACTTATACTATACAATACTTCTCTGAAAAAGATTAGTTCCAATGTTTCGATATTTAACAATAATATAGCATTTGCAAAAAGGTTGATCCTGTCTTAAAAGAAAGACGTGTTTTCATGAAATCTACACCTCAAAGTATTTTGTTTTTCGAAGCTTAGATTGGATGACGAATTTCATAGTTGGCTTATTATTACAAATTAAGCAAATAAAAAAAAATAATAAACGTCAATCCCCAAAAACTAATTATAAAAAGTTCGTCATCAACAAGTGATGCATCAGGTTTCATTGCAAATGGTGACAAATTGTAT
Organism: Leucophenga maculata; assembly: GCA_035044805.1. Lineage (NCBI taxonomy): Eukaryota > Metazoa > Arthropoda > Insecta > Diptera > Drosophilidae > Leucophenga > Leucophenga maculata. The sequence continues at coordinate 427,434 of JAWNNP010000867.1, read as the reverse complement.
TGTATCTCTTTACACTTAAGTTTAAAGAAAATTGAAAAACAATAAGCATACAAAAATCTGTTATTAGGCAAAAAAAAAATCAGATTCGATTCTCGATATATACATAATTAAATGAATAATTAAATTAATTCAGTTCTTCCGATCCATCTATCATAAACATTTTTAATCAACCAATATTATGTTGGAAAGTAAGTTTTGCTCTAATGTGTAAATGAAAGACTCTGATTTGTTCAGAAAAATCCACTTCCAAGAAGTCGACATAGGTCCGCATATTAATCTATTTATTTCCTACAAAATCGCTACAAACACGCATTGAGAAGATGTTTGGCATGCTGGTCTAGGATTGACGTTGGAAGTTGAAACACAATCAAACGGTCGTATTTTATTTTGTAACGTTTGTTCAGAAAATTGAGATCTACTTGGGTAGTCAGTTTAAGTAAGCTTTTCAACATTATGGTGGAGTCTTTCCCAATTTGGTGTTAGCACAACCACTGAAGCTATACGTCGAGTGCTTTAAGTTCAATTGTATTCAGTCGTACCAATTGATTCTATCAGGCAACCGTAGCTGGCGAAATCCGTGTTTCCATATTTTATCTAAGACATCTAAAGGTGTAATCGAACACTTCGAATTGGGGTTCTTCATTGAACGTATCAACTCTGATGCCCACGGCAAGCTTTGGTCATACAAAAACAACGTATCAATGTGTCAACGACACGAAGAAGATTATCAACTTTTGAAAAATTTCGCTTAAAGATCGAAATATTGAAAAGCAACCCCAAAAAAATGGATTTGAGCTAGACAATCAATTATTACAACGAAAATATTTATTGGTACAACAAATGTTTGAAATTTGTGGCTAAAAATTTATATTAATGGTAAAGCTACTACCTTAACATATTTTTAAAGCTCACATAATTGGTTGTAAACTCGTCAAGAAAGTACATTTCTAAAATCAACTTTTTCCAATTTTATCCTTTTCAAATCGTGAAATGTGAGCAATCTTTACAGTTAGCCTAACTGTCGTTTACCACCATCCGTCAAACGACGCAAAACTTCATTTCAGGCTGATTTAAAGGTTAGTTTTTAGTTTTGACTGCATTTTGAACTACACGTGTTTCGTGTATTTAAAAAAAAACTATATAAACAACTATTATAACAATCAAAACTATCTCTAAAAAAGCAATTCACTGAGCATTCAATGAGATTTTGATCTATCTATTATACATTTTATAACAGATAAACCAAGTATTCAATAAAAAATCAAACTGAATTTTCCCGAATGCTCAAAATTTAATTGTAGCCTGATAATAGGTGGTAATTAAGTTGAATTGTTTAAAATATTATTACGGAAATATCTTTAAATTTTTAATCGATTAACATATGTATCGTCTTTTTTCGGAAGTTTTAAAGAAATGAGTCAAACATTAAGCATAAATTAAAAAAAATATTAACAATTTACATTTTTAACACGACTTCTTATAGTTCAACCCTCGTTTGTAATAGACATAATAACAATTGCCACGCTGCTAATGTTTACTTATTTACCGGCATCAACCAGCGACAGCCCCATGCGCTTTTGAGAGTAGAATACAAATTTGATGTACATATATATATATATAGATGACGTAAGGTGGTAACTGACAATAGCTGTTGCCATATAAAATTTGGGTTGCGTTGCACATTAAAAATTTTGAAGTAATTAAACTAAAACTAAAAAATTGATAAAGAAATGGACAAAAAAAAAAAACAAACAAATTACTCACCTGTAAATGCTCTTGAAAACGTATGGGCAAAATTTGCGTCATTTTGGTCGATGTTGTTGTTTTTTCTCACTGCGTTGCGGCTGCTGATATTACTGTTCTTCTTTAATTATTCCTTGTCTTCTATTTTTTCCTCTTCTTAATTTTGTGCACCTTTTGTAAATTTTGTTGTTGTTGTTACTTTTTTCTGCTGATAGTATTACAACAACAATGAAATTAATCACACACTAAAAAAATTATGAAAATGACGACAGCGGCGGTACCGAGATATACTGAACACACGATGAGAAGTTTTTAACGTAATGTTATTTTGCCGTGAGAGAGCGAGTGCAAGCGCCTTACATATGAACTCGTTTGAATTTATCTATGTACGTGTGAACAATTGTATGTATTTCACTGTTTACGTTGTTTTTATAAAGTTTTTTTGCGCCTAAGTTTATTAATGCGTTTTTTTCTCTTAGTCTTTGAATTTTGTCTCTCACTTTTTTTTTTAGCACAATAAATTTGTAGAAAAAAAAAATTATAAATTTCTTTAATCACTTTTTTTTGCGCTTTGCGCTTTTGTGACAATCAACGGCTAAACAAATAAAAAATTTGTGCTGAGAAAGAGAGCGAAAGTTAACAATTATAAAAAAAAAATATTAAAAACAATGAGCTATAATTTCTTAATGCATAAAACCAGCGGACAGACGTTAAAAGAAAGAATAATTTTTTAGGGGCGTTGCACTTGCTTTTTATTATACACTCCCCGAATTTAAGCTAAAACAGCACTTTTTTTGTAAAATCAATTTTAATATTTTACAATTTTCCATTGACTACACATTGTAATTGGTGCACATTGGAAGTATTTTCATATTGGTTATATTCGACATATTTATTTATTTATTTTAAAAGCTAACTTAATAATAATAAAATTATATGCTAGCTTAATACATGGCTATGGCAGCAAAGGCCTTCAACAGTTTAGTAATTTTTTATAACTAAAGATAACAACAAAGATCTTCTCTAATAATGGTGCCTTCTCGAAAGTAAAGAATGCTTTATTTTAACCTCTAATTTTTCTTTAAAAAAAAATTAGACTATATGCTCTACAATGATCAGTCAGAAAGGAAGTATTGGAATACGTGTAAGTTACAAATTTTTTGACACTATTCATTGTAGCCCTAGAATTTGGAGCAAAATAAATTGAAACAAAATTAAAGTTATGCCATATCTTTTACGAAAACTAGAAAATATGTCGAAATGGGTATGTTTCTTTCAGTAAAATTAGATTAAAATGAAATAAAATTAATATTGTGTGCATTATTAGCTTTAATTCGAATGGATAAGTCGTTTAATTATTTAATCGTTCTATTTGTATTTTTCAGAATAATCCTCAGCTAAATAACCAGTTCCTTTAAAATATGTACATACATATATTTAAACAATATGTTATAATTTCGGCCTATATTGATATATTTCATTAAGTGCTGTAAGTAGTAAAGATAAAAACTTACAAAGAACTGTCAGAGAATCAAATATTTTTCTATTAAATGTCGGGACGTGTATATTGTAAGCGAAATATGGTCTTGTACTCTACAAAACCAAATAAAAAAATATTACATTCAAAACGTCACCGTGTCTTTTTTATAACAACAAAGTGAGTACTTTTTCTCTTCTTCTTTACTATTTGGCCGCACACACAAACACATATGTATATAAAAAATATACATTTAGTGAAAAGAAAAATACCGCTGCCTGCAATATACACTTGCAATGATTTCGATTCATTACATATTTTGTCTTGTTTAATACATACTTTTTTGTTGTACACTTTGTAAAAAAAAAAAAAAAAAAAAAGCAATGTAACAGTCTAACAACACAATTTCACCACCAACACTTTTTACACAAATAAGAAAATCTATGGAAACGAAAAAAAGAGTTACACTTTATTTCAAACAGAATTTATTCGCTGGCGATGACTACTTTCCCGTCTCAACCAGTGTATAACTCAACAATAATGTTGTTTCTTGCTTTTTTTTTTTTTTAATCTGTATATTATGTAGTGTAGACTTTTTTAGATCGGTTGAAATAACCGGTCCGATTGTGGTGAATATTATAGCTACAATGATAATGTTGCTATATGTGGTGGTATTCGCGTATATATGAATGTTGGTGAGTTTGGTGCATGACAAGTCAATTTAAATGCCAGTTGTACTATTACGAGTTGCCACTATTTTGCAATAAAAAATAATAAGTTTGTTTAATTTAATTTAACACTAATCTTTTAAAATATAAGCTTTAACATAAAATCAATTCTAAATAGCGTTAGAAATTTTTTATTAAAATATATTATTCGTTAGTGTTCTGTTTCAAACTCACAATTAGTTAAATACAAGTTTTTAAGGTTGCATATCCAAAGTGTATGTATGTACTTGTTTCAATGCTTTGCACTAGTTTGGGTTTAAATAATGTAACAGCTGAGATTGCAAGTATGTACCAGTAAGCAAAAACTTCAAGATTTATAACAAATGAAATTTTGTAATTGTAACTAAAACAAGAAAAAACGAAAGAAAAGCCTATTCCATTTCATTCGTGTTGAAGATGTTCAAGCAAATAAAAAAACTTTACAAAGAATTATATGGACTCTAAATGCTAAGCATTTGTGCATATAATATTGACAATAAAAATAATGTTTTTAGTACCAAAAATAAAAAAATAGGCTGAGAGATTGCATGATAGCTACCGTTAAAAATGGGCGAAGCATACCGAATTGTCAACATACTGATTTTTGGTAAAATTGAAGGGAAGCTTGGAAGTTAAATAACGCATCGCAGTTGACTCGATCACCGATGTTTTTACATTTACTTTAAGGAATCGTGTTCTATTGTAGTCAAATCATATATAAATTAACAACTTTGGTATTTTATATAAAAACCAGGTAATATTATTTAAAACTCGATATAATAACTTTAAATGAATAAGCGCTTCATATGAATACATGAATCCCGCCCATTTTTAGAGGTAGCTTTAAAACAAACTTTATTTGTAAATGCCAAGTTTACAATCTGAAACATCGTGTAAAATGAACTGTCTAGTCTGGAAAGGACTGAGGGATAATAAATACAAAATTTCACTAAAATGAATGAATTTTTAACATAACTTATTTTAATTTTGTTTAATTCTGATGTTGATTAGGAAATATATTCGCAATTTTCAGTAGTTTCTCAGAAAAGTTAATCTAACGGCTATGCAAAAGATTCGAAAACAACTGTTTACGACATGAGACATTATTTTCCAGCAAATAATCTAGTTCTGTGTGTGAAGTTGACATAAATGGGATGTTCAAACACCTTAAATAAGAAATCCAAGTTGACAAATTTTACTAAAAAAAAAAAATCATTACTGTTATGCTCCGTTAAAACAACTGTTCAATTCATATCATGTGAATCGAATTAAATTTACATAGAAATTTGGTACAAATATCATAACAAAAACTTGTCAAATCAAAAATAGACTGGCAACACTGCCGGCATATGTTGCCTCTGTCAGACATAGGTCGCTCTGTACAAATTTGTCAATACTCAACATGGCTGACAAATTTCTTCCGAGCGGCGTAAATTAACACACACACACAAAGAGGAATAAATATACGAACTGTAACAGTCAGAAGCCACTTTTTGCATTGATTTGTTCAATGCGCCGATAAACGAAAAAAGTGCAGCAGCACCAAAATTCGAAAAAATAATCTGTATGAATTGAAGGAAATCTTAGCATTAAAAAAATTGCACTTGAATATAGCCTTTTTTACTGCATGCAAAAAGAAAGGCAAGTGCTGAAAATTTTTCCACGTATGCCACATAAACAAAAAGAAAAAAAAATAGCACGCAACCACTTGCAAGTGTGTCTATGCATATTGTTCTATACATGGGTCTGTATGAGTGTGCGACGTATTTGTTAAAACGAGACAACACGACTTTTTACACTTGTATGCTGCATAGTTATGCCTTTATATACATATGTGTATGCGTAAGCGTTCCGTTCAGTGAGAAAAATTTTCTATTCCATTTCCTTAGTCTCTTGTTATTGAATTTGACTATTACAGATTTAGCTTTTTTTACCCGTTGCTGTTGTTGCGGATTTGTTGATTAATTGCAAACACTTTCAACATTCAATATTTTGACGTACAGAAAAAAAACACCTAAAACATATTGATTATACACAATACACCACCGAACGAACTGACGAAACAACGAGCGAAAAATAAACTTATGAATGGGAGGCGGCGGCAAATGTTGATTGCTGCTTTCGATTGTAAGGCGTTGCCAGCTCGCCAAGTCACAGTGTTGAAAAAGCGACTGGCAACTCTTCGTGGTGTGAATGCCAAAAATCAAAATATTGTAATGTTGACATGGAATTCATTGTTTATTTGTTTTCTGGCGACAATAAGCGCTATAAAATAAATTTAATTTTAATGATCAACCCTTTCAAAAAAATTTAAAATACATATTATCGAAACATCGTATTTCTTTTAAGAGATATTGCACATAGTGCGTTCCGTATGCTTAAGTGCGTGGTAAGTAGGTATATAGAACTGTGTTTGTGTTTTTTTTCGTATGTATTCATAAAAACTGTTGTAATTCTGCAGTGTCCAGCTAGAAAACCCGAAACCATTATTAGATCGTTCTTCTTGAGTCCGTTGCAAATTTTACCTTGTCTTAACCCGTAACATTTCTCCCAGAAAAACTGTCTGGCTTTTTTTTCTCTTTTTCTGGGATTCTCATTGTACCTGATGTTGCTCCTCTTCTTGCCAATCCATCTCCTTGCTCGTTTCCGGGTATGCCCGCGAAACCGCGTTCTACTATAGAGCAATCTTGATAATTCTTCCTAGGGTTTTTAGTTAAGCTTTTCATTTCAGGACCAGTTTAGACTTGTTTACCTGTGAACTTACTGCTCTAATAGAAGGATGGCTATCGGAGAATATGACAATGTTTTGGTTCTTATACCACCTATTTTGGTTGGATTGGCCAAATCTTTCTATCGCATATCTGACAATTCTTCCTAGGGTTTTTAGTTTAGCTATTCATTTCAGGACCAGTTTAGACTTGTTTACCTGTGAACTAACTGCTCTAATAGAAGGATGGCTATCGGAGAATATGACAATGTTTTGGTTCTTATACTACCTATTTTGGTTGGATTGGTCAAATCTTTCTATAGCATATATATACTTCTGCCTGAAAGATACTGGTAAATTTCCTTAGCGATTCAAAGTACTTAGTGCGAGGGCCGAAAACCTCTGCGTTATTTCCTTCATCTGTTATGGACCCATCTATATACCAGATGATTGTTTTTTAATTTAGTTTTTCCATTTATCTTTAGTGCTGAGCGATACTTTAAATTTTCTGACTAAGGTATTCTTTATACCTAGCTTTTTGATAGAGTTTAATTGTTAATGTGAGCCTCACAACCACTTTTATTTCTTCCTATCGTAACGACGCCTCTGTCCGCCTGTGGTTGACTATGAATATGCAGCGGCATTAGATTTGAAAGTAGGTACCAGGACAGGTCTGCATTGCTTATTTTATAGTTATATAGTTTTAATTATATGCTAATTCGGCCTATCTGACCATTCATATTTCAGGAATACACCCATAATTCTTTTCAGCAATGACTCTGCAAGTCATCATTGCCCTAGTTGCTTTCTTCATTTTATTGTCCACGTAGATCTTGGTCAAAGATTATTTGATCTACTTGGAGAATTCTATCAACGTGCCATTCAGTCATACTCGTTTGAGTAGTTTCAGCTTACACTTCCTCGAAATCGGAGCAATTGTAGTTTTGGCCGGGTAGATACTCAGTCCTACTTTAAAGCACCAAGATCGTGTGATATTGATGCCCAAACTTTTTTCGCAAATACTATCAGCCAATTGGATATGGACGTTGAACGCATTCGATTTATTTCGGTAAATTGTTGACGCGATAACAAAGCGATTGTGCTAGCCCTATCAATTTGAAATAATTTTAAAACAATCCGCAGTAAAAAAAAGATAATGTTTTAAATAATCAGCGGATTTATTTTCAAAAAAATCAATAAGAAACAAATTATAGAGTAAAGCTAATTTATTTAAAATAATAAAACCCATATTGGATGCGTACTAAATTCCATATTAGATGTTGTGTACTAAAGGTGTGTCGGTTGAGCAATAATGTGCCATAATGTAAGATTGGGGTGAACGGTTTTTTATACTGTTTTACCAACATATTTAAGAATTTCTATAGAAACTATTATAAAATGGTTATGGAAAAGTGCTATTTAAATGTTTTAGGTGTATTAGTAAATTAATAGTAATAGTAATTAATAGTGAATATTTTGAAAAACAAAATTATTAGGTCAAAAAACAAATAGTATTTTAAAAAACGAAATTTATTTTATAAAAATTAAATTGAGGATTAATGTTAACTAACTCATTTTCGATGAGTGTTTTAACTTAAAAAATTTTAATAATTAAATTAAAAAAGTAATTTCAGATTTAAATTTACCCGTTCTATTTGATTTGGTGGTATTTTTTCGATAACATTTCAGCGTAGACCGATAAACATAAAATAATCGGTTACCTCTGCGATAATCGAGTGCTGCTTCGATAACCCAAACATAATCGCAGCATACAAATGCAACGCTCTGCTCTGAATATATTGTTTTCATTTTTTTTTTGCCGCAAGCGGGTTTAAAAAATAATAGTAGATATTATTTATAAGATGGCTTTTTAAATTACTCATGTAAACAAATCAATGTAGTGAAAGTGAAAAATCGATACAATATTTTGGGCAAAAATTCCAAACCGCAGGGTGTTTTTTGAAATTATCAGAGTGTACAAAACAATTGTTTTGAATTCAACAAAGTCAAAAGGACAAAAATTATTTTACAAAGCAGTGGAATAGAGTGAATCATTTAAAAGTGCGGAGACAGAGTCCAAAAGTCGCAAGCGACGCCGGCAGTAAGTGAAATATGAGACAAAATAAATAAGCTGTTTAGTGTAATTTAAGAAACAAAACATTTTGTATTTTTTTTTTTTTTTTTTGCATTTCCACACTCCGTCCGGTGGTCCATTTCGACGATGCTATGTATATATAATCCTCTCTATCTTTCTGCACCGTGTCCTGCAAGTGTTTGTGTATTTGTTCGAATGTTCTTATATGTGTGTGCGCGCCGTTTTTGTTGTCTGCGAAAATAATTCACATTTTTGCGTTAGCGTTTAGTTTTATTTGCTTTCAGCGTCGCTGACAACGTCGCGTATATTCATTCCTTTTGGTTTCCTTTTTATGTTGTTTTATTATTTGTCATGTTTTGTTGTTACGCTACGATTCTCTTCGCCGACTCTCTCGGCGATTCGCGCGCGCTCTCATACACTCTCTCCTTAAGTAATAGGGCTGCCAAATTGTTTGGATTTAACATTTTTTCAAAAGTAAAATTTGAATCTTAAGCTTATGTGAATTTGCTAAGCCAAATTTAAATAATAGTTTTGTCGTGTCTATCAATGTCATAAGAATAAGAGGATAGTACGACAGGTTTTAATGAATCCTTTCTTAAAATGGGTATGGAGTCTCTGGTACAGGCGTTCGTTTAGAGTCCCCAATTTTTTTTACCACGCCCACATACGAATAGCTCCTGCGTAAATTCCAAGGACTTTTAGTTTTTGTAAGATGTTTTTTCTAACAGTATAAATACCAAATTGCGTATGGTCCCTCTTACAGAAGAACTTTTTACGTATTTATTAACTATATAAGAGGCATAAAAAGCCTACATTTGGGAATAACACCCAGAACCCAGCATATTCTTTTAAGATTTGGTTTGAACAATTTATTTGGAAATGTATTTTTGCTAAGAAATTCATTCCAAACTCGAACTAAATGTAAACGCATAGGATCTCAAAGACTACTTTATGGTTTTTGTAAGTTAAACTTCTGAATGTATAAATGGAAATGGTCCCGAGGTCGGCTTCAAAGTGTGTTATAAATAGTACTAATAGTAGCTGTACCCAGCCATGTATGTAAAAGCAACATGCTGAGCCGTCCACATAAAACTCGGTATGAAATATTTTCAACTTAATTAACATTTTAGAAACTTTGTAGTGTCACTATTGTATAAATGAAATCTTTTGAAATTTTCGCATTTTGCAAATTGATTCCACTAAAAATTCTGTACACCCTGCAGAAAAAGAAAAACGACTTCCAGAAGGTTATTTTAGTTTGTTTAAATGTTACGAGCGAAGGAAGTATCGGAAAACCCGAAAAGTATATTATAAGTTCATGATCTGTATGACGAGAGTAGTCGATCTAGCCGTATATGTTTGTCGGAGTAGAACAAATTTAAATAAACTAAAACTTACCGTATTTATCTCTTTAAGTATAACCCTTCACAGCCGCAGTGGTAAAAAAAAATAGATACTTCTATTGAAATTTGTATGGTATATTCTATAGTATATGTGTATATTCTTAGCCTATTTTGTAAAACAGTTTGTAGAACAGAGAATTGGAGTAAAATGAAAGACTACTTTTAAAAATGTGTTGTGTGCAGGGTGTAAAATAGGCGACCATGCCGATTGTAGCTCATTTATTTTAATTTGTACACGTACATATGCATGTGTGTATGCAGCACTAAGTTTTGTCCTTTTTTTTTAAATCTTTTCAATTCTCGCTCTTCGTTTGCTGCCGGATCTTATATTTTTTGTTTTTATTGCGCTGCGTGAGTTCGCTTGATGTTTTTTTTACTTTCATGAAAATTTATTTTTATACAGTATTGGCAACATAGCGCCATCTTTGCAGCACTTCCTTCGATGCCAAATCTCACTCGCCGTTTTACACAATGTTGTCTGCATTGTACGTTAACCAATGTTGCTGTTGTACTGGCATCTTGTTCATGCTCTCTCTACTCTCTCACGAGCGTGGTATGTCTCTTTATATTTGTTGTTGCGTTTAAGTCGCTGCTGTGTTTTTGCACACCCCAGAAACATTTGCTTGTAATTTACTCTTGTTTTCTTTGTTGGTTTCTTAATAATGTTGCCAGACAGCATCTTGACTCTCATGTGATGTTATATGCATTTATATCCTGTTCAAAAATGTGCTCTTAAAGTTAGAAGTCATCTATATCCATATATATAATAAAATAGTAGAATACTTTTGGATTATTTATTTCTACTCCCTTCACGCCTAAATCGCTAAACCAATTTATATAAATTTTTGTATAGAATTAGATGGAACGTTGGTAAAGATATATAACCGATAAAATAATTTGTCATATCTTTCAGTTCTTCATCTTCATTCATCCGTATGATGTACAGAGATGAAATTTGGTATAATTGTAAATGGGATCGCGGGAAGACTTCCAATTAAGTTTGTTCAAAACTGGATTGGATGGTCCGCCCTTACATATAAGCGATATACAAAACTTATCATATCTTGGTATACATATAAATTAGAATCGGGAAATGTATGCCTATTAATTTTGGTCCGAGTCCGAATTGCATCAATAAAATTATTCAAATCTTTGCATTCATTTGAGGTACAGCGATGAAATCTGGTATACATGGTAATGGGATAGGGAGATGTAAGATCCATTTACAAGTATGAACTCGTGCGAGGAAGGTGGACGGGGTTCAGCTAGTTCATGTACAGTAATATATAAAGTATCGAAGGCGTCAACAAAATTTTTATCACGCTGGATCCTATGAAAGCCTAAATAGGGCAGAATTTTCAGAACTAGGTTATAACCGCAATAACAAAGTTTTTTCTGATCCAATTCAGACGTTTCTTACACCATAAAAATTTTGTAAAATGTACACTCAAAAAATGATAAAATATATCCATTGAATCATACCAGTCCAGAAGTATGAGGTATTGAAGCTCGTGGACAACCTAGAAAAATACAATGAAAATTAGTCAACCAATTCAAAAACCTTATTTTTTTAAGTTTTTGACCAGTTAATTAAATAGTTTGTGTTTGGTTGAATCGACTACAATGGGGAAACGGCTTACAAATTTTTAACATGTGATTTATCTTATTGCAATATATATACTACTAGACTAAAATATATTTCGAAAAATACATTTTAGCGAATTGCCACAAGATACAAGTTTTGTGTTTACAAAATTGATATTAGTAGTTTAATGAGTTTTTGATAAGCTTTTGTCACCTGATTTTACATCGTCAATTGATTCTTTTGCTTGATTTTACTAACTCACTTCCGTAATTGTGTTCTGGAGCCTTGATATACATGTAAAGCATTCATCCATTAGAAACCACCATGCAAAATTTTAAGTTGCTATAAACTGAAGCAACGATTTTTTTATACCTTAAGGAAATAATGGGTGGATAGTTTTTATGACTTTTAACCGACAAGGTGAACATGCCATGTCAATATTCCTACTTTAATTGACTACAATAAAAAAATACTATGCACGTTGTTTCAACTTAGATATCGTAGAGCTTGTTGCCCAGACAGACGAACCTAACTAGACGACTTATCTCGTGATCAAAAGTATATGAATGAATATTCTTATAAGGGTCTACTTTAGAACATTACTCTCTGAAAAAGTGGTACGGTATAAAAATTGCAACAAATGCAAATTTTACTATGGAAACAGCTTCAGTAACAGTTTTTGGTGGAACTTGGTTTGAAGTATGATTTCGATTGTCAGTCTGGCAATATTGCATCCTTGCTACCAAATGCGCGCGCTCTGTTTGCCTCTGGCCTTTTCTCTCTTTCTCTCTCTATCTGTTTCCTTGCATGGCTTCCTCTTTCCCCCTTTGTTAAACGCAACATGTCCACAAACATTGTTCTTTTGCGCTCTCGTGCGCAATTAAACTTCCTCTCACGGTAGTTTGCACTCTGTGTTTTGGTTTTCTTGTTGTTTTTTCCATTTCTCTCTTACTGTGTTATTGTTGTTGCTGCGGCTGCCGTTTTCTTATTCGAAAAAGCTAAAGTAACGTGCTCAAAATTGCTCTGCAGCATATTCGCTTCTACTGTTGTTGGTGCTCCTCTTGTTTTTTATGTGTTTGTTGTTGTTTTTGCTGTTCTTCTGGTTCCCGTATTGTTGTTGTTTTTTTGTTGTTGCTTTTTTTACTTGATTTTATTACTTTTTTCAGTATAATTCTTTGTCTTTTGGCGTTTGTTTAATGCAAAAAAAAAAAAAAAAATAAAAAAAAACGAGACAAAAAGGAAGAACTACATTTTTAAGCGTCGTCGTTGTCGTCTCGCAACAGGAGAGTAGAGAGAGACAAGAGCCTGCTGTACAAAATTGTATTTCTTACTATGGCGAAGAAAATACCAATAGGCGGAATATATTTTAAACGTTTTAACTAGTTAATGTAATATGTTGCGAAACAGAATAAAACAAAAATATCATATTTTCGTGAATTAAACTCTCGGTGAGTTGTATAAAGCGAGTGGCTAGTGCTTACATTTTTTAAGAAGTTTTGTTTAGGTTGTGGAAAAAATTATTTAGCTCCTTGCGTCTTGCTAATTTATTTTTTTTGTTGGGTGAATTCGATTTTGTGTATAATATAATTAAATGTCCTTGAAGTGTTTCCTTGTTGGAATTGATGCACAAGAAAGTAACAAAAATGTAGGATTCGCTAAAAATCACGCCAAAGGCGCCAAGAGAGAAAAAATAAAGGTTTAGAAAACAATAATAAAACCATGCTATTATTTATATTCTATATAATGTATGACTTACATTAATAATTATAGTCTTACATACTTACATATATATGTAATATGCATAACCCCTTCGAATAATGAAAAAAAAAAACAGATAACTTTTGCAATCAAATATTGTACTGTTATATCAATCTGAATCAATTACTGTTCATTATATTAAACCATTACCATTTTATCAATCTAAATCCTTTAATTTTGGTGTAAAACCTTTATTCGCTATCCCTTTGAACATCATGCTCTTAAGTACTTGCACAATAAAAAAATATGCTCTTATGTGCATGCCTTATTTTTGATACGCGCTAATTTTTATCCTCTGTCTATTCATTTCTTTTTATTTTAATATATCGAAAAAGAAGCGCTTTATTTCATGATCTTTAAAAAGTTTAAACACAACAAAAATCATTGAAAGATATAAAAACTTAAGCAATATCTACTAATTCTTGTACAATTTTAAGAATTAAAAAAGAAAAAAAAAACTTCTTAAACAAAAATGTTGTCTTCATCGTTGCTCCATGTTGTGTTGTTGATTTTGTCGGATAATATGACATAGTTAAATACTATTTTTCTGTGAGAAATTTAATAGTGAAGCTATATTTTGACAAAATCTACATTGCAATCTCCTTTGAGAACTACAGGGATTTTTTCTGAACCAAATTTAAGAATTTTAGTTACTTCAAATGAATATAAAGAGTGTAAAATGTTCCTCTTGATTTTCAGCTACAGCTGACAAAACTTGGTTTTAATTTTTAAAAAATATTTTTTAGTAGCACAAAAGAAACGAAAGAACGGTACAGCTATTTATCATATTCCTTTCTCTCTCACCTTTCTCGCGATCTAACGCTCTCATCGGTTGCAAGGGAGAATATATCACTGGATTGTAATAATTTCTCCACGGTCTCGTCGGTTGCAAGAGAGAATATATCACTGGAATGTAATTATTTCACCATGCTTATTTTATCATTGTTATTTCACCATACACAAAACCAAACATCAGCAACAACAACAATAGCAGCTCTCTCTTGATCATGAATAATCATTCATTCTCTATGCTTCAGACTCACAAGCCAATGCTATTTCCCTTTAGAATTCCAATTCACCATTGTTATTTCACCATGCACTAAAACAAACAGCAGCAACAACAACAATAGCAGCTCTTTCTTACTCATTCATAAACACTCATTCTCTATGCTTCAGACTCACAAGCCTATGCTTCTACACTCTTGAATTCCGTTTCTCTTTGCACACCAAAGAAGCTAAAAATGTACCATACACACACGCGCTCTCCCCAATCTTTAAAAGATGTATGGCTTGCATGCGAGCATTTCCCCTTCTCTTTCACTATCACTGTATCGACCTCAAGAAAAGAGCGTAAAGATAAGAGAAATGAAAATTCGCAAACTTAAAGTCTAGCTCTTATAGTTGGTGAGATCACGTTGTTCATATGAGATACCTTGTACCCGTATTGATCAGTGTGAGATATTTTATTGGTATTACCATAAGAAATACCATTTTTTTTGTTTCAAGCTAAGTTAAACCACAAAAAAAAGTTTTTCTTTTATAAATTGGGAGAGATTTGTATGTAAGGTAGCCCTTTCATTGACCCGATATGGAACTATAGGAATATTTCATTAGAATTTAAGAAAAAAAAACAAGAAACTATTTTTTTTAAACTCAGAATGGATAGGATGGTTTTTGTTGGGTACCACCCACTAAATAAAGGAGTAAGTACGTATATTAAAACCTACCTATCTGAAGAAGACTTAAAATATCCAAAGTTGAAGGCTCTAAGTTATTGTTGCCAGACAGATGGACATGTCTATATCGACTTGACATGTTTTTGGAGACGTCCACTTTTTTTTAGTCCGATTCGGTTTCTAATCGAATATTTTATTAGGATTGATGCAAAATATACCGAAATCTTTTTCATATTGGAAGTGACATAGGGTTCAATGTTTATACATTTTTCGAACGACTTGTAGCCTAAACGGATTAATGGATTTTGACATATAAGGTATCGTTAGATTTATCTTTACAGTGATAGTCACGTAGACATGCCAGATTTTTGCTTGTTACATACTCCTAATATTTCCCGCATAGGTTCAAATAGCATCACTATAATTTGTAGCCCCATAAAGATAATGTATAAAAATATTTTAAAATTATTCTAATTCTTTACAGTCTTAAGCAAAGTAGAGAGAGAGAGATAGATATCGTGTGAGCAGGACAAAAATAATTAAAATTATATACTATATACATTTTTGGAACAAATTGGTTGATTTTAAAACCATTTAAGCCAATAATTGTTTTTGTTCTGGTACACAATTTTCAAACCATTTATATTAATCAATTCGAATACACACAGATGCGTATTTGCCTTTTTTATTATAAAAAAATTAAGCCTATCATGATACTAAAACTTATTTTCCCCTGTACCCTTTGTTTTAGTGCCAATCTCATCCAATTTTCGTTAAGCAGTTCATTCAGGAAATTTTGACACTATTTTGTTTTAATTACGTTGCTTAGCTAGTAAAGCATTGTTAACAGTTTTATGCGATAATCTATGTTCGTATGAACAACGAGTTCTTGGAGACTATAAGAGATACAGCCTTCAAGTTTCGATATTCACTCATATATTCCGTCTTCAGATAACTTATACAATGAATGCGTTGCTGTGAATTTAGTTTGAAACGCCAGATTTCATTGCAAATAAAATATTCCGTATAGTTCCAGATCAGACTACTAGTGGGGTTAGTCTCTATACAAATGTGTAAGCTCTTATCTGGGTTGTTGTACGAAAACTTAGTGAATATTATATTGATTTAAATAAAATACCACAGATAGAAATTTAATCTTGCAAATTTTGGGTCGTAGTGCCTGCTTCTACAATGTCTTGTAACTTAAGAAAGAAAAGTTTTCCCATTTTCTACTACTACAACTTTTTTTAAGGCTATTTAGAAAAAAATTCATAATGTCGCATTTCGTTAAAAATCAATCAAGTTTTTTCAGAAATAAACTAATTTTATTTAAGAAGTACGTAGAGATTTCCAAAACACCCATTGTCAAAAAAATTTAAATCTAAGTTATGCCTTCTTTAATATAGACATATCCCGTTGAGGCATAGAGCTTTGACCACCTATAACTAGGAAACCCTTCAAGAAGTTACTGCAATAAAACTTATACTTAATCTTCAGCACCACATATACTTCAAATTTTAAAACCTTGGGTTTATCTGAATACTTTTATTTTTTAATGTATGTATGTATCCAATAGACAGCCAAATAATCCCCACTTTTCCATGGATCTTGCTTCTCCTAATTCCATTAACATGTATTCCAAATATCATCTCTGTTCCTCAAATAGATGGAAAGATATGACAAATTTGTTTATCGCTTATATTGGTGGTAGGGCATCGCCGCAACCGATTTTAGCAAAAAGTGACCAATGTTCTTTTCCAACGTCCTTCTTTGTTGAGTTGAACTATAACTTCTACTTATATTTGAACTTCGTGGCGGTAATATAACATATCAAAATATGTATATGTCATCTCAAAAATTTTATGTTATTAAATAGGTTTTCCCTTAAACAAATAAACCCAAAAACATACGGTCAGTTTACTGGAATACATATTTGTTAAATCATGTAAATGCTTGTGTAGTTCATTTTGCCATTTTGGCTAGAGTTGTCCATAGTCCAGATTTTGGAATCGCTCACAGTCAACTTTGACTTCTTCATATTGCAATGATTTCTTTACTATTATGCGTGATTATGTCTGGTAGCTTTTGATCACTTTCACGATAAAATCATTTTTCTGTAAGATTACAGCAAATACCAAAAAATCATGTTGCCGCCTAAATTTCCAAAATTTTTGTATGGAACAGTTCTTCTGTTGCCGAAGTAAAATGATTGCGAATATCGACAAATCTCTACGCTTATTTCTTGTAACATTTTAAATTAATTGTTCCTAGAAACTCATTTGGTGTGGCACATCCTTACATATGCACTTACACACATATTTTTTAATAAACATTTTTATATGAAAGGTTTAAAATGTACATTAAAAAAAAACAACACAAAAATCTAAGCACAATACTATTCACTTCTCTTTTTTTTTAGTATTGTTGAGGATTGGGCTTCCACTGGAACACTGCACCCTACATGGCTACAAAATAATATAACTTAAACTTCCATGCGAGCAACCAACGACAAAATGAAATAAACGACTAAGACGAGATCGAAAGAGCGGTTAAAAAAAAAGGGAATCGAAAACGGAAAATAGTAGAAATCGAAAATACTTAATGCACGGTTCGTTGTGGATGCTCGAAGAATAAATTTTTCTGTTCGTGTATATTGTACAATCAAAAGCTGAGGTACACAACAACTCTCACATCGAATTCCAACTCAACACCATTGCGACTTCAAGTGTTATCTGTGCCAACTACACGCCACAATGACTGCGGCACAACACCAAGAATTCTGCGTGCGCTGGAACAGTCATTTAGGTAGCATCGGCGCTGCCTTTCCGCAGTTGCTTGCTGGGCAACGTTTTGTTGATGTGACACTAGCCTGCGAGGGACATCAAGTGCACTGTCATAGGTTGGTACTAGCCGCATGCTCCTCCTATTTCGACAGTATTCTCGCTGAGAATCCATGCAAACATCCTGTTATTATATTGCCTAGCGAAATAAAACTTTGGGAGATACAGGCACTTGTCGACTTTATGTACAAGGGTGAGGTAAATGTGACGCAGGCCGGACTTGGGCAGCTGCTGCGTTGTGCAGAGCAATTACGTATACGTGGGCTGTACGGATCGGATGCGGCGATAAATTACAATCAGCTGAAGGCTATGAAACATGAGGCGGAAGTGGCAAACATAGCCACAGCAACAAGTATAGCAGCAGCGGCAAACATAGCTGCTGCGGCAAATATAGCAGCATCGGCGACTGTGAATAAACAGCAACCGGTGCAACAACAGACACAACCGCAGCATCGTCATCAGCAGCAGCACCAAAATCAACAGATGGACAGTACTGAGACGGATGATACGACGGCAACTAATTCGACAACGTCAACGTCAAGTAATGCAACGATGACGACAACGGCAGCATTAGCAGTAGCGGCACAAGCATCAACAGTAAGCGTGATACAACAACAGCAGAATCGTCTGGCACGGCAACAACAAATTCTGGTGCAGAAGGAACAACAGCAACAACATCAGCAGCAGCAACAGTTGATCAAACAACAAACAAACCAAACCAACGGTAACTTACAGCAAAAACAACAACAGCAGCAACAGCAACAGCAACAATTGCAACAAATGCTACAGCAACAGCAAAAACAACAGCAGGAACAACTTCAGCAACAACAACAAACTAGCGCAACTGCTTCCAATAACTCGAACGAAGACGACTCCGCCGATGATTCAACAAATAACTGGCATAATGCCGCATATTGCGGCAACAGTGGAGAAGCGTACGCCGAGGATTATAAAATGACACCTCAAATGCTGCATCATCATATCGACTCGACTATTGAAGAAGATCACAATTACGTTGCAGCACATGATGAGGAAGATGACAGTAGCTTTGGCGGTGAACATGAAACATCGGCAAACTCATCATCTGCATCAACGACAGCAGCAGCTTTATTGCACAATTCATCGCTAATGGACAATGCTTCAACGTTCAAACGTGTACGACGTTCCGAAGCATCTTTAGCACAAGCTGCCAAGTGTGTGTCGAAGGGTGAAACATTTCAAACCGTTAGCAATATGTTTAACATACCCGTCTCAACAATACGGTTTTATATGGCACGTAAGGGCATACTGCCGAAACGTAAACGCGGCCGTGGCGCCTCTAATTCAACAACTACAACAGCAGCAGCAATGGCTAGTGCGCTAGCCGGTGCGCATGGCGGTCAACTTTTAATGCAGCATCAGCTGGGACTTGACTCCTCCGCGCCAACAATGACGACTACTGCAACAGCAACAAGTATATCGGCGGCACATATTAAACATAGTGCCGGCAGCAGTAGACCGCATTCACCAATGGATGTTGCGACAGCGGCGGGTGTACCCTTTCATTTGCTCAGCGAATCGGCGGCCTTTAAGTTAACAGAACAACAGGCGGCGAATATGATTTAAGAAGTTATGTTTTTGTGGGCAGCTAAAATACGATTTTCAGTTTGCTGCAGCTGCTACTGTGGTTCTTGTTGCTGTAGATACATTTTTTTTATCAGTACAACTACTAATTATAAGTAGTAGTGGATCTGTTGAGTAACACAAAGCTAACAAACACACACACAGAAAAACAGAGTGAGCCAAAATTTAAAAAATTCTTAATAGTATCTAGAAAGCGTGGTGCGGTGTTAGAAATCGCCGATATTGCAGACGAAAATTGTTTTATTGGCAATCGAGAATTTTAAAATTAAATTATTTTATTGTAAATTTTTCAAACCATTCACACATTGTACGAAATGATTGTATGTCTGAAAGTTTATAATACATTTAAGGAGACATCGTAAAACCCCTGAAGAATATATGTTTTTGATCAGTTCGACAAGACGAGTCGATTAAGCCATTTCCGTCTGTCTGTCTGATGCTGCAGGCAAAGTATTAAATTGTCATGCCACGCTTACGTTTTAAAACTATCCCATACAAATCCAGCAACCACTTTTATGTTTTTCTATAAAATTTTTTTGATTTAATTCAATGTCAGCTCAAAATTCAATATAGGGTGCTTTATGTGCACTGTTGCTTCAGTTGCATTTACTAATGGACCTGTACACCTATTTTTGGGTTGTCATACATACAAAGTCACCGCACAATTTTTGGTTTTTATATCAAAAAACAAATTTTTTATAAATCAATATTACCTTAAAATTCGATCTGGTAGCTTCTAATGCACATCCACTTCACAAACATACATTTATTACTTGTCTTGCTCATTTTTTGGGGAAGACCCCATAAAAAGCCCACAACCCAAGTTTACGGGTTAAAATAATTTTGTGTGAATGGTATTAGAGTTTCGGTTCATCCGATGCTACCGTTTTAAGTGTTTTTTTTTTATTTAATTTTTTTTTTTTTTTTAATTTAATTTTTTTTTGTTGTTTCAACAAAGACATAAATTCAAGATTATTCAAAGATACTCCTATTCGCATGGGAGTATATTGTATTTATATATGTATAAATATTAGTGTATATTTATATATACGTTTTATGCACCACCAATTAGCTGTGTAAGTTTTACGCTCGATTAAGTTAACTAAATTTAAATGCGCATTATTTTTAAATAATTTTTTTTTTTTTTTTGCTATAATTGTATAGAAAGCGCACAAATTGCATTAGATTATATTTAAGATGATTTTACGCAACGTATTGAACTATTTGTATACAATCAATTGGCTTCAAATGTCGCAAATTACCAATCAATTGGATCTGTTAACTACCTGTCTGTTCGTCTGCGTTATGATATGGATTTAATAGTTTACTTTTAAATGAGGTTTGCCTACGAGTAAACTTCCTTCCTTCTTGCCCATGAAAACAAGATCTTTTGTTTTCTTAATTTCCCATTCCATTGCTTTGGTAGTGATATAGGTAAAAAGTGGGTTCCCCGTTCCATATATTTAATTACATATTTATTTAAATTTTAACAATGTATTTCAAACAATGTCTTGCACAAGGATTTAAAATTTATTTTTATCTGTTTATTTATTTAATTTTATTATCGAATTTATTGATGTGGGAAGCTGGCACACAGGACAGTTCAAAGCATCTTTCTTTATTTTTCATCTTGTCATAAATTTTGGCGTAATTTAAGAAATATTTTTAGCTACCACTTAGATTGCAATCATCATGGCAGGCGGGCATGGTTTGATCTAATCGATTAGTTTTGTTAAGCTGTTCCAAAAATATTTATATGTATTTTATTAGCTCTTCAACGTCTTCTTTTATGGGTTACAAACTTTGTGTCAACATTAATATACTATTAAAACTAAGTGTGAAAGTATAATAATATATAAATGTGCGATTTCACGCCCCTATGCTCCTGATGTCAGGGGTATTACATGTCACAGTAATATATGAAAAATCGGTAGAGTAGCACATTCAAAATTCTCGATTGAAATGGGTTGTTATTTTATTTCATTAAGTTTTTTGAATGGGTTACTCTACTCAAAATATTCACGAAAGATTACTGCGATTCAATGGGGGAAAGTGTTAGTTATTCATCCGATTGCTTTTAAATTCGGATTTGTATACTCTACGATTTCGGTAACTGATACCCCAAGAGAGAAACGGGAATAAAAATTTACATTCAAACATCTTCAAACTTATTTTGTGTATGATAAAAAGAAGACGTTAAGGAGATTGTGCATAAATTCAACTGTATTGCCTGAAAAAAAAAAAGAAATGTCTATATGCAGATCAAGTTACAATGAGAAAGGGACATTTAAGCAGTATATGAAGGTCTAGATAGAAGTAAACTTTTAGAGTTAGATAGCCACTACGTTACCGAAGAACGTCTAAAATTTTATAAAATATTAGCGGGCCCGGCTTGCACTGCTATGTCTTTGTCTTCCTTTTGTATACGTGAGCCATCACCGAGAATGAAATTTTTTTAAGAAAAATTTTTTAATATTTAATTTTACTCATATGACACGATGTAACAACATGTATCTAGTGACACTACAATAATACATAACCTTTAGCCGCCTATGGGTTTGATTTTAAAGAAAGTAAAGATTTATAGCCCAGCATGCTTCCCTCAACAGCTCCCTTTGATTAACACACTTGCTTTCCCTCGCATCATAACCGCATATATGTGCTTCTATTTAAAAAAAATTTCCCTATCGCTCTCACTTACTCATCACACACTCCCTCCTGGCCGCTCCACTTCCCGTGATACACCTCTAAGACAAGCACTTACATACCGAAACCTAACGCATAAATATTATTCAGGAGACTGATATGATACTCATATAAAGTATGTTAAAACTATTTAAGAATTATCTGCATTATTGTGAGAATTATGTCAATTATAATTCTCATTATGTTTTATAAATTCTGGATTGCGATTTTCTCTTGTCTTTATATTTAATAATATTAATAAAATGCCTAGTATGGGTATTGTTCCTACATTAGACTGATTCGCCGATTCTTCAATGGTCTATTAGTCGGCTAATTATTTTCTTCAGATGCCGCAATGTCCCGTCATAAACAATAAAAATAACATGCCCTTTTTTTTATTAGTCAGTTTAGGGATAATATCGCATTAATGACTATCTGGCAATATACCCGCTGCATTTAATTTAATTATTACTTATTGGAATTGCATATTATCAAACAATAACAAAAAAGTGCCATTGAGGAAGACAAATTGATTAAATTATAATGCGTCGGCTAAGGAATTCATGGGTTTGCTCCAGCCTAAACGATTCCAATGCCACTCTTATTGGTGTTTAATTACGTTAAATTTTGTAAGCGGCGGAATTCAGATGTTAACCAACTCAGAAAATTTTAATCTCCATTTGAGCGAAAACTTACATTAGACGAAGTAGTTGCGCAATATAGCATTAAATTAGTGATATTTTTTTACTTAAGTTACAAATATTTGTTGTTGCATTTATCATTTAACAAAATTAAAAAAGAAACAAATGCACCGCAGTAGCAAAAAGATCAATAAAAAAAGTCATTTAGGTTTTATACTTTAAAAAAAGACAAATATTTTTAATAGAATAAGAAGTATGTTTAGCAATGCTCGCTTTAAAGCCTAAGAGAAAAAAATTTAGAAATCTGTTAATGAAAAATTGGCAACAGACATGTTTAGGCGTCATAAAATTATTTCTGTTATACAAACATCCTATTTATTTAGTTCGAAAAAGAGATGCAAGCATTATTTAATAATTTATTAGATTAAAATTTTATTATTTAAAAATAATCTACTAATTTGCCATAATTTAAATAAAAATAAATTTATACCTATTTATATAAATTTAGTTAGTATTTATTAAAGTTTGTAAAATGAAGTCAGCCATAAAACAAAAACTAGCACCACAACAACAGCAACAAACAATATACATATACAAAAAATTAACTTCGGTGTATACGAAGCTTTAATACTCTTCACACACATTAAAAGAAAAAAGCAACTGGTTGTTAAAGCATTTTCTACTATAGTGTTCCGATTAAGAAAAGTTTGTATTTATTTAAACTACCACTTTCTAGCTATTAGATAGTATGGCGGCTTACGTTATAGCCTATCCATTTTCTGACCGAAAACACTTTTTAATACTATTCATACCGAATGTTGTAAAGAGTATCAAAATAACAAAAAATAACCGTTCAAGTTACAAATAAAGTGAAACGAAACATAACCTTAAAAACTAAAAAACAAATACCTCGAATACAAAACACAGCAAGAGCAAATGAATAAAACCTAAGGAAGAGTCATTTGTTTAAATTATTATAAATGTAATTAATTTATTATAATGTATTATTTTTACTTCTCTTGTGCGTATAAAGATGAAATGAAAGCAATATATTTAAATGGAAATTAGTTTTATATGTAAAATGAATGCACTATTTATTACAATGTTAATAATATTATTCATTGTAGCTTTCAAATTTTATTAAAAAAAAATATATACATATTTCAACATCGAAGTTGTCATACCATTTACTCGAGATGTAAAGCAATATCAGTCTGTATAATATTTATATTTTATAGTAACTCGATCTTAACAAAAGCTTAATTGCATTTTAAGTAATTTTTCTACCACATCTTTCGTTAGCTTGAATAGTTTAAAAGCTGCAAACAAGCTTCTTTAAAGTCCTGTTCAGATTATTACAGATGTTTAAATGTAATTCTCATCAATTTTGGCAGTCACTTCTAGTTTTAAATTTATAGATATTTTTTAAACTATTTCAATACAATGTTATCAAAGTGCCACAAATGCTAGTCTGAACACGGCTTAAGAGATTGCGCTATAGTGGATAAATTGGACAAATTACCTGATGCAGTCTTTATACCAAACTCACACAGTAATTAACAAGAATCAGAGGAATAGATAAGTTGACTCAAAATATTCGTATTGCAATTATTTTACTATGTGTTAATGCGCCACAAACTTTTAAATAAACTGGTAATACTCGATTTCTTGTGAGGGATTTACAAATGTAAAAAACTATCCCTTATCTATGTTACATATTTTTCAGCAAAGACTTTTTATTTACTTATACAAAGTAATTTAAATATTGATTACTGAAACGCAAGATAATATTAATAATAATAAAATAAATTATTAAAATAGAAGAAAACAACACAAAAAATGTGAGTATATAATAGATAATAATATACAATAAAGCATGACAACCCTATGGAGAGTTAAAATATACATAAAAGTAATATATATTCTAAAAATCGAAAATCGCTAGTAATGTTATTGTCCCAGAATAAATTGTGTATAATATTGAAGAGCAAAAGAATAAAAATGATATTTTAAATAAAAAGCCAATATAAAACTTACTAAATACCTTATATATCAAAGACGAATTTAATTCAACCAAGCTTATGAACTAAAAGAAATTAAATGTGTTCTAATGTGTATAAACTCGTATATACACACTTGCGGATCCCCCTAGGGCTCCCTGTGGGGGCTCCGCAAGAATTAAAAAAAAAAATAGTATGCCGAGCAGTACACGCGGAGTATATAGCAATTTCTGATCAAGACGGTAATTCAAATACGAGGAAAAGGAAGTTTAATGAGTCATATATCAATTTCGGATTTGTGGTTTCCAACGGCTCACCACTCTGCAAGTTGTGTAGTAAACTGCTTCCTAATAGTTCCATGCTACCTGCCAAGTTACGCCGACATTTAGAAACTGTACGCCCCGAGTTTAAAGACATGAATGAAGAATTTTTTGTACGTATAAAAGAACAGTTATTGGAAAGTCAAAAAACTATAATACATACATTCCAAACTGTCAATGAAAAGGTCACGGAGACATCGTATTTAGTTAGCTTTTGTATTGCACAATCAGGTGCAGCGCACACTGTCGCCGAGAATTTAATAAAACCATGTGTGTTAGACGTAACGAAATGTATGCTCGATAATAAATCTGCAAAACATCTTTCTACTGTGTCGCTTTCAAATGATACTGTTCATGATCTGGCAAGCTTCATCTAACTAGAACTAGGTAAAACAGCAGGAGCAGTGCCTCGAATAAAAAATAAATAAATAAAATAAATAAGATTATGGCAGCAAACATAAAACACTGCTGTAATTTGAAAGCCTGTTTGTGTGATAAAACTTGGTTGTTTCGACTGTCTTTTATTGCGGATATCTTTCAAAAACTGAACGAATTAAAAATAAAGCGTTACGTCACTCAGTGAGTTTGATGTATTTGAAGAATTGGTCCAATATCTCACTGCGATGCGCGCATCTTTTGAGACTTATTTTCTCGAAGAACAGAATACAAAAATGAAAATGAACTCATTGATTCATAATCCTATTTTACGCAACTTGCAGAAGCCCGAAAGTATATCAAACGTGATATATGAATCTTTTTTAGAAATGGCATCGAACAAGTATGGAGTCACTGTTCAAAACGACGCCTCTCAACGATTTTTGGTGCAGAGTCTGTGATAAATATCCAATGCTCGCCAAAATGGCTCTGAATGTATTTCTCCCGTTCCCAACCACATTCTTGTGAGAATCAGGACTCTCAACCTATGCAGCTACAATCACAAAAAAACTGATATGTGACTTCAACTCTCTTCTATCAAACCTGATATGAACCAATTGATGAATAATAAAAAACAGTTTCCCATTAGATTAGTTTAAATAAGTAATTGTTAATAAAGAATGCACATAAAGACATTTTTGTTTTATTGTAGGGTTACGTCAAGTATTGCGTTTTCCGGTTCTGTCACCAAAAAAGTTTGAGAACCGCTGCTCTAGATGAACCTAGAAACAGTCTTTACTGCTTCGCAACATCATTGGAACTCTTTTTATTTACAGTTTGTATCTACTTAAATACTATTTTGAAATGTACATTCATATTTGAATGTTTATATATAAAATGAGTTCATATAGGATATAAATTGTATATTCGAAATATGTACGCTGAAAAGGTCGTCCTGTCATTGTCACCAACACATAATTTATGGATGATCGTAAAATCAACGAACTCGACGATCACAGATAAACGTACCCATATTATCGTATAAGCAGCGTGTAGTTTATGTTTGAGTTGATTGTAAGAAGCTGAGGTGGTCATTTTGTACTTGATAACCACACAAGCAGCATGTAAACTTATGTTTGAACATTCTGTGAGAAGATGATGTGTTCTGTTTGTAAAGGCAGCGGGAACAATATGTTTAAATAATTATTTTCTTCAAAGTTCAACATTTTTTCTTGCGGTCGGGTTTTGGTTTACTTTTTAAAAATTATTTCTTATTCTATTTAGTTACTTTTCGACTTATCTCCCTTTCATAACTCTGCAATTCTAAGATAACAGATTTCATAGGAAATCATTTTAAATATGATGAATTTTTACTAGAAGTGACAGCGAACTCAAAAATTTTAAATAAATTTGATTCTTGAAAGATATTGGGACCATATTCGTCTCTTCTCTACTCCAATGACAATGCAATGTTGTTGAGACATGATGTGTTGTTGCTGAACCAATGTTTATTGTTAAATTTTGGGGTTATATGTTCTGATAACTTTCGTTTGAAACATAATTTCGCGGAGCTCTCGGTTTCGTTTGAAAGCTGAATTCAATAGAAAAACAACCTCGAAAAAACGCACCCATTTACACTTCGCTGTAAAGAATTGAAGCAATACACAAGTTTATTATTTTATTTATGTGTTGTTTATTCTTTCAATGGTTCTCACTGACCATTTGAATTGAAAACTAATCACTTGTGAGATTTTATTACGAAATGAATGGTAATAAGTGAAAAACAATTAAGTGGAAATTCTTCAAAAAATGTTTGTTGATTTAAGTTTAGCTGGGAACACCAAATTTCATGAATCTCATATAAACTGTAATAAAATATTGCACACGGATTCATACACGTATATATCCATGAATATATACGATTCGGTTAGTCATCCCACTGAAAAAAAGAAAAACCGAAAAATTGGATGTCATTTCCTTATATGGGTACTTTTCTGATTACCCCTAGGCTCTTTAATTGTTTTCTCTCGCAAATCAAGGAGCTGAAACACCGCCAAATCCAAAAAAAAAACCTGTTAAAATTAAATTAAAATAGAATAAAAATTAAAATTAACCTTTTACTACTTGAACTTGACTTGTCATTTTGTGGCCGAACTAGCTAGCTCAATTGATAATGTAGCTGCTGTTCGATAAGCTATAAAGGAGCACGCAATATTGTTTTTAAAATAACACTGTGTACATTCGCCTTCATAAATTCATTTGCAGTGCGTAGCCAAGCACTTTATTGATTGAAACCATACTATCGTTTTCATAACAATCGAATGTTTGCACTATCGGTAGTGTTCCAGCTCTAGTTGCAGTATAGAAACACGCAAACAGTACTACAAAAATTAAATCAGCTGATGGCATTTTACAGAACTAGTGTCAAGTTCAATTAACTGTGTATTTCAACCAAATAACGCTGCTTCAAAGTGAACCCAATAAAAAGAAATATGTTACGAAACAGCGTATCGCTGCATCGTCTGCTGCCCACCGGTACCACAACCGCAGCACAGCAGTGCTGTACGAAGAGCACAAGCAGTGTATCGCGTCAGGGCAAAATTATGAGCAAGCTATTTGGTCATCGAGTAACAGGCAGCAAAAAACGTTGGTATCCCGAATCTGGTAGCAATCTTCAAGCGGCTAGTGTAGTCTTTCAGGGCTCCCAATTTGGCAAGAGCCAAGGTATTACAGCTACTGGCGGCGGCGGCGGCAAAAACACTACTCGTCGCATGACCGTACTCAACAAACTCTTTATGTCACATATTACCGATTTACTGGCAACAGGTGAAGCATCCGAAACCATAGTAGGTCGTGGCATGCAAGTATCGCGTGTTAAAATCTCATCAGATTTTGCATGCATCAATGTGTACTGGTTGGGTACGAATGATGTACATGCTGATGCAGCGCTCGAGATCGAACTACAACGCTGCTCTGGAATGTTGCGCCACGAACTGTCACAACTACACCTGATGGGCGAAGTGCCGCGTATTAAATTCGTGCGCGATCGCACTGGCGGCAATATACAACATGTAGAGACAATCTTACGTGGCATTAATTTTGAGCAAATAGTAGAAAAAGAACTTGCAGAAGAATCTAATGAGCAGCACCAACAACAGCAGCCTTATGTAAATTATGATATTGCACAAACCGTACGACGAGAGTTCTATGGCAATACGACAATACCAGTACCTACCTCAAATACAATCGCGCAAGCAAATTCAGCTGATATATCGGCAGAGGTGGCTTCTGTTGGTGAAGTGCCGGAGATGCGCCACGATGTACTCGGCTTGGATCATCGTGACATCATGTCGAAGATTTTAACTAAAATGCGTAAATCAAAACAGGCCTGGGAACAGCACAATCAAATATCTGCTACAACAGCAGAAGTGACTACTGCAACATCACAGAACATTTCAAACAACTTAGAGCAATCAGCGGAAAATAAACTCTTCACAGCTGCACAAACTGCAGATAAATTCGATGCGTTTTTACAAGCCAAGCGTCGAGAGCGCAAACAAACTCCCGAACGCAAAAAATATCGTCGTGATTTGTATGAGCCTGATTGTGCATCAGCGGCAACAGAAAGTGATGAACTTGAATATCTATCGTCGCAGCAACGTCAGCGTTATAGTGAAGAAGACTACATTGTGGAAGATCAATCTTCCTCATTGGACGATAAAAAGCGTTGAAACATGTTGCATAAATAGAATAAGTTCTAATTGTTTTTGTTGATTTATTAGTTTAAAATTGTAGATCGAAGAGCTAACATAAAATAGCTGTGTCACTGGATATATACTCCTATGTACATAAATAGTAGCGAAACATAAAAAACAAACAGCTTATTAATCTAAAGGTAGAAATGAAATGAGGAGTACGTTGGAACCAATGAAAGCATGTTAAGACACATTCATAACAGCTTTAATATAGGTTTTTAGCAAAGTCAATACTACTGTCTCGAAATCAAACCAACTGTGAATATAAGTGCTTTTCTTTCCGAAACAATCTGAACCTTTATTAGAGAGTTTATTGTAAAAATTTTTACATTTTTTGTATTGTTAGATATCTCATAAAGTCAGTATACCTCATCCGCTTTTATGGGTAATCCCGAATAAAACACAGCACCTCCAGACTACATAGAATACATAATCTTAGTCAGCGCTAAACGACGAGTCGATAAAACTATTTTCGACAGTTTGCACGGAAGCCTAGATTTCGTAGGCAATATGAAATAGAAATTCTAAACTCGGATATTAAGACCAGGGCTGTCTGAAAGAAGATCGAGAGTGAAGGAATGTAGCGCTATACTTTATGCCAGTTTTTTAATGCGCAAATTGGAAGCAAAAATAAAAAAAACTATACTTGGTTAAGACATATGTTATGTGAAAAACGATTGATTTAGTATTGAATGTAACCACCAACCCACCTCCTATACAAATTTTTTGTTCAAATCTAGACTAGGTCCAGAGTACTGCAGTACTCTTACATCTTAAAAACAAAAAGTTGAGTACCGTCTATAATTTATTTCATTATCAACAGCTTTCTACTTAATAGTTGGTAGTCTTAAAATTAATTGGAAGGATAATGCATATTATAGTAAAATAGAATTGGGCATAGTGTGGTATAACATGGAGATGCAACGGTCTAGATCAAATTTCGCTGATTATATAGAAAAGAGGTTTTTTTTATTTATTTGGAGTTCGGTTGGATTGTTGTTGTTAAAGTTTGAGTTCTGTATTCTATGCAAAATGAGAGCAGTCAGAGAGAATGTGCTCAATTGAGATGGATGGGAATGTCGTTGTTATAAAATGAACAGTGATTTGAGACAGCTTGAAGAGGTGACAGTGGGATATATTTAAATTTAGTTTGTGTTTGACAACCATTAAAAGCATAAACGCTCGTGAATTCTAATGAGTTCTAATAAAAGTAATTTTCGTGTACTGATTAAGTATTATTTTTTGCGTAAAAAATACAACCGAAACCAAGAAAAAGCTTGATAAATACTATGGGGACTCTGCACTTTCAATTTGAAGAATGCAGAAGTACTTTTCTGAGTTCCGTTGTGGTCGTACCAACACAAGAGACGCCAAACGTTCAGGTCATCTACAAGAAGCCGTCACGCCAGAAATCGTCGGCAAATCCATTACATGAATAATAATGGATGATTGGAGAATGAAAGTGGCTAAAGCTGTATGTATCTGAATAGACTGTGTCTATCACATGTTACACGAAAATGTGGACTATCTGTGCGATTCGTTCCGTGATTGTTTACACTCGTCCATAAGCGTGACAACTTCAAAGGAGTCTTTAGCGAAGATCAGCTGTAATTTGTACAAGTTTTTATACCAATTATTTGGAAGGAATAAAATATATTTGAAAATATTGGACTAAATGTGTCAAGCTAAACGGAGGCTATGTCGGGCAATGAAACGTTTATTTGGCGAAAAAAATTATTCAAAAACTCACTGACTTATCAAACCACTCTAATGCACCAGAATTTTCCCATAAAAAACTTTTTCAAACGCAGACAGAAACTTAATATGTATTTTGATTTGCCCGATCGATTTAGTTTTCAATGTTTTTTTTTATGTTTACTTTCGAAACTACAAAATAGATCATCCTGGAGATAAGTACAGAACCCGTTCATGTATATATGTATATATGGTTATAGATTTAAATAAAGATTAGCTATTTCTCCCTCGAATGCATGTTTTAAGGTCGTTCAGCCGAATACATTTTTTTTAATTAAAATATTAAAATATCAATCACAAATTCGACAGGTTTTATGAACTTCAATTTCACCGAAGATTCTCTAATTATCATTTTTACTACTACATATTATTTCGAACATTTTAGCTTCAGTTTTTGCACTCAGCTTAGTTTGTCACTTTCTCCAAAGTAATTAAATTTAAAAAAATTTTATTTCTTATAATTCGCATACAGTTCTAGATTAGTTCTAAATAAGAGAAATACGTTTTACAAAGCAGAGCACCGGTTTTTGTGTTTTACGCGGCACTTGGATGTAAAGCATAATAAACCGGTCATAAGCTATTCCATTTTAGCTCTTTATCTGCATACAGATAAGATAAGTCTAAACAACGAACAGACATTGCATTAATTTTTCGGACATGCATTTAATTCAATTTATTTTATGGGGTTTGCGATACATCTTATGGTTACGTCGAAGATGAGAATTTAACAGAAATGCACTGCGCCCGTCTTTATTTTTCTTTTGTTTCATATTAATTTTAGCAGGCTAAAAGGTCATTTTACATGATCAACATGCTTGTACATATTTATCAATGAGAAGAGAGACAATTATTTGCAACAACTTCGAATATTATTGCGAAGAGCAACAAATACACGTGTTTCGATTTCTGCTACGAAATATCATCACTCCGCTTGGCTAGGTCAATTGCAAATTCTTGCTTATAAACATAGACAAACTGAAGATACCCCCATGAATCATATACATTGCAATTGTAATTTTGCGACTTAATTCCAATATCTATGTATATGTAGCAATTTGAATTGAGCAGTTAACCCAAACTATGTATTTTGTTGTTGCATCATCCCCCTAACAACTGCGCCCATGCCTTTTCCTACTCGTCGATAAAATTTTGACATTAATTCAAGTTTAAACAAATTTACCCCAAAAATGAGATTAAAATTCAAACCGTAAAATTCAAAATTACGTTAAAATAGGAAAACGCCTTTATATAAAGTTTTATCTAACATCTCTTGAACTTAGAGCTGGTATTAATGGCAATAGGATTCGCAATCTATGAGGATTTTTTTTTGTCTATGGTGGGAAAATGTTTAGTTGGTAGACAGAGGACCTTTTACAACTCGAATGAAAATGGAAAAGAATAAAGAACAGCTCATAATTTGGCTGTGACATGATCATTTCTAACCTCAATTCTCATTGTTTATGATTCAAACTAAATATTGTTCATGTGTGTGGATATAAAGGCTCCAAGTGCTAATCGTCAAGCGGAGTGGTATATAGATATAATTTTATTTGTAAATGCTTTTGCAGCGTTTGCGTAAAAATACAGATAATAGCCCATTTTGGTAATGATGAATTTAACAACAGATATAGATGTGAGTTAGTATTTTTGATTTGAAAGCATTTGATTATACTTAGTCTCTTTGCTGGGAATGTGAGTAGGTCTATGACGATGCTATTTAAATTTAAATTTTACAGTGATGTTTTCTTAAAATGTGCACCAGGAGGCATTAGGAGGGGATTGAAGTTAATTTGAGTGTACTTATTAAATTTTTTTTACAAAACATATTAAAATGATTTAAGATGTTAAATTTGGAATGAATACCGAATATATCGAAAGTTTTCTGGAAATCAAAGGAAATAATGCAAATGTGGTTTCTAGCAGAGGTGAAGAACAACGGGGACACGAGTTTCGATTTCCTCTATGAAATAATAAATTATCGGTCCTCTTGGCCGCTACAATGCCAATTTCTGTATGTTTCTGTTTCTTGTATGCATGTCTTTATTTTGTTAGACATGATTTATTATTTGGAAGGCTAGAGGTTATTTTAACAGTGAGACATATGAACATATTTTTCAGTCAGACGAGAGAAATAATTTCAACAATTAATGTATCCTGTTTCATACATTTACACAAATTCTCAAGTGTGATGTACAATGTCTTCTGCCAGGAATGTTACCAGAGGTGAGAGTAAAAATATTATATTTTCATCTCATGAAAATACATATATATCGTATGTTCTGAGTTTGCTTGATTCCGTTAGGGTTGTTGAAACTTGAACTTAACCACAGCAAAAAAAAAACGCAACTTTAAAATTGAAATGTAGGCTCTTGAAATAAAACAATATTCGGTATGTAGTTCCTTATTCATTTTTCAGAGATCGAGGAAAACATAATCCGCCGAGTGTTGCAGATCTCCTGTTAGAAACCCTACAGGTCATTGCATTATATGTAGATACGCCGTAAGGATAGAAATTACCTCGCATGACTTTTGTAGGAGCTGTGTGAATGAAGAGGTATATTTTTATGAAATATTTAGTATGACACTGTTTGGATCACAGTAGCAAGATTCTTTTTTCTGGAACAAGCATTAGTTCTATTTCGCTGTACTTTCAATTTAAATTAAAAAACAAACTTTTTTATTTGGATTGAATCAATAAATAGAAAAAACAAAATAGAGGGGAATAATTTGACAAGTTTAGCTAAAACAAGTACAAGAACAAGAAAATTACAGTCGGGCGTAACCGACTGTAAGAGGCCCTGTACCACTGCTATAGACAGGGCGCCTAACAAACACAAATAATTAATAAATAAATAAATAAAAAACAAGCAGTGCAAGCAGAGAAAAGGGAGGACGGAAGTAACATCGTTCAAATTCAATTGCTTATAAAATCGTCATTTATTATCAGATTTTGATGAAGTTTAGGGATTTTGGTAAATTTGATTAAATATCCAATATCTCTCTATCTTTTAAAGTCTCCAAGACCTTTTTGTTCATAACCAGACATGTTACAATTCACGCAAAGTATACCAAACCCAGTGGTTCTACCTGAATTAAAAATTAACATACAAAAACCAAAAAAAAACTCGGATAAATTGGTATGGGGGCTATCAGTTTAAGTAAGGAATTGGGTTCATTAAATGTAAGTGTTCTGAAGAAGGAATTAGAGAATATAAATATCGAAACTTGAAGGCTCTATCTTATAGAATACAAGTTCATAATTTTCATATGGACAGCCAAACATAAAAATGTCTATATCGACATAACTTTTTATGCTGATCAAGATAAAAATATCGTTAGCTTAATATAGAAAGACCGTATCTTAATTTTTTTTCAAGTTCTAGTTGGCCACCCTCAAATACATTCTCGTACAAAAATTGGACTTGCTGAAGTTATAGTCAATTTTCAAAAAGTCCCCAGATAAAAAGTTTTAAATAAGTAGATTCATTTGCATCTCAATATGTGCAATTCATCAGGGAGGCACGAAAATCTCCATCACCATTCTAGGTTAAACCCTAATTTGCCTAATGTCACCTGAACGTTTTCTGCTTTGTGACTGTTGCCTTTTCACATTTTCTATTGTTATCTCGCTCTTTTTTATGCACAGTTACTAATTTCATATGCTATGGATCTAAAAACCAATGCTACGTTTCTCATAAGTCCACACTACACTCAAACTCATTCTCTCATTTTTACTGATTAAGGCTTTAAAAGTTTTGCTTTACAAAAATATTTTTTCAGAGATTCAGAGAAGGTTTGGTGAAACTTAATGTGCGGTATAAACCCACCCCCTAGGTGCCGCAATTTTACCAGTTTACCTTTAAATTGTACAACTCGAAACCAAGTTACCGCAGTACCGTCAGACAGCATCGTCAATAAAGGTGAAAATTGTGGGACGCATTAGTTGATAAAGCTCATTGCTTTTGGTGCATTTAAGTTTAACATATTAAGTACATATATACGTTCTTGATCAGCATCTAAATTCGAATCGATATAGCTATGAATGTCTGTCCGTTTGTTTGGCTATAAGATATATAGACTTCAAGTTTGGTGATTTAGTTTTCTTCTATTACATTTGTTCTTAAAATAACTTTTGTTGATTGTACGTGACAACGCCTCTCTAAACGGTAGTCATAAAATCTTGTCCGTCCTTTCTGCATTTTTGAATGGAAAAACTATTGCTTTTATTGTTATTTTACATAAACTCGCCAAATTTGATGGATTTTATTTCAATTCTAAAAATCCGGATAATCGGACCGCTAGAAGGGCTAGCACTCACACAAATCTCTCCTCTCCCTGGGTTTTTGTAAGAAATACATTTAGTTGTATTTTATTTTAGCTCGAAACCACAAATTTATTGTATCTGGCTCTCATCCCAATAATAATATCTCACACGGTGCCAGATAGGAATATATCCGCTATACAATTTAATGTCATGTTTTCTTGCTTTGTAACAGATTTTATGATATATAATCACATCAAATATCCGAATTGTTTTGCTACGCTCACTCGTGAGGGTATCTCCTACACAAATTCATTGACCAACTATATAATTTTGTAAGATAAACTTGTCTTCGTAGCGCTGTTAAACCAATTTAAAAAAAAAAAAAAAAATATAATTAAGTTTATAATTCCTTTATTTCTTTAACTCTCTCGATGATCGCTTCTTATCTTCAGGTGTGTACAATGTTAAACAGATCCTTAATCTCTGGCAGATATTGCAACGGACCACTCTTTAATTTATTGGAGCACCCCCAATTAAAAGAGCATCGCTATAACCTCACAGACGATGTATAGAACATTTTTCTCTGACAAGCAGATTTCGATGTCTAAGCAATGAGACGATTTGAAGATCATCTCAAACTACTTGAGTAAAGGTTAGCCGTGAGCCCACAGGCCAATAATGCTTTGTATCTCGGCATTCATCTTGAAAGGCGATTCAATTATTGCAAACACTTCGAAGTTAAGAAATCACAAATAAAGTTTAAGCCCAATTCCTTACACTGGTTTATTAATTAACGTTACCTCTTAAGCCTGGACTACACATCCATTCTATTAAATTATAAGTTAAAAAAGACAAAAAGTTTACTTAAATACTCTTCGTACACATTTAAACGATTACTGTCTTTAAGCGCTACGATTGTTCAAAGTCTTTATTCATTCCTTGTATTGAAGTGGTCAGCTTCCATTAAATAAAATGGTTAACTTGCAAATTCATAAAATCATTTGGTCAATATACAAACCGTCAGCCGATCAGGCACACAAGGGAAATAACATGGAACACTCCAGTGTACGTGCCGTATTTGTTTGCACTGACGGTAGTGCGACTATATCCTCTACGCGGGGCGGCTAGAAACAGAAAGTCAATTATTCTTTACTTGCTATAAGTGCTGGCTAATCTGTAGTCGGGCGGAGCGAGCGAACTCTCTAAAATAAAAGTCAATATGTCCTTCCTCAGACATAAAACAGGTTGCGTTGGGCTACTGACCCGACCGTAAAAATTAAACTCACTCAAGAGACGGAAACAACCCTCTGATACAACAACAACCGTTCAAGATAGAAATCGCTGTAGGTCATTTGTTTTCGCCCTATGCTCCAACTAGGAGTAATACTTTAAGTTTTTAAAATAAAGTATTAAGGAAATAAAAAAAAGAATATTTATACAAACCAAACAAGACAAACCTATTACTGGCCATCTACTTTATGTAGATCATCTTATAACGAGATCTTTGGCATTAAGAAATGCACACTTCATTCGCATACTTAGACTTAACTAAGGCCTTCGATAGAGTCGGTCGCCATAACATAATAAAACAACTAATTGTGTAAGATCATCTTATAACGAGATCTCTGGCATTAAGAAATGCACACTTCATTCGCATACGTAGACTTAACTAAGGCCTTCGATAGAGTCGGTCGCCATAACATAATAAAACAACTAATTGTGTAAGAAAAAAGCACGTATGTACTCAACTTTATTAAAAACTTCATGACAAATAGAAAATTTAAAACATCCATCACGTACAATTTGCATAATGCTATCGCACAGTTTCAACATTATTGCTTAATTTTCTACTACTACAGCACAAAAAAGCAGCTCAAGAAAACAAAGTCTATTTTAAATTACGCTATAAGATTAGCGCTGGGAGCTTTCCGAACCACACCCAGAAAGAATTTAATAATGGAATCAAATATCCCACAAATAAAAAATAGACGAAACCATCTAATCAGCAGACTCACAAAAAATGAAGAGTTCTCCAACCACCACAATATTCGTAAAATAGCTAAAAAAGCAACTCAACAATATCAAAACGCGTTCAACTCTTTCAATTAAACAATACCTCATTCAAACGTTATTAAAGCCGGCATCTTGCATAGCTACACATGTATATATATATAGCAGAAATAATAGCCACACTCGAAGCTATCGAATTATTTTTGATGCAACCAGGAAAATATATGATATGTTTTGGCTCTCTATCATCCCTCAAATCTATTATCAATCTACAAAACCACACATATTATACCGAAACAATAAAAATACCCATTGATAACACTACAAATTGGTATATAAAATTCGCACGCGCATCCCTGTTGTGGATAGAGCCTTCCGAAGAGTATCCAACAGAGTCAAAAAGCTGCATATCAGGCAAAAACAGCATGATACTGATATGTTTCTAAAAAAGATCACACCGAACGCGATAACGAACTGTTCCTTGCGGTCTCTTACGAAACAATATAAGAGACAAATACCACCAAAGTTCCCTATTCGCAAAACAGATGGGAGGCTAGGTTCCAGCCCTTCGAGTCCACATGCGGCAATCGCAAGAGACAAGTTCAAAGGGTAGTGGGCAGCCCTGGGCAGCTGGCACTCCCAGCCAATCTCATTACTAACGAGGAGATCCAGTCCGACATCAAAGTACTAAAAAATAGGTGAAGATGGTCCCGACAACAGGATTTTGAAACTACTACCAGTCAAAGCGATACTCTTTTTGTACTTCGTTTTAACGCTACATTGAGACTTGGGCACTTCCCAAAACGTTGGAAAATGGCAGAAATCGTTGTGATTCACTGAATCATACCGAACCAGCAGTCTGCTGTCGTCCATTGCGAAGCCTATCGAGAGATGCCTGTTGACGATAATACTAGCGAACAACGATGTCCAACAAAGGAAACCACCATTTCAGTTTGGGTTCAGAAAGAACCCTGAGTAACTGCATACGTTGGTATACTTTGTCTGATATAAGATCCAGGCAAAGGAATATACAGTGGCTGTTTACCTGGATATCCTACAGGCCTTTGACAGGGTATGGCACGACGGTCTGCTGTGCAATTTAAAAGGCATCCCACCACAGCAGTTTGTGCTATTGTGTAGTTTTCTGAACAACAGGACCTTTTCGGTGGTTCTGGAAGGTCTAAGGTCTAGCACAAATAAAATTTGCGCAGTTGTCCCACAGAGAAGTATACTAAGTCCCATTTTGTATACTATATTCACTTTGGACATGCTCACTGGGCGTACCAACCCGATGGTAGATACCCAGAACTTCCTCTTTGCTACGTTTGCGGACGACGCGGCCATCCTAGCCAGAGGTGAGTGCTTGTACAACGCCACATGAATGAACATGATGAAAAAAAGGTGCACATTTACAAGGCAACCATTGCACCAGCCCGGCGTACAAGTGTAAGGATTGCTGCAAAAGCACATATAAATAAAAACGCGTTCTAGTAACTTCAGTTGTAAATAATTAAATAAATATAATACAACTACTACGCATTACACGTGAAGAATAAAAAAAAAACGCGCATGACTTCTTTTAATTTGTTTCTCCATTAGTTTTTTAGGGGGAGAGTGTTCTTGTATTCGATGAGACAACTATATTTGTTTTAACAATCTTCCATTTTAGTGTTTTTGTTTAATTTTGGATTTGTATTAAAAACCCGTCCTTTAGTATGTTTGCGTCGGCCATCATTAGTCATCTAAAGAAATTTTTTTATACAAAACCACATACATAAATGTGCCATGATGGGGCTACTTCACAAAGTGAGGTGACGGAAGTATTAGTATATGTCGATAGTCCATATAAACCCATTACATCGATTTTAAAGTTGATATTTTCTAACTTGTTATATAAATTATATAAGGACGAAAGAATAGAATGGGAGCTAGACCAAAAATTGGAGGGACTCACCCGTCCATATTAACCAGCTATTTCGATGTTTAGGCTGATAGGAAGTTTCCATATAATAAATGGGAACATTAAATAAAAATAATTGTAACAATACAATCAGTTCTAAACAAGTGTGCAATATTTCCAACCAACAAAAGTATTTTATAAAGAAAAAAGCAATACATTTTTAATGTTTGTGAAGTGTACCTTTTTTATTATTATTTAATGTGTGTCAGACATCACCGATTTAATTTATATATAATTTTAATAGATATTTATGTATATTTTTTTTTCTGAAAAAGAAAAACTACGAGAATAGTTTTAGAACTACTGTAGCTGACGTCGGAAGGTGCTTGTTGTTTTCGTACAAATGTGAGATACCACCCATCGTTAAATATTGAGTAATCTGCATCGTTTTTGACAGCTACTGACAGCAGACAGAAATAGCCGACCCTGTCTTATTAGTTCTTGGCATCCAATGTGTTGCGATGATTCATCGACTTCGCGGCGTAAACTTACAATGCAGATTACACAAAATATGATTTGTTTAAAAATAACAAGCTCCATCCAACGTTAGGTCGGGTACTCTAGGATTATATTGGTTTCCTACACTCTGATAATTTATGTTTATCGATACATTTGCCTCGTACACATCTGCAAGAGAATGAGAAAGCATTGGTTAGTTATATACATTAACGAATTATTTAAAACAATTTATTTGTTTTTGTTGTAATCAGTGAATACTTGTAGAACATCAACGTTTATGCTCAGTCGAAAGATGGTGATAAGTTTAGTTCATCATATAAACAACAAAAATTTTATCGTCTAGAGGTTTATAAATATGTATATACACACCTTTTTCAAACTGGTGTTGTGTCGATCCGCGATGTTGAAAGTTTCCGGCGAGCTCGTGTTATTTTGCCTTAACGACGCAAGAGACAAGATCTTAATAGTCATCTTAAGGTCTGCGACAGCAAGCTTCTTAATCAGCTGGGAGCACCTAAAATTTAAACATTATGCTACAAACATATATGAACTACTTAATAGTTCTTCTAAAGCCGACAGATTTGCTGTTGTATCCCACTGAAGATGTTACTTCGAAAACAACTTTTAGGATATAATCAAACTGATTCTGTCTTCTTCTAAAAAATGAGTTTCGGTGTAGAACATTCACTATATAACTTTTAATTGGCGTTGGCATTGCAGCTGTTAGCGGATCATACTTGATAAAATCCAATTGTTTTCTCAATTCGAATCTTCTGGTAAGTTTATATCCATATCACAGCTTCATTTTATTGCAAGTTACTAAAAAAAAAATTTACACATTGAAGAAAAAAAAAAAAACTATAATCTTAAGATTTTGTTTTTTCAACAAGTGTGTCAGATCACCGATTTTATTTCATAGAAATAAAAATACTATATTTTTTTTTTTTTTGTGAAACAGAATAAGTAGGACTTGAATAGAATCGTTTGTCGTGGTAGTTATTCTTTTGTTGTATTAAATTCTGTTAATATTTGTTGCTGCCGCGTGTGCGTCTGTAAAAGAATGAGAAAGCAATAGTTAGCTATAAGTTGTAACCGGTGTTATAGAATAACTTGTATGTTTGTTGTTGTAATCAGTGAAAACTTGTAGAACATCAACGTTTATGCTCAGTCGAAAGATGGTGATAAGTTTAATTCATCATGTAAACAATTTCAAATGAAATAATGGAGTAAGTAAATTTGTATGTATATATTATACCTTCATCAAGCTGCTGTGGCGGCAATGGCGGTGGTGTCTGAATTCGTTGCACACGTGTTTTGAGTTGTATGTTTTTTTGGAACTAGAAGGTAGTAAGCAACAGAAATGTTCGTTTATTCAAACAAACCGAAGCCCATATCGTCATCCTCAGATTCGGATTCCTCCTTCTTTTCTTCCTTCTTGGCCTCCTTCTTATCACCACCGGCAGCGGCAGCTGGTGCACCGCCAGCGGGCGCAGCAACGGCGGCGGCAGCACCACCAACTGGCAAAGATGACAGCTTCTCGCGACCCTCCTTGATCAGATCATCAATGGTCTTGCCATTGAGCTCCTTAACGACGCGGGAGAGACGCTCCGTGTCGACTTCAACGCCAACTGAGCTGAGAATCTTCTCAAGATCAGCGACAGCGGGGTTCTCATGTCCGCCGAGGACAGCCAAAAGGTATGCAGCCACGTAACGCATGCTACAATAGACAAAAAGAAATATTAGATACACAAATCAACTAAATAACATAAAAAAAAGTAACACTGCGCACTCGTATTTACGCCGCGCAAAAATTGCAGTATAAATAATCGCATTTTATCTGCAACATCTTTACGGCATTTGCATGAAATTTAATTTTAAATGCATGCGATTTTTGTGCACTCGTATTTTGCATATTTTTTTAACGTATTTACTTACTTTAAGTCCTTATTTTTCGACACGAAACGTGTACAGCACAGAGTCACAACTTTCGCTTGGAAACTTTAAAACGAAAAGAAAGATGCCAACGTTTGACATATGCAAGTTACTTCCGCTGTTGTTTTGACAGCTGTCAGCTGTCAAGGGGTGTAATCGGTCCGTTTGGGTGTGTAAGCACCAGCAGTGTTGTATTTAAACGCAGTCGACTGAAACTAACAAGAACAGATGGCGCTGTTATACCCATTGATTGCGCTGTGAATAGCACCAACAAACACCTTTATTAAGCAGCGTAAAAAGCGACAGCAGCTATTTGAGATTATTTTTCGGGCGTATATTTTTATTCTCTGGTGTATGTGCGCGCTCTCTGATCGCTCGGTCTCTCTCTGTAGATCAATCAATTTATTCGCTAATAGTTTTCGCGAATTATAGTTTTTATTACTTGTCAGCAAGGCAGTGAACAAGAGCAACATTGAATATTGTTATTGCTGAACGATAGAATACACGAAATATCTACGACATTCCATAAATCGAACAAAATTCGGGTCAAAGGTGACTAATTGTTTTTTGTTAGTGGTGCCGACGTCGAATTTGGTCAATTATCTGTCGGTCGAGTTGCAGCAGCAAGAGTGAATATCAGCGCATTAAAGTGCATGACTCATGTGCGATTTATTTAACATTTTTAAAATTTTTTTTGTTCTGTATGATTACATCTTGATAAGTGCATAATTTGTCTCTTCTTTTTATTGTATACATACAATATATAATGTTCGAAAAAAATGAAACCAAAAAATCTATAAAATTAATCAATTTGTTGTCTTAACTGATGGTGCATTGCATTAATACAAGAAGAAGCACAGTGTGCGCGCGCGCTCTCTCTCTCTCTCTGCTCTCATACACTTGCTGAGCAACTTCGAGAATAGTGATGGTACGATAACATAGAAGTGTCGATACAAGCTTAAAGCTATAAGTAACTAATTTACACTTGGGTCAAAAATTCTATTTTTTATATATTAAGTTTATTGTAATTAATGGGTATAGTAAAACATGTTTCTTAAATAGTTTCTAACACAGAAAGGTAGTACATATTAAATAGCATTCTTAATAACTGAACGTTTTCGGAGTTTACGCAATATTGTTCTCAATAGTTTTTTGGAACTTTCCTATTGGCAATAAATGCTTCAATAAATATATCATTATTTTGGATGTTTGGCTTGTCGGAAAAGTAAATTATAAATTTTCCCAAATATTGAAATCATTAAAAAATGTTGTACAGTGAATAATTTATGTTTGGAAAATTGGTCACCTGGTTACTTGTTAGCTTAATAGATAATGTTCTCATTCAGTAATTTAGTCGAATATAATATAATAATAGTTTCATTTAATTCAAACACTATTCTTATATGGTTGCAATACTACTTTAATACCTACACATACGTATAAACTTTTGCTTGTGTCAACAATCAATGAAAACAATAAATTAGATACACGCCATGAGAATTTAATTGAGTTTCTTTTCGCATACTGCTACCAAAACTATTTTTTGGAAGAAATATAAATGAATATTTGTAGATGGCAAATTTAATTAAATAGGATTTGGTCCAGAGTATGCAGAACTACTTCCAAAATGAAGAAAACTAAAACGGCAACTGGGCCATCCAGTATAGTGGACGTGGCACTCATATTTATCTAAATGTCAATCATAGTTAATATTGACTTGAATAGTACTAAAACAAAAATCAGGTTGCCTTAAAAGGGCGCATGCCATAAATGAATGGTCCTAAAAGTCTACATTCCAACTTTTGGAAAGATTGGATGGAAACTTTGGGGTATTTATTCCGGTTTCATTCGTACATTGCAAAACAAAAAGCTAATATAAATGTGTCCTCTTAGCTATCGTCTGTTGTAACCTATGTAGTATTTCAAGTAGATCAGGTAATAACTAAAAAATTTTAACCGTTTCTGGTTGTGCATGAGTAAGTTTTGTAACTGCAATATTGATTATCAGAAGTAAAGTATCGTTTGCTACTCACTGGTATCGTACATTCACTAATTTCGTTGCTGTCTATAGAAAAATCGAATTGACTCGCGAAACGTATCAAACCGTGATAGATACCAAAGAAGTCAAAACGTCGTTGTCATTCGTTCCTTCGTCACCGTCGTCGGTCATTTAAATTATGAAAAAGTTTACGCCAATGTTTGTTAGACAAACTACAAATTTGGAATAAAATAATAAACATTAAATAAATATTAGACAATTTTTTTTTGTTCTCTGGCTCCTCTATACACCGACTGCAGCGAGTGTTCGCAAACTCAGTCCCTCTTGCTCGCTCTTTGCTGCTGCTCCGCTATTTTGTTGTACGTTTGTGCGT
This sequence comes from Leucophenga maculata, assembly GCA_035044805.1. Taxonomy (NCBI): domain Eukaryota; kingdom Metazoa; phylum Arthropoda; class Insecta; order Diptera; family Drosophilidae; genus Leucophenga; species Leucophenga maculata. The sequence continues at coordinate 383,292 of JAWNNP010000867.1, read as the reverse complement.
ATAAGCCCGTGTGTGCGTTTCTTTCGCACCATTCTATATAACAACAAAATAGTGTAATTTTTTTTTATCTTCGTTGTTATATTTTAAACAAGTGCACCATTTGCAGAGAGCCGCAATAAAAAAAATTTTGAGTGTTACAAACCAAATTAATGACAAGTGCAAATTAAAATAAAAAAATTTCAAATATATAAAACGAAAAGAATAGAAAAAAAAGTGCCGTAAAAGATAAAACAATAGTTGTGTGCGTACACTCTTCCTCTTGCTATTTCTCTGCTGTGCGTACGCGAGTGTTTTGCGGACGTCTACGTAAATCCAATTGGAGTTGAATATATGTAAAAGAAACCAAACTATACCACACACACATCCTGAGCTAAAAAAGTATCCAAATCCAATTTGGCACTAAAAATTATTGAACGCAGAAGTATTTAACGCCGTGGCTTAGAAGGAAAACCAAGAGTTCAGCTTCAAGATGGATAATTTGATTCCAATTGTCAACAAACTGCAGGATGCCTTCACATCGCTTGGTGTGCACATGCAGCTCGATCTGCCACAGATCGCTGTTGTTGGTGGTCAGTCGGCGGGCAAAAGTTCTGTGCTAGAGAACTTTGTTGGAAAGTAAGTATCAAACCATGCAATAATTATGATAAAGTAGCTAATTAGCAATTTACTCCATTCCAATATATAAATTTACTCTCTCTCCTTATCGTAAGGTCCTGTGCAGAAAAACTTATAAATGTGTGTAAGCTTCTTCCTTTCTCTCACTCACTTAATTCGCTATGTTGTTCATTCTTTTCTATTGCGCTGCTTCGCTTTTTGGAATAATCAATGAAAGTGGTCGGGTAGGCGCAGCTTCGGCGGCGGCCTCTTCTGTTCTTCGTAATAATTTTTTCTGCGCTTTGTTGCTGCCATCGTTTTGTTGGTCAGTGGGCGACTACGGTTGTGGGTGGTTCAATGCTCACACTCGTTAAAACGCATTGTTGTAGGTGACCGCGAGAAAGAACCAAGCACCACTACACTTACATGGTATACTTATATAAATATATACATGCGCTTCCTTAACTGGTGCTCCTGTTAAGAGTGACCAGATTTTTGTTAACACAAAATAAGTAGGATGACTTCTTCAATTCAATACTAAACCAGTTAAACGAATATTTATAAATTACTGTTTATAAAACTTCAAACAAGAAAAACGCTGAAGTATAGGATGGTGGACTTCCAGATACCTTGAAACTTGGCGAAGCTTTTTTCTTTTTATATGACGTCTGTATTCCATTCTGTGGAATATTTCATTAGGTTTGACGGAGGCTTGTCATATTTGTAGAATTATTTAAGCTTTAAATTTTCTATTGCAATAGCTTCAAATTCTGTTAAACTTTACTGATATAAAAATGGATGTTTAAAGTTCTACAAAATTAAAAACACGAGATCATCAGTAGATGGCTTATTCGTTTGTTTCGTTCCTTTGTATGTCTAAACAGACACACAAAATTTATAAACAAAATCATTTTAATGAAATTTTACTATTAAAAAAAGAAGAAAATTAATTTATCGATTCCATTTACTAATAACTAAACCGGTCTTTGAGCAATAACCTCAAAAAGGTTGGGAAAAATATATTTTTCCGCTACTGTTTAACCACATTTGTATACAGCCCCTAAAAATTTTGACTGGAACATATACATATTCTAGTTCCAGAAATTGAGTAAAATGATTCTTAAATGTTAGATTATATTGAAACATAATGTTAAGTTTTGCTCTTGCACCTCGAGTCTGCTTAATCTATATATGTATACTTAGTTTCTAAATTTTGTGTCTAAGCAACCAACATAATAGCAATTGTCTTATTAAAAAAACCAATAATTTACTGCGCTGGTTTTTGTCATATTAAAATTCTTATTCATAAATCAAGGCAAGGCACATTGAACGCTTTGAATGATAAACGCTTATGGCAGATAAATCAATAAACGAATGTGTTTAATTATTAAAAGAGTTAAATGAATTGAGAAAAAATCAAATGATAGAAACGTGTCATAGTGATTACATCTTATCATATATTCAGAACGATTATGAAATAAGAGTGTCTGGTAGCCTTAAAATGCTTTAGTTGCTGCTCCTTTTTGATAGCACAACCACCTTGCAAGTGTAACGTGTGAGCTCTTTTAATGTTTCGCTCTCTTGTGAATAGGTTTTTGTGTTATCTATGCCGCGCACAGGCGCGTACTCATATATTTTACAACTATATACTTAGATATACGAGTATATACATACATACTAGTGTGCCGCCCCCAAATACAGACGCCCCAAAATTGGCATTTGGTTTGTATACTTTTAGCGTAAATGTGCGATTGCGGCTGCGAGTGTGGGAGCTGTGGCATATGTGTGAATGTGTTGCATGCTGCGCTAATACTACTCTTATTATATTTTACTTTTTTCTATACTTTTTCCTTAGTTGATTTGGTTATTGCGTTTGTTTCTTCGTTCGTTCAATGAAAGCGAAAAATCAATCCACCGATGACATTATTATTTTTTTTTTTTTTTTTTTTTGCTAATTTTGCGTTTCTATTGTTATTGCATTTTTATGCTGTGCTCCCAAATGTTGTATGCTCTCATTTTTATTTTGATTCAATGCGCCGCACATTTGTTAGCTCTTTTGTATTTGCAATATCTCTCTCATTCTCTTAGTTATGTCGTTATCCACTTGACATTTATGCAATTTTTGTTTGTTCGGTTTCTTCCGTTTCTCCTTCATGGTTGCTTTTTTTTTTACCACTTAGTCGTAATGAATGAAATACTTCTGGAGGAGCGGAGTTTTAAAAATTGACTTTGTGAGTGAGAGAACACAGCAATTTTTGTGCTCATATTATGCGAATTTTTATGCATTTATGTGTCGAGTGGTTTTTGAGGGTAAAAATATAACTCAAATATTTTCCAAAATTATATAATTTGGAAAACCCCCTTCACACAGTTAGTCGACCAACATTTCTAAAGCTGGCTGTCACACTCACAAAAAAAAAAAAAAAAAAAAAGAACCAACATACTAATAGGTACATATAAACGCGAGTGTATTTATGTTTATATTGTATATTATATACATACATAGTGTCTATACTACATAAATTTGTTTGTATACCTCCATAAGCGAGAATTGTTATACTCTACACGCAAAGTGATTATTATTAATTGTATTATTTTAACTTTCTGTCCCGGTCCGCTTTGCTGCATCCAGTAAAAACTATTGTCCAAACGAATGTTGTATCAATGTATGTACATATATATGTTCCTTATAGACAGCTAAAGTGTGGTGGGACTTTTAAAATTAATATTATTTCTCCCGATCCGTTAACATGTATACCAAATTTCATCCCAGTACCTAAAATCGATGCAAAGATTGGCGAATTGTGTTTATTGCTTTTATGAGGGGCAGGGTATCGCTTCCTCCTATTTTAAACACATTTAACATGAATACTTCTTGCGATCCCATTAATATGTATTCTATATGAGATCCCAGTACATCATGGCTATCATTCCAATGCGATCCCGGTCGTCCTCTATTTCGGCGTCCTACATCAAATTTCAACCATCAATCATATCGGAGTGTCGAAAGCGGCTTTTTAATCGACAAATAGATGTATGTGTGTCTTTGTTAAACTCAAGGGTCTTTTCCAAGATCTGTCGTAATGTGAAGCCACCCACACTTTCAGTGAATCTGTATATGATTCATCCTATTACACAATACGCACGATAGAATCTTATATCCGATGAAAAAGAGGCTTATTCCGCGGTAACTGGCGCAAACAGAGGGGGTCTCCTTTCTGAAAGATAGGACAAAGAACACTGACCATATCTTGCTTAAAAGTTGGTGCATACTTCTAACCATTCTTCGCTGCAGGTCTTGAAGAACTCTGCTGGCGGCCAATCAGAGCTTGCCGCTTTATTACTATTCAGCTTTTTAATAACCAATTCGACTTCGTAATAGTCCGGTGGGTCTACTACAGTGCATTCATTAATTGGTGGTTCCGGTGTCATTTCTCCATCGGCGGTATTGTTCGCTTCATCGCCTCCAAGTAGGTTAACAAAATTACTCCTCCATAATCGTAGGGATTCCTGTAAATCTGTAATCCGATTTCCACTTTCGTCTTTACAGAAAGTTACTCCGAGTTCAAAACTTTCGGTCAGACGCTTGACCTTTTGATAAAACTTTCTAGCTTCATTTCTGTAAGATAACCTCTCATCATTGTCAAACTTACGCCTTTCTCGCTCCGTATTCTTGCATCTGAAAACTCGTTTCTTCTTTCTCCGTTTCTTCCAATAATACTCTGGTAACTTTTCCCTATGGTAACTTTTCTGACACCTCTTGTTAAAAACTCTTTAAACCAAAAGGATCGATAGGCCGAGCTTAGTTCTCTGCATTAGTATTGCAACAATCCTCGACGTACCTGAAATCTGGTGGTGTGAGCTTTTTGGGTCGCTTGCACAAGAATCATTGTTGGCCATTCCCAAGTGAATGGCAGTCAACCACTTTTCCCACAATGTGAACTTCTGCAAACGACCCAAGGAATGCAACGATATGACGAATTTTGATTAGCGCTTATAATGTAGGGAAACCCGTTCTTAGTGAAAATTTACCCATAGAACTAAACATCTGTTCAGAATATTAAGTCAATCGGACGTAAAGTTTTGGGAATCTCGTGATGAGTCAGTCAGTGGTATTTCGCTTATATTTTATATATAGATTTTATTGCAATGTTTGAATTATCTTAAAAGGAATAAAAAAAAACCGTAAATATATAATAATGTCTCATCAACCCGATAATCAAGTATGTAGTACTAACTTTTTGTGATATTGGCATGAAAATTGATAAGGAGAAAAGGCTTTGTGTGACCACTAGAACTTTGCTTTAGTTTAATTTATTGATTATGTTTTAACTTAAGCAACTCTATATATGAAATATTAAATGTTTTGAAATAAACGCAACCAATAATGTTTTTTTTATTAAATGTGATTATAATTAGCTGACATTGTATAAATAGTACACTTATATCAATAGCGTTTAAAGACCCTGAAAGCTTAACTGTGCAACGTGGTTTATAACATCCCAGAGGGCATTGGTTGATTAGGTAAGCCTCTATCTCATCCATAAATGCCATAAAGTTATGATTAATGCCCAATACATATTTGTATGAATATATATTATTTTATTAAGAGCAGTTAAATCTAAGAAACCTTTGAAGTCTAATAGCTCAACCATCGTACATTGTATTTCATTGTGTGGACATGGTACCTCCTACTTTCAGTTTTCTTTATAAATCATATAATTATTAGTGAAAAATGAAACGAGACAAATCTCAATGTTTATTAATATAATTGAAATTTCTTAGTAATTTTCGATACTTTTTTTAAGATGATTAACTATTGTAGTTATAAGTTATTGTAAAAATAGCTTACCACAGATTTTAGAATCTTTTAGAGCTAGAGACTTCAAATTTTGTTCATACGCAGAGTATGATTCATTGTGGGTGCCAGGTCACCAATATGTGTATAGCCCGCAATGTGTGTATATGTATATGCACAAATATTCCAACAATATCACACTCACCTATTTATTGCAGTCTCTCTCCCTAGGCGCTTACCCTCCCGTGATTCATCCTTCAGTGCACATACAACAGAGTGCTGGGTATTTTGAATTCACTACTAGACTACTGTTGAAGGATGTATTTGGAATTTTCAAATATAAAGCATAAATCTCTGAAATATAGTTCAATAATTTTAACGGTAATGACTAATGTAATAATAGAGATAGGGTCTTGCATGGATCGTTTTTTTAGGCCCTGTACCGAAGGTACAAGAGCCTATTGGTTTTGTGCAAATGTATGTAACAGATAGAAATAATGGTCGGAGACCCCCCAAAGTTACCCCCATTATGGTCAGGAGTGATAGAGGAGTCGATATAGCCATGTCCGTCTGTCCATCCGTCCGTCTGTATGAACGAAAGGGTCTCGGAAACGGTAATAGATAGAGACTTCGTGTTTTTTGCATTCGACTAGGACTGCTCCGGAATTTCACAAGTTTATTTTAAAATTTTGCCCCTAACAATCAGGGATTCAGATTTTGCCTATAATTAACCTTATATCAATGTGCACATCTGTGGTCTCTAAACGATAGGAATTTATCTAGAATAAGATCCAGATACTTGGCCTTATTGGACTGACGTAAAATAAAACTATTTAGATGTATTGTAGTTGGAATGATCCTTCCAAAAGTGTAGCATATCGTTGCTGCATTAATCATTATTCATCTGGACATTCCATCTCCTTGAAGGCTATGGACAGAGTTTTACTCGCAACTAGAACTGCTAGAATGCACATATTATCAGCAAATGTAGCAGTTATCATTTTCGATGCGTGGTTTGATATGACTCCCTCAGGAGTTGGGATGTCAAAAGCGAAGAGGTTGAAGAGCAACGGTAATTTGGGAAGGCACTGCGCTAAAAACTGACCGTTGTGCCATACTCTAGAATGTTTTTAACGACTCTGTGAAGTTGCTCGGCTGTACCATGTCCTGAATGAATTCCGAACTGAAAGTCTCTCCAAAACTTTCGAAAGAGACGAAAGAAGACTTATTGGTCCGTATGATTCAGGCGTTTCCGGTTTGCTAGACTTGTGCATCATTGTTGTATCACCGCCGTTTTCCAAGCTGTAGGAAAGTATTGCACTTTTATAATAATAATATTGAACAAAGTTACCCAGAAGAGAATATCGTTTATGGGCATGGTTGTTAAGGTAACGTTTCATATTGTATCTTCTCCAGGAGCTTTATTCTTTTTAGGATATTTTATGACGTTTAAGATCTCTGTCATGGAAACGGGGGCAATAAGAATATCCATCTGCAGTGGAGATTCTAAAGATGTCTATGTAGTTGGGACTTCATCGGCTGAGGAAACGTTACCAAGAAGAGAATAGCATTTGTGGACAGGGTTCTTAAGGTGGCGTTGCATATTTTATCTTGTTCAAAAGGTTTTTTCTTTTTAAGACCTTTTATGACGTTTAAGATATAGAAACGGAGGCAATAAGAATATCTGCAGTGGAGATTCTAAAGATACCTCAGTAGTGTGGAGTACATTGTGTTAGAGTGATACCATCATCCATTTCGCAATGGGGCTTGATGCAAAGGTTAAAGCTTGACACTGAGTTTCGATCCACACTGAAAAAGTTACATCATTGGGACCATATTTTCCAGCACATTGTCGAGAAATTAGTACTTTATTTCTGAAGGGCTTCTCTAATTTAACATGCAGCCCTTAGTCATTCTGTCTTATCTATATTGTGATGCGTGGATAAGTATAAGCTTCATAATCGGCACTTCCTACTTAAGATCGTGATCGTATCACGAGATTTAGCTGCTGCTTAATATACTTTGCTGGTGAACAGGTCGAGTGCGTAGTCCATATCTTAAGCTCTACATTCGGATATATTTCATTTTTTAGATAGCACTGGTGTTTGAGCTGGGACCAATAAGCCTTATCGAGTTAGTCAAGTTAGCTAAAATATTGCAACTATCATAATTGCTAAATTATACTAAAAGCAAGATCTTATGAATATTTCACCTAAGTAGTGGGAGTATGCACTAATTCGTGCGGTTTGTTTTTCGAAAAAAAGGCTTTATTGTGAAAAAATGGTCATACATTCAATGTTCAAAATATTGTCCATCGGAAGCTACGACGTTTGTCCATTTTTCATCGCCAGAGACAATCCGATGCAAAAAATGACTTTTTTTTTGTGGTGTTCAGCAACATTTCCGACATGCAGAATCGGCATTCGGCGTCTCTAGTTTGCAATTCATTCGGCACCCAATTTCCAAGCTTTTGGATAAATCCCAATGCTTTAAAACGTCTGGAAATGGTTGCTCTTGATGAACTACCAAAAAGTTTGAAAGTTGTTTTTGCGTTTGGAACGCATCTTCATCGAGCAAGGCCTCCAATTCTTCATCTTCAAACGTTTTTGGCTGTCCGGGTCGTTCTTCGTCTTCTAAGTCGCAATTGTCATTTTTAAACCGTGCAAACCACTTCTGGCACGTTCGTTTGGCTAGAGCATGGTCACCATAAACTTCCACTAAAACTGTTCTTCATGTTACAGTAATGAAGAAGAACTTCCCGCAAAAGCACTTTATCTGGCACAAAGTTCGACATCTTCAAACGAATAGACAAAATTTTTGTTTACGGTTCAACCAAATGACATATACTAAAAAAATACCCAACTGAATATAGTCACAGATGAATAATGGATGTATCCAATATATTAATATTAATTTGTTAGGTTTGCTAGAGAACATTTTTCATTTCGGACCCCCCCGGCTGGAGGGTATCTACGCCTATGTATTCCGCATATGTATACCAACCATTTCATGGCCAGAATATTAAAGCATAGTTAATGAGGCTTAAGAACAATTGCATATAAGAACAATTCTGACTGAAAAAGAGAAAATATAATGCAACATAACAATTACAATGCAAGCATGTGTAAGTAAGATAGCAAGAACTTTATAAGTTGAAGGACAGATAGTGATGAGTAGCCATTCTGATTGTACAATGTATTTTGTTCGGTGCTTCTCTCTTTCTCTCTCGTCCATTTTATACTACTAAGAGAATATTTGTTTTAGTTAGTTTATGGTAATGTGCAGAAACGATATGTATGTATGCGATATTGCATACATACATTATGCACTGTAAAATATATAGGCATATAAGAGACATATGTACATGTATGTATAAACATGCATATGCAGATATGCTTGTGGGTTTGTGTTAATGACCTACTTTTTAAAACAACGCTAAACCGAGTAAGAGGGAAATAGTGGGAGTTAGGGAGTAGAAGAATAGGATAGCAGTTTAAACTAATGTCGAAGCTTTAAATTAATTAACTGTTTCACTGTACGCGTCAATCTTTTTTGTTCTTTTGATGCCCCTTTTTATCAATTAGCCGCAATTTCGTTTTATATTTATTTGAATGTTGCACATACATTCTTGTATTTCTCTTTTAATAATGTTCTTTTTCTCTCGCTTTCGTTGCTGTTAATTGACGCTCTGCTTGGCAAAATGGCAATAGTTCATGACATTTGAAAAAAGAAAACAAAACAGATACCAACAAAATATAAGTAAAACAATGTGCTTAAGATAATTAAAGTTGTTATATCAACTTTAATTGTTATTATGCTTTTGTTTTCTTTGTTCCTATTTTGCGTTGTTCAAGATCTGATTCGAAAGCTCCCAAACTGTTTCCATAGCTCATTCAGATGAAGTTTAAATGGAACTTATGTCGTAATATAACTGAATTCAGGATCTCACTAACCTAGGTTCTTATAATAAAATCTAAGAAATTGAAATTTGCATAGGAAATGAGATAAAATTGAATGTTCAAAAAATTTTTCATCTCAATAGGGGTGGAGAAACGGTTCTCTAGTCCTCCAACCTAAAATTTCGTTCTTTACAAATGAAAAGAAAAGTTTTGTTTCGATTTTATTTTTATATCAAAGGATGAAAAATTTACTTAAGTAATATTACAGAGTATTTTGAATTCAGGAACGACTACTGAATATCTATTTGATGGTAAGATCTGGAGAGATCTGTCGCATTCAATCAGAAACGATGAGAAATTACGGCAATATGCACATAAATTCAACTTAATTATTCATACAAGAGTAACACGAGTATATAGCAAAACGCCTTGAAATTGACCATGCAAACAATTTAATTTGCAAGCTGATGGATGAAAGCGCAACTAAATATCATCGACTTTTGCTGCTGCATATGCTGATGATGCTGTCCGCACTGTAATAGTCATTTGTTTTTATTATTGTGGTTCTTGTTGTTGGAGCGACGATGACTGCTGTTATTCGTTGAGGGACAGCACTGCTTTATGCGCAACAAGCAGCGGCTCTTTGTTTATCGCACTCTCGCCACATTTATCGTTCGCATATATAACTAACTAGCTGCACCCGGCAAGCTTCGCTGCGCTTCGTAAAAACTTTTGTCAAAATGAATGTTTTATGTTTATGTTTCCTATAGAAAGCCAAACTTCAAATGAATGCAAAGATATGACGAATTTTGCTTATCGCTTATATAGTGGGCGGAATATCGCCGACTTGGATTTCGACTTAACTTATAATTTGGTCCGCTCCCGATCCCATTAAAATCTGCACACCAAATATAATTCGCGTATCTCAAATGGATGAAAAGATATGACGGCCTGAGAGCTAGCCAGCCGCGATCATCACTTTGCGTAAAACCGCAATATCCGCCGATATTCAGTTTTATCTGGATGGCCACCAAGCCTCTTGTTATAAATTCTGGATGAGGAGTATAGATAATGTCTTTTTTACCAAATTATGAGCATGTTCGAAGTACCAAAGACTTGCACTCTACCCATATAGTTCCAGGGCTACTGGATAAGCACTAAGCAGAGGTTATCCATGGTGGTCAACCTAGCTGTCACAGTAGAAGCTGCTTTCGCGTGGCGAAGGTTGACCTGAGCACTGTTATTGTGCTTAGCTTAATGTCGCTTTAGCTCATTGATTTGTCACACCTATCCGGAGAAGAGACAACCTTTTCATCCTTGAAGGGCGTATCATCATAAAGCTGCGCTATATTTATGTTTTTCATGGGGTCCTGCTCACATTGGAGTTCTAAATATTTCGAATTCCCAACCACACTTGTATGTTCATTCCTGCATTCTGTACTTTGAGCAGGCTGTATAGCTCATTTGGCTGTTCTCCGGCAATCCTTTCAAGGTAGAGGGTAATAACTTGCATGTTTGTGATTTAATCGCCGCTGCACGTTGGTACATTATCCAAAACGTTCAAATTGGAGACGACCTTCTTGATATTTACAGTCGATCGGTAGCGGCGAGGGCCATCCTCACTTGATCGTTGCAATTAATGCGTCTTGTACCTTACCCACGGCATTTCCGAAAAAGAAGATGACAATACTTTTTTTTTTGTCTCTCGCTAACTCCGCATGGCTTGGCGCACATTGATACTGCTGCACTATGGGAAACTACGCTTGTAGTGTTCTATATTTTACATTTTAAAGGCATGAATGTTATGGATACATTTTGTTATTATCGACCAAAATCTGGATTTCTATGATTCATGCTTTTATACACTTATCATTTATTAATGATTTAATACGAATTTTGTTTGTACTTGTTTGTAATTTTTTTTCGATATCTTATCGCGAAAAACTTTCAAAATAATCTAATGTATATAGTTATGTATATAAGTTTGAAGTGCGTGATAGAAAAACTATTGATATAAGTTGCACAAGACGGTATTGATAGGAAAATATTGAAAACATTAATTATGCAACATCATTGGTAAACATTTAATAAATGATTACAAATTATTCATTTGTTTGATATGATGAAAACTACTACTATGCTGCTAAAGTTTTGTATCAAAGAAAATAATGTAACCTTGTTTTTTTATCTATATTGATTTAAAGTTGGAAGGAAAATAGTGAAGCATACATATGCAGTTTATACTAACTTCAGATGTAGTTTATTATAAAACCACAAATAGTTTTTATTTCTTTTCTTCGCTTTTTCCCTTCCACCAATGTTGTCATATCCCGATGACTCGGGATAGACGTTTTATTTCCAACATTAATTGCAAAATCCATTTGGCAACCGAAATCTTGCAAATCTTTAATTTTTTTCGGTCATCTATATCGGTGCAGTTGAAATGATGAAATATACCTTCTAACTTAACAGCAAAAGTTACTGCTTTTTGTGCTTCCACACGAAATTTTTGTTTAAATATTAATTGACAAGGACGTCGAAGATATTTTGTTCTCTTCCATAAGTTGTGCTTGCATAAAGAATCATTTAAAAGTTAGATGTAGACTTATTCTTTTTGTCTATAATAAGTTTTAAATAGTTTCAGTTCGAATATAAATATATATCTAATTTGATGTTTCTATCAAGGCATCTGCTACCCAACTAAGACCCCAATTGTAAATATATATCTAACTTGATGTTTCTATCAACACATCTGCTACCCAACTAAGACCCCAATTGTTTCCATTACCAGAAAATATAAAATTTTCTAAATACCTTTGAGTAATTTTTGACCAGCTTACCACATGGAGCATTCAAGTGGAATATATCGTGAAGAAGACCACAATGGCGATGACGACATGCAAAGCCAGCGTCAGGATGAATTAGGGGTGTACTTAAAAATACTAAAAATGCATGTATGGACAGATAGGGGTAAACTAACTGCAGCCAGCAAAAAACTGAAAAGAATTCAGATATTAACCTACAAAGATCGCAGTGTCTACTACCTAATTTATAATAAATAGATTACCGCAAAACACCCTTAAACACGACATATTCGCTTGATTTTATTTTATTTGAAAGTATTTCAAGACAATCAGTTTACAATTCTATCTTTTTTTTCCAAAAATTCAGGTGAAACGTAGACAAAATGGAGGTAAAGCTATAGAAAAATTAGAAGCGCCTATTCATTCTCAATTTTTCTTTGAGACAACAGGCCTCTTCGCTCTCTCAATTTGCCATCTTGTCACTTGCAAAATGTAAAATGTGAGGATTGAATTTCAGCCAGTGGGGGGCGAACTATAGTGTAATAACGAATGCCAATTTTGGTAAATAAGTTTTGGTTATGTTTGTATTTTTCGTTATTAGCCGTGAATTACGGACAATCGTAATTATTATATTTTTTGCTTTCCGTATTTTTTGTTATTCATATCTACTCGAAATTCTTGTAATTATATTCTTACATATGTGTGTATTATTCACACTTTTGTGTAATTCGATAAGCGGGGGTCGACATATTCATATCGTGAGTCTGTCGTTGACTAAGCATGCTCCGTACCTGTTACGAAGTAGCAAGGTATTTTTTTTATTAAAAATTATGTTCTATATAAACTGCAGATTACAACAACAAATTTCCAGAATAACTATCCTATTTCTATTTCACACTATATTTGAAAAATTGCTTTCGCTTAAATTATCAATGTTTAGATTATATATATAGAAAATATAAGCCTATAAATATGACACTATTAAGCAGGCCGCCGGATATATGTACGTATTGTTGAGGGTATGCTTATCAGGCTTTTTTTGTTTGTTAGTTTTTCATAGCTTGTGAGATATGTATTCGGGTTTCAGTGATAGCATTATTTCCATTTTCTTTTGTATGAAATCGACATTTTTTTGTTGCTTGTTTTTCTATCTAAAGCAAATAATACTAGCTGCACGCAATCTCGTGCTATAATTGCTATTTGATGAATCCTAACTAGCAATTTATTAAGAAAATGACGAGCATTGTGTTTGAGATGATGATGTGATTATCAATCTATGATTCATTTTTATATTTAATGGCATCGCGTAGTTTTTTTTCTCGCTAGAACGCTTGTTTGTTCAATGGTTTCAATTCATATTTAAAGCTGTGCCAGGTAATCTGAGTAGAATGATTTAAATCAATTTTTTTCTCAACGTAATTGTTTAAAGGTATTGTTTTACAAATATGTATGTGTATATTGTACAATATACATGATGAGCAACATTTCTTATAAAGCAACTAATCATTCTTTATAAATCTTTTTGCTTCTTGCAGAGATTTCCTGCCTCGTGGCTCTGGTATTGTAACACGACGACCACTGATCTTACAGTTAATTAATGGTATAACTGGTAAGTACATTTCTCCTGTTTATTTTTGTTTTAACTTTAATTTATACACTCATTACTGTTTCCCTACAGAATATGGTGAATTTTTGCATTGTAAGGGTAAAAAATTTGGCAACTTCGATGAGATACGTAAAGAAATTGAAGATGAAACGGATCGCGTTACCGGCAGCAATAAGGGCATTTCAAACATTCCGATTAACTTGCGCGTCTATTCGCCGCACGTGCTCAATCTCACACTTATCGATTTGCCTGGCCTGACGAAGGTTGCAATTGGTGATCAGCCTCAAGATATTGAACAGCAGATCAAGGGAATGATATTCCAGTTTATACGCAAAGAGACCTGTCTCATTTTGGCTGTAACGCCAGCTAACACCGATCTGGCCAATTCGGATGCGCTCAAGTTAGCCAAAGAAGTCGATCCACAAGGTGTGCGCACAATCGGTGTTATAACGAAGCTCGATCTCATGGACGAAGGTACCGATGCACGAGATATTCTCGAGAACAAGCTGTTGCCGTTGCGTCGAGGCTACATTGGTGTGGTGAACCGTTCGCAAAAGGATATCGAAGGACGTAAAGATATACATATGGCGCTAGCAGCTGAACGTAAATTCTTTTTGTCGCATCCATCGTATCGACATATGGCCGATCGTCTGGGCACACCGTACTTGCAGCGTGTGCTCAATCAACAGCTTACGAATCACATACGCGATACATTACCTGGACTGCGTGACAAACTTCAAAAACAGATGCTTACTTTGGAGAAGGAGGTGGAGGAGTTTAAGCATTTTCAACCGGGTGATGCGAGCATCAAAACTAAGGCGATGTTGCAGTGCGTATTACAAGTGTTTTTCATTAACTAATTTATATGGAATTAAATATTTATGATTATTATAGAATGATACAGCAGCTGCAGTCAGACTTTGAACGCACCATCGAAGGTTCTGGCTCAGCACTGGTTAATACGAATGAGCTGTCTGGCGGTGCTAAGATCAATCGAATATTTCATGAACGGTATGTTAAAGAAAGAAAAAAAAAACGATTTTAATAAACTAAAGCTAACGTCGTTATTTGCAGTCTGCGTTTTGAAATTGTCAAGATGGCTTGCGATGAGAAAGAACTGCGTCGCGAGATCTCATTTGCCATTCGAAATATACACGGTATTCGCGTTGGTCTCTTTACGCCAGACATGGCGTTCGAGGCGATTGTTAAACGTCAAATTGCACAATTGAAGGAACCGGTTATAAAATGTGTTGATCTAGTCGTACAGGAATTATCCGTAGTGGTGCGCATGTGCACCGATAAGGTGAGCAGTTAAACTATCTATTGTATCTATGACAAGAAAGAACACTGCAGTCGAATGGGCTCGACTACAATATACTCTGTTCCTAACAATTTGCTACCGCTTCTAGTGGTCTGATCTTAGCCTATATAGACTATTTTCTTGTGAATCGTGCAAGATTCACCAAATTCGGTGTTTCTAACTAAATATACCAAAACAATAAAAAAATTCGTACAAAAACTTGGAAAGCTTGGCCAGATTTGTATGCAGACTACCTCTATTAGTGGTATGATCTGAACATAAAAAGAATATTTATTAATGATTAACGTAAGATAACCCAAATTTAGTGTTTCTAGCAATATCAACAACATCAATAACATTTATTTTATGCAAGAACTCAAAATTTGGAGTAGGTTTGCATGATAAGTTCCAAAAGATGTTTTTATGTAGCTGGACGAACACAGTTTTATGTTTGATAAAAATTACACTATAGAATGATGCTCCTGATTTCTTCAGCCATACTTGACATCTGAAGATCTTTATGAATATTGTTAATACATTTTTACAAGAAAGTAATTACGTAAAAATGTAATATTTCTTTGTATGCATATTTATACTATTTTAAACTTTTAAATTTTCTTGCTGCTTTTTATAAAATTAAATTGTTTTATTTACAATCTGCCCTAAAAGGAGCAATAAATAAATAGTTTGATTTAAAAGTAAAATTTTTGCGAAGGCAATTAAACATAACAATTTATTTACATTTTCACCTTAAAAAACGTAATTAATTTTAAGTTTGACTAGGTAGATCTAGCGGATGGTATCTCGTAAGGCTTAGGGTTAAGCTATTATCTAATAGGTTAATAGCGAGATTATTTGGGTGGCATTTCAGTCTACGAGTGTTTTTTTGGCAGATCCAAGTTATTTCTTCTTTAATAGTGGCTACGTTTAAGTTGTTGTGTTAGAGTTTTATTGTTTACATACCAAGGCGCTCCAGTAATCATTTTAAGTGTTTGAGACTGGTACCTCTGTAATATTTCTTTATTGGAATTGCGTGCAGTTCCCCATATTTGCGCGCCATATGTCCAAATTGGTTTCAATATAGTTTTGTACAAAAGTACCTTGTGGTATAAGCATAGTTATAGTTTGCACTACACGGTGATATTGCTCTGCTGTACCATATTTTCTGAAGCCAAGTTGATGCTCTGGGATAATACCATGGTTATCTAGCACTGGCAGCAGTCTTCTTAGGAATAATTGCTCCAATATTTTGGAAATCACTGATAAAAGGCTAATTGGCCTGTATGATATCGCATTTTCAGGTTTGTTAGGTTTCAATAACTTCCGATTTTTACCTATTGGATCAAATATCAAATATTTTGATGCTTTCCACAAGTTGTGTGCATTATGTTGACGTGCATCAAGACTCATCAGGAAGTTTGATGTAGCCTTATTCTTTATTAAGTTCAGTTTTATCAATGGGACTGTGACTTATTTTTACCTTCTACGAATTCTTTCTTTTTCAAGAAGTAATTGCTGTATTTCTATTTTTTTTGGCAAATTTCATCTCACAGAGTTAATGTAGTGGTTTGTTGATGTAGAGAGTACCGGAGCTTCGTGTATTTTTCGGTTAAAAGAATCCAGCGTATCATCCAAGTCATCCGACATACGAAAATTTAAACTAAATTGAACTGTGTGAGCTATGATGTTAGCCTCAATCATTAACGCCTCGTGATCGGATTTCAAATCATTTTCAAAAATTCTTAACATACTGTCAGTTATCCCTTTGTACACTACAAAATCAAAAAGATCAGAGAGACTGGATGGATTAGACGGCCAATAAGTAGATCTGCCGGTCGATAGCGTATTTAGATTTCTTGGTCAAAATGCGTTTGTACAGCTCTCTGCCTTTTGGATTATTTTGTCGTAAACTCCAACATGTCTAGCATTAAAGACGCCACCAACCAAAAATTAGTGCCTAGCACATTGAAAAAATTCTTAAATTCCTCTCATGTTGGAATTGAAAAGTGGTGGAATTTATATATATGAACTGGATTTTATAGTTTCAGCCCCTCCTGCATGTGCACATTGGCTAATATCAGATCAAAGTTTTTAATTTCCTCTGAGACTAACATTACGTCTACATGATTGATTAGCAAGGCATATAACTATTTTGAGGCTTAATTGCATAATTTTGAGATAATAGTTGACATCATAGCATATACTATTTGATTTTTGATGTGAATACTCTTATAATTTTGTCAATGTAACTTTAAAGCTTTAAAGAGTGAGGACAACGTGTAGTAACAATTTTCGCAGATTTGTCTGTCTTTAAATTTTTGAGTTATCGTTTTGAAACGGAATTTTTGGAATCCTTTTTTGAACTTTCCTTAAACAAACATTTTTTTCATCAGATTATTAAATAATAAAAGCTGATAAAATATGCATAATTTTAATATATTTGCTTATATACTATATATTGCAGTAAGTAAGTAAGCATTTGCTATTACTTTTCATTAAAATGTTCTCAGCGTTGACATATTTTTAATATTATGTGAGTGATAGGTGGATTTATTATTCGTTTATGAACTTTATATTTTTAACTGTCACCTGCAAATTATTTGAACGTGTCGGATTCGTATACCGCGTACGTCATGATAGTTAGCTTTTTATTTGCCATGCCTGTTACATGTGTGTAACCTTTTTTTTCGTTTTTATATAATTGGAAATAATCTTTTTTTTTTTCTTCTACCAAAAAAATCAGATGTCACGCTATCCGCGCTTGCGTGAGGAAACCGAACGTATCATTACCACACATATACGCCAGCGCGAACAACGTTGCAAGGAGCAAATATTGCTACTCATTGATTTTGAATTGGCCTACATGAATACCAATCATGAGGATTTCATTGGCTTTGCTAAGTATGTTGTAAATTATAGTATAGTATGCAATTAGTAAAATAAATTTTGGTATTAATATCATTTTTGATTAAATATATATTTTATTTCAGTGCTCAGAATAAATCTGAGAATGCTAATAAGACCGGTACACGGCAACTTGGTAATCAAGTAATACGCAAGGGTCATATGGTCATACAAAATTTGGGTATTATGAAAGGTACGTATGGAACCATAAATCGATCATCGATAATGTGCACATATACAAAAGAACACACATACACACATACTACGTAAATATAGTACATACATGTTAAGACATTCAGACACGCAACTGCACTTGTTTCTAAGCACATGCATTTCTCTTAAGTATTTAATAAATATAGCGTGTATAAGTCACGCTCTACTCTCTTGCACAACTTTTCGTTGCTTGAGCTTAGTGAAAGAGAGTGTTCTTTGTACCTTTAAGTAAATCTAAGGACCCCGTTTGTTTCAAAATGTAATATTTTTTTTAAAATAATTTTTAACATTGAATTAATTTATATTAAAGCATGCGCCTTAGAAAATAACAATATATATATAAAAAAAAATCGAAAAAAAGGATACAAGTTTATTCATATTCGTTTTGAGTTCCTAAATTTGTTTCTGTTATGCGCTCTCTCTTTCACTCTTCTATAACTTTTATTTGTTATTGTCGCTCTTTTTTTTTTTTTGTTATTTCCTTCTTTATTTTTATTTTTTTGTTCATTTTTGTAGCGTTGATGAGATATTTGCCACGAATTCTTGGTTTGTATTCGAACTTAACATTTACTTATATATTTGACATGTTTAATGCCCTTTAAATATATTTATAACGATATTTTTTTATCATTTGCATTTGTTTTTGTTCCTTTTTGTGAAGTATGCATGCACTTGTATGTTTGTTCTGGCTCCCTTTCTTATCTTGTCTCTTGTTCTAACAACGTGAACACAGAAGTTATCAAGTAAAAGTCAAAAGAACTCGCCAAATAGTTGTGCTTAAGTTTTCAAATAGTACTGTAGGACTTAATAGAATATGATGTTTGAAAAAATATCTTTACTTACAAATTTCAAAACTGTCATGCAATTGTTGTTGCACTTGTTAATCAAATTAACGAAAATAATTATATCGAAAATGTGAAAACGATGCAAAATTTTCTTGGGCCTACTCTCAAACCATTTAAACTGGACATATAAATATAGTAAACTAATTCTCGTAAATATGCAAGATCTCGTCTTTTAATTGCCACACCTATATTTTTTCTCAGAATGGCTACAATTTTATAATTCTCTGTAAGGTTATTTCAATATATTATGTTTTATAGAACAATATCGCAGCGGAGCATTACGAGCTTTCTTTTCCTCATTATTCATAAATTTTCAATTGGATTGAGAACAGATATAATACATAGAAAAACAATTTTGTTATTTCGAAACCAATTTGTATTTTGAAATACATTATTATTGACCACAGTCATACAACCGACAACCTACACTAATAAATTTGTTGGGAACTTAAGAGTCTTTATTATATGAATTCGAGCACAATCGATGCACACATCGAATTTATATTAGTCACTAAACATAACAGTGTCCCATTACCACTATACACAGGATCGCCTTTACTATTGAACTATCTTTACTAAGTCTTAACTATATTACTATTGACCTTATTTTATCGAAAGCATATTCAATATATTATTTATTTGGTGGCGTTTATTTTACTGTTTTTCCAATATTCTCCTAATAAATCGAACAAAGATTTTTCCTTATAAAATAAAACAATTAAAATAAACTTTTATTATGATGAAAATACTGCAGGTTCGAATTAATAGTAGTTTGTGCTCGTAATAAATATGAAACCATTTAAAAATTTGACCATCATGATTCCATGATTAGACTGTCCATGCTAAATGCTCAGTGTGGTTCTCGGATTTTTTGTTTTTATTACATTTTTTGTTGTTGTTTAATAAATGCTTATTTATTTTAAGGCTCTAATTAATTTCTAGGTATTTTATTTACTTTTTCGATAAAAATTTGTATAATTCAATACATTGCTCTAATTTGTTAAAGCAAAAAATGCGAATGTAACTTGAACTGATATATTAATAACTTTTGAGAGTTTTGAATATTTATATGTGTATGAGTACATAAAAAGTGCGAAAAATGATTGGTTATATCTGATTTTTACAATAAATACTTGAGCAAATTCGTCTCTAAACATAACAATTTAAAAATTTATTACTTTTGTGAATTTTAATTATAATCGATATTTTCTAATATTTCCGAGCATTGATTTGAAGTTATATACATACATTGTGTACTATAAATGCTAACCGGTTTTCAAGTTATTGTTCAATCAACCTTTTGCCGAGAAAATATACATAATGATTTATAACGAAAAGCATCAGTCTGTTATTTCGAGTTTATGTTATAAACAGAGAACGCTATTGAAAACCTCAAAACTCTACCGCGAGCCAAACACTTTGAAATATGTATCACTTGACTCTGGCAATGTGCAATTTTTGAAAAAAATTCTCGAAAATGAACACGACGTTTCGAATGACTACTAAGATTGCCTAGCGTCGTATACTTTTTCTTCGCAAATTTAACAAAAAAAGCGCACACGGGAAGAGCCATGGCGTTTTGCTCGCCGAAGGGTTTAGTGATTTCCAAGAGCGTGCTTTCGCTTCTCTGGTTATTAATTTCTTTCATACATCCAGGTCTCTTACAAAATTTTGATATACGTTAATCTTTTCTATTATTTTTTTACTTGGTACTTCTATGTTCACATTTGAGCGCACACACAAACACACTATTTCTGTCTTTCTATCTGTGAATTGCATGTAAGCTTAGAATGCACTATTTGAGCAGTTTGCGAGTTAGGTTTTTTTTTTAGTATATTTGCATGTAAAATTAAAATTCTTTTAACATTAAATCACAACTCAAGCTGAATTATGAAATACTTGTTTAGTATGTGCAAAAATTGTATACTGCAACTTAAACTTGTAATAATGAAACTTTAAACTAATATTAAACATATTTATTTCTTTTTCTCTCTCTCTCTCTTTCTCTTTCTCGTTCTCTTTCTCTCACACTCATTATATATGTGTGTTTTCCACAATAAATTAAATATATTGAACTTAAATAAAATGAAATTCAATAAATTGAATTAAATGCACGTTTATTTGCTTAACAACGCACTCTTTTCTTACCTTCTCTTTCTCTTTCCTGTTCATGTTTATGACTTTTTCTATTTTCGGAACGAAATAAAAATTAAACTTCTTTATAAACCAAAAAAATATAATTAAAAATTAAAAAAAAAATTAAAATGTCTTCATCCCGTTAATGGCGACACAAATTTGTTCTTGTCTGCTACAACTCGCGATCGCTCGTTCGCCTTGGTTCTATTTTTCTCTCTATTTCTATCTTTATTTCTTTAGGCGGGTCACGTCCATATTGGTTTGTTCTAACATCGGAGAGCATCTCCTGGTACAAGGACGAGGATGAGAAGGAAAAGAAATTCATGCTACCGTTGGATGGTTTGAAATTGCGAGATATTGAACAGGGCTTTATGTCAATGTCTAGACGTGTTACATTTGCTTTATTCAGTCCCGATGGACGTAATGTTTATAAGGTTAGTAATTTTTGTTAGCATACAAAAAAATTTACGACACCAAGAGAAAAAAGAAGCAAAAATCGAAAAATAGAAAACAGAAAACTGAAAACTTAAAATTGAGCGAAACAAACGAAAAATCCTTTAAACGTTTTAAGTTTGAAGTATTTTTTTGTTTATTTATTTTTGTTTAAATATTGCGAATCATTGGCATTAACGAGAAACCTTAAAACATATTGTTGCATACTTTTAAGCTGCATAACTTAAAAGTGTGCAGCAATAAATGTACAAATAAGTCTCTTAAATTAAAAACTAAAAAAAAAAAAAAGAAAAGAAATTGAAACATTCACAACTAAATACGAATCAGCTATTTGCTGGTAATTTTTTTGTATAAGATAAAAATTACTATGTTTTTATCAACATTTTTCCCCAAAACAACGAGTTGATTTCTGCATGCGCATTCACAGAATTGTGTCTGCGCATGCGAAATGAGCTCAACACAATATTTTTTTTAACCTATACTTGCATATCGAAAACCAATTTGTAGAACTATAATTTTTATTTTTTATTTGGTTTTTTAACCCTGGCAAACTAAAAACAAAGTATGAAACATTAATCAAATATAAAATAAATAAGCTAGCAGCAAACCTATAAAAACTTTGGTTCATACGAAAATTTTATACTCTTGATATACGCTTCGAAACATAATAGTTCAAAAAGTAGCTGTTCAGAAAAATTTCGTATGTATTATAATAAATATATAAGAGCCTATAGTCGACATCAATAAGTAGTTTGATAGCGGAAAAGGTAGTCTAGATTGATTAAATTTTTGAGGAACATGTACTGCGAAATTTACATGCTCCCTGTACCGGTTTCCGAATTCGAAAAATATTATCTGAGGTGATATTGCAATTTGAATTCTCTTTGAGTTGTAAGACTTATAATCCGCAACAACAAAGTGAATTGAAATTGCAATACCTTCTTGAAAATGAAGAGCAGATCATATTAACGAAATCACTTTAAAAAAATTTTTATGGATTTAAATTCAAAGACTATTGGAGTAACAATATAAGTAACGCTATACGATATAATGTTATAAGCCAGGTGGTTTTGTCTCGTTAATCTGAGATAAAGTACACAACTATGCAGCCTGTAGTACAAGGTAAAATAATAATGTGGAGCAAAAAATTCATGAGACACAAAAATCCGAGGAACGTAACGCAAAAATCGCTCAGAAAATAAAACTTTGGTTACTAAAATAAACAAGCTGTCAGCATTTTATACATATAAATATAAGTATGAACTTATATTATTTCACCATTTATGTGTCTCTTCTCTCTCTCTCTGACCATCTCTGAATTATATTATTTCATCACGACAAAACTCGAGAGCCAACATACCACATATACAAACTGCAAGAGGGTCAGTGCGAATATCAATTATGTAACTGTTAAAAGGTGTGTCTTATATTCAAATGTATGAACGTTATACATCTCGCCATTTAAATAGCCTTTGGTAGATGCAATGGGGAAGTTACTTACTGGTTCAGTCCAAAAATAAGATCTCCAATATTTTGTCATTTATTTGTAATTTCTTGAGATGATAAAACATAGTTGTGAGAAGACGAATTTGGAGATAAACTTATTCGAAGTACACTGTTCATATCTTTAGTTAAGTGTCATACCTTTATTTTGTCTCCGTCAGAGACAGTGCTTCAGTCAGATATACAGACATCTTTTCGTTTTGTCGAGTTACTTGTTTATAATATGTGTGGTCTCCGTTGGTTCCTTTTAATTGTAACAATTTAATAACTTAAATTCTCTGCTCCTCTCCCCTCACACAATACAGCTCGTTACAGATTGATAGACCATTTTTGTATTTGAATTTTAATTGATTTTACAGCGATAGAAGTTCAATTTTTGACACGTATATTCTAAAAATCTAGTCTCAATTTTAATTTAATTTAACAAACCGCCTTAATTAACTTTCGTTGGATAGTTTTTGCAAAAAGTCAAAAATTTAGTCGATTGGCTGAAACTGCAGCTTTTTGAACGTTAAAGGCGCTTAATTTTTAATACAGCATCAAATTCCACAAAATCATGTTCTGATCTGTAATTTTCTCGGAACATTTAAGTGTGAAAAACTACAATATGGCGCACTCGAAATAAATATCCTAATTCAATTCGTGCTAAGATGGCATATACGCCTAAATTTGAAACTTGAGTTGAACAATAATGTTGAAAAGTTAAAACATACTATTTGAGCTGAATGTACAGGTCACGATTTGTCATTGTTAAAAAACGCAGTAAATTCAAAAAAATAGTGCTGAATTTTATTGATGCTAATGAAAGATATATTATAGGAGTCGTAGGCAGTTTGACTACATTATCGTATACAAATTTATATTTTGGAGATGAGGTTGTAAGCATCATCCATACTCCATACAACATCATATACACATTTGTAAAATTTTTAAAACAGTTTCTTCTTAGTTTTCTATATATAATAAATATAATAAAGCTCTCCGCTGGAGTTCAAGCTGTGGTTACACACCAAAGCAAAAGTTAGATAAAAATTTCTCAAGCTAATGAAAATAACAAGAGAAGCCAGTTGGTGAATAAGTTAGGACAGAAGGGCAGTACGTGTTCATCGAAATAGAAGAGAAACAGGGGGCTTTCACGTGACCGATTATGATCAAGTGTGTGATGCGAGTCCGTTCGACTTCGAGATACACTGTTCATTGTCACAGACTCTTTAAATAAATCATTTGTATGAAACTTTATTATTATTTATTGTGTGAGACATTTTATTAGGATTGTCTAAAGCAGGAGAGAGTCAGTTACGTAAGCAGTCTATTATTTCTTGTATTTTCGTATTTTTCAATTTTAAAAATAAAATGAACCAAGTATCTAACTGACTACAATTTTTCTATACCATAACAGCTAGGAGTAAGTTAAAAGAAGCAGCCAAGAGTATAAAATTGATTAAAAATATCTTAATTACTTTATGAAAAAAAAAAAAATATATATAATAATACAGCATACATATCTGATAAAAAAAAAAAACCAAAATAAATTTTTTTAAAATTTTAAATACCTACTTATTACATACATAGTTCTCGCTCGATTTACTGCTTTTATTGCTAATAATACAAAAAAAAAAAGAAAAAAAAAAAAAAAAAAACTTTGTACATTGTTGCGCACTTGGTCGCTTCTTTTTCTTGTTCTCTCTTTTTCTTGTATATTTTTTTTCCTCCTGTCTATTTCTTGCTTTATCTCTCTATTTTACTTATCAATTTGTTGTAAAAAATCAAAACCACGCATTGTGTCTGCCGCTTTATTTAGGATTATAAACAACTTGAGCTATCATGCGAAACTGTCGAGGATGTGGAATCGTGGAAGGCATCTTTCCTGCGTGCCGGCGTATATCCCGAAAAACAGGAGACACAAGAGAACGGTGATGAGGTACGTACATGTTGTACATAATCATTTTTATTTGTGTAAAATATAAATTGACTATAAGACTATATACTTATAGCAAAAGGTTTGCTTTTTATATTAAACTCGTACGTGAACATATATACTATCGTATATATATCTTTCATCATATTAAACTCATTCCTAGATTGTTTAATCAAACGAATTTGTCAAACTAATATATTTCTTACAAGCTTTTTTTATCATCAATTGCCATATTGTAATGGAATGTAATATTCTACATTTGATTGTTGTAATAATTGCCTAAAAATATATTTACATATAACATAACGCCTCATAGCTTATCCATTGCGTGCCTAATTTGTCTTTGTAATTATGACTGTGTGTATGTATAAGTTAATTTTAAAAAGTTTTTTGGAAGACTCATCTTGATCTCTTATTGCTACAGATGGCAAACAGTTTTCTGTAAAAGATTTCCGTATACCATATTCGATAAAGCATTATAAATAAAATAGGACATGTGTTGAATTTTGATTTTGATGATATTTCTGAGATGTAATTGTGGTTCAAGATACTTTTATACGTCTAAAAACGATGAACTATTAAGAAAGTAGTATCGTCCAGCACTAAATCGTCCAGCTTTCATTCTTAAGTAACAAAACCTTTACTCGATCGTTGCTCTAAAGTCTATGTGAGCCAATTGAGGATTAGGTTGTTTAATGTTGCTTCGTCATTAATATTTCGGTTAGTTTCTATTAAGTTTCACATAACCATCCATTTATTTCCGTAAGTTAAATTTAATTTTCATAATTTTATATAAATAACAATACTTTGTGTCTTCAATCGCCTATTTAATTATCGATAAAAATCTAGAAAACAGTTTATTTAATTTATAAAAACAACTTCGAAATAGCGTTGATTCATCGAGCTATGTGAAGGGATTTGATGAAACCCTATTGACTATCCCTATAGTATAGGGATGTCTAAAAAGAAATGACACTGCTTTTATATTATTGCTCGAATCGGCTGGGTTCGGTGGAAAAAGTCGTCAGCTATGGACGCTCTTTCGTTTTCCATAAAAGTTGTTTTCGACTTCCGTATAAGCAATCAGAATCCATTCCTCTGTGCCATACAGTAGGACGGGGATTATCAGCGTCTTATAGATCTTGATGTTAATGTTTCGAGAGAGGTCTTTACTTCTAATTTGCTTTCTCAGCTCAAAATAGCATCTATTTGCAAGCGTAATACTTCGCCTGATCTTCAGGCTGACGTTGTTGTCGCTGGTCATTTCGGATCCAAAGACGAAGTTTTCAACAACATTGAAGTTGAAATTCTCTATCGTCACTGACCGTCCAAGACGCGATGACAGTGTGCGAGAAGACACCAAGTACTTCATCTTGTCCTCATTCACCGTTCGACCCATGAGCCGAAACTATTTTTCAATCTCTGAGATAGCTTTGCTGACCACCATTCATGAGTACCGAAGATATCAATATCACAATATTGCAAAAATAGTGCATTCAGGAATTGTTTAGCGTTTGACGAATCCATGAGGTAAAATATTTTTGACTTATTTTGGGATGTGTCGGAAAAGGTTTTTCGCGAGCGCACGAGCGGGGAACATGGAATGCAACTCAGCCGCGCATCATATCAAAGTGCTCTTCAGAAGTTGGTCAACACAACAACATAGACGAAGAATGTGAACCAGAAATCAACAACGAAAATGGAAAATTGTGGTCTTTGCAGACATACTGAAGAAGTCAAATTTTTCAATTTTGAAACCCAAAAATGATTAATGCAATAAGATTAATGCACTTAAGATTTTTGGTCGGTGTTTCAAATTTTACAAACTTTTTCCATCTCCTTTAAAGTTCTGAAAATGCGAGCAATACATTTTCTATATTAAGCTAGCGATATACTTTATGAAGTCTGCGTAACGTCCCGCTACTTGTTATAAATATTCGCACAAGAGAGTAATAAAATTAAAATCTTTATCAAAAATTGTCGTAGTAGTATATTGTCGTCATATTCCGCATAACCTTTCGCCTTAATTTCCATATTGTACAATCCTTGGAATGCATAATTTTTTAGCAATAGTATTTAAGTAAAAATAGTTTAAAGTATCTCAACACTATATTAAAATGTTTCTTTGTATGCTTTCTTTCCGATTTCGATATGTACTACAAACAAACAAAAATTATAATAATAATTTACAACAAAATTTTTGCAATAAAAATAATATGTGAAATCATCGTGTGCAGGAAGGACAAGAGGTTTGTTTTATTTCATCATATTTTTTTAGCAATTAATTTGCATTCTTAGCCTATATAAATCTCTCTATCTCTATACTATCTATCAATCAATCTATCTCTAGCGCTCTTTAATTATTAATATTTAGTTTTTTTTTTTTTTTTTTTTTTTAAAAATTGAAATCGTTTTAAGTTTTATTTGAAAATTAGCGAAAAGTAATTTCAAGTATCATACTAAAAAAAAATTACTTATTCTTCGTGATTGGCTAAGAAAAATATTTAAAATAAAATATAAAAAAAAAACCAACCAAACTTCTTTATGCTCTTAACTTCACAACTATTATCAACTAACTTTCAACTTATTCATTCATCAACGCAAAAAAATTTCGCATTTTTCTTTCTTTTTTTCAAAAGCATTTAATTTTTCTTCTATTAATAATTTTTTTCCAATTTGTTTATTTCTTTGATCCACAAAAAAAATGTATATGAATTCTGAAAAAATCTCAAAATACCACAACTGTGTTTGCAGAAGAAAGTATGTTTGATTTGTATCTCTACATATATATCTCTATATATAAAAAAAACAATCAAAAATGCCAATATTTACTCCTGTTAAATTTTTTACAATTTTCGATTTTTTTTAAAATTATTTGTTCAACTTTTTTTAATACTGTGATTTTTGTTAACCTCTTAAATTCAACAAACAATAAACTCTAATTTTTTTTGTTTATTTGTTCTTAAAACTAATTCGCTTCTTTAATATTTTTTTTATTCATCACTTACAAAAACCTCGCACAAATAAAATATTCAAACCAAAACTGAGTAATTATAATGCAGAAATTCAAATTCAAGACACGAAGAAACAAATATTCGGTAAAAATCGAAGTTATTATACCCTTCTTCTTGAAGCATATGTACCAAAACCAATTGTTGTATTTGTAGTGTTATTTGAAAATTGACTTGTATATTATTGGGCCTTAAAAAGGGGAAATAATCCTATTAAATTTGAGGCCAGTAACTTAAAAATTAATTAATTAATTAGTTAACGGACATACTTAAAAAATAATATTCACAAAAAGTGTAAATTTTCAAATAAACAAAAAAGTAGGATACAATGAAAATATTTGAAGTTAAATTTCTAGTAATTTTGGTTTGTGAATCTTTTGAACAAATCGTCAGTTCCACAGAACTTCAAGAGGTTTAATTTTTCGGCCTTAGACAATACCGTCCTGATAAATTGTTTTAAATAAAAATTATTTTAAATTTTCTGTCCGTCAAATTTTGCAATCTGTATGACTGTACGTTTTCAACTCTTTTTGCATGCAAACGCCGACATGCCAACTTGCTAAAATGTTTGCTATGCAGTTATGAAGCTTTTTTTTACTAGAATATAACAGAAACTTTGAACAATATGGAACTTTATTTCTGTTGGGCTGTGCTGCAGTAATTCAAAATATTTTTTTAGAGATTTTGTACACTAATAATTAGATTATTATTATTATATAAATATTAATTAGACAAATAATATTGTTCCAATTGTAAGAGTATTCAAAAAAATCAGAGCTGCATATACCCAATATACAAAAAAAAATAGAGATTTGAAGCCAACTAAAAGAGATTTCTGTGGCAAATATGAGTAGGAATTCGGTTGGAAAGTGGGAGCAAGAGAATTCCGTAACAACCCTGATTAACAAAAAGAAACATTAACAAATTATTGACTATAATTAAAACTCTTTATTGGCAATCGCTTGCATGTACTTAATATAGTATTCGACGTGCGGCCTACTGCTTAACAAACTACAACATACTGTACAACAGTATGAAGGGTATAAAAAGAACTCGAATCATTCACAACAAACAAATGCACTTCGTCCAGAAATTGTTTCTATAGACTTCACCGTTGATTTTTTTAACATTTATTTAATAATAACTAACCAGAAAATAAGATTTTTAACCAGTTGTAAATTGCAAAAAAAAAAATATATATATATATATATTGAATTGTACACAAATGTCTAATTAGCACTTAACGCTACCATAAATTTTGTAAAATATGGCTTAGTTTTATTCACTTTGGGTTTGATTTGGTTTTTCGTTCTACATAATTATGTTCTTTGTTTGTAAATTTATTTTATTACAGTATTGAACTTTTTTTTCGTTTACACATTAAACTTGATGTATTTACAATAATTATATTTTTTTGTATGGTTTTTATTGGTGTCACTCTGTTAGCAGTTAATCTTTGATTTTTTTTTAATTACTGCAACTGCTTTTCAAGTTTGCAACTAAAATTTTACTATGAACACTTTTTAATCGAATCATAATTTCATGCAAATTCGTTCCGTATAGACGGCCAGCGAGGAGAGTTCCTCGGATCCACAGCTGGAGCGTCAAGTGGAAACAATACGCAATTTGGTCGATTCCTATATGAAAATTGTCACAAAGACCACACGCGATATGGTGCCGAAGTCCATAATGATGCTGATTATTAATAATGCCAAGGACTTTATCAATGGAGAGCTGTTGGCGCATTTGTACGCTTCGGGTGATCAGGTATGTTAGTTTTTGGTTCTGATTTTATTGATCTTAATGATATATTCAAATTTATCGGTTTATCTACTTGTGTAGGCACAAATGATGGAGGAATCAGCTGAGTCTGCAACACGACGCGAAGAGATGTTGCGTATGTATCGCGCTTGCAAGGATGCACTACAAATTATTGGTAAGTTGAAAATGCTATACTATGGCATTTTCAAACATTTTCCTTTTAATGACCATTTATGTTTTTACGTTGACTACACAAACAAATTTATATTGCAACAAATTTCGAGTGCTATATTTCAGAATTTCCTAAGTTTTGAACTTTAAAACGCTAGGATTACGTTGATGGTTATTTCGGAGCTTATTTTTTTTTTTTTTTGAATAACACAATTTAAATTGGATTAATATTTCTGCTAGATAAAGGATAATCCCTAACAATTTTTATTTCATTTTTCATGCGGTAGGCAGAGGCATTTTTAGCCTTACACAACATTCAACACTGTTGATTTAGAAAGCTTGAGATCTTTCAAAACTAAATCAAAACCGCATCGAAAACTACATGTTTTTGGTTTTCTTACTTTACAACATTCTCATTACCTTAACTTTGTACCCGACGGGCGTCGTCCATCTGCGTCAAATAGTTTTTCATCTAATGTGATTTTACTGTGGAATTTTGAATTTAACATACAGCTGTTTCTACCTGTATCCTTTTAAAATTTGTCAAAAAGCGTACGCATTGTGGCAATGTGGCTTCTTCCTGTTGGAACCGCAAGTCAGCAAAATTAATGCCAGCTTAATTGAATCTTAAAAGCCTTAAAGCCAAGATCCTTACGTAAAATCTTCCAATTCTTTGCTGTACAGCGGCTAAAGCTTGTTCGGTGCAGACTGTTCGGAGTCCTATAGGATGCACATTGTCGTTAAGAGTAAACATGGTGCGAAAACGATCCATAGTTACTCGAATTAGCCGCTCTGATGGACGACTATGATTATCATAAAATGGATGGATGAACAGAAAAAAAGTATTGATGGAGACTTTAAGATATCAAAGTTTTTGACTCGTCTCAGGGACGGGTGTCATCGGATGTCACTAACCACTTTTAAGCTTCCAATAAACACTCACATCAAGCACAAATGGATAATGGATTAGACACCTGCGCTATGTGAAGTGATCAAAATAAAGAATCAGACCCTAAACGGAAAAATAATTGTTCATTATCCCAAAGGCAGTCTGCTTAAACAAACATACATATGTAGATCGGAGTGAAGAGGAAGACTTGCAGGTCACGATCTTGTAGAGATATCCTTTGAGCAATTTTTATTTTCAAAAACCTTCAAAATAGTTTATCACAATGATCGAAGCAATTAAAATCTTGCTATTACAACATAACCTATTTATATTTTGTTCATTATTTTTTTCAGGTGATGTTTCCATGGCTACTGTATCATCGCCGCTTCCACCACCGGTTAAAAACGATTGGCTGCCAAGCGGTTTGGATAATCCACGTCTCTCACCACCAAGTCCGGGTGGACCACGTAAACCAGCACCCGCCGCGCAGGTAAGTTAAAGTGCCAAGCTTTGTACATATTATTCAATTAAGAAGTTTTTTTTACACTAACGCTATTTTATATTTTCTCCCACAGGGCGGTCGCGGCCCACCACCACCACCAGCCACTGGTCGTCCAGCGCCAGCGATTCCAAATCGCCCTGGAGGTGGTGCTCCACCATTGCCTGGTGGCCGACCTGGTGGTGGTCTTCCAGCGCCATTGCTACCATCGTAAGTATATATGATTATTTTTCTTTATAGATTTATTGCAATATATTCCGTATCGATTTCTTTAATGTTTTTTCTTTTTTAAACAAATTAATCTTATTCGCGTAAAAAAGAATAATATACGGCTGGGACCTCTTTTTTATGTTCATACAGGGTTTGAATTGCTCCCTCCAGAGCAGCAGAATACTGCTTCTGATCCAACTTGAACGGCGCTACGATCGCGAAGTGCATGTACACAAATTAATGTCTTTACTTCTAAAGGGCTCAAAACTATTGAACCAATCGCATAGAAGTTTTTACGGCATGTTGCTATACTATATCTTTGGACAAATGTGCGGTACCAAGCACCTACATTTTCAACCCAAATTTTTCATATTTTAGTAATTAATGTGAATTGTTTAGAGTGTGATAATATTGATTAAAAGAAGCTTTATGGACCACCCCGCCTCAATTCCTCTAATTTCTGTTAGGTGAACTTAATTTGTTACGGGAGTCCAACCCCATGTGTATTCTTTAGGTTTTTTTTTTAATTCTTACGAGTGATACTCGAACATTTCACTAAATTAACTTCTAATATAATTGTTCAATTTGTTGTCAAAAATTGTTTTAAATGGTATTTGCATCCATCGGAGAAATATGACTGTATTCGCAATTATTGGGTTTCCGGGGAGATGGAATTTTAAGTTGTCATCAGTTTTAATGTCATATATTGCTGATTGCAGAAACGATTCTAAAGATCTATGTCCACATTGTTCTTTTCAAACTTGGTCTTCTAATGAATAAGCTTATATAGGAAAGTATTGAAAGAATTGTGTTATGTTGTAAGGTATAAGCATTAATTGTGTACATCCGCTTTAGCGCAGCAAAAGCCATTATTTTAAAAATTATGACAATGCTCCTGATTCTGCGCCGTGCTGTAAGAAATCGGAACGCAAAACAGAATCAGAGCAACATGTGTTCCAGCTTCTGTTCGTTTCAAATTGGAGTAAAAGCAAGAGCAGAAATGAAAACTTCAAAAGAGCAGAGCAAAATCAATCGCTGGTTCATATTGTAAATTGTAAAGTTCGTTGTTTAATTTTTTCGCGTTTTGTTCATTATACTTGTCTAAATTTTAGTATTTTCCTTTAAACAATAGCATTAATGAACGCGCATCGTTTATTATAGACTTATTAAATCTTGAGAAATTTAAATACAATAAACTGAGCAAAAGTTTAGTCGAGGAGCTTCACTACAAGTATATTATACCTGTACAGATCAACGTTTTTTATAATAGTCCTTTATTTTCCTTCAATTTTGCTTGCTACAAAAAAAAAAAAAAAAAATTATAGATCTGG
Source organism: Leucophenga maculata (assembly GCA_035044805.1). NCBI lineage: Eukaryota > Metazoa > Arthropoda > Insecta > Diptera > Drosophilidae > Leucophenga > Leucophenga maculata. The sequence continues at coordinate 350,447 of JAWNNP010000867.1, read as the reverse complement.
ATTTGCGTCTTCCGAGAAGGGATTTACTTCTAAATTGCTTGCTCAGCCCAAAATAGCATCTGTTTTCTTCGCCTGATCTCCAGGGTGGCATTGTTGTTGCTGGTCATTTCGAATCCAAGATAGACGAAACCGCATCAAAATTCGTGCTCTCATGACAGCTATAGTAGATGTTACGGAATGCTTTTTTAGATTGACTCTGTCCTATACATCGCATTTCCTGGATTGTAATGATGTCAGCCTTGCATCTATTGAGTACAACAACCAGCTGAATATTCGCACCATCCCTATTGAGGGTGTGGACATTCCAGGTTTATATCCGGAAATCGTGTTCCTTTTATCGTTTGCCGGGGTCACCATCATAGGGTTTTATCCGGGCTTCCTTTTTGTTTTCACTGTGAGGATTTTTTTTACGGTGGTTAGTCCCAAGCCCAGCGCACCAACCCCTAAGTAATTATTTAATACTTGTTAATAAGGTTTAAATATTTATTAGATATGTTAACTGCCAGGGTCAAACATATAGATAGTTGTTGTATTAGATACCTTTACTTATGGTTTTGCTTTTTGGGTTTTATGTCCAACGTCGAGTACCTAAGTTATGTGCACCATAAGCCGTTCATTAATGCTATGAATTGTGTATATACCCTGTTCTTTATACTTTATTGTTTAGCTTATTGTTTTATATTTGAAATTTGCATTTAAATCGAAATTAAACAAAAAATAACAAAATTTAACAACGAATTTACGTGAAACTGTTTTCTCTTTTCTCCCTTTTTGTGCTTTCTAATGGCTCACTGCGCGTTCATCAAATGAAAAATATAATAAAAAAAACTAAAAATTTTAAAACTAACAAAAATCGTTAAATACTTCTTTTACTAATCCCAATAGACGTCGTTAAACTCACACAGACACGCCCACACACGACATTATCTCTTTTAAAATACAATTGGCTATATCTATGCACTACCTATCTCATACAGACTCACATACACATACACACACCTATACAAAACAAATAAGTTAACACGCCAGCGTCTTTTATAATTTACGAGTACAAATCTTAGAGCTTTCATTTATATCCACATGCAGTAACAACGAGGACATCCAGTCAACGTTTAGTAAATTTGTCATTTTATTGAAAATAATGTACATGATGATTACATGTATGAAAACATAAAAAAAACAAAAAAAAAAAAATAATATTAAATAATTAGAATTTGTGTTACAATATATGTACTTCCATTAACTTTCTGCCATAAAGCCAATGACGCAGCGTGCTCACACATTCGATTAAACACTATATACAAACATTTATGTACGCAGCCCTACATAAATACATACATTTTCACCAAAGGATTGCAATAAGAAGAACGAATAGATAAACAGAATACAATGCAAGAATCAAATGAATGGGAGAAATAATATTTTTCTAGGCATGGCATAGAAACCAAGAGAAGAAAGATGTTTTCGAAAGAGATACACACATATTTAAAGAAAAAAAATATATATACATATTATATATATATATATAATATATATACATATAAATATATTATATATATATATATATATATATATATAATATATATACATATAAATATATTATATATATATATATATATATATATAATATATATACATATAAATATATTATATATATATATATATATATAAATATATATAAATATATATATATATAAATTTATATATATGCATATATATATGATTAAGTTAACTAAAGTACCTTTTTGTGTTGTTGTTGTTGTTTCAAAGCATAAATAGTCATTTAAACGGATTAAAAATGAATGAACGAAGAAGAAGTATAAAGAATAATGATAAAAACTAACTTAAAAAAGAGATAATATAACACTTTATAAATATACAAGCATATGTTTAAAAGCAAATTAATACATAAACAGACTGACAGACAGATTTTTCTTATATATTGAAATCGGCACCATTTAAATATAATTTTAATCTCTTTTTTTTCGATGTAAACAATTTTTTTTTTATAATTGAAAAATAATTTATGCGCTATATATTGCTTTGATATCAAAAGAAAAATAAAAGCTTTTGTTTGTACATAATACATACATAACACATTCGCCATTATTCCATAAAAGTTTTTGTTGTATTTAGGGCTACATTAGCTAACACAATCGGTTGCTTAAGTGGCTACGACACGGTCAAATTGTTGCGCCAACATCTGTAATAGTGTTACTGAAAATGTTTTTGTATGCGTCACACATACTCGATGAAAAAATGCAGAAGAAATAAGGAACAAAATCGGTGTGGTTTTTGCGCTCTGCAATACACACATACATGCTTATACCTTGCCTTGTATTCTTTTTGTGACGAAATTAGAATACACAAACATACATACACTTGCTCTCTCACACTCTCGCTCTAAATGCATGTTTCATAGCATAGTTTTATGCGCGCTAATTAATTTTCATTTCTTTATTAATATTATTCATATGTTTAATTAAATTTTGTTATATTTATTATATTTATTTATTAGTTTATTTATTAAATTTAAAATTATTTTACTCTCAAAGAAACATAGAAAAGGGGTTTCAAACGTCGTATTTCTATTTCTTACTCTTCGTTTGTTTTGTGTACAGTGTACGTAAATGCATACATAATAAATTTTTTAAAATATATCTTTCATATAAATACAAATTTTAATAGGCTTATTTAGATTATAATATGTCTTGCGCAAGCTTAACTGTTTATTTTTTCAAATTTCATTTAAGTGGAATTTTGAAATAAAACTTAAAACACTGCGCAAGAATTTTCATAGCCTGAATAGGTCTTAAATAAATACAACATATTTTCTCCCTTGTTTGTCCAAAACGACACCCATATATGTATATCTTAATTATCACCAACGCGCTCACTTTATATTACTTTAAAAATAAAAAATAAATAAATAAACGAAAAAAAAAACAAATAAAATTCAAATTAAAAAAAAAATTTATTAAAAAAAAAAATACTGCACAGCCGCGTTACTGGATCTGTGGGCAGCGCCATTACTCAACAAACTGGCGCCAATCGCTACATACCGGAAAGCATGCGTGGACAGGTCAATCAAGCCGTCGGCCAAGCAGCTGTCAACGAATTATCGAACGTTTTTGCGACTCGATTCAAGTAAACAAACAAAAAAAATATAAGAAAAACAATAACAAACAAAAAATTTACAAAACGTGTAAGAAGTCCGAAGCTCAGTTAAATTTCTTGAAGCCAAGTATAACAAACACGTGCAGAAGGCTAAGGAAGAGATGTTGCAAGAGTGTATAGATGAAAAGGGAAATGTGGAGAGACATTCGAAAAGAACAAAATAAATAACAATCGAATACTTTTCAGTACTAATTAGTGCACATTTAATTGTTATCGTTTTATGCTTTTAGTAATGTTACTTTTTCTAGAACATTGATGATTTCTCTTCAAATATCTCCCACTGTCTATCGCCCTTTCTATCTCTTTCAATTTTAATGCTTTTTTATGTTTACATCTAAAAATACGTATGTATGCACATACATATGCATTTCTCGTGTACAAGACTCGCTCTTGCACAACTGAACGTAATTCCAACTAATACATACATATATGACAAGAAAAAGTGCAGAGCAGTAGCAGCAGCAGTATAATTTCTGTTAATATATCATAATTTTAAACTGTTTTTTAAAACAAGCAAAGCGGCATTTTTTTCTATTTTATATTTAATATGCATACGATCAAATTGTCATAAAGTGTATAACATATACATACGATTTGTGTTTGAAATGTGTTTTTATTTTGATTTTTGTTCTATCTATTTAGTTTTCATTACAACACGCACATATATATACATTTATATGAACATTCTATGATGCACATGTAAATTGGAACTGACCCTATGTTTCATTTTTGTTCTCAGCGTGTCAATTGTTATAGTAGCTGCAAGTAGACATGGGAAACGTATACTTGAACCACCTACACAGTTTTTTTTTTGTTTTAAGAAGAATAGTTCTGCCGCAAAAATAATCAGCAAACAGTCCAAAAGAAGAGGAAGCAAAGTTCGAATGCAAAACTGATCATGTAACATAAAAGAGTGTATCTTTTGATACTTGCTTGTGAACGCTGTTTTAAAAATTGCGTCCCTGAATCATTGCTAGTTGATTTTTCTTTGTGCACATATCATTGCTCTTCTCTCGTTGCAGTTATATTGTGCCGTAGCTTAACTTTGATTCTATATTATCTTTGAGCAACCTCCTGGCAATTAACATAATACCATTCATTTTTAAACTGTGTGTTGTTAAATAACTTTTCTTTCAACTAACGGTAAATATCGAGCCAGCATGTCTGTCGATAAACAAGAACAGCTGATGATATGTATCATTTTGTGATACTCGTTTGCATGATACCGAATTTTCACTCGCGTTCACAAGAAATGTCACAGCTAATACAAAATTAATCAAGTAATACTTGAAATATGTGATGAAATCCTTTCTATAGCAAAGTCACTTTGCATTTTGTAATGACTGACCATCTGGAACTAGTCATATGCGGTTTTATACATTAGATTTGCAATTAAAAAAAAGTGTTTTTGAGTAATTCGAAAAATAACAGAAGAGTGTAGTGTAAAAGATACCATTTTGCAAGCTAAATAAAACTGGATTTCAAAGGTCCGTTTTCTGATCTTCCTATTTTTGACTAGATCAAAATTCACCTAGATTTGCAGTTTCATGTACTTGGTTTTCTGAAGTGCACGGATTTATAAGCACACAAATTTGGAGTGATAAAGTTGGCAATGGGACAATTATTGGTCAATTCACAGCTGAATATTGTTTTGATTATTAAGCGGGAACTTAAAAGTGAGTTTGCAATGGCATTTCTTTATTCTTGGTGGGCAAATTAAAATAAAATAGTGCCTAACTGTTGACTGCTCAGAAATGTCTGCAACTGATTACACATCGAGCACTCTTGAAATATTTTCCATATTTTCAACAATTGAAATTTCACAGTTATAAGCAACAGCTGCTTGATGTTCAGTGCTGCCATAAGTTTTCATGCGTATTGAAGGTGGCAATGCTGTAGATGGATTTGCAAATCCATGAACTTCAACAGTATTGATTTCAAATCCAGCTAGTTGTAAACTCTTGAGGTTGGCAAAACCATATCCACAAAATCATGGTGAATTTTCAATCAATGAAGATCAGAAAACGGCCCTAAGACTATGTTCAATCTGAATTGGAATTGGGTGAAGAAAACAATGAATACAAATGAAGCTATTCAAATTTTTGAAAAGATCACTGGGCTAACTGACAGTACAAAATGCTTTATATGAAAAATTTAATTTCCTCATTAATGACTAGAATGAAATCAATAACGTACTGGTTTCCACACGTTCGTTTAAAAGACTCATTTATATATTTTCCATGTCTACCTGTTAGTTACCCATTAATACACATATATATGTACTCATACTAAGCGCTGCTTGTTGATTTAACAATTGTTAATGAAATAATTTTTAACTCTTTAACCAATTGTTTCTATATATGTATGTTGTTACCAACATTATTTAAGTGATATTTCTACATTCTATTTGTTTTTACATTTTTGTAATATTTTACCACGATTTTTTTTTTTTTTTTTTTTTTTGTAAATATAATTTAATATACATACAATACATATACACACATATACCAACATAGCTTAACATAATTTAAAAATTAATAAAACTAAAAAAAAAATATATATATATATTTCCATGCAACGTAAAATTGTTATTATAAATTAAAAAGAAAAATAAATAAAATTTATTTAGGGAATTTCAAGCAAAGTTATATGAACAAGCTACAAGAGTAAAAGAAAAACAAGAAACCAAAAGAAATGACTAAAAAAAATAAAATAATAACTAAAATAATTGTTGCTAATGTGTTTTGTGTAGTTTTTAAATATTTATATATATACAAACAAATAAATACATATACAACAATTTATTTGCAAAAGCAGAAAAAAAAATTAAATGAAAAAAAAAAAACAAAAAAAAAAACGTTTGTAACAGCAAATGAATAACTTGCAAATTAGATTTTAGCATTAGCGTACAAAGATTATTAAAAAAATGCATTTTTTTTTTTTTTTTTTTTTTGAATTTTGATTTTTGATTTTTTTCAATATTTTTCCACTCAGCTAATAACTCAATACAAAAAAGTGCTTTCGACATAGTAATGTAAAATTGAACAATAAAAAACGTGAAAAACATGCCCAACAACAGAACCCACAAATGTATGAACTATTTATGAATATGAGCTATAAAAAAATTACTATTAATTAATAAATTTAAACAAAGTTTTTCTCTTGTTGATAAAGCATTATGAAAATATTGTAACATTAAATATAAGTATAAAAAACTGGCATAATTGTATAAAATTAATTTATACAGTATGTTTTGTTTTCAAACCACTTTACACAGTATAAAAGTGTGTATCTAGCAAGGATATTATTTTCATTAACAATAGATGGTCCTTAAAGTGCATAATATTTTCAGTATTATTAACCATGGTATCATATTCGAACACTATGGCTATAGCATAATTTACAATTTTAACTCAAAATTGCTTTGCTCATTCTGACTTCATTTAAATTAATGTTCTGAATTGACATGCGAAATATTTCTGCTTCTCTTTTAAAGTTATATATTATTCCATTTTTTTATTCTTATTAAAATAAATTAACATACAGTATTGAAAAAAAAGAAAACGAATCATGCCATCATTGCCATTGTAATGTGAAATTCATAAAATCGGCAATCAGAAAGTATTCAATTTAAACCAAGATTTAATCGATTTTGAACTCAAACCTGTCAATAGTCTGATCATATTAAATTGATTGTTATACTTAAACTTAAATAAAACTAATAATTATGAAGTGCAAGGGCTGTATGCTCGATAATATGCACAAATGATTTCATTCATGAGTATAGTGAGTTGTAAATCGTGTCTTGGCAGCTCTAAAAGAGCGGAAAAAGCTGAAGAATCTTCCTTTATTTTTAAATCAAACATCCAATAACGTCGCCGTTCTTGGCACTGTTCAACTTTCATATGGGTAAAGGCCATAGCTGGCACGACCAATTAAAAAAAAAACAAATCTTTGCTCCCGCAGTAGTTTTCACAAATGATAAACATTGAAAGGGATTTAACATACTGAAATTAACTGAGATATTGTAACAAAATCGTTTGCTGATATTTGCGTGTTACCAATATCAAAAGCATTTCAAGAAGTTCACAGGCTTTTATTATGGAAGTCGCGCTAACTGCAACAACAAGCAGTAACATTTTTAAAAATATTCCATTCCGAGAGATCGGCAAGCTTTGAATCAGCAATGTTTTGAGCCAGTCAGTATTAGTATCTTCCGGGAGTTTTTAGTCGACATTAATGCTGTTCCTAATTTGAAGTCAGCTGTGTTGAAATGTGCACTGCCTTTCCAATTCAAAATAAATATAGCCTATGTTACTCCTTAAAACAACAGCTATCAGGCAGTGAAAGATCCGTCAAAATCCGTGTTCAACCAAAAAAAAATCTTTAGTTTTAGTTTTTTTTATATATATTGTGCTAGATAACATGACTAGATATGTTGTTATGGATTAAAGTTTAAAAACGGGTTCTTTCGAAATGCAGAAACTTTTCGTATTGTTGGCAAGAATTACGATAAACAATACGAAAAAATGGACATTTATACATATCTAGACCATTTTTCTTCAATACTGTATTTAACAAATATTTATTTCTCATTTTTCGTAAACCAAAATCGTATTAAAATTTTAAAAGCTATACACAAGTCAAGCTAAAATAAACTGCACATAAACATACTAACATACATATGCAAATAAACATTAATATCTATACCAAAATATTATTTTACCAATATTGTTCAAAATATCGAAACTATCATTTTTTATGCATACAAATGTATGAAAGCAAACGGAAGTCGAACGAAACTAATAGCAATAGAGACAAGTTGATATATGTATATGCAAATAAATATTTGAGAAAGAAAATATTGCACTATAATATGGATGGAAGATTTATACAGTATAAAATTTTCAATTATTATATACATACATACCATATACATGTACAAAGTTGAAAGTTTTTCACATAACTGTAGTCACTTACTTCTACATAGTAATTATTTATTTAATAGCTACGTGCTCTTTAACTACATGTATATGATGATTGATTAAAACGCTTACATAATGAAATATATTGATCGAAAAAAATGCATACTATAGATCAGTAAGAACGCTAGCATCTTGCTCTATTAAGGCGTAAAGTTTAAAAAAGAGTTACAAAAATATTCTTTAATATATAATTACAATACAAAAATTATTAGCTTAAAATATATACATACATATATATATGTATCACAAACTTTCCCTTAAAAAATAAAATTCATAAATAAAAAAAATTTGCACTCTTTACGTCTTTGAACTTGATAAAAATTTAAAAAAATATTTTTTTTTATGCTTACCTATATAATTTATTGAGAATACATATAGCACATTACATTAAACCCTACCACATTTTCCCATGCTATAAATGGATTTATATTTTTTTGTTTTTTATTTTTATCAACAATATATACTGATATCCATTTTAATGCAGGCTTTTGTTTGCATTATATATATGTATACATATATATAGCAAATACTTTTTTTTTAAATTTAATTTAAAAGTGAAATTATATAAATATATATAAATATTATTGATAAGCATGTTAAATATATACATAAACATATACATATTTATATAAATAAATATTATAAAACTCATGAATTGAAAAGGAAAAGAAAAAATTTAAAATAACTGTTTGATTTATATGTGTGTGGCTTGTGTTTGAGTCTATATTAAAAAAAAAAAATAAAAAATTAAATAAAAATGAATAAAAAATCGCAATACCTACTCAAATGCGCTGAGACTAGAAAATATAAAGTATGCGTTGCAGCAGCACAAATTGAGCTGATTTACATACATTTATGAAATAAATAATTAAATGGAGATGCATGGAAAGCAAACTATAATGTTATAAATAAAATATATATTAAAAAAAAATCATCTGCTTAACTCTTATGTGTATGTGTGTGTATATTCGATTTTGCTTTGACAGGTTAATGTGATGCTCATTGTTTTCATGTTGTAAAAAATCCGCATTCATCGAAGTAGCTGCTCAAAATTTTAGAAAATGTTAAACGAGTGAAAATACTAATATTTGAATGTGTTTTCCACATGTACTGGCCGAGAAACGCCCATTAATTTATATATGTGAAAAACCTACCGTTGAAAAATTTACGTAGATTTCGTTTGGCATAAAATGGTTTTCCATAAAAAAAAATGTCCTATATAAACAAATGTAAATATAAGCCTTGGTCCATGCGAAGATTCTATTGTGCTCTTATATTGACATCAATAAATAAAGAATTTCATATAAATACAAGCTAATATCCGCGACTTCGTCTGCGTAGAATTATTATTTCGAGTAGCCTATTTTTTCACAAAACTTTTATCAATCGCTATACTCCATGGAATAAATTCATATCTGTATCTTAAATAGATTCAAAGATATAACAAATTTTGTTTATCGCTCATATGAGGATCACTTTTTATATTTACGGAATAGCAAATAGTAACAGACATTTTTAAATGAAAATGGCTTTATTGTTTTTCAAAATATTCTCCATGAAAATTTATACACTTTTTCAGTCGCTGAAATCAATTTTCAAAGCACTTTTTCCTCTCTGATTGAGGCATCTTCAAAACATGGGTTGTGAACGCATCAACAGCTTTTATGCTTGGGAATAAAACAAATCATTGGGTGGTAAAGCAGGGATATGTGGTGGATGACCTATCAATTCGATATTTTGAGTGCTCAAAAACTCTCTGGTGTGAGCCGATATGTGAGAGCTTGTACGCCCTCCATGGTGGAGGGCGATTCGTCTTCGACGGTTGGTTTTGCGAATTTTTCGAAAGACTTCAGACAAACAAATAGTCGTGTTCCATTCAGAATTGACTGTCCTACATTGCGCAACCTTTCGATTTTGCCTAAACTTAATATAATTACTTTTTTCGATCCCATTACCAAGGTACAAGATAGGACTATATACACCATAAAAATTAAAGGTTCAGTGTGGGTACAGGGTACATTTAGTCTATAGAACCCGTCAATTCGGTTTAAGTTTGGCGCCCACTGATTCTTAACACAGAAGCAAAGGCATACCAATCTGTTAACGTAGGACTACTAACATTTGATGCTTTCATTTAGATTCTCAATTATTTATTTTATTTTTTTAATTTAATGTCGGTACCTTACTTTTGGTCGGTAGTTGTTAATATAGATGCAAACATATATCTGATGACTACTGTTTTTCTTGGGAAACACATATTTTACACATAGTCTATGGCACACACAGCAAATGTGGCCGAATGGACTATTATAAAACAACTCTATGAAGAGCACACTGGCTTCGATGTTGTAATTAGCGGCATTTTAAAGTCCCCTTGTATTTAAATCGTCTATTGTTGCCATATCATTCGATCTGTATTTGTTTATGTTTGCAAATATAAAGAAAATATAACTATTGCCGATCTCTCATTTAGAAATTGAGTTCTCTCTCTCTTCAGTTCATTGCTTAACGTTATTACTATATTAGACAGTACTTACTATGTTATGTTTCTTTAAAATAATTACTTAAGTGTTATAGCTTATTAAATTACAAAGAACATAATGTGTAATATAATAAACAATAAAAAATAATACCCTTTCGAAAAACACGTGTAATACTAACTACCCATGTTGCGATGTGTTGTACAACCATACAAAAGTTCAAAGAACATGCCCACACATGCAAAAATTTTTTGTACAACTTCAAGCACAGCATGCATAGCTACCATAAAATTGAAGCTTCGGTTAAACAGTGAAACATTTGCGTAAAACCAGCCGACAAGAGGCTCTTTTTGTGTTAAATATATTTCCATAACGTTTGGCATGCAGAATTTAGCGAAACATGATGGCAGATATGCAACGAAAAGATATTTCTAAAGTTGCTGATGACACAAATTGTTTGCCCTTCCGAGCTTAGCTTTATAACCATTAAGTTGAGGATATTTTGAATTTTAAGCAGCTACTTAATATACATACACTCATTTTGTTTATAATCATTAGTCGTTAACCAAAAACATGCCATTGTATATAAACACTCTGATATGTATTTCGGAGATGATCTTTAAGTTTTATAGTGTATGTGTTGTCATTACTGCATTTGGTGATGGTTCTTAATAATGCATTGTGCGCTCTCTTTTTCGCTTTCTTGTAAGCGCACGCATTCCCTATTAATGCGTATGCGATGTCTTATATTTTGTGGGCCTATCGTCATCCTTCCTTACTGCTTAGGCGTTAATCAAAAGCTATGGTGAGTTTGTCTAATAACTTTTTTCTCTCTCTCTTTTATCACTATCGCTCTTTAATTTTGCTACAAAACTTACAATGCACCCAACGGTCTTGCCTAAGTATTTATGTAACTAAAAGCTTATTGTCACTTGTCGCTATGAATCTATGATGTGTACTCTACCGTGAAAAAGCGGTTTCAAATTCAAAAATACATTACTGTATAATATTTAAATTTTTTCGTATCTTTTTCTTTTCCCTACTATAGTCGCCCTGTGCCAAATGCGCCCCCGAAACTTCCAGATCGACCATCGTATTATGGCAATACTACAAATGGACGCCCATTCTAATGTGATGATGAAGAAGCGAAATAAATGAAAACGGGTATATGACATTGTGTGCGACGTACAACGTTCAAACGGAAATGGTGACTGTGTTTGCTTCTATATCGGAAGTACGCCCCAATACTGAGCTACAAAGCAATTTCCAACGACTGTAATTGTATTAATTTGTATGTAAATGTATGAATGTGAAGCGGAGTGCTTGTGTGAATGTTTTGAGTATTTTTAAATTGACTAGCATAACGCGCTAGTCAAACATCGTCGTCGATTATTATCGAATGGTATACCACCACTAATTTCATGGTCGTCGTCATCAACAAAAACATTGGCAGAGAAGGAGAAGAAGTGATATCAGGAACGACGCACCACCGCACTCAATCGAGACAGATTCGACAACGATCGAAAGATTATAGCTATATATATTGAACGCAAAATAAAAGTTAACGAAACGCTTCATAATTTAATAATTACTTTAAAATTAGTCTACTATATAAGGCAAAAATGCTGATAATATTAATGTTATTATATTAACTATTTCACTGCGTTATACTTTTTTCTTATGAATAGCAAAAATTTAAAGCCATGGAATGTCATTTAAAATGTTTGTATATAGGAAAAAGAATTGTAGAATAAATGACTTTCCAAACGAGTTAAAGTAAACAAAAAAAGAAATATTTTAATGTATTATTTTTTTTCATATTGCACTTGAGTAAAACTTTAATTGTAAATATTATTATTAATATTATTATTTTTTTCTTGTACAACTGAAAATCTATTTATACATTTAAATTATTTTTGTATTTTTGTTAAATAAACTATAAACAGTTGTCATTTAAGTTGTAAGAAAAAAGTGCTTAGCAAACTTAAAAACAAAATATAATTATACAAGTCAACAAAAATTACAACAAAATTTTAATTAATTATTCATATGTATTTGTACATATGAGCCTATATGCCTCTTTGCAATAATTGTAATTAGATTCTACCATTAAGTATGCGTAAACGAAAGTAATTGAAAATTATAATGTATTAAATAAAGAAAATAAAGTCACGAAGAAAACCAAAAAGTTGTTATTTTTTCGGTCCTGTACCAAAGGTACAAGAGCCTATTGGTTTTATGCAAATGTATGTAACAGGTAGAAAAAATGGTCCTCATTCACCGCTAGACCCATGAGCCGAGACTGTTTTTCTGTGATATGATATCAATGTGGGCTTACGTGAGCACCATCACTTCCTTTTGGAAGATCGAGCCCGACATATTCTGTATGTACGGGCACTGGCGTAGGATGTATTCCATCAGCAGATTGAAAAAATCGCACGATAGCGCAACAACGAGATTCCAGTCATTGGGTATGCGTTCATCGGACCATATCTTGCATAAATGTTGGTGCATAATCCTAACCAACTCTTCGCCGCCGGTCTTAAATAACTCAGCTGGTAGCCCATCAGAGCATGCCGCTTCGTTATTTTTCAGCTTTTTAATCGACCTCGTTTTAGTCCGGTGGCTCTACAATAGTGCCATCATTAACTGGTGGTTCCGGTGTAATTTCTCTATCGGCGGAATTGTGCGCTTTATCGCCTCCGAGTAGGTTAGAAAAATGACTTCTCCATAATCTGTGATTCCTGTTCATCCGTAACCAGATTTCCATTTTCGTCCTTACAAAAAGTTACTCCGGGCTTAAAACCTTCAGTCAGACCTTGACCTTTTGATAAAATTTTCGAGTTTCATTTCTGTCACATAAAATCTCAACATCCTCAAACTGCCGCTCTCTAACAGCTCGCGTTGCTCCCGAATGCAGAGCTCGTTGATAGAAGGTGTTCTTCTCTGCAGTACCATTGCGACACTCCTCGTCCGTACCAGGTTTTGTATAATCAGTGGCAGCCCTATAAATGGACCGGGTATTATGTTTCCACTGCTCCCATATATCTTGAGAAGACGGAATGGTTTCCCGGAGCAATCGTGAGAGTGTGTTTGAGAGGGCTTCGGCAGTCTGTTCTGATTGCAGCTTGTCGACGTCTAGCTTTCGTTGCATGGTGGGACGTGCGGCGTTCACCACACTAAGCTTAGTGCGTACCTAAGCTGTGACAAGATAGTGGGCCGAGTCGATATTGGGACCACATAACGTTCGCACGTCCTCAATGCGTGCCTTGCATTAATTACGTGATTAATTTTGTTGCGTGTAATTTGATCAGGACATAACAACGTAGCCTTGTGGATGTTGAGATTTTGAAATCTGCTGCCGCTAACTACTATGTTCCGCCCTGCAATATCGATTAGCCTCTCTCCATTATTGGAGGTTGTTTGTTCACCGGCGTAACCAGTCAACCAAAAACTCCAGCTTCAGTGACGTCGTCACCTTAGCTGAACTAGCGAATTAGTCGCTAGCGGTGCTGGGTTTACTGCCTGCAATAGAATCAAAACACCTACGCAGTATCAATGCGCACAAGATACTTTACATAAGCACCAATAAAGATCCAACAAGTGATCTAGTAAGCCAAAAACAAATAAAACCACTAATAATCCGCAGCCGTTCCAAAAGCAATCACGGCCGGTTAATTATTCTTCAATGAACACTTCTTCTTAAAAACACTCGCCTTTGCTTTCGTTTTTAGGCCCTGTACCGAAGGTACAAGAGCCTATTGGTTTTGTGCAAATGTATGTAACAGGAAGAACTAATTGTCGGAGACCCCCCTAAGTTACCCCCATTATGGTCAGGAGTGATAGAGGAGTCGATATAGCCATGTCCGTCTGTCCGTCCGTCCGTCTGTATGAACGAAAGGATCTCGGAAACGGTAATATATAGAAACTTCGTGTTTTTTGCATTCGACTAGGACTGCTCCGGAATTTCACAAGTTTATTTTAAAATTTTGCCTCTTACAGTCGGTTACGCCCGACTGAAATTTCCTTACTTGTTATTATTAATTTAGTTAAGTTTATTTTGACTATAAATGCGCACAATAAAGTTTATAGTTCACCATATGTGGTGCCAAGTCGCACCAACTATTATTTTCTTATTATTACTCACACTAAATAATAAATATAACAACTAAAATGTATATAAATGCGTCCAACAACACAATTTAGTTGGAGCATAAAACCACTAACAAAAGTATTAGCTCTGCCCACCGTGGCAGAGACCTAACACGATCGAGTTGAAGGCGCGGTGACGAAATTGCAACTGAACTTTCTAATGCAATAAATAATAAAACAAAATAAACAAAATATATGCAAAAGGTGGTGGGTTTTTACAATAACAAATATTAATATAGAGAAGATAATTAAAGGTTTCTTCTCTCTCGCTTGCTCTTTAGGCCCTGTACCGAAGGTACAAGAGCCTATTGGTTTTGTGCGACCTTAACTAGTACAGGGCCTCTTACAGTCGGTTACGCCTGACTGTATTTTCTTACTTGTTTTCTATTCTATTTGCTATTGTACAAGTTCAAAAAAATAACTAAAACTTAACCCATTATTGC
Organism: Leucophenga maculata; assembly: GCA_035044805.1. Classification (NCBI taxonomy): domain Eukaryota; kingdom Metazoa; phylum Arthropoda; class Insecta; order Diptera; family Drosophilidae; genus Leucophenga; species Leucophenga maculata. The sequence goes on along the minus strand of JAWNNP010000867.1, from coordinate 335,210 downwards.
CATTCGCGGCATAAACAGAGGTAGTGTCGGGAAGGTTAAATGTTCCGACGGTTGGGCCAAAGATTCCTTCCTTCCCAATTTTGGCATTGAAATCGCCAAGCACGTTTGGGACAGCGTTCGTTTAGACTTATATTAAAATAGTTATCCTTGATGCGTATCGCGGCTTATAGCTAACGAGTAAACAATGGCGCACAAGAGAAAAAGAGCGTTAGCGCCATGCACTCATATATAAGTATTTCTCAGTCCTTGTCTGTGTGTTAGTAAAAATTGGTTAAGGACATCCCCTTCTACTCAGCGTTACCAATAAAGGAAACCAATTTCTCACATCATAAAAAGGCAACAGTACTCTCAATTTATGCACTTGCGTAGCAGTTTATTAATGAACCCACAAACTGGGCATACACGAGAATCTTTATCATATACATACATACATTTTTAAATGATAATTAATATTCACAAATTAAACTTTTTGGCGCATGTTGCTCATAGTGGAGCAATTATATGATCTGAACGAGGATAACGCCCAACTTCACTAAAGAGTGAACAAAAATATAGATAATGATATCTGTAGAATTGAAGAAGTGCCTGTTGAGATAAACGATGAAAAAAGTCCAGCAGCAACATATTAGATGACAACAGAAGCTCATTGACAAAACAAACAAGTAAGGAAATTTCAGTCGGGCGTAACCGACTGTAAGAGGCCCTGTACCAGTTCAGGTCTCCTAACAAACACTTTAAATGTTTCCCGAGCTTATGACCAAACACATGACCACCTCTCACTGCGTGAATATGAATGAAAAGAAAAGGGGGGTCGTTCAAATTAAATTGCTTATAAAATCGTCATTTATTATCCGATTTTGATGAACTTTTTGGATTTTTGCTTAGAGGGATGACATCTTTATACTTTATACAATTTTTTTTGTGCCGAAGAAATTTTTACCCTAAGGGGTGATTTTATGAGGAAGGGGGGAGGGGCAAAATTTTAAAATAAACTTGTAAAATTCCGGAGCAGTCCTAGTCGAATGCAAAAAACACGAAGTCTCTATCTATTACCGTTTCCGGGATCCTTTCGTTCATACGGACGGACATACGGACATGTCTATATCGACTCCTCTATCACTGCTGACCATAATGGGGGTAACTTTGGGGGGTCTCCGACCATTATTTCTATCTGTTACATGCATTTGCACTAAACCAATAGGCTCTTGTACCTTCGGTACAGGGCCTAAAAAGCAGCAAACAAACAATTGGCGATGACGTTGAGCGTCCAAAACACAAACCAACCGTTGGTCCTCTTGCATTCAGCAAAGTAAATTCTTCAAGAATTATATCAGCACATCAATCAAAATCAGCAGCACCGCCCGCACCGCGTTTGGCGCAATTATTAACCTCTGTTCCCTTACAGTTCCACGAGAGAACCGTCACAAAATTTTAATAGCAAAGAAACTATTGTTTTAATCATGTTATTTAATGTTAAAAATTCAAATACAGAAAGAGTTAATAAACAAATTGTTATTATATATATAGGACATTAAGTAAATGTGACAGAAATTTTGTAATTTACATAACAGGACTATCTACTCTCCAGTTAGAAAAGCTAATATGTATGAGCTACTTATTAGGCCCTGTACTGAAGGTACAGGAGCCTAAAGGTTTTGTGCAAATGTATGTAACAGGTAGAAATAATGGTCGGAGACCCCCAATGTTACCCCCATTATGGTCAGCAGTGATAGAGGAGTCGATATAGCCACGTCCGTCCGTATGAACGAAAGGATCTCGGAAACGGCTCCGGAATTTTACAAGTTTATTTTAAAATGTTGACCCTCCCCCTTTCCTTCCCCATAAAATCACCCCAAAGGCAAAAAATTTCTTCGGCACAAATCCAAAAAGTTCATCAAAATCGGATAATAAAGGGCAATTTAATTTGAACGACCTATGATAATTCCTTCCCCCTTTTTTTTTCATACATAAAAAAAAGTTTTATTATGCACTTATTCGTGCAGTGAGAAGTGGTCATAAGCTAGGGAAACCTTTAATGTGTTTGTTAGGCGACCTGTACTGGTACAGGGCCTCTTACAGTCAATTACGCCCGACTGTGATTTTCTTACTTTTTTATTACTTTAAACATTATATACAGTGTAAACGTAAAATTTACAAATAAGATTATAATTATTATTCAATAGCTCAAAGTCTATCTGGAAGATCCAGAATGTGAAAACGTTGAAGACTTCTAAAAATTAGAGGTCGAAAATAACTCTCCACTTATTTTCAATATGTTTCCCACTGAGAGAAACACAAAAATTTCAATCTCAACTTGTTCCACACAGTGTTTTATTCTGTTGCTTTCTGTTTAATCTTGAGTTTTTTCCATTGACAGCAAACAATTTCTGCTTGTTAATATTTGTTTCAATGTTAACATATGTTCAATGTCTTATGATAACAGTCAAAGGAAAATAAATAAAATAAGTTTTTGGTTAATTTTTTTTATTTAATTAACCTAAACAATTTCTTTTTACAAAATATTTCAAGAATTTAATTTTACAATTAATAGAGAGTATCTAGTTCCTGAGCTTAGTTTGTACCGTCTGTAATTTAAAATAAAATTTATAGCGGAAAACGCTCTTTCCAGAGACACTTCAGTTGCTGGTGTGGCAAGTACAGTTAGCCCTAGCAAACACATATAATGTGATTTAAATTTGATGTTGTCATTAAAACATAATTTATTTCAATTTAACGGTAAACGCCCATAACGTACATCGAAATTTTCCATGTTTATATATATTTCATTCAACTTCTCTGTTACATTTCTACATTCAAGAGTATACCATGAAAGAATATCAGTGCAAGTATCGATATTAGTGAAATAGCGAAAATGTCGATATTTTTCTACCTATAAATTTTTTCTCATCAAAGACACTTATATTTTTTTTTTTTTAAATTAGTGTCTGTGAAACAGAAACGGAAAAAAATACGAAAATAAAAGTAACTTACTGAGCAAGACCATTCGGCTACATAAATAAATCACTTTATTTGTTTTGTGAGTTATTTTTTCTCTCAGACAATAACAGTTATTTTAAAACCACTCAAAGTTAGTTAGTTTAGTTTGTTAGTTATATGGCCGTCAACCGTCTACCGGTCATGGCCGCGTCTAGGAGGCGCGCCAGCCTCCATAATCTTGTGCGCGCTGGCGCCAGTCGTTTTGAATGCCAAGTATAGAGAGATCTCTCCATACCTGGTCATTCCATCGAGTGCCCGGTCGTCCTCTATGTCGGCGTCCACCAATCAAGTTTAGGCCCCCCATGTAAACCATGCGTGCTGGAGCTCTTTCATTCATTCGAATGAGGTGCCCAGCCCAGTGCAGCCGCTGGAATTTTATGCGCTGGACTATGTCAACCCCATCTATTAGCTCGTACAGCTCGCGGTTCATACGGGACCTAAACTCGTCGCCAACTATAATAGGACCAAAGATCCTGCGAAGAATTTGCCTCTCGAAGACTTCCAACGCTGTCTCGTCCGACTCAATCACAGTCCATGCCTCTGCGCCATACAATAGGACCGAGAGTATCAGCGTCTTATAGATTTTTATTTTCGTGTGTCGAGAGAGGGCTTTACTTCTCATTTGCTTGCTCAGCCCAAAAAATCATCTGTTTGCAAGCGTGATTCTTCGCCTGATCTCCAGGCTGACGTTGTTGTTACTGGTTATCTCTGTTCCAAGATAGACGAAGTTTTTTACAACACTGAAGTTTAAATTCTCCATCGTCACTGACCGTCCAAGACGCGATGACGCAGTGCGAGAACGCACCAAGTACTTCGTCTTGTCGTCGTTCACCGCTAGACCCATGAGCCGAGACTGTTTTTCTGTGATATGATATCAATCTGGGCTTACGTGAGCACCATCACTTCCTTTTGGAAGATCGAGCCCGACATACTCTGCACGTACGGGCATTGGCGTAGGATGTATTCCATCAGGAGATTGAAAAAATCGCACGACAGAGCATCGCCCTGCCTGAAACCTCTCTTGGTATCAAAGGGGTCGGAGAGGTTTTTCCCCACCCTGACAACGCTTTGTGTGTTAGATAGCCTCGCCATGCAAAGACGGACAATCTTTGCCAGGATACCTAGTGCAGACAGGGCGTCGAAGAACTTCGATCGTATCGGCGTGTCGAAAGCGGGTTTGTAGTCGACAAATAGGTGGTGAGTGTCTTTGTTGAACTCACGGGTCTTTTCCAAGATTTGGCGTAATGTGAATATTTGGTCACTGGTCGACCTTTTTGGTCTGAAGCCACACTGATATTGTCCTATCAGTGAATCGTTATATGGCTTCAGCCTATTATATAATACGCTCGACAGAGTCTAATATCCAATGGAAAGGAGACTTACTCCGCGGTAGTTGGCGCAAACAGCGGGGCCTCCTTTCTTAAAGATAGTGTACGAGCTGTTCTTAACGAACCATTTTAAAAAAAATCAAAGTTTTTTACCACACGGTTATCAGATTTGCCTAGAGAGCCCATTGATCTACCTCTGTTTATAACCTTTTTTTGGAAGCTTAAATTATGGCATAGCTCATTAAACCAACTCTTTTTTCTTATATACGTGATATCCCCAAACACATAAAATTGTATTTCAAAACAGAATCAAAATAACAGTCATTATAAATCACTTAATATGGCTAATAACACCGTTTGGTCACACCCAATCCGATATATCTATTGGCAAAATTTATTCGTATAAGACTGGATCAGACAAACCTCACTCATGTTCATCTCTTCACTTAAACGAACAATGTGAATGTAATTTAATTTGTGAAACATCAATCAGTGCAACACATTCTCATAAACTATCCACATTTTCCAACCTATAGAAACGTTTTTTTCTCAAATAGCAAACTCACAAAAACCATCTCTAATCCTACATCTGAAACATTATAAAATCATACAATTTTTGCAATCTGCTCAAATTAAAAGTGCTCTTCATTGAGTGGCAGTACGAAACAGAGAAATAAAAATGATATTCTCTATAAGATCTATGGTCAGTGCATCTATTTATACAAGGGCGTATCCAGGGGGGGGGGGGGGATGTGGTCAGGGTTGGCCATGGCCCTCCTAATTTTCGAAAAGTTCTGAAAAATATGTATTTAACTACATATTTTGCACTTTTCCCTACTAAAAAAAAAAAAAAAAACAAAGTTGGCTCTGCCCCCCTTCTGAGACAGTGCCCCCTACGACGAAAGCTGGATACGCCCTTGTATTTATATGAGACTAATTTCGACAACCGATATGTATCACAGACATAATGCTGCGAGGTATCGGGCTGCTGCAAACGCAGAGTACCCAGCTAGCAGAAAAAGCAGCTGCAGACTGTAAGGTAGTAATTGTGCTACAGCTGGGTATAGCAATAATAGATATACGCGTGATAATAGGAGCTGTTTCAAACAAGTTAGCAAAGTGCGCACTCCAGGCATATCAGAATCATTCGCCGCAACCGAAACACTGTGCTACAATTCGGAAAATTCGCTTGTTTCCCTCAATGCGACACAATTTCAGCAAGTGCACCGGCAAATCAGTTGTCCATATAAAAAGTTCTTGGTACATCTGAAGAGGTGAGTGATGTTATGATTAACAACAGTCAGATCTGCAATCAAGGTGCTACAAGGCAGGCTGCCCGGGGTGGTGATACGGAGAGAGCATCCGTTCTAGTGTCTTTCTAACACAAATTGTTTCGGGAGCAATTCAATATGTTTGCGATTAGACAGCAACAATGCTTCCTCATTTGTAAGCAACCAGTGGCAGGTAAAGAGGTAGGAGCTGTATAAACTAGAACAGGCCGTCCAATAGTATTGTAGTTGGTAATATTGATGGTTACCAACAAGTCCTGGCAATATTCTTCAGCATTTTGTTTCTCGACTTTAGCAGAATGAAAGAAAATTAAATAAATTCTCCACAACAAAGAATAAAATAATATAATCATTCGCATAAAGCAATAATGTTATACAGGGAGGAAAAAGCACATCTTAGCTTAATACAAGTCGAAAACTAAGCGAATTTCTACTCACAATCAGTCATTATTCTGTGATAATTACCTAGTAAATTATATCACATTTAAGGTAGTGACGTCCTGCAATGGAATGAATGTAAATTATTTCACTACAGCTTATATAAAATGAATAATTTATTCGAATATATGAATTATCAATATCACGAAAACCAAAGAAAGTTTTAGTGAACTGAAGAGTAAATTTCAGCTATTGAATTAATTAAAAAAGAAATTAAATATGTAAAACAAGTTGAGAACTAATGGTTTCACGAATAAAAGTTAATTCTTCTCTATCACACAAGCACATACAAGTAAAACAATCTCGAACGCCTTTGATGTACATATTTAATCTTATTCGAGGGTTCATGAAATAGAGTTGAACATCATTGGCGCCGAGATTCAAAAATTAGTTGTTATTATTATATTATTATTTCTATACCCTGCATAAAAACAATTGTAGGTTCGCTGAGATTTCAAAATGTATGTAACATCCGTCCATCAACGGAAGAATTCAAAAACTCTCAAAAAAACAATGATATCAAATTTGGATTATGTCAACCGAAGTTTACCGGTTAGAGAGAGTTTCAGCTAAGGATCTTTTCATTGGAGGTGCATTATGTTGCCTAGCGATATTATGGATTATTGATTTGTTTAAGCACCGACTGGTCGATTAAATGCCTCGTGGAGCCTCGATCGTCCATTTTACGTATGTTTGTTAATGCTTAGGTTCTAATAAAATTAATGTTATCTCATGATTTATTTCATAAAGAAAACGTTTCTTTCTTCTTTGTTTATTTTATTGTTACATATTTAATAATTGGATTTGCTTTCGTACAACAACTGAGAACAGTTGCTGTTTCTCTTTTATGTATATATTGCTATATTTATAATTTTGTTGTTGTTACAAGTATGTGAATACAATTACATTGATGGAAATATTTATTTAACAATTATAAGGTATTACTAAATATTAATTTCTCTAGTATTCTCTTTGAATGCATGTTTCATTGTTATACCCTGCACACTTTCATATGTATGAAGGATGATCTTCAAGACAATAGATAACATATTGAGAAGGAGTTTATACTTTTATATGTGTATACATATATACTAATGCATATGTACATCAGTTTTTTAACAATGCCACGTACATATGTTTGTATATATGTATGTATTTCTGCCAATCCCTCTGTTCGTCTGCCTGAACGTATATTTCGTAAAAACTTTTAGATATATAAAGTTAGTTGCCAATTAGTCCTCTCGTCTGCTTTTTCAATAGCATAAAATGCCAAACAGATGTTAGTTCAAAAGTGGTCCTTTAAATTGGTTAGTTAAATTGGGGTTTAATATAGGTAACACTAGTTAAAACTTTATACTGTTACCTAAAGAACTTTTTTTTAATTTATTCTATTTTTATTTTTAAGTAAAAGTTTTAAAGTTATGTCATTGGAACCTTCCATCAGAGTTTGCCATCAGTGATGTACATAAAAATTGAAATCTTACAAATAATCAAGCTGAACAAATATTTCATACGAATTTGTTACAACATTATTAGTTAAATCTCCCTTCTGGTCTTTTTTTTAATATACTTCTAACTATGCAACTGTTCAGGGTATCATACAGTCGAGAATCTCGACCAGTTTATCAATACATACTTGTATTTCCTTATTTTTACAAACTGTATATTGTTTATTTTGTATTCATTTCAATAAATAATATTAATAATAATATGAAGTTAAAAAAACTTGCACAACTTGTTGGTTTTGGTTTAATTAATTGCTTGCTTATTAGTTAATAATATAAACTACTTTTGTATAATTCTATATTTGTATATAAATGGATATAGCTTCATTTTTATAATTAATGTTTTACATTTAATAATAATTTTTTTTAATAAATTGACAGCAATTTATAGAATTCCCTCAAAAAGTTTTTCGGTTCGTGTAAGTTTCTTCTTCTTCTCTTTTATTTATCATATATAATTTAATTTAAAAGTTTTCTACTTCATTAATTTTAATAATTAATAATTTATACTACATATATATAATGCTTTCAAGTTTTAAGGATTAATATAGGTATGTATTTTTTTTAATGCAGTGAAATTTCTTATTGTTTTTTTTATTAAAGTAATTGTGTTGAAAATTGTTTAATATGCATGTAATTTTTATTTCAGATTTATATTTCCGAACTAATGCTAATTTTTTTAAGTTAATGGTATAGATTTGTTTTATTTTAGTTAATGATAAGTTTATTCGTAGCAATACTTCTTAGAGGCTATACAATTGGATGTTGTTTTTGGTTATCAATTCACTATTCATAATCGGTTGATAGTTTATATTTCTTCCATTTCATTTGTTTAACAAGCAATAAACATTTAAATATTAATATAATAGTATTTTTTGTAAAATTTTTCTATTTTTTTATATATATTTAATGCACATCATTGTTGTAGGGTAAACGTGTAGCATGGTTTTAAACGTAGACATGCAGATTGTCACGTAATCGGCCAGTGATCCCCAGGCTGTTGTTTTTTTTTAATATTGTTTAGCAAATTACGCCCATCCATGAATGCAGTTGGTTTAGCCATTCGCATGCCATACGCCAAAACAATGCTATTCAGTTTTGTATTGATGTCATTAATTTGATTTTTAACGTTTAATTTATATTAAGTTTTTGTTGCATTTTAAGAACTTTGGAATTATTGAAAAAATGTCATGTTTTTGACGGTATTGAATACATGTGTATATATATTGTATGTATATATTTATATTTTATATATTTGTAAAAGGGAGTGTTATTTTTAACTGTTATTGAAAAGCTTCTAATAATAATAATATAAATTGTTAGAAATGTTTCGGCGTAGAAACTTTGAGTTTCATTTAATATATGTGGAAGTTGAATTTTTATTATAGTATACAAAAATAGATTGTATCCTAAATTGCTTTTATGTAATAGAAATAATTCTTATTTAAGATTTAAATTGAGTTAATATAATCTTTAGCGGTATTCGTATGTCGTATTTATTGCTTTTTGAACGGTAAAAAAAACAAATAAAAAAATACAAAAGATAAAATAAGAAAAAAGGCTGCAGTCGAGTGTGCTCTGTTACGAGATACCCAGTATTTGGTTAAGGATCTTTATTTAAACCATAGATCTTTTCTGTTCCAATCTGGACCTATGTGGGAAATTTTATTAGGATTGACATAAGAAACATCGATTTTCGTACAAAAACTTAAAAGGGTTTGTATGTGTCTATCTGAATGGGGAATTTGCGAGTCTGTATTTATAAAATTTTAAAGTTCTATCTCTTTTAGTTGTCTCCAATATCTCGTTGTTCTAACAGGCGGACATTACAACTTTGGTTTGATTTTTAATTACTGTTACAAAAACTTAATATATCCTTTTAATCTAGGGATGGAGGATATTAAAAAGTAAGCACCGTAAACATCTAGCAACAGTAACTACTTATATCTATATCGTTGTTAACTTCGCTTGGATTTAAAACAATTTGTCTCGATTGTAATGCTACTTATTTGCAGATGCTTATGGAATAAATTTTTACAATGATAAACACCGAAAGTTCTGGTTTACTGACTATATAGATTTTATTGTACAGAACATATTTATTAGAAGAAAAGTTTTTTTTAGAAAGGTTCTACACTATATCCTAATATTGAAGAAGGCAGCGTTCATGGATTGGTAGTAGGGTTCACTATATTTATGTGATACCTAAGCTGCATTTATGCACAAAAAAAAATATGGCTACAGTTGAAACAGAATGCATTTGAAACCATTAAATTAATTATTGTATATGGAGCAGCATTAGACCTTTCTGTATAGTTCTGCGAAAGTATACACATATGTAAAGTCTATCAACTATGTATGGTTAGCCCTGCTCTAAATACTTTGCTTTACATATTATATATAAAAAAAACACATCGACTGATTTTTTTTCTGAAATAGTTGCTGCCGATATGCGGGCTATTTAACATGGTTGATGTGTAAGTAAAAAACTTACATTGCTCACATATTCAAATTCATGTTTCTTCATGATATTGAAAATATTTATTGTTTAATATAAACAGAATAAAACTGTATAAAGTAAAATAATTTAAAAACAAGGAATTTTGAAAAAAAAAGTTTATTGGAATTGTATTAAAATTATAACTTGAAAATGGAAAAGTATGTGTCAGAAATACGTACTAAAATAGTTATGCTATTTGCTTCTAATATTTTTATGTACTATTGTATATTTTTAATGTTATTTTTCAAAAAAGTTGGTTAAAGTTTAAAGCTGGCGCCAAATGTTATTATATTTATTTTTTTTTAAAAAAATTTTAATTTTTTAACACATTTCTATGTATATAAAACGGCAGAGACATGAATACATATTTCGTCTTACTTTTTTATAATTTAAATAATTTTCTTTATTAAAGTCTATATTTAGTTATGTATAACGTTTAGTTAAATAACAATTTATAATTGTTTTAATTTTTTAAGAGAATTCTTCCAGACAGTTGCCACTGGCTTTCTTTTGAATGCTGCTACAGAGCGCTAATTAACTCGTGTGTGTATAATATAGTCTGTAGTAGTTTTTGATTAAACGGTTGTATTGAATTAGTGTTAAATGTATTTCTTTTATTGTAAAATAGCAATACTCTGCATTATACATTTACATATATAAAAATGTTTTTAATCAGATTTTTAATATTTTGTGTAATAATACAAATTTAGTTATATGTGCAGTTCATTTAATCACACATAATAAATTAAGCTAGTGCTTCGATCTTCGCATGTCCTTTTTTTTGCACATTATTTAGCTATTACAGTGAGTGTTTGAAAATGTACGTACTTAAGTATTTTCTGTGCATACCATTCAAAATTTCTCCAACCATTTAACTTTTTTTGGTATCATATTTAAAGAGAAGAGAAATATTATACACATACATATATACATATACGTATATATATATATATTGAGTTTAAAAATATAATATAATAGTATTAATAATAACTGCATTTCTGCATTTCTTTTTAAATAGTGTATTTATTATATATATGTGTATAAGTAAATTGTATATAGTTTTTTGTCCATTATTTTTCAAATTTATTTGGGTTAATGTTTTATGTATATATAAACTAAAGCTATAAATGTGTTCAATATAACATGCGGAATATTTGAATTGGTATAGTTTTCATTCTAACTTTCCACTTCTAACACATTTTTTTTTGCAATTATATTATTATTTGCTCAATATTAAATGTATAGCATTATGGTTTAACAAATTTAATTTAATTAATTAATTTCAATGTATTTGAGATATTGCAATCAACATTGTTGTTTTTAAGCTTTCGCAAATTCACAAAAATAAAAAGAAATTAATCACTTTAAATACTTTTATGTAGATTATAAAGAACATTTTTTTACAATTGCACAAATTATTCAATTAAAATTACTAATTATAACACAGTAATAAATAGATGGCGCATCTATTTTTTACTATATTCTATTTCATTCAGCTAAATCGCTTGGAACACCAATAGAATGAATGAAATAAGCTATGTATATATGTATGTATTATTAACATCTAACAGAAACAACATATGAAATATAAGAACTTCTACGTACGCAACAATCTATTCATTTAATTAACTGTTTCTTGTTGTTGAATGGGTTTTAATTAGTCCTCCTTGGAAAGACTAGCCAAGTCGCTGATAAAGATTTCCGGCGACAATACATGTGATGATCCAACAAGCACCTCCCAATTCTTTACCGAGTTTGTCACCTCGTATGCGCAACGCATCTCCGACATGCTAACGCCACCTGTTATAAAGATTATGAGACGTGGCACGTTCTTCACTTGTGTCTGTGCCTTGTCCTTATGCCAGTGACCGTAACGTGCACTGGTCGGTGCATGATAATTGGTGTTTTGCGCACGTCCCTCGAGGAAGGGAAAATGACGTTGATCGAGTTTATCTTCGATACAGTCCTCCATGATGTCCTTGATAACAGGCGTCCAGCGTGACATCTGATAAGTGCTCTCGGTAATGCGTTCCTTTCGCGGCACAGTATATGTCTTCTTGCGCGACTATTGTGCAAAGAAAATTTAATTAGAGAACATATATGCAAAATAGTTTGAAAGTTAGACTTACATCAGCAATGACATTAACACCTAGAAAGTTTAAATTGCGCACCATATCCTGATCTTTGGGCGCAAGCTGTGCATGTGTAAACAGCTTGGTCAGATTCTCCTCGGAAATACCATTTTTAATCATGACATAAAGCGCAATGATGCGCACCTTATCATAGTTGGAAACGTTTTGATCGAGCAAGATGGGTACAATGTTTCGCATATGATCCTTAATCTTTTCACCTTCAGCATCGGTGCCCATAGCTAAATCTTGCTCAACACGGCACAACTTGTCTACGTAGTTCTGTTGACAAAGACGTTTGGGTCAAGTGTGATTATAGACAAATTTGTAGATGCCTACCTGATACGACTTCATGCAATCCTCAGCCAAGTGCAAATGTGTCGAATACTTCGATAATTCCTTTTGATATTGTGGCATCTTTTTGATCATCTGCGATAAATCACGCATAGAGGACTTGTCAGCTGCGATAAAAAAGGGGAATTGAAGTTTTTTTCAATGGCATAAACAAACTGCAATTAGATTTAAATATGGTATTACTTACTGGAAGTCATGCGTTTCGATTCAGTAAACTTCTTCAAATTCTGCGTAACCTGAGTTGAGACTACTGCAATATGCTCATGTCGCAGTTCCACCCACAAATCATCATTCTCATCAAGCAGCACTTCCTTTTCGGGTTGATTTGGTCCTGGCGTATAGCGATACACATCGTTTACAATTGGCAAAAGATCATAAGCCATGGCCTGGAGCGTTAGCTCGTGCAACAACGGCGACACACAATCGAATCCGCGATCGAGTATCAATAACTGCGAACGTGCCTTCTCGGGGCCTTCGCCCATCGTTGGCTCATCGGCCTTGTAAGCGTCGAGCTTCTGCTGCACCGAGGCAGCCAAATCGATGTTGCGATCCCAGTCGCAGCGATAACGCACATTCGGATACTCGCCGAGCGTGGCGCACAGTGTCGCAATCTGCTCGGCTATGCGTTCGATGTGTTTGCCGCGTATCGAAGCGAACGCTGGCGAGTAAAGACACTGGAAAGTGTCCGGGGAATCGAGCGAAAATACCTGGTGATGTGTTTATGTGACATTTGGATGAATAGATTAACGATTGATCAACGTTGAATAATGAATCGATGGAGGAATGAAGAAAAATTTGAGATTAGCGAGGATGTTGTTCTTTTTTTTTTTTTTTTTGAATTTGTAGTGCACTATGTGTTGAGGCTTGGGTTAGTTGGATTAGTTTGGATAGAAGTAGACACAAACAACACTTCTTGGAATTGAGTGTTCCAACTCCGTTAGCCCATAAACATGATTTACATACTTAAAATACAGTTTGGACTTTGAGTATTTTTTTTTTCTTAAATTGTAATCTGACATGCAGAAACATGCAATTTTACAAATGATGATAGCTGTGGATAAAATGCTTCAAAGCACGAATAGATGATAGCGAAAGTTGAGTGATCAAATATATTACATATGTGGAAATAGTAATGGAAATTTATATTACTAGAAATTTCGTTTAAATTATCGAAACTAAATACAGATTCAACTTTCGATAAAAACCGCAAATGAAGTATTATTCTTAAAGTGAAGCACCAAAAAAAAAAAAAAAAAAAAAAAATATAATAATTCAGATAAAGTAATTTTGAAATTCTTCCTCAAGTTAATGTATACGTTCTATTGTAGTAATCAGATGTGTTCCCTAATTACTGGAGGTCAATGTTCCATGCCTTAATGGGATATGTCTATAATAACAAGTAAGGAAATTTCAGTCGGGTGTAACCGACTGTAAGAGGCCCTGTACCAGTTCAGGTCGCCTAACAAACACATTAAATGTTTCCCGAGCATATGACCAAACACATGACCACTTCTCACTGCGCGAATATGAATGAAAAGAAAAGGGGGTCGTTCAAATTCAATTGCTTATAAAATCTTCATTTATTGTCCGATTTTGATGAACTTTTTTGATTTGGGCTAAGAAGGACGTTAGCTCTATTTGTGCCGAAGAAATTTTTACCGTAAGGTGTGATTTTATGGGGAAGGGGGGGGAGGGGCAAATTTTTAAAATAAACTTGTGAAATTCCGGAGCAGTCCTAGTCGAATGCAAAAAACACGAAGTCTCTATCTATTACCGTTTCCGAGATCCTTTCGTTCATACAGACGGACGGACGGACAGACGGACATGGCTATATCGACTCCTCTATCACTCCTGACCATAATGGGGGTAATTTTGGGGGGTCTCCGACAATTAGTTCTTCCTGTTACATACATTTGCACAAAACCAATAGGCTCTTGTACCTTCGGTACAGGGCCTAAAAAGGGCATAACTCAGAGGTTAATATTTCGATTTAAAACATATTGTGTGTGTGTTGGAAAGCACGTATTATAGTTTTTAAATAAAATTTATTTAATTCCTTAAAAATGTATTTTATTGGAAAATTTTTTAAAAATCAAAAATTTATTAACCATAATGGGAAAACTTTTTGTTCGAAGTTACAAGTTTTGGCATAACCCCGTCAGATTTCAACTAAACTTAACAGGAATTCTTTCCTAGCCAAACTGAAGTTCGTCTGTGAATTTCAGCTCAATCGGTTGGGCGGTTTGGATGTCTATCAAACCCATCTGGCTAAGTCCCGATCAAATTACACGCAACCATGTGAACGCTTGGACCACTACCTTGTCGCAGCCAAAGTGCGATATATCACCCGCTCCATCGATATGGCTGCTAATGAGCTCATTGGTTATTCAAAAGTTGTGACTAGCAGTCAGGAGCAATGCAAACTGTTAGAGAGAAACGGTGAGAGGAGAAACGCTTTTTCAGACATAAGAAAGGCGTGAGTTTGAAGACGTTGTGATGTTATTTGTCAGAAAAGAAACTCGAAAATTTTATCGAAATGTCTGACACAAGGTTTTAAACCCGGCGTAACTTTATGCAAAGACGAAAATGGATGCCTGGCTACAGTGCACAGAAATAACTGAGAATATGTAGTCATTTTTCGAACCTACTTGGAAGCGATGAAGCGCACAATGATCAATGACTAAATATTCACATTACGACAAATCCTACGAAAGACCCGTGAGTTTTATAAAGACACTCACCACCTATTTGTGTATTATAAAGCCGCTTTCGACACACCGATACGAATTATTTCGACACCCTGTCTGCACTAGGTATCCCGACAAAGATCGTTCGTCTTTGCATGACAACTTTATCAAACACACAAAGCGTTGTCACAGGGTAAGAAAGATGCTCTTCGAACCCTTTGACACCAAGAAAAGCTTCAGGCATGGTGATGCGCTGTCGTGCGATTTTCTCAATCTACTGATGGAATACATCCTACGCCAGTGCCCGTACATACAGAGTATGCCGGACTAGATCTGTCAAAAGTGATGCTACTCCCGTACGCGGATGATATTGGTATTATCGGTACGCAAGAACGGCGAGTAAGCAAGGCGTTCTCAGGGTTTAAAAAAAGTCTCGGCTCATGGGTCAAGCGGTGAATGAGAACAAGACGAAGAATTTGGTGTCTTCTCGCACGCCGTCATCGCGTCGTGTACGGTCTGTGACGATGCAGACTTTTAACTTCACGGTTGTAAAAAGCTTTGTCTACCTTGGATCCGAAATGAGTGGCAACAACAATGTCAGCCTGGAGATCAGGCGGAGAGTCACGCTTGTAAAAAGATGTTATTTTGGGCTGACCAAGCAAATTAAAAGTAAAGCTCTCTCTCGAAAAACTAAAATCAAGATCGATTATAATCCCGGCCCTACTGTATGTATATTTCTTCAGAATATACTTTATAAAGTATATTCTGAAGAAATAATTACACCAGTTAAAATTTTTTTTTGTTATATTTAAAAAAGTTAATTAAATCAAATAAAAATGCGGAAATTATGGTTTAATGCCTTCAGACAGACATGGATATATTGACTTAGCTTTCGATCATGATCAAGTATATACATACTTGATGGGGTATACATAACGTGACAAGACGTCCCGTTTTGAATGGGACTGTCCATTTTTATAAATACGAAACCCGGTGTACACAAAAGAAACTTTGGGACACCGGTGCGGTGTGCGAGAGCGAGGCCCTTAAATTTCGTTTGTTATGGAATCATAAGTTCAAATGCCGAAATGCAAGTGTTCGTTCAATGTAAACTTACAAGCAAAATATCATTTCATCAAGCAAATAAATACTCCCTCAGATGTTAGATGCGAAATGTCTCCTACAGAATTTAGTGTTTCCCACAGTGCCTGTGATATTGTCCAGCATTTAAAGTCTGAAAAACATAAAAATGACGATCGGGCGTGCCAACTTCAAAGGATTTGAATATCACCGCGGCAGAAGGCGTTTGGGCTTAACACACGATATAAGAAAACCACAGTTTTCGCTCTTATGATTGTGAATCGAAATTAATTCAATCATGTGTTGATCCCAAATTTAAAATCAGAAGTCATTTTGTGGGGATAATGCCACCGTCAATTTCGCAGGCGCAGCTTGGCGGAGAATTAACAAGGTGCTTACGAAATTACAATCATCTCTGAAAAAGCCATTAATAGGTAGTGGATGTGGAGCCCATGTAAGTCCCTTAGATTTCGAAAGCATTATTGTGAAGATATATTTATTTTTTTTATGTTTACACAATTAGAGTTGAAGCTCTAAATGAGTTTTGTACAGAAACTGAAAAGGAATTACTTTTATGCCTGCCTTGAAAAGGGTTTTAAAAATGTATCAGCCATTAAAAACTCTGTTTTGAGTATTGAAAAGTGTCCTCTGTTACTAGAAAACTTTCCGAATTGTGGCTTTATATTTTACCCGCTCACACGCTCTGTATTGAAACTTGAGAGGCAGACTGCCTCGGCAATTGAAACTGCAAAAGAAAATCAATCAACTGAAAGACAATTTGACTCAAAACCAGACCATGAATTAATGGTGAAATCGAAAGAAAATGGTACTGATATAAATAAAGAGTTTGTGAAAAGGACGTCTAGTGAATCTGAAGCATTGGACTTGCTTTCTTACCAAAGAAATGGAGGTATTTTTTTGGGAAGATTTAAAAAAGGTCTCCGTATGGCAAGACGTTGAAAAATCTCTAGATGCATTTATTGAAAAGGAATATATTGACTATAACAAAGAAGTTTTTGACGAATTTTTAATAATTTCTAAGTACATTACATCACAAAAAGTAACGAATGAAATAATTTAAATGTCTCCACGCCAACCATTCTGCATGAAAACTTTCTCCATTTTAATTGAATATATAATATTGTAAGTTTGCATGCTACAAATGCTCCAGTAGAAAGAGTGTTTTCTATGATGAACAAATTGTGGACATCTGAGAAAACCCAGTTACGAATTTCAGTTCTAAAGGCGATAATTAAGGTGAATATAAAAAAATACGTGCCATTTTTTCTTAAAATCAACACCAGCTATATTAAAGCAAATTTATTCGTCTGATATAACTAAATATTTTGGGTATATTTTTTAAGTTGTAGCTTTTAACTTTTTCTGAATAAATAACTTAAAAAAGAGTGCTTTTTCCTATTGAATACCTGCTAAAACAATGTCAAAGAATAAATGGTTACGTTAGGTATACAAAACTTCTTTCTGTCAGTTACATACTTTTGTACAAGCTTCTAAATTGTTGCTTTGGGTATAGACTATAAACTACTTCGATGTTTCTGAACCATTTTTTTTTATCCCGGCTGTGTGCTGCTTTAAGCTCAGCTATTCTATCATAACAGATTATAATAACCGAGAGGTGAGTAATTAAAAGGAAAATTTTTAGGTATTACACATTCAGTCCCCTACTTTTATAGTTTCAGAAATATTAGTTGGATATAATTTATAATTACATTATATTATTAAAATGTCAATAAATAATAAATAATAGTTTTTTTTTGAAAAAATTGTTTTCCATTACTATACACATATGTACATATGTATGTTTACATAAACATTTTATTAGATTTGAACAATAACTGGAATCACTCAACTTGATATTTGTGTGTTAATTATAAATGCTTTAAGGAGTTTTATATATGTACATAGCCCGAGAGAAACTCTCCGAAGAAAACATAATCAAGCACATATGAGAGCCGGTAGGATTCATTTGTGCTTGCACATGTTTGTATGCGCTTCGGAGAGTATACTTCAGAGTTTTTTATTTGTTTATTTCTATATATTTTTATAATGAATGATTTTGTCTTTTTATTTTTAGTTTGTTTATAGTATTGACGTTGACTGTAATTTTTAGGTTAGTTACGATTTGCTTTGCTGTATACATTTCACATACATTAAATTGAACACTACAAAACAAGTTAAACAAAACTTAAGGAGATTTTTATTTTGAGTTTGAATAGTTGTGGAAGTTGTTGTTTGCGATTTTCTCACATTTCTGTGTACACACGTTAGACACAGAGAGAAAAGCGAGACAAGGATTTATGAATTAAATTTTATCGCGCTAAAGAGACAAGGATATATGAATTTAATTTACCAAAACATATATTTACAACATTTAGAAATAGAAAATATGCTCATACAACATTTAGTTAAACATTTTCCTTGTTTTTTTTTTTTTTTCATAAAAATTATTGTGCAACACTGGCAAATAAACAATTATAGGAAGGGAAAGATAGAGAAAGAACGCGTACACAACGCATAGAAAGCGTTAAATCAGTGTTAGTAGCAACTTTAACAGTTATGTATAGATAGAAAAGATAGATTAAACAAAAAAAAAAAAAAAAAAAAAAACAGGAACACACGAAGAGAAATACACAGTTATGCGTAAAAATTCTATACTGTTAAACATTTCTGTTATTAAATTGTATTAACTGTACATTTTGAAAACTACTTTAGACGTGAAGTTGCATTTCTAAATTTTTCTTGTGTGTTACATATTTAGTTGTTTAGGTTTAAAATTTTGGTTTGAGATATTTAGCGCACCTGACATTCATATGGAAGAAAGGCAATATTAATCTCCTTTAGAGTTTTGATCTTTCTTGCAGCGCACGATTTACACAAATCGTTAAATAATTCCTCCGGGCAAACTATAAATAATTATATATAATATTTTTCTTGTTTGTTTGATTGTTATAAAATCATTCCTGGTTATTTCTGTTTTTAGATTTTTATATGTATAGAGTAGAATATTAAGAAAAACAATATTAAAGTAAATAAAAAAAAATAAATAACATATCAAGCTTCCTGCACGCTTTCTTTGCTTACGCATAAATATAGAAGCAGTGCATCTAAAATTTACTAGTAATTGTTGAAAAAAGCTGTTTAGCTGCTAGTTAGCGAGCGCATTGTACTATAATACCTTTTTATATTTTTCTATTCTGTAATTAATTTAATGAAACTACAAATTTTAAATTGCGCATTTGATAGAACAGTACAATAGTTTGCATCTTACCCGACGCTAAAAGACTGTAAAAAATTTCAGTTATACTATTTGCAAATGTTTGAAGATACGTTAAAAAATATAAAAAAAAACATATAATAGACTCGAGGAAAATAAACTTCGGTGGAACCGAAGTGTTATTTAAGACTCTTCACATGTCTTTAAAAATAACTAAGCACTTATTACATATTCTTAATTCTGTTTAAAATCATTACTGGTTAAGGCATGACAGTTAAGTTTTTATATGTACATAAGTGATTCGTAAAAAAGACTGCCGAAAAATAGTTAATGTCATGACTATATGTGCCGACAAGCAAGCAGCCTTTTACAGATTGGCCAAGCGTAATGGGAAATTACATAAAATCCCGTCACTGGCATAAAGTTTAAAATTGGAAATGTTCAAACGACCAAATTCTACGTGAATTTTTTCCGACTAGTTGTAAAATTAAAGGCATTAGTTTTTACCATATTGAAATACCCAAAAACGTAGGAACAGTCTGACGGTGAGATACGTCGAACGGACGGACAGAGAGACGATCATGGACATATACAAGTATATATCAATCCATACATACTTTATTGGTTTTAGTTAACCGCATTGTGTGAAGAATAGTAAAAAAAAGAAAAAAGAAATATATATACGTATAAAAAAACATCAAGACAACAGAATAAATTACAACAACAATAAGCGTGAGTATGAGATTTATAGGACAAGTGTGACAGACAGACATAGAGACCATTTTTTAAGCAACATTTGAAATTCGGTCTTATAACGATAAACATACGTAGTACATCATGTTTCGTAAAAATTGTGTGGACTATCGTCCTTAGTGTTTTAGAAAAAAACAAAATACAGTTCAAATTCATGTAGCTAATCTCACAGTTTTAAATCAAACATTATTTTCAACTTGAAAGTTAACAAAACAAAATGAAATGATAAAGCGTTAAAGAACATTTGTATTTTTAGCAAAAATGGGTAGGTTAGAACTGAAAGCTTTAAGCATGAAACATTTATATTTCATATAGAGTACATATAATTATTTTACTTTGTTTATTCAGTACCTGATCTTCGTACGCCAAAAATGCAATATTGATCTCTTTACAAGTACGTATATATCTACGACAAATGTCTTTGTGCGATTGTAGCATTTCGAATATTCTTTGCGGTATAGCTTATTTGTGGAAACGATGAATACGCGCATTTTTCGCGATAATAGCAGTTAACATAAGGGAAAAGAAAATAAAATGGATACAAAATTAAAATAAATAAAAACAAAAATTAAAAAGATAAAAACAAATAATATAAAATTAAAGAAAAACAATTAAAATTACAATAAATTAGCTAAGTAATACAATATTATAATGACGAATATGATGATACATATGTGACATACCCTCGGTAAAGAAGACATGGGCGTACCGATACATCGGACGCGCCGGATTCTCAAAATCGCGAATCAATGAACGCACAGACTCATCCGATGGTGTTATTAAATAGATAGCATCCATCGTTGGTAACGGCTCTCGTTTCTTGTTAATGTCCTCAACAACTTAAAAGTGAAACAAAAGTCATATCAATTTCTGAAATTATTTAAGTTATTTCCGTGCATCACTTACGAGTAATTCCCTCAGCACTTATCTCGTGCATCTTAGTGCACGCGGAAACCATGCGCATGCCGAGCTTATCCACAACCAGCACTCGCCATTCCACGCCACCAGCCGCTTTAGCTGCAGCAGCGGCCGCAGCACCGGCCTTCTTCGGTGGCGGTGGTTTGTACTTGACCACCTCGTTCATAATTTCTGTAAGAATGCAGGATTTTAATTTACATTTGCCTATTTTTAAATAATATACAGTGCTGACTACTTGTTAAGCAAAATTTGTTTGACAAACTTTCAGTTGGTAAAATTTATATGATATAACTAAATTTATCTATATTTGAACTCATTTGGTTAATGCTATGTAATTTAAATTTTAGCAAATATATGTAACAGGCAAAAGAAGGCAAGGCACACCCCATAAAGCAGATATATTCTTGATTAACATCAAATGTCGAATCGTTATAAACATGTGCGTCTAGCTAACTGCCTATTTCAGCAACGAGATCTTGAATATTTGTATTCCCAAGCAGATAAAGTGTATTAACATATTTTACCAACCCTACCATGTGTAAGGGTTAACATAAAAGATCATTAATAAGTTTTTGCATGATTTTTTTTGTGTTTTGGGCGTTAATTAAGCTATACTCGTCTTATGTCAATACTAAATACTAAATATTCAAACATGTTAAGTTTGGAAAAATTTTTATATGTCCCCCATACTATTCGTTGATTTGTATAAAGGCTTTTAGACAAATTGCAGACTATCTCAAAGTCAAACATACTTGTTAAAAAGGTTGTACAAAAACAACCCGACATTAACGTCGGATGACACATTTGTATTATTTAAACAAGTTTATTTCTTCCAAGAACCAAAGTTCGAAGCAATATGCATCATTAAGTTTGTGCTTGCCTTCGACTAGCCATGGTTTTTGGAGCTCTTTGTTTATCTATCTTATTGGGATGGATTATTGCAGATTTGTACGGGGACTTCTAGTGGTCGAATCTCGACCTATATGGAATATTTTATTAGATTTGAATTAGGATTCACGTTTTTAGACAAAAAAAAAAAACAAAGAAAAACAAAAATTGTTTATGCAAAAACTCAGACAAAAAGGGCCTATTGAGCAGTTGCCACGTTCGTTGAATGCTAGTAATTTGAAGAAGAGAAACTAAATTTCCAAATTTGATACGGAGAGCAATACAAAAGGACATTTACAAACTCGATTTTTGTATGGAGGCTACATCTTTATGTGGTCCGATTTCGACTTTTATGAAATAAAATGGGGGCTTCACGAACTAGCGGTCCGATATGGACCCATTTATATGGAATATTTTATAAGGATGAATATAAGATTAGCCAAATTAGACTTTTTAAGCTTTGAAAAAAAAAAAACAATAAAAAAGTTTTGTTCAAACATTTTTAAAGCTCAGAAAGAGGGGTAGGATTGAATGGTTTGTGCCAAACCCCTTAAAGGTGGGGGTGTTGGCACGTACATTGTATACAAGTTACCTGAAAAAGAAATAAGAGAGTCTAAATATATAAACTCGAAGCTTCTTATAGTCTCCTAGTTCTTTTTGTTTTTACGGACAATAAGACAGACGGACATGTACATGTCGACTCGCCTTTGACACCAACAAGTATATTCTAAATGGTGTCTACCTTATCTCCTTCTACCCTATACATACATTTGCACAAACTTTATATAACCTTTTACTCTAAGGTGGAGGGTATTAAAATAATATATGCGATTTTCGTGTTTGGCAACTAAACCTTAAGGGGAAAAAATAGTATGTATATATGGTGGCAGAAAAATTAACAAATTTCGCTAACTTGTGTTACAGTGCCACTATAGTCGGGACGCTAAAACGTAAAGGTACCCAAACCATTGCTCATCAAGAGCATTTGCTTTTGTACAATTGCAGACTATCTCAAAGTCAAACATACATACTTGTTAAAAAGGTTGTACAAAAACAACCCGACATTAACGTCGGATGACACATTTGTATTATTTAAACAAGTTTATTTCTTCCAAGAACCAAAGTTCGAAGCAATATGCATCATTAAGTTTGTGCTTGACTTCGACTAGCCATGGTTTTTGGAGCTCTTTGTTTATCTATCTTATTGGGATGGATTATTGCAGATTTGTACGGGGACTTCTAGTGGTCGAATCTCGACCTATATGGAATATTTTATTAGATTTGAATTAGGATTCACGTTTTTAGCCAAAAAAAAAAAAAACAAAGAAAATCAAAAATTGTTTATGCAAAAACTCAGACAAAAAGGGCCTATTGAGCAGTTGCCACGTTCGTTGAATGCTAGTAATTTGAAGAAGAGAAACTAAATTTCCAAATTTGATACGGAGAGCAATACAAAAGGACATTTACAAACTCGATTTTTGTATGGAGGCTACATCTTTATGTGGTCCGATTTCGACTTTTATGAAATAAAATGGGGGCTTCACGAACTAGCGGTCCGATATGGACCCATTTATATGGAATATTTTATAAGGATGAATATAAGATTAGCCAAATTAGACTTTTTAAGCTTTGCCATAAAGCAAAACATGCACTCAAAAAAACGATACGTCGACGAAATTAAAAGATTGTGTTGGACAAAATTTAGAGACAGAAAATAAAGTAAGTCATTGGATTTCTCGATGCCTTGGTAAAGAAAAAAACTATAAGTCTATTCAAACAACAAACTAATTTTTGTTAAAATTTGATGTATATTTTAAATTTCTAAAGCTGTAAATCCAAACACATAGGCCATTGGAAGAGAAGTTTCATTTGCAAAAAATGGTTACAATTGAATATGTTCCGTTAAAAACTCAAACAATGAGACGTGAATCTTCCTAACTAAGCGAATCGCTTATATTGTAGATAATTGAATGCCGAACTTTATTTGGACAAAATTAAGTAGGAGAAATCAATTCTTGAATTCAATTCATCAAATGGATTTGATTAGAAAGCAAAAGAACATCATGAATTTGCATCGAAGTTATTAGTATAAACGAATTTTCTTAGCTAAAGAACTGATTGATAACATTTACCTGTTAAAATTATTTACTAACTATAGAACAGGTACTGTTTTGGTTGATGTCTGTCATCTGCCTCTTCTTCTTTGCTTGGAACAATATTATGGAGATATAGCAACATTTAAAATATTTACGAAAAATGATCTACAATAACTTTAACTAAACTCATGAACAGAGCCTTACAAAAAATGAAACAGATTCCTAGTGAGCGAAAAGAACTGTAAGAAAGAGTGGGTTAAAATATAGAGCCTCACATGCCAATGTTTTACAAAGTTCCGGAGCTATACAAAGCGAAATGTTACTAATAACCAACCAAATCCACCTCAGTCGGCAAAACATAAACAGTATTTACGTTAAACAGTTGAATTTTTATGTTGTAATATTATTGAGAAGTTATTAAGCAACCGAACTATTCGTCCTATGTATATTTCAAAACAAGTTTTTATCATCTTTACCGTAGTGCCTAATCTTTCCCTTATTTTGCAATGTTTATATCATTGTCTGATTGCTGATTAAATATTAATGTTCTAAATATTAATGTTTATTTTTAAAGTGCATATGTTTGATACTTGTTAACATTGATTTATCCTTCTGGTAATGTTTTTGAAAAATAAAACCATGAACCGCAGTTCTCATGTAATAAAATAAAGGCGGATGACTGAAAAAAATTTACTTGCTTAACACAAGATTTAAAACATGACTCAAATTCGCTAACCATAAACTTCTTGGAAAAGTGTTCTTTGAAGCGTTGAATCTATGGTTTCTCACTTTTTTTTTCATGGTGTAGGCTTTAAACGTAAAATAGTCACGTATGGACAAAAATGTTTAAGAAGTTCCGCAGTGCAAAGTATGACCTTAAAAAGGTTGTTCATAAAAGACAATGATCCAAAATACTCATCGAACGAGTTGTTTCGATCAAAACAATATTGAGTTTTTACATTAGTCGGCTTTGTCACTGGAGTTCAACCCCATTGAGAATATGTAGTGCGACAATTTAAAATAGTATTCAATTCCACAGCTCTGGTTTAAAAACTCCTGCAAACATAAAAATATCGGGTACCTTATCAAATAATTAAATGGTACCTGTTCTCTATTTTTTAAACAACTCTTCCAGGAAAATGTTAATCAATTCTTTTGCTAAGAAATAAAATAAAAATTAATTTTTCCACATACATAGTGTGCTAAATTCGTAACCAACACTGCATGTGTCAAAGCAATATAAAGTGATCAAAATTCTTATGATAAAAGTCATCTTCTTAACCATCCACTTTATACAGTTTGTATCAATATTTTAAGAACCACATTTAATGATACTTGTAATAAAACGTCAATTGAAACCAATCTCTAACACAGTGCATCGATTCCAAGAGATATATGGTTTCATATGCATGTACATGGTTTGCATAAAACAAATGTGCGAGTGTGATTTTATTGTGAAATGACTTTAAGTCGCAGCAGTAATATCACAGTATTTGACCGAAAGGTAATTTGAATGCGTCGATGAAAATAAAAATTATTGATCAGGTGGAGGAAATCTTATTCTTTGTTGCACCGAGCTCTGAACTATATATTTTAAGACGAATCAGCCTGACATCAACCTCAACCGATTCCAATCTGACAGAATGCTCTGCAACGCATAGTCACTTTCACAAATACTTTCATATTACTTTTAATAAAAACCCTGTACTTATATATATATACTGACCAGTGTGGTATAATTGGCAAGTGGCTCTTGCCCTATGAATCAAATAGAAAAAAAATCAATGTTTCCATAACTGCATATAGAATCGATGCATTGTGTAGTGTGCTTAGATAAATAAAGTGCCTACCGCAAGATGTGTGTGTGTGTGTGTGTGTAATACTCAGAGCGATTATGACTCACTGCGACCTGTTCATCACTGTTCACATATACACAACTGTTGTATATAACAACTAAAAGCCACTTTGCACTAACAAAAAAATACATATTTATATATATTCATAATAAAACAACAATAAGATAAGTCTGTGACGTCAGAATGGGGAAAAACATTCAACGCAAATTTCAGTATCACCTTCGCTTTGTGTAAGAAAATGAAACCTATAAAAAAAGGGAGATAGCGTAGGAGTTAAATTTGGCTTATTTAGGTAAAAAAAAAAACATTGAGCACTGGCTGCAAGCGCCATCAAGCGAAAAAGGTCACCCCCATGGCAAACACAAAAACAACAAAACAAGGCAGTGGGTGGGCGCCCCTGTATGACGCTAAGATGCCGCTTTTATGTAGGTGGCCGCGCAGGCAATACGGGGGCGTTTGTTATTGGAAAATCGATAATGTACTGCGCAAATGTTGTAGTTGTGCTTGTAGTGAGGATTTGCAAAACCAAACTTCTCATGAAGCTATAACACCAATCGCTGCTAATTTGCATAAAAACGCTAGTGCTACTTGATTGGAATAACACTGATAAATGTCAGAACAAGCACTACCGAGCTGTGCTGATATCATTCAATGAAGTACTACATAATTCACCGACTCAATTGGAGCGTTAAATGGTCCATACTCGTTTATTTATAAGAATACGTTTTTTGATTTAGCTAATAGTTAATGATTTATTGGACTTCTTTTTCACTTACTTTGTCCAACCAACACTTTCAACGCCATTTTCTCTTATGTACGTCTCCGCTCTGCCGCCTTCTGGTGTTCACTTTTCGTTAATATTTAGCGAGCCGAAATTATGTTGCACCCGGAATTTGTCCGTCACACAAAAAATTATGAACAACAATTAAGGGTTTATTTAACACACAAAAATATTATTGGAGATGTGTGCGATACTTCTCTATTGGTGGTAATATCTAAACTATTTCATCAGTGCTGCAAATGTTGCGTGTAGCAAACGAAAAGTGTTGCAAAAGGTTTGTGTGATTAGTGTTGTTATACGAACGTACTGACATATAATAACGGTTATTTGAATACAATATTTAAAATGAAACAGAATGTACATATGAAAATCGAGATCTTGCACACTATTAGAGATAGAGCATTCAAATTTGCATATTTAGATTCTCTTATTCATTCTTCAAATAACTTGTGTTTAATGAACACTCTATGGTACTTACCATGCAAAACTACTCCTCATTCTGAGTTCTTGTATAAACAAATTTATTTCATGTTGTTAATTTGGCTAGAAACACCAAATTAATAAACATTCCAATTATGTCCATATTGGACCATTAGAGGGATTAGTTCCCATTTTTAATCTTTCCTATTCTTTGCATTAGCAATTTTAAATTGTTCTTTTTATTTATCTAGAAATGCCAAATTTGATGTATCTTGCATGATTCCTAAGAAAATATTCCACATATCACAATAAAAGGTAGCTCTAATAAAAATAGTTAGGAACAGGGTATCTCGTAGTGGAGCCTCGTACTTTCTTGTTATTTATAATCAACTAGCTGTACCCGGCATGCTTTGCTGTGCCCCGTAAAAATTATTTTAATCACACAATATATTCTCCTGCTACTCGACTCCAAGCGCTTCTCTACTTCTTTCAGCCATATTTAAAACCGATAAATCAAATAACTTTTTTTATCTTTTAAACTATGAAACTTTATTCTCTTGTCCTAACTTGATTACTTCATCCGATCCCATTAACATGTGTACCAAATTTCATCCATGTCCTTCAAATGGATGGTTTTAACCAAACTTAACACGATTACTCTTCCCAATCCAATTAACATGTGTAACAAATTTCGTCCCCGTACCTCAGATAGATACAAAGATATGTTGAATTTTGTTTATCGCTTGTATGGGTGGGGGGGCATAGACCCCCTCCGATTTTGACCAAACTTTACTCGAACACTCTCCTGAATGAACTGAAGATCGTGAATTTCAGCTCAATCGGTTGGATGGTTTTGCTTTCTATAAGGAACATACATATATATTTTCAAGATTCATTTGTATATATATTGATTGTAACAAAAACTGTTTGGTCAAACATATTTATATTTTCATAAATAAGGATAACTTTAAATTAAGCTCCCAAACTTTATCTATTAATTTCATTAATTATTTTGTGTTTGTGAATTAGTTAAGTATTTTAAACGTTATTTCGAAAAAAAAACAAGTGGGTTTGCGGAGACCGTCCTCGAGACATAAAAATAATATTATTGGTTTTTGAAAGCTGAAATATGATAAGTATACAGTCGACTTTAATTGATCTAAGTATCTGAAAAATACAGCATCAACACTGGTTGCCAATTTCGTTATTGGCATTGATGGATTCGTATTCTATGTCAAATTGAATTGTTTTTATATTAACTGCTAAAATACTTGGCTGGCATACATTTATTTCCATGTTCGCAGTAGCAATAATTGTATTATTGATTTAATTATTATATGTTATGTTTCCGATGATGAGTCGAGAGCGGACTTGGTAGCCCTCCCACTTTTCGATTCTCCGAGTTATCCTACCGGGCCTAAAGAATTCTCACTTCAATAAGAATAAAAAAATCCTCCTTTTGATGGAAAATATTTTATTTCGTGTTTTTCCATTAAACAAATTTTTAATTAGGAGAGCCAGTGGCCAGTTATTTTATTATTGAATAAATATATATTTAATACGGAAAGTTTGACTCTGAAACTTAAAAATAAACTTTAGGTTGGTATAGAAGTTACACTTAAAGTGCATATTCTGAACGTATGCCGATTTTATAGAGTCAACATAACAATAGTTAAGAAGATGGAAAGAAAACAGAGGGACTAAATCCTGCATTCACATACTTATGGACAGACGGTCAAATCTAAATTGACTCGTATTGCTAATAAAGAATATATATGTCTATCCGTCTATCTGCCAACTTATCTGTCCGATAGAAAAGTTATCATTGACTTAAATGGTTAGACAATACCGTGGTATATACTATCTACATGCCACAATGGTGGATAGTTACCGGTACTTTGGCACACATTCGTTTTAGCTTTGGGCTTTTCTAGCTAAGTTTTCCTAGGGAACTTTCGCACGGTGTGGTATTTTGTACTATTTTTGAGAAATAGTACAGAGATATTTTTTTAAATTTTATTAAATTGTCAAGCTGAAGAACATACAGAAAATAACCATTCTAAAGGAAATGTAGTGTTTACCATGCCCTGGACGTTAGTGAATCACCTTAAAAAGTTTTAAAATAAGTCGAGTCGGTATAGCTAT
This sequence comes from Leucophenga maculata, assembly GCA_035044805.1. NCBI lineage: Eukaryota > Metazoa > Arthropoda > Insecta > Diptera > Drosophilidae > Leucophenga > Leucophenga maculata. The sequence continues at coordinate 305,811 of JAWNNP010000867.1, read as the reverse complement.
TTTGTATGTGTGAACAACGGGTTACCAGAAACTATAAGACCTTCAAGAGCTAAGATAAGTAGATAAAATCGTATATATTAATGGGTACTACCAGTTTTAAAGTAGGTGGAATCGGTGTAGCTACTTTCTATGTGTGAACAACGGGTTACCAGAAACTATAAGACCTTCAAGAGCTAAGATAATTAGATAAAATCGTATGTATTAATGGGTACTACCACTCCCCCACACTTAGCAGTAGACCTCCATATAAATCCACCACACTCTTTTGATATTTTTATGAACAACTTTTTTGTTACTGGCAATATAAACTTAAAACTCGATTACGCATATAACGAATGACGCATCGCAGATCCATTAAAGAATATACATTAATGATCAACATGACAAATGCTTTCAATCTAGCCACATTTGTCGCTTTCTGTATGTCAATTATGTACTTGGAGGCATTTTAAGTTACTAATAATCTCATCGCTTACACAAAATGTACAATAAAGTTTGTACAAAATGAATATAGCTTAATTGCGACCGAAAGTAAACAACGGCGCAGTACGAAAGATATAGGGTGACTCAAGCAGACTCATTGTCATTGCCGGTGTACATGCTTCGCAGCACTGCTTCACCGTACGGTGTTTTTGCGCACTATTTGTAGTCAAAGCAGCAGTTTAGTGCATTTGTTAGAATTATTTATTTTATTTTGTTATAAATGCGATTTGCGCGGTGCGTCATTACATAACAAAAATATGTTGAAATCTGTTATTTTTGAATTTGGGCGTTTGCGGTATGTATTTGTTCATAGAGCAAACGTATTATAACTTGCACTAACCTTGAAATCATAACGAATTCGCACCGCTTAGGCTCTCCAGCGCTCCTGTTTTGGTTACACAAGTACGGGAGAAGGGACATCTGAGTAGACCACGCATCAGAAATCCATATTGGTTTATTCGTAAAAATCGCACGGTTCGTATGTGAATTTAATTGAAAAAATTTATTTACTAGAACACTGCATGCTTGATAGATACACGATGACTATGTCACTGCGGAAAATCAAAACTTCATTAAGGAGGTCGTGCACGATCAGTATGGGCCGCCAGCGCTTATCAAGGGAGTGCAGACATACGAACAACGCCATTTAGTTAAAACCAATGAACTTGAACCACAGCCATGGGCACCTGGTTTGCGACGCACAGGTTTAATTGCACGAAAAATCGGTCAGTATCCGCTGTGGCTGAAGTCTGGTGAGAGAATACGCACGACGTTGCTGCAAGTTGTTGACAACCATGTCATAAAATATATAGCACCAGAAGAGTATAACCCGGCACAAAAGCCTAATGTTGCAAATCTATCGAAATTTGGTTGTCTCATTGTGGGTGCCGAAAGTACAAATCCTGCGCTATTGACAAAAGATTACTGTGGTTTGTTTCGAGATTCGGGTGTTATGCCAAAATCCAACATTGCTCGCTTTTTAATATCGCCTACGGCGGCAATTGCACCAGGAACGCCGCTCAATGTGGGACACTTTCGCGTAGGAGATTTTATTGATGTACGCGGCAAGACGTGAGTAAACGTCTTTTTAAAATTTTGCATTTAATATCTCTCCGTATATTATTTTGTGTGTAGCGTCGATCACGGCTTTCAGGGCGTTGTCAAGCGCCATGGCTTTAAGGGTATGCCTGCATCGCACGGTGTCACAAAAACACATAGACGTGCCGGCAACATTGGTGGTGGCGGCGAAAAAGGTCGTGTCTGGCCGGGTACTAAAATGCCTGGACACATGGGCAATCGGTGGCGTATTTGTAAAGGTCTGAAAATCTGGCGCATCAACACGAAATACAATGTCATGTGGGTTCAAGGTAGCGCAGTGCCAGGCTCAACAAATGGGCTTGTCTACATCTACGATACAATACTGCCACTACGTAAACCAAAAACAGCACCGCCATTCCCAACGTTATACGAGGACACAACTGCGGAACAGCAAGACGAAGATATATGGTTCGAGCAAGTGCACAGCTTCAAAGATGAAACGATAACGTTCAAACCTGAATAGTCAAATAGTTAATGGCAAAATATAGTAGCTTTAATAAACATGCATACAAATTTTTGTTATAATATAACACAAGTGTATAAAATGGCATATGTGCTCGCAACACTTAAAAATCCAATTTATAAAGTGCTGCTCATTTGGTACTGATAGTATTTGCTATCGTCATCCGATTCCGCGACGCATTTCAGCTTATGCTCCTTTAGCAACTTTGACAAATGATGCTCGACGTTGTATGCTGCAGCCGGCCAAAGCTGCTCTGGTGTCTCCTTGTAAACCACCTTGACGACATCCATTGCCTGCAACCGTTCATTTGGTCGCTGGCTAAAGAATTCTAATATTTGCTTTTCGCGTTGATTACGGTGCTGTATATAGTACTCTATTTTATCAATTGGATCATTTATTATATTTCCATGACCAGGATAGATGACGCTCGGTTTAAAATCGAGTATTTTGTGCAGACTTCGCATGTACTCGTATAAATCTTCGAAAACAGCAGTACCCTCACCTAAAAAGATAACAGAATACATAGCGAGGTAATACATATTGCTTAATCATGAAAAAACGTTTTTATTTACCCAATATGCAGTCACCGCTAAAAAGAGTACCGTCCTCGGTAGTTAAAACGACATGATCCGTGGTATGTCCCGGCGTATGCACTATGCGCACTTTGGCACCTTCTACTTCAAATTCCTGCTTATCTTTTAATTCGTGCACAGCAATGTCTTGAGGTATCTCGGGACATTCGTCCGCTGCATCCGTGCGCCGAAATTTGAAAACACGACAATCTGCATTGAATTGCACTTTTACACATAAAAAAATATAAACAAAAATATAGAATAAGACATATGACAGCCACCCATGAAACAAGGACAATCGCAAAATACAAGAAATCAACTCACCTTGATCTGCCAATTTATTGCTTACAATGTCCTTGACACCACCCACATGATCATGGTGCCAGTGTGTGAGTATTATTGTTGATATCGAAGCCTTTTCTTGTTTGAGTACACCGCTCAATTGTTCAATGTATTGAGGCACGTCGGCATCACCAGTGTCTATCAGTATACGACTGCAATAATGTATACAAATGTTGGCATGTTAAGCACAGAACAACAATATTAGCAGACTATCAAATTATGGTTATGAGTGGGCATAAAAAGTCAAAACTGAACTTTGGCTTTGTTTACTCTTATCACTGTGCTGCTGCCACCAACCTTTTACCGGTGCCTAGTAGATAGGTGTTGGTGCCCTGCAGTGTCATCGGACTGGGATTACAGCCCAGTATGCGTATAATAGAAGAAGTCAAACGCGTAACGGATGGTATAAGTGCCATGGCGATTTTAACAGCAAGTAAATTAATGATAAGTTTGCTCTATCGCCTTGTTGCTTAAATTGGCAGAAGCAATTAACCGCAACAGCTGAGCTGTTCATAGTGTTGCCAGATTTTGTGTGATTTGCTATGGTTGCAGTGGCGTTGGATTGGAGGATTTTTGAATTCGTTCGTGTGTAAAAGGTCCGCACGAAATCATATAAATTTGCTCAGCTCAAAAGTCTAATAACGAGAACCAAAATAAACGAGCTAAATTAAAGTTGTGGCACTGAAATTCCGCGTCCGCGTGTTCCTGCAAATTGAACATATCAACGATTTCTTTGCATCGAATTTCCATTTCTCTCGCATATGAGGCTGTAAAAATTCTCGAAAGATCGTGGCTTTATACAACACGTTTTAACATGGGTTTTGGCGCCGGAAAAATCTTAAATCGTGCAATCTCTCTTCATAGTTGCGTGAATTGTCCGTATAAATCGCTCTACTTAACGCCGTTTGACTATTTTCGTTCGGCATGCCCGTAGATAAACTCTACGAGGATGATCCAAAAACGATTCCAGCCTTAAAATAGAATTCGTTACAACGAATGTTCACCATCCAGGTAGCAGTTCGTATTTTGATCTCTCTTTTGCTCATGCCAGCCATTAAATTCCTTCGCTACGGACGCACAGTCAATGCAATCGTCTAAATCGGATCACTAGAAGGGGTGGTTCCCTCAAAAAACTCAAGTTGATATAGACATGTCCGTTTGCGTGGCTCTGAAAAACAACAACTTGGAGGCTATAAAAGAGAGAAAAGTTTGGATATTTAATGTCTGCTATTCCATCTACATATAGGTACATTTTAATGAACGTGACAACCTTATTTAGGGTAAATATAAAACCCTGCCGTCCTCCGTGTTTTAACAAATATATTTTTTTTCTGATTATTTTAACTAAAAATGCCAAATTTTGTGTATCTAAGTTCTAATGAAATATTCTCTACATTCCATATCGGAACACTGGAATGGGTTGCTCCCATACAAATCTGTCTCTTTTAATGGGATTTTATAAGAAAAACATTTGTTGTGGTATAATTTTTCTTGAAAAGATAAATTTGGTGTATATTATACTAATCCCCTAATAAAATATCGCACACGAATCAAGCTGTAAATGAGAACTTTGTAGTTAAGGTTTAAAGAAGCACGTAAATTAATAAGCTAGTGGAGGGAGTTGGCCTTTAGTCATGTTTATGTTGTTTTGAGCTCTTTTGACCGTAAATGTAATATTTCTACATTTTTGGTCTTTTATTCGCAAGCTGAGCAACTACTCTTCGAGAGGTGTGAGATGGCCTACCAGTCGTCTAGATGTTTGTGTTGGACTTCGAAATTCATCAATATTGCGGTATCGTCTGCAAACATGGATGTTGTGAGTCTGTGATCAATTTGCATAACTGATGTGTACATAACATATAACATTGGGCAGAGAACGCCGCCTTAGGGGTACTCCAGTTTTGATTCGATTCGATTCTTAAGCTATGAAGTCACTCTGACGTACTAAAATGCGAATCAAATATTTATTTTGTGCAAGTACTACACTGTTTTTGTATTTAACTTCATCGAGCCTGGGCAAAATCAATAAAAATTGCAGAGCACTATTCATGACGCACAAAAGCGCTTCGTATCTAATAGCCTATTCGATTGACTTGCTGAATGGCGCACTTTTTTTCATGAAAACCAAATTGATGGGGAATTATTGGATAGGCAGGACATTATATCTATGGGTCTGTATATCGCAGCCTGTGTTTTAACCTCGCCGGGCTTTCGTATCGTAACTATTACTTTTTTCTTACACTGGCAAGGGAACTTGATTGCACTTGAGTATTGCAATAAATAGTATTATAACGTTATAGTTGGGTGGGGATATCAGATCGTGTTCTGCAGACTTTTTTGGAGTAAGTTCGCTTTTTCGTTTACAACTTTTTTACTTTACGTTTGCAAAATCTGAGGGGTTCAGAATAGTTCATAATTAGATATGAATTAAGAGGGAGACCGTTTGTGGGTGGGTGTGACTGAAAAACTCCGCTGAGATGTTCTGCAAATCCTTTAGCCTTTTCTTCGTCACTGAATGCCGCCTTGCTAGCATGATCTCTGACAGGTAAAGCTACTTTAGCAGGTGTCTTAATATTAGCTCAAGGATTTCATAATAGAAATTTAGACTTTGTCGGAGAGAGTCGTTTAATATATCGTTTTTTGATGATTTTCTCCTAAAATTTCATGAACTTAACACTCGAGTAGAAGTTTTTAGTCTTTATTATGCAGCTGGAGACCATAGGTTTTGTCATTCTCTTCTTAGTGTTCTGTCACAACTAGCTGTTCAATTTGGATACTATGGAGTTTCAGTATTTTTTCAAATGCAATGAGTTTGTGAGTGTGTTACTTGTTTTTGGAGAGTAACAGTAGAATAGAATATAGGAGAGTGGTCTAATGAGAGGCGACCCCCGAAAACGATATAAGGACCACGATTTACGGATATGCACCTGGATTGTCTTCACGCTTAATAGGGATGGTGCAAATATCCAGCTGGTTGATGTCCTCGAAAGACACAAGGCTAACATCACTGTAATTAAAAAAAAATGATGGATAGGACAGGGTTTCTGCGTCCAGTGACATATGTATACTACAGCTGCCATCAGAGTATGCACGAATATAGATGCGGTTTCGTGGTAAGTAGGATATTACGTAGCCTCGTCTGAAGATTCACGCCTTTTGACGAGCGTCTAGCCGCGATACGTATCAAGACTAAATATTTTAATATAATTCTGATTTGTGCGCACGCCCCGACGGAAGAAAAAGACGAGTGTGCTAAAGATGAATTCTATGAGTGCTTGAAAAGTCTATACGAGAGCTGTCCCAAACACGATGTCAAAATCGTGCTTAGCGATGTAAAAGCCAAAATTGCGAAGGAAGGAATCATTGGCCCAACTGTCGGAAAATTTAGCCTTAACGGCACTACCTCCAAACATAGAGAAAGGCTAATCGATATTGCAGGTCGAAAAATAGTAGTTAGCGGCAGCAGATTTCAAAATCTCAACATCTGCAAGGCTACGTTGTTAAGTCCCGATCAAATTACACGCAACTAAATTAGTCCGGTTGTAATTGATGGAAGACACGCATTGAGGATGTTTGGTCATGCGAACGTTATGTGGTCCCAAAATCGACTCGACCCACTATCTTGCCGTAGCTAAGGTACGCACTATGCTCAGCGTGGTGACCGCCGCACGTCCCACCATGCAACGAAAGTTAGACGTCGGAAAGCTGCAATCAGAACAGACTGCCGAAGCCTTTTTAAACACACTCTCCCGATTGCTCCGGGAAACCCTTCCGTCTTCTCAAGATATATGGGAGCAGTGGAAACATAACACCCGCACCATTCATAGGGCTGCCACTGGTTATACAAAACCTGGTATGGACGAGGAGTGTCGCAATGTCGCGAGCTGTACGAGAGCGATATCGAGAGAAACGGAGAGAGAATAAACGCTTTTTGGATGCAAGAAAAAGGAGCACGATTGGCATGAATTTAAGGATGTTGAGAGGTTGTGTGACAGAAATAAAGCTCGAAAATTTTATTAAAAGGTCAAGCGTCTGACCGAAGGTTTTAAGCCCGGAGTAACTTTCTGTAAAGACAAAAGTGGAAAACTGATAACAGATGCTCAGGAATCGCTAAAATTATGGAGAAGTCATTTCTCTAACTTCTAGGAGGCGATGAAGCGGACAATACCACCGATAGAGAAATGACACCAGAACCACCAGTTATTGATGGCACTATTGTAGAGCCACCGGACTATAACGAGATCGATTAGGTTATCAAAAAGCGGAAAAATAACAAAGCAAAGTGTTGGGTAGGAGTTTGCATTAACTTCTATGCAAAATATGGTTCGATAAACGTATACCCAATGACTGGAATCTCAATGTTCTTTGTCCTAAGGAGATAAGACTACTTTCTATCGGATATAAGATTCTGTCGCGCGTATTGTGTAATAGCCTGAAGTCATATACTGATTCATTCTTAGGACAATATCAGTGTTGCTTCAGACCAAAAAAGTTGACCAGTATTCACATTACGACAAATCCTGGAAAAGCCCCGTGAGCTTAACAAAGACACGTACCACCTATTGGTCGATAACAAAGCCGCTTTCGATACGCCGATACGAACGAATTTTTTCGACGCCCTGTCTGCACTAGGTATCCCGTCAAAGATCGTTCGTCTTTGCATGATGACGCTATCGGGCTGACGCTTTATACAGTGTCACTGATAGGACAATATCAGTGTGGCTGCAGACCAAAAATTTCAACCAGTTACCAAACATTTACATTACGACAAATCGTGGGAAAAAAAACCGTGAGATGCGCTGTCGTGCGGTTTTTCAATCTGCTAATGGAATACATCCTACGCCAGAGCCCGTACATACAGAATATGTAGGGCTCGATCTGCCAAAAGGAGGTGATGCTGGAACGGCGAGTCAGCAAGGCGTATTTAGAGTTTAAAAAACATTTTCGGCTCATGGGTCTAGCGTTGAATGAGAACAAGACGAAGTAGTTAGTGTCTTCTCGCACGCCGTCATCGCGGCTTGAACGGTCTGTGACGATGGAGAATTTCAATTTTAATGTTGTAAAAAACTTCGTCTATTTGATTCCGAAAGGACCAACAACAACAACGTCATCATGGTGATCAGAGGATGAATCATGCTTGCAAATAGCTGCTTTTTTGGGCTGAGCAAGCAAATTAGAAGTAATGTCCTCTCTCGAAAGACGAAAATCAAAATCTACAATCTACGCTTATACTGCCGATCCTACTGTATGGCACAGAAGCTTGGACCGTGATTGCGTCCGACGAAACGGTGTTGGAAGTCTTTGAAAGAAAGATTCTATTAAAGTCGGCGACGAGTTTATGTTGTAACAAACATCGAGGTGGCAAGATTCTTACAGACAAAGTCCGATGGAAAAAGAGAAAAAAAAACTATAAATTTTTTTGGATACATGGTGCACTCAAATAGTTCGGCCTGGCTCGTCGGCAATCGGTGTGGGTTCTTAGTTGCCATGACCAAAATTTATCAAAAGATCTATGCCTTAGTGTTACTCGAATAAATAAAAAAAATAAATTTTGAGTGCTATAATTCTAAACAAGGAAGCAACTGAGAAAACAAACATAGCAAAGAAGAAAGAAAATAAACAGGTAGAGCTGAACCGTCGGAGATGATGCTGCTGATGGTGTAATGCAGCCTGAAGATGCCCACTAAAAAACCCTAATTATAACTTTACTAGTGATCCCCTTATGTAAACCAAAGATCTAATTTTCCATCATTTCACCAGAATCAGGCTTCAAAACCCTCATTAACGCATAACGAAAAAAAAAATATTACTATACACTAGTATACAATAAACACATAAAAGGGCGGATTTCCAATTCAATGATCAATATAATTTGTTTAAAAGGAACATATTCTGACTCAATCTTAACCTTAAACAATTTAAATTTAAAGAATATACAAAAAATATTCCAAAGAAAAGAAATTATTCATACCAATGGTATGCCCTTTTAACCCTGGACAAAATTTACAATGACTAAGTATATGGCAATAAGTTCAGAATTCTAGCGGTAATAAAAAAAAAAATTAATAAAAAATAATTGGCGATAATCAATATTAACGCTTTTGGCAATTTATGTTTGAATTATATAATAAAACAAATGAAGAAAAACTCACCAGATATATCTGCAAACCATCCATCGAAGAAAGGCCTTCCGTCGAGTGTGTGTGGCTACTGGCAAAATAATTAAAACAAACATAAGGTGCCAAAACTTCTAAACCAAATTAATTTTACAAGTTAGACCAAATGAAATTATTACCATTAACTATCCAAATTTAACATTTTCTTTTCTTTGGGTTCAATTAGCAAATTTAAATTAATAAAAGAATTAACATCTATATAAACCAAAAATTCAATTATCTGCCCACATTAAATTATAGCTACATTTAAAGATAACAAAAAAAAATTATATATATATAGTACTTCATTATTTCATTATTATTCATTAATTAGTTTCGTATGGCACTTTAATAAACGGAAACATTAAAAATTACAGCCTTTTCTATTTAATCGCCGCACCAGTCACCCCCGTTAAAGCGGCTAATGCTGCACCCGATCCTTGTTGCACCTTCGCTGCGTCAGAGCCGCCTTCAGCGTGTAGTTCGTAGCTCGAATGATCCCACTTGGTAGCATACCAGTGACGCCACTGTGCAAGCACCCAAAATTCAGCTGCACGCTGCCAATGTACCTCCAGATGAAAGAGGCGGTAAACTCAAACAGGATTGTTAGCCGCAAAATTCACTTCTGATTCGGCCAGTTGTAGGAACAAAATTTTAATTTTGTGTAAAACAGATAATTCAGGCAGCAATATTAAATTGTTTTTTTCTTTTTTTTTCCAAAACAGCCAGTTTAAGCGACCGAATTTAATTTCTTTTTTTTTTTTTTTTTTTTTTTAAAAAGATATTTCCGGCAGCAGAACTCAACCAGACCGTTCAAGCCACCAAACTCAACTCCCTAGTAGCACTCCTTCAGCGCCAAAAGTCTCCCACCAAAATCAAAAAAAAAAACAGTATTTTTCCAATTGGATTTAATAAAGCGTAAAACACAGTAACTGTCTAACTGGATTATATAAAGCGAAAAAAACAGTAACTGTCCCGATCGTTCTTTTTCTCTTTCTCTCTTACTTTCCAATCAAACAAATCTCTTCCTCTTCGTTCCCACACACCACTATCAACACTCACAGTGCAACCAATGGCAGGGACGGACACTCACCATGACCCCAGGTCACTAGCGACAGGACATTACATTTTCCCCCCCACCAAAATCATAATTTAGGGTTGAAAAACGATCCAAATTATGATACACCTGGAGCGAAACAAATGTTACTATTGCCGAATGTCTTTGCAATGATATTTGCCTATCAAATGGCCTTGGCAATCTTCTATCATGTAATAGCTGTTACCAATTTTCTCCCAAATTCGAGTTTTGATGAATGTGGGTGCAAGTTTGGCATTATATCCCTTGCAAAAATTGCTCTGAGAAAAATTCCGACGAAATACCTCTTGACCTTTTTTATAAGATATGTCACGACTTCGAAGATTATATGTCTTTTCATTTCGTCTTTGTTGATTGAGTATATTGGTTATCGCTTTGCTTCTAATGATATCTAAAGAATCTTCTCGATCAAGTTGTATAGTTCTATCTTCTAACAGGTTTAGCTGACGCAATAAGCTGTAAGCGTTTCCATTCAAAATCATTTGTTGCCCAAACATTATTCTATAAGGCGAGGAACCTATCGCAGAATGCACTGTTGACCTAAGTGCACAACACACGCTACTGAGTTGTTCATCCCAATTAGATTGCTTTGTTGTAATATATGTCTTGATGCCAGCGATCACAGATCTATTCACCCTTTCAGAGGCATTTGCTTGCGGTGAATGTACTGCAGTGAAAACATGCTGTATACCATACTTCTGCATAAGTAAAGCAAATGTTACAGATCTGAACTGAACTCCGTTATCGGTCACAATGCATTGTGGGACCCCAAAGCAATGAAACAATTGTTCTTCCAGATAATTTAGAATGCTGTCTGCTGTGAATCTTCTAACCGTTTTCAGAAAAGGAAACTTTGTGAAATGATCAAGAACTACAAGGATGCCCACATTCCCTAATCGTGATCTAGGATACGGACCCAGAAAGTCGATATATAGTTTTTGAAACACTCGATGTGTGACAGAAGTTTTACCCATTGGAGGCCTCAAAGTTTGATTGGGATGCTTGGTAGTTTTACACATCTCACAGGCATTGACATACTCTTTCACGTCCCTTACCAGATATGGCCAGAAATAAAAACGTCTAATCTTTTCAATCGTCTTACTAATACCACAGTGCACAGCCAGTGAATCATCGTGAGCCACCTTTAGTACCTGAGGAATTAAATCTTTAGGCACCCAAAGTTTCCAAATTGCGTCATCAAATAACCTATCGCCAACAGGATGCTCAGTACGTCTATACAACCGATTATTGACTACTTTGAGATCTGGCAATTGACCAGAATTGCGTTGAACCGTCTCTAGCCGCTCTAAATATTCTGGTGTTTTGAAATATTTAGCGACGTTCTCATCGTTTAATATATCAAGAGAAGATAAATTTTCACAGTACGTTCGAGATAAAGCATCAGGAACCACATTATCAGAACCTTTTCGATGTTCAATTTTGAAACGGAAACCTTGAAGCTTAAGTGACCACCGTGCCAGTCGTGAACTGAGGTCACTTTGGGACATGAGCCATTTAAGGGAAGCATGATCAGTCACCACGGTAAATTCATATCCCTCAACATAAGGACGAAACTTTTTAATTGCTAGTACAGCCGCTAAGCACTCCTTCTCCGTTACAGAGTAATTGCGTTGCGCTTTATTTAATTTCTTTGACATAAATGCAATCGCAATTTCATCGCCAGTTCTATTTGTTTGTACTAATACGCCTCCTACTCCGGTGTGACTTGCATCACAATGGATAGCAAAAGGTTTACCGAAATCAGGACTATGCAGTACTGGTGCTGTACACATGTGTTGCTTTAATAACTCAAAGCTTTTTTCTGCGTCACTTGTCCAATTGAATGCTTTCTTGCCTTTCAGCGCATCTGTGAGCGGTGATGCCACGGAGGCATAGTTACGAATGAACTTGTTATACCAACAAGTCATTCCAAGGAAACGACGCAATTGCTTGTGGGACCTTGGCGTTGGAAAATTCAGAATTGCTGATATTTTGTCAGGATCAGTACGAATAGTTCCTTCTCCCACCAAATGACCGAGATATTTCACTTCCTTTAAGCAGAATTTACTCTTCTCTACGTTAATTGTGAGGCCACCCTGCCGAATATATTCTGCAAGTTCCTTAAGCACTTCCATGTGACGATCAAACGAATCCGACACAATGAGCAAGTCGTCCAAATAAACGAACACCTCGTTTCTTAAATATGGCGGGACAATCTTGTCCATTAGCCGGGACATGGTTTGTGGGGCGTTACAAAGCCCAAAGGGCATAACCCGATATTGGTAAAGTGGTCTACCTGGTATAGTGAACGCAGTTTTATCCCTAGAAGATGGATGTAATGGAATTTGCCAAAATGCATCTTTCAAATCTAAGCTTGAGATATACTCAGCCTTTGGGAGACGACTTAAAATTCCATTTATATGTGGCAATGGATACGCATCCTTTACAGTTACTCCATTTAATTTTCTGCTATCTAGACACAGACGCACCTTACCAGGCTTACGGACGAAAACCACTGGTGAAGACCAGGCGCTCTCGGACTCCTCGATAACCCCTAAAGAAAGCATTCGATCCACTTCCTCATAAATAAGCTTCTCTATTGCAGGAGAAACTGGATAGTGTCTTTGCTTTACTGCCTTTGAACTACCAATGTCAATGACGTGATTAAGTAAGGAAGTACGACCTAAACCATTTACTGCAAAAGATGGAAATAACGCAATTACGTTTTCCAGCTGCTGCTGCTGTGTAGCAGTAATCGGTAGAAAATTTGGATTTTCTAGAGCTGCCATATCAAAACTGGGTTTCACAAAGTTAGGAGGAAGCAAATCAAAAAGAATCCAGAAATCAATACCAAGGTATAAATTCTGAGCTAGAGTAGGGATCAAATAAACTGAGATCGGCTTGATTATACCGTTGTAAGAGATTTCAGTGTTTAATTTGCCAACTACATTCTGCGTTTTGCCATCAGCGGTTCGAACCGAGCATTTGAATGATTTAAAGTGTACACCCTTGTTCAAAATTTGTTGCGCAAAATCACCACCAACGCAAGTGATCGAAGCTCCAGTATCTAATAAACCGATGACTGATCGATCCAACAAGTCTACCTCCACATAGGGCCGTTGGTCACTAGGTTGGTGTATAATGGTAGAAATAACTCTAGCTTTTTCAGTTTTTACTTTTTTCCAGAACAAACGTCGTCGTTCTCTTGATCGCCTAGCATCACTAACTAATTTTTTACTAACAGCGCTACTTAATGACTTTTCAAATATGGATGAACTAATTGGTTTTTTTACGTTCAGCTGTTCAAAGTCAGTTGTGTCAGTAGATGCATCACATAGTTTTCCGTTTTGTTTTATTACATTTGGCCCGAAGTTGGAGCATCGTTGCTCTCGGTCATCGTACCTAATGATCGGTGTTGTTTGCGTGCACTTCGTTGAGGTGCACGCACTGTGTAGTTTTTTATCCCATTACAATTAGGACAGTTCGGTTTGTAGACATCCGAAGCCCCGCAACCATAACAAAAAACTCGTCTTTCGGCCATGCAGTCCGGATAGCGATGTCCCGCAACGCCGCAATTCCAGCAATTAAGAGAAATAGCCGAAATATCTTCATTATCGGAATCTAAACCAGCTTGAATCTCTTCAATAGGTTTTCGAAACGAAACAGATCTGGATGACACAGCACTTCTATTGATACTTTGCATGAAGTGTTCACGCTTCCGTACATAATGTCGGAGTTGGGCTACGGTCTCAATCTCAATGTTCAACAATTCATGCTGAACTTCAGGCAAGAGATTTCTCCTAAGTATCTCCACCAACGACTTCTGAGTTAATGGAGTTTCCAACCTGTCTGTTAGATCTGATATAATTTCGTAATAACTGTCAAATGTTTCGTTCACCTTTTGTTTGCGCTCTCTAATGAGTTCGCGAATGTCAACATCTGAACGAGTATCCCTATACTGACTGCGTAATGATTCACAAAGTTGATTCCATTGGACAGAATCCACCGTCTTGTGGTACCGCCAGAACCATTCACTGGCTTTTCCTTCGAATAATATGCTAACATATTTACAAAGAAGATTAAAATCACCTCCCAATGTTTGCAGCGTCAGGGTTTGAACTCGGTAAATGAAACTGTCTACAGTTATGCCATTGGTGTTCCCTGTAAATTTAATCTTCCAATTACTTAAAATGTGGCTAACCTTATCAGGTTTTGAGTGAAATTCAGATAAATCATGTGTCCCAGTCGATGCTGATCGTGCTGGATTATTAATATTATTTGGATTAACATTTACACCTGATACCCTACCAGTCGTAAAAAGGAACTGTTCTAACGTCTGTTGAGACCCGGCAGGTATTGAATGCGTATTAGACGGTGCCATAGGGGGTACCATGATTTGTACATCTGGTGGTGTTCTGTTTTCCTGGTCAACAGTATTGTTATGTGTCGTCATAGCCGATAATAGAGCTCGTTGCCGTTCAACAGCAGCATCCATTTGTGCTTGTTTTTCTCCCATGGCCAACAGAATAGGGTTAAGCACCGTATTTAACGTATTAGATATAAGGCCAACTATAGCCTGCTCTTGTGCACTTGAAAACGCCACACCCGATGTGGTGGGAACATCATCTAGCGCACCGGCAACCATTTGTGAGGTATTTAAATCCAATAAATCGGATTGTGCTCTCGTAGCTAGATTATCCACACGCAGCTCTACAATAGACTTTGCGTTAGTCTTCTTCTGAAACCTGGTTGCGTATGGAATCGGAGCTGCTGTCTCTGATGGGTTTGCATTAGTTTTATCTCCTCCTTCGAGGGTTGCACTGACATTGCCTCCACAGATTGGACATTTATTTTGATTCCCAGCTGTTTTATGCAAACATGATTTATGGAAAACATGATCACAATGGGCTAAACGAACTAACTGAGCATGGTGTATAATGGGATTGTTACAGACTTTGCAATGGACAATATCAGTCCGTATATCATCTGTACTATGGTTCAGAGGCATGGTTGTAAAATCAGAAAGTTCGCCAAATCAGATTAATAAGAATTTTTTTTTTTTTTTTTTTTTTTAAATTTCGATAAATTCAAAAAAAAAATAATACGCAAAATTATAGCCTGATATCTGGATCAAGTCTGGAATTAGATAATTGTACAAAAAAAAACATTCTCCGACAGAATAATTTTTTTTTATTTTTTTTTTTTATTTTTTTTTATTTTAGTTCAGCTCTAGAATGAAAAGATATAGCGTAGCGAAAGATATAGAGTAGATATAGAGCGAAAGATATAGAGTAGACACCAACAATTAGGACATTCCAAACTCGTCAGGTTATATACCATACTGACAGTATACAAATCTCTATGACCGAGAATTGGATGAAAGTAGAAAACTAAAATGCCTTTCGTCACTTGGCTATGAAAACTCATGGAATGTTTTCGTAGACTCCAAATTCTGGAAAAAATCATTTAATTATCTTCAAAACACAAGATAACCCAGGTATTAAGAAAATAAAACTATCCTCATAGCCGACAATACAACGGTTTTTCTAAACGCTTCTAAAAAACGAAATAAAGGAAAATCCAGTAGTATTCACAGTTGGCATACCTGAATACCTTAAGAAAATAAGATAGGAAAAACAAATTTATATAAACTTCGAAAGAACAAGAAGCAACCAAGCACAGTGAACACTTCGTCTGGCTATATTACATACTCAAGAATGTGTGTATAGACTCCAAGACTATGACTATGGTTTCATAAACGCTTAAATTCAGCGAACTTATAGAAAAATCTATAGTCATCCCCGTTTCGCAGATGTACTCCAGAAGCATGAAATATTGTAATGAACCGAAAAATGATGTGAGAGCACGACAGGGCATAATAAAAATTACGAAAGATAATTCAATAAGGAAAATTTTAGTAGATGGAATTTATTACGCAAACGTTTGGCCCCACGTTTGTCCCAATTTATTTATTATTCTACCCTTCGGGCCCCACGTTGGGCGCCATTTTTATTTATTGTAACAAACATCGAGGTGGCAAGATTCTTACAGACAAAGTCCGATGGAAAAAGAGAAAAAAAAACTATAAATTTTTTTGGATACATGGTGCACTCAAATAGTTCGGCCTGGCTCGTCGGCAATCGGTGTGGGTTCTTAGTTGCCATGACCAAAATTTATCAAAAGATCTATGCCTTAGTGTTACTCGAATAAATAAAAAAAATAAATTTTGAGTGCTATAATTCTAAACAAGGAAGCAACTGAGAAAACAAACATAGCAAAGAAGAAAGAAAATAAACAGGTAGAGCTGAACCGTCGGAGGTGATGCTGCTGATGGTGTAATGCAGCCTGAAGATGCCCACCCTACCATGGATCACTAAAAAACCCTAATTATAACTTTACTAGTGATCCCCTTATGTAAACCAAAGATCTAATTTTCCATCATTTCACCAGAATCAGGCTTCAAAACCCTCATTAACGCATAACGAAAAAAAAAATATTACTATACACTAGTATACAATAAACACATAAAAGGGCGGATTTCCAATTCAATGATCAATATAATTTGTTTAAAAGGAACATATTCTGACTCAATCTTAACCTTAAACAATTTAAATTTAAAGAATATACAAAAAATATTCCAAAGAAAAGAAATTATTCATACCAATGGTATGCCCTTTTAACCCTGGACAAAATTTACAATGACTAAGTATATGGCAATAAGTTCAGAATTCTAGCGGTAATAAAAAAAAAATTAATAAAAAATAATTGGCGATAATCAATATTAACGCTTTTGGCAATTTATGTTTGAATTATATAATAAAACAAATGAAGAAAAACTCACCAGATATATCTGCAAACCATCCATCGAAGACAGGCCTTCCGTCGAGTGTGTGTGGCTACTGTCAAAATAATTAAAACAAACATAAGGTGCCAAAACTTCTAAACCAAATTAATTTTACAAGTTAGACCAAATGAAATTATTACCATTAACTATCCAAATTTAACATTTTCTTTTCTTTGGGTTCAATTAGCAAATTTAAATTAATAAAAGAATTAACATCTATATAAACCAAAAATTCAATTATCTGCCCACATTAAATTATAGCTACATTTAAAGATAACAAAAAAAAATTATATATATATAGTACTTCATTATTTCATTATTATTCATTAATTAGTTTCGTATGGCACTTTAATAAACGGAAACATTAAAAATTACAGCCTTTTCTATTTAATCGCCGCACCAGTCACCCCCGTTAAAGCGGCTAATGCTGCACCCGATCCTTGTTGCACCTTCGCTGCGTCAGAGCCGCCTTCAGCGTGTAGTTCGTAGCTCGAATGATCCCACTTGGTAGCATACCAGTGACGCCACTGTGCAAGCACCCAAAATTCAGCTGCACGCTGCCAATGTACCTCCAGATGAAAGAGGCGGTAAACTCAAACAGGATTGTTAGCCGCAAAATTCACTTCTGATTCGGCCAGTTGTAGGAACAAAATTTTAATTTTGTGTAAAACAGATAATTCAGGCAGCAATATTAAATTGTTTTTTTCTTTTTTTTTTCCAAAACAGCCAGTTTGAGCGACCGAATTTAATTTTTTTTTTTTTTTTTTTTTTTTTAAAAAGATATTTCCGGCAGCAGAACTCAACCAGACCGTTCAAGCCACCAAACTCAACTCCCTAGTAGCACTCCTTCAGCGCCAAAAGTCTCCCACCAAAATCAAAAAAAAAACAGTATTTTTCCAATTGGATTTAATAAAGCGTAAAACACAGTAACTGTCTAACTGGATTATATAAAGCGAAAAAAACAGTAACTGTCCCGATCGTTCTTTTTCTCTTTCTCTCTTACTTTCCAATCAAACAAATCTCTTCCTCTTCGTTCCCACACACCACTATCAACACTCACAGTGCAACCAATGGCAGGGACGGACACTCACCATGACCCCAGGTCACTAGCGACAGGACATTACAATGTATTGTATGAACCGCTGTATGAGCTATTTAATGAGGTTTACATAGTCCAACGCATAAAATCCAGCGGGCTGGTCACCTCATTCAAATCTATTAAAGTGGCAAACATGATTGGAAGACGACCGTTGTAATGAACAGTTATAGAAAGAACTCAGCATACTTAGACTACAATGCTGCGCCTTCCTGAATGCGGCCATGACCGAACGACGGTTGGAGGCCATCTAAGTTTGTTTGATTGTAGAAGATCCTTTGTTTTGACAAGTAAGCTGTCCTTGCTAATTTTTTTTTGCAAAATTCTAGTTTGTCCCCGCATGTATAATCGATACTCTTTTGATTAAGAATAGAGAGGAATTTCATTTAAGTAATAAAATAGCTTGTCATTGTCTATTTGGAAAGTGGGGATCTGACGGATCACTCATGGCACTGTTTTTTTTTTTGCTTCCTAACTATTAAAATTTTTTTTTTTTATTTTGTTATTGTAGCAAGATGATAGCCAATGTAGATCGACTGCTTAACAATGACTGAGCGATTAACATTTAATTAATTTTTCTAAGCATTCTCAAATTACAAAACACAAATTATTTCTCATTTGGAATTTTTAATGCGGACATACATATCGCCTTCAATAATCTTTGTTTATCGTTGCTTTCCATGTTTCTTATTTCCAACATTCTTCCTTTCTGGTACTCCATTCATAGTCTGCGATGACTGTCATATTTCTCAAGCGTGACTATCATGATACGCGCTCCATGCGCGTAGAATGTTCTTCAGTTGCACGTTTAGCGTTAAGTGTAGTTTGCAGGAAATTTTTGGGATTATTTGTGTTCATTTTTGTATCACTGAAATATTTTAGGACAATTAGATCGTTTAATTCCGTGTTAAATTGATAAAAGTTATTGAGACTATATGGTACATTTTTTAGAGTTTTTCTTATGGACGTACAGTGGCTTGCACTGACATTTGGAGTGCATTCATCGCTCAGTAGTAAGAAACTATTTCCACTTATACATTATTGCTTAAATGAAAATTAAAACACATTTATTATTTTACACGGTTTTTTTCTTTTTATTGATTTTTCTTGCTTTTCAGTTGCGTTTAATCATTCTCTTTTGACTAGGATGTAATATATATGTACTTTAATATCCAATTATTTTACTTAACTTTTTCTTGTTTGTTTTCATTTCTTGGTTCATTATTACATTTCTTAACTGTCTCAACTATGCGTCATACAATTTTTAACATTTCTGCTCGGTAGCTTTTAAAAAATATACGTGTATGTTTTTGTAGGTATGTATATAATTGATGTTTAAATATGATAGTACATAAGAAAGAAAAGAAAAGCAAGAGGGAGTGAGGGAGAGATACACAGAAATTAGAATAACACAAAGTATTGGAATTCATTTTGATGTTTAGCACAGAAAAAACTTGAAAACATAAACAAATACGTATATACATAATATATATATATACATAATATATATATATACATAATATATATATATACATAATATATATATATACATAATATATATATATACATAATATATATATATACAAAATATTGGAAAGTGTATTTGTGTTTCGAGGATAGTGTCTACATGTATAAATAAATGCATTAACTGCCCGGACTATTGTCTTTCTATTATAAGCATTGCATGCAAGTACAAATGAAATGCATGGTCAAGAAATTGTTTTGACAAAATAAAAATTAATTTGACTTTTTCACAATAAAAAGTACAATATTGCTTATGTGTTTACTGGTCAATTGATACAAATAAGCGCATATTAAAATTAAGATCTAAAGAAACAATATTAAAAACAAACTGTCAAGAAAATGTTTGCAATGGTTTAAATTTTAACGCAGAACAACTAAAAACAGAATTTTTTTTATAAAATAAAGGCATATTTTTTTTAGACTAAGGGTACTGTCTTAAAGCAGATAAAATGCTAAAATGCACAATATAATTTAGATTTATTGATATTAACTCTATTTAAAAGTTTAATAAACTCATAGTTGCATTCCTGTTTCGACAGTCGTAGTGATCGCATCACTACGCTTATTTGGAGTGACAAGAGTTTTTCCTGAGAAAAAATAAGGGGAAAAAAATAAATGTAGGTAAAAGTTATAGGTGTTCCCAAGAGAAAAACATGTGAAATGGAGGAGGATGAGGATTCGGAGCATGGCCGAACCCCACGCATCAAATCTTCAGAAAATATAAACAGAAGTGGCAGAGACAAACATAGTGATAAATCGCATCGCAGTAGAAGCGCACAGAGGAACGCACACATTGATAGCACAGAGCGCAAAAACGACGCTGTAGTATCAAAAATGGCGTCCCTGCCAGCTGAAAATAGCGAAAAGTCGGGGGAGGATAACAAAATTAAGTATGACGAAGATCATAGTGGCCCCTTTATCCTATACGCAGATACATTCTCGAATGATCGCGAATTGAGAAAAGCAATTAATCCTTTTGAACTGTCTATGAAATTAAAAAATCTCTCAATAAATGGTGTAACTAAGGTAAGTAAGGCTGGTTACGGTAGATGTAACTAATAGTTGATTTTAGAACATGCACGTGTTTAGAATGTAACAAATTTTGTTTTATTTTATGCAAAACTTTCGCTTAGCCCCTAAATTAAAGATTTATGAGACTATTAAAAATGAATTTAAAATATGTGATATTCGCACTATTATAGATTTAATTTCTGTATTAAATCTTGAACAATTCGAACAATGTCAATCAGTTTCGTACAACACGTCCAGTGTTTCTTAAGAACTACTGCGTCATTTCGCAGACTCTGCTTACAAAAATATGTCAACAAGTATGTGAGAATCTCAGAAGAAAGTGGCAGAGATTCTTCTGCAAAATATGCAACAAGACAATGTACCACCACGTAAGAACAAAAGGAAAAAGCATTATGTGCGCTGCATTACCACAAGATGCAACTGAAGCACCTAATGGTGAATTACTCCGTTTACAACTTCACGCCTTGCGATCATTCAGGTATTCGCGATACGAACTGCACGTGCAAACGAATAATATTTGTAAAAAAAAAAAAATTTTGAAATTGTAGCACCAATTGTCAAAAAATCTTTTAAGCGTCGTTTGCATATAGCACATCTTGAGAGAGTGTAACAAAATATTTTACGCCAATAACTCGATTAGTACAAATTGCTATGCAAAGATTTCTTTGCTCAACGAAGATAATCGTAATGGAATTTATACCAAGCGGGCTATACACCCTGGCGAACAATTCTTCGACTGTAGATATATAGAGATTGAACGCTTAAAGGCAAATTATATGAATTTAAATACTTATTTTACGCTACTACCTATTAATTCGTATTATATTACAATTACAATACTATCTCGAAATACAAATCAAATGATTATTAAAAGGTTTTATATAAAAACATTTTCTTGACAGTAATTTTTTGACCAATATTTTTTGTCTGAATTTCGTTTTTAAAATTAATAAATATTTGTTTTCTTGTTTGGTTTGTCAAAGCATTTTCTTGACTAATTGTACATATTTCGATTTTTGTAAAAGTCAATAAATGCAAATTGAACATAAACATCTACATGAGAGATTCATCTAAAGTCTATAACACATTAAGAATTTGAATAAACATAATAACAAAGATGTTAATATAATAATTACATAAAAGTGCCATCTCTCTGTGCAATTGATATTTTTATAAATATTCTTTTAAACTCGAAATTTTTCGTAACAGCTTGCGAGAAATCACATTAAAAAAAACTGTATTGCTCATTTTGAAAATTTCGCTGCTGTTACTGTTCGATAAGAGTTGGCTTTAATCTAGTTTGTAGTTGACATAACAAAATCATCTCTGAATGAAAATTTAACGGACAGTTTTTTTGATGAGTTTATATGGTTTTCAAGACAGTTAAGAGTTTAGAGGGATAACATAATCGTTTTTAGAAACATATATGTATGTGTAAATATGTGTAAGTTATATTCAATCGTCTCATTGTGTATCTCTTTGTGTTTGTGTAAAAATGTGAGAGTTTAGCACTGAACAATCCACACTGTTGCATACTTCTTTTTCAATCTAATTCTTGTCTGCAATCTGTTGAACACGGCAGATAGCACTTGTGAAATTCCAATTATGGCATCTAATTGTTGTCGTTAAAAAATACATAAATATTTCGACTGTTTCTACTATATACTTAGCAAACATATTTTTATATATATATGTGTATATAAAACTGTATATAAGAATATAAAAAAATACAACAAAAAAAAAAACGTTCACTCTACGACTACTATCATTAAAAAAATCGAAGTGAGACAAGCTTGACTAAACTACTTAATTACTGCTTTTGGATTTGTATTTGTATATATATATCCTACTATATAAAAATGTTATATATATATATATATATATGTATATAATAAAATGTTTTTCTGTAAATAACTCCGAGAAATAGAAAGAGGAGAGTAGGAGTGAACTATTGCTTTAACTTCTTTCTTTCATTATTTCTGTGTTGTTTTCATTATCGTTATGTTGAGCTATTGTTATGTGTAGTTAATATGTATGTAGGTAATGTATCTGAATGTATCTTTTAAGTTTATGTATATATTCGATAGTAATTATTTGTTTGCTTGTATATATCGTATAAATATATATATATATGATATATAAAAAAATTTTCTTTTAAACGTCTGTGCGTTGTCTTTTGACGCTTTTAACTAATCATTTCGCGATATTTGACTTTGTGCTTGGTTAACATATCAGTTACCGTGACGAGTTTTTTAATGGATATAATATCCTTGGAGCGTGTCTGCAATTCAGCTAGATAGGAGACGCAAATATGATGTAGCGTTGCAAGTTCGCGTCCTAAAACGAAAATTTAGAAAAAAAGATTAAGAATAGCATCTAGAATAATAATTCACGTTTCTTACCGGTGTCCTGCGCGTTATGATTCGAATTCTGTTCGACAAACATGCCCGGTAATGGATTTGGATCAGTTACGAGTGACAATTGATCGAGAAACACAATCATACGTTCCTTGTTTTTTAAAATGAATGGATTGACCACTTCCATGTATTGTTCCTGTTTTCAAATAATAAGTGCAATTTTTATTTTAATTTTAGTTACACATTTTGCTTTCTACGTACCTTGCCACCAAACTCAATGAGATTCGCCAAATTCTGTAAACATTTTGCTACCATTACGAGCGAACGAGTTGCAGCCGTTGGTGGTGTCTCGCTTACCAGACCGAATTGCCGCGGATTTAGCAGTGCCGGACAGAGCAAACGCAGGAATATGAAACCTGACACTACACGTGTACGTACCAGTCGCTCGGTTGGCCACTTGGCGACCACTGCTTTTTGCAAACAATTACATATATAGCGTACACTGCGCGGACATGCTTCCGGCGATGTGAAAATAGAGTGCGTTACGAGATCGAGTATTTGCAGCAGAAATTCGGCATTTGAGCAAGCATCGTCGTTTACATCCATTTTGGTTGGATTTAACTCGGCAGATTGCTTGCTTTCGAGTATGCGTTGTACAGTTTCCGAGACAGCCGATTGCAGAAAGCCTGTACATTCGGTACGCATGTACAAGTCCATAAGCGTCGTAACGAGCGAAGCGCCACGGAAGAGTGTTGTTGTCTCATTCTCCCGCGCCACTTCCGCCTGGCAGAGTATACGAATCAATTCCGTTTCACGTTTTTCTTGCCGAAAGACGCGTAGCAATGCAGTTGCTAGTGGTACACGGTCGTTGTGACAGAGATCAGCCAGCGCCTTCACAGCATGGAGTTCGGGCTCTAGCAACAGTTGCTGCAATGGGCTGTATTCCTCACACGGCATAATCAAATCATCGAGATAACGCATGCGAAGACGAAGTGAGCCCCATTCGCCCATTGGCGTCATGCCAGTTAACTGGTACCATTCCTCGGTTTCCTGCCCATTCTTAAGACTGGCCAAATCAATGGTCAATTCAGCAACCTCAGAGTCCTTACCGCGTTTACCGCGCGAAATGAGCGTTATGGTCAGTGAGACTACATCCGGTGGCACATCACTTCAACACAAAGTAGATTTTGAAGTTGTTTAAAGCAATTACTAAATAATTTTCTAATTTAAAAAATATTCACTTACTCCAAAACAAATTCTTCCTCCCACACTGGATCGGGCGCAATCTTGACACGTGTCTTGCCCACCTTGACTTGGTTTAAAGAAATGCTGCAATATGGATGAGGCACCAATTTAAATGGTAAACGATGTGCCTCGAGGACGTGCAGATTGAGACAACGTAGCTCACGTAAGCGAGGCACCTTTTTTTGTGCACGACTCAGCTGTGAGCCGCATTGCGCCTTGAGTGCATTTATCCACTCGACGTAGCTCTCTTGGCTCGGAGCACACAAATATGTCACAGTTGCCAAACAGGGCAACGCACGCTCCACAATCTGAAAACAATATGGTCGCTCCCAGAGCGAATCATGGCACTGATAGAGATAGGCACACGATAAATCGATGAGGCCCTTTGGTTTAGTCTTTTTGGGATTGTCATAGAAGCAAAGATGCGTTTCTGAGCCCTCGCTGATCAAGGCAAAATACAATTGTTTCCACTTAGCAGTCTTGTCCGATTTTTTATTCAGATGACCATGATGCTTAATACCCTTAATCTTCTTTAAACCGATTTGATCACGACATTCGCGTAGTGTGGCGTAAATTTTTTCAGCTGCCTTTTCTACGACATATTGTTGATTGAACTCGGGCTGGGTACCATTCACAACAGGATGACTAAGTGAATGACCTTCTACAATTTGCTCCTTGCGATAGCGATTGATGACAGCATCTAGGCACTCGAATGTTCGCCCCCCCATTAGATAACGTACACCTTTCTTCTCGATTCTAAAACGTTGAATCTGATTGTTGATGTGAAAGAAAAGCGAATAGTCACCTGGTGAATTGTCGCTAGGACGTACCAGGAAGCTGCCAGGGCCCGCTACAAATGGAAAAGTATGAAATGTTAACTCTAAGCAAATGAAGCGCTAATTTACCCTTCACTAGCATGTCGACTGCCTCATTCTTTGTGCAATTGGGATGGAACCATGGGAATACCGTATTCGGATCAATTGAAACATCCAAATCATCGACTAGTTCGCGAAATATCATGCCTTGTTCACCGGTGCGATGTGCTGTCACCCAAAGCCAACCATCTCCCATGTCATTGTGCACGAAAAATATATCACCTTTCTGGAAACTCAACTCGTCTGTATCAGGCATTTTTGTGTAGGGCAAAATGGCGACAACACGTTTTTTATCGTTGACTGGCTCCGGCGGTGCAACTGGTATGACGAGACGCTCGCGTTTAAGCAAATCGCTACATGAGGTATAATAGCCGACGAGATCGCTAAGTGAGATGAATTGACGACCGCCAATATAGAAATCACCACAGACAGCAGTAATGCTATAAGATAAAGAAATTTTAAATGAATTGAAAGCATTTAGTAGAATTAGCACTGCTGCTATTGCATGCTTTACTCACCGAAAATGATTAATGCCCGTGCGTCCCAGATAACTGAGGACATAGGAACCTGGCTTGCGATCACTTTCGCGCACTGTTACATAAAATGTTTAAAATGAGAAATACTATACTAAATCTACAACAATATTACCCAAATAACTTCCAAGCTTGCCGGTTCCGCGTAGACGCGATTCCGCCGAGTAACGATCCAGTCGTCCATGATACCATTCGCTCTCCGGTGGCGCAATAATAGCCGGACGTTCCCCTGCACGAGTCGAGAGAATTCGGAAAACCATATAGGCAATGAAAAGTGTGAAAATACTACCGCCGGTAAAAAATGCAAACACAACAAACAAATTCATCGTAGTAGATCCGGTAGCCATGGCAAGAAGTGCATTATATACATATGTATGGCATATACAAATACATTAATAAATAGACAACAGTAAAAACTAATATGCTGTGGCGTGTTAAAAGCACGATTTGACTACTGTCATGGCAAAGAAAATAAATATTTATATGTATATTTGTCTATATATGTAAATATACATGCATAATTTTTTTTTTTTTTGGCAATGCACATAAACTTGTCTGCAAATTAGAAACGAACGACACAGTATTCACATGTGGAATGCTTAGTTGTTGTTTGGCTCAATACTGTCACACTTTATCCAAAATCATGCAGTTGTGCGAAGCACATGTAAGCTTCTAATTGGGAGAGACAGAAAATTGCGAGTACAAATATGATAACGAGCTTTTTACAGTTCCTTTCCTGTGAAGCGTTTTTAATGACAAGGTGACCAATTTTTTTTTATGAAAAATTGATCGTTTATATAAAATATTTAGTTCGTAGGCAAGTTTTACATGTGGCATGGAATAAAGAGACATGATATTCATGCCTTTTTCAGCAAATGTGACTCAAAAATAGACTTTCAACGCACAAAAAATATTTAATTTATATCCTTAACTTAATGTAAAATCAAATTGGAATTACTTTTTGTATGAAATAGGTCAAATTGCGAGACTATTATTTTTAAAAAATACTTTTAACATCAATTTATAAATTAGTAATATAATAATATAAATTAAAAATGTTTTTTTGTGAGAGCGGTACCTTCTGGTAGCGGTCATTTTATCTAGTGTATTGCTGTTATGTATACAAAGTGTACATATGAACTTTCAAACCAATTATTTGCTACCATTATTATATTATATGCTACCATACATTACGCTCCAATGCATCTTTTATGGCGTGATTTCCATGTTAATAATAAGAGTCTAATTTAATGAACGAAAAAAACATTTTGGGCTAAATAAATAATTTCGAAAGTTTTTTTTTTCTAAAAAGTGTCCGATCAGTTTAAACACTAGCGTAGCATAGGAAATGTAGATCACATAGAGTTTACGCATTTTAATCAGCATTAATAAACAAACCATAAACAAGGAACTATTAGATACTACATATAAATACTTTGAAGTTCAATTTACTTCAGTAAAACGTTATAATTTAAACAAATAATTTGAAATTTGTTATTAAATTGATACACTATATAAAAAATGTTAATCTAATTAAGTTCGACTTGAAATATCATTGATAATACCTGATATTGTATAAAATCAATAAAGACCTAGGAACCCGATAGGTCAACTGTTAACGTGCTTATAAAAAAGTTTTAAGTTTATCATTTTTAATATTTGAATATTAAATTTGATTCCATCGTTGTCGAGCAAGGACAAGTGGGAAGAGGATTTAAGCAACAGTTTCACACGAAGTTAACGCTTTACTATTGTTTTTTAATTAATAATCTTTCTATATATTCCTCAATAGATTAACGCGACTAGTTCATCTTTTTTAATGTTTTTATCAAATTTATTATTTTTGTATATACTAAGCACCTTTATTAAGAAATTATTATTCTTTACGTTTAAATAATGAATCACAATAATTTGCTAATTGCAATTGGATCTTCATTTCATTTAGCATGGTCAGTCTATCATAAATTTTTTTACCGATGACGGTGGTCGATATCATACGTATGAGTAATTTTAATCACTAATTCAAGCGAAAGAGATCGCCTGAGCGTATATTAATACGGCACATTACTCACTTCGAAACACAAAAGAGAATATGCGTAATTTTGTTATTGTTTATATTGTACGTCGTTTTGAGCATAATTGCTCCCCTCCCACCACACTTATCTTATTGCAGTAAAGTTTAACAAAAACATACATAATGTATTCATGTACTCCAAGTTAACCATCATTTTTATTTAGAAAATAAGCACTACACACTATTTAACACTATTTTATTTTAATTCAACACAAAACTTCTTATTAATTTATCTTTTTGCCGACCAACGAATTTCAATGAACTGCGGCAGCGACTACTTCTGTTGAGATTGTACGTTACGAGAAGATTGAGACTGAGACGAGACTGAGGCTTTGCCGATCCGTACCGATTTAAGTGTAAAGTGTTCGTATCGCTCATTTGTGCATTCGTTTATTTGTTATCGGTGTCCCCGTGCACCGTGTGTGTGCACGTTTCTCGCATGCGACACTGGGCTCCCACAATTGGCTTTGTCAATCTATCATGCTCTCTCATTTTCTCTCTTACGTTTAAGTACAAGTGAACAGTTTGTATGATATGTCTATGTCTTTGAATTAGCGCGCGCGCCTTTTTATTTAATGAATAATATTATGTTTAATAAAAAAATCATTATTTTTATGTTGTTTTAATTGTTAATTATATTTTCAAGTATAACTTAAGTAATAAAAACTCAGTTCTCTCCTAGTTATATGTTTAGGCATTGCAGGCTTTTAATGTATTTTTCCACGACAGCCTTTATATGTTCTCTTTCTCTCTCTTTAAGTTGATAGCTACTGAAGGAGAAAACTTTTTTTGAACTGCAGCTGCATAGCATTCAATGCTCTCTATATGTATTTGAGCAGATCGATCTTTGAAAGTACGTATGTATTGTATATACAGGGTGCTTTTCGTGGGTTTTTCTATTTATATTATTCGCACACAGTGTGAAATAATAATAAAGTTTGTAACTCCTTTAAGAACGCATCGTAGACCCATAAAGTTTACATATTCTTGATCAGCTGGTCGAGACAAATTGATCTAACCGTGTCCATCTGTCTGCCCATCAGTCACTCATCTTGTAGAATTCTTCAGAATATACAATTATGCATAAATGTGCTAAGCAAATTAGAATTGGCTAGGATGGTAGGCTATATTAATATAATCTCTTGACAGCATACGATGCATGGCTCTCGTGGTCCAATAAGAAACAAACCAACGGTTCAAGCAGGGATCTCTATTCGAAACATAAATTTATATTGTAGATATGTCCTGATACAATAATACAACAAAAGTAATGTAGGAGTCATTTTTCTAACCTATTTGGAGGCGATGAAACGCACAAGACCGCCAATAGAGAAATGACACCGGAATCACCATTTAGTGTTGAGCCAGTTATAGTCGAGCCTCCGGACTATAACGAGGTCGGTTTGGTTATCAAAAAACTGAAAAATTACAAAGCGACAGGCTCTGATGGGCTGCCATCAGAGTTATTCAGGAGTTACTCAGTAAAGGTGAGTTAGCAAGGCGTTCTTACAGATTGAAAAACAGTCTCGGCTACAAGACGAAATACTTGGTGTCTTCACGCACGCCGTCATCGCGTCTTGAACGGTCAGTGACGATGGAAAGTTTCAACTTCAATGTTAAAGAAAACTCCGTCTTTCTTGGATCCGAAGTGACCAGCAACAACAACGTCAGTCTAAAGATCAGACGAAGAATCACGCTTGCTAATAGATGATATTTTGGGCTGAGCAAGCAAATTAGGAGTAAAGACCTCTCTCGTAAGACAAAAATCAAAATCAACAAGACGCTGTTTGGCGTAGAGGCACATGGACCGTGATTGAGTTAGACGTAACTGCGTTGAAAGTCTTTGAGAGGAAGATTCTCTGTAGGTCCTATTAGAGTCGGCGAGCTGTATGAGCTATTTGATTAGGTTGACATAGTCCAGCGCATAAAACTCCAGCGACTGCACTGGGCTGGTCATCTAATTTAAGTGGATGAAAGAGCTCCTGCACGCCTGATTTACATGGGGCGCCCAAATTTGATTGGAGGACGTCGATATAGAGGACAACCGGGCACGCGTTGGAAAGACATGACATGTATGGAGAGATCAATTGGCATTCAAAACAACTGGTGTCAGCGAGCACAAAACTACAGCAGCTTTTTCCGCCAAATTTATGAAAAAACTTGTGGAACAAAAATATTTTGATTTTTCGATACTAAAATCCTTTGTTATAAATAATTTTTTTTTTATATTCGGTATCCAAGTTCGTCTCGGTATCTAGAGCCTTGCAACTTGTACTCAATACGCCATAAAGCGCTGAATATTACTATAAACTAGTTGAAGATTATATTACAATTAAAAAGACTTATCTGTCTTATTATTTTGCTTTACATCGAACAACATATAAGCCTGTATCGTCTTGAGCTGGGAGACTATATACAAGCTTAGTAATCTACTACCTAAACGACGGTATCACGACGTTTCGTTAGCACCCGAACAGTGCCGACGTGTTCCCTGGCAGACTTTTATCTATTAGCCGGAGTAAAAACCACTTTCGACGAACGCCATCATAGGACAGTAGATTATAAAGGTTGCGCTTGTGCGAATTTTTAAACATAAAAGAACATATCTGACTAGAAATCGGCAGATTCGATTATGAGAAAATCAATCGGAACATGTATTCTGATATACATACATATGTATGTGATATCTCTTATACGCCAGTACCTCACTCGGCACTGCAACGCTTGGATACAATGCACCCTTTAAATAATTTCAAAATCTTTATATGGATGGATGTACATGGTATGTATGTGCGCCTATACTTATCTTTGGTAGGTCTTATCAGCATAGATTCGTCAATTCGCACGATCGCTGCTTACTACAATTGCAGAGAATACTTCATATTGAATTTAAAAATCAATGAGCTACTTGTCTCTTGCTTACATGTTCAACTTAAGGTGTTGGTTATCGAATTTAAATTATTCTTTTTAGTAATACATATACATTTTTATTTCGCATGTTCATGAGTACTGAATAGGTAATGTCATTTGTTACATAGGTAGATATATATATCTACGTACTATGTATGTAGTTTAATATGGGATGGATAGATGTCACACTCTAGTCATCGACAATGACATTGAAGTCGGAATTTTTCGTATTTTCGTTGATGTTTATGTGGGCGAATCAAATGTAAATAGAGAAAAAAAAAAGCGGTACGTGTGTTTTTTCTGTTTGTAAGTTATTATGCATTTATATATGTATGTATGCATGTATATATGTATGTATGCTGTTGTTATCAACATATATATATATATATATATATATATATATATATATATATATGTACATATGCATATAACATTAATGTTTAGGATCAAGAAGTGATCTTTTGAAGAGTGGAGAGTAGATATATTATGAAAAAGGAGAATTTGGCAACAACTACTTTACTTTACGATAGTTTGGGAAGTAATAGCCTAAATCCGAATTTTAATAAATTTTCGCAGGAAATGATATAAAAGGTTTCGAAGAAATCGAAAAGCACGGTCCAAGACCTCATAACTTCCGCTACGAGACTGATTTGTGCACATGCCCCGACGGAAGCTAAAGACGACGATGCTAAAGATGAATTGTATAAGTGCTTGGAACGTCTATACGAGCGTTGCATCAAACAAGATGTCAAAATCGTGCTTGGCGATTTCAACGCCAAAATTTGGAAGGAAGGAGTCTTTGGCCCAACCGTCGAAAAATTTAATGGAGAGAGGCTCATCGATTCCGCCGCAGGTTGGAACATGGTAGTTATTAGCACCAGATTTCAACAGCGAGGAGCGGCATAATGCTTTTTCAGAGAATAACTCTATCTATCAGCGAACTCTGCAGTCGGGAGCAACTCGAAGTGGCTGTTAGATCGATATCGAGAAAAAAGGAGGGAAGAGAAACACCATTTCAGATGCAAGAAAAAAAAGCAAGAAAGACGTGACTTTGAGAATGTTGAGAGGTTATGAAACAGAAATGAAGCTTGAAAATTTTATCAAAAGGTTAAGCGTCTGACCAAAGGTTTTAGATCCGAAAGTGTAAATCTGGTTTAAGATGGACAGGAATTAATGAGATTATGGAGGTTTTATTTTTTCAACCAAGAGAAATGACTTCGGAGCCACCATTTTAAGATGGCACAATTATATAGACACCGGACTATAACTAGGTCAATTCGGTTATCCAAAAGCTGAAAAATAACAAAGCGACAGGCTAGGTATCCCGGCAAAGATTTTTCGTCTTTGCAAGATGACATGTTATGGTAGGAAAGAACCTCTTCAAACCCTATGATACCAAGAGAGGTTTCAGGCAGGGTGATGAGCTGCTTTGCGAATTTTTTCAATCTACTGATGGCTTACATTCTACGCCAGTGTCTGTACATACAGAATATGTTGGGATCGATCTTCCAAAAGGAAATGATGCTGCTCGCGTACGCCGTCATCACATCTTGGAGGTCAATGACGATGGAAAATTTTAAATTCAATGTTGTAGAAAACTTCGTCTATTTTGGATCCGAAATAATCAGCAACAACAACAAAGAAACACGCTTGCAAATACATATATGCTATTTTGGGATAAGCAAGCATATTGGTAGTAAAGTCTATAAGACGCTGATACTTCCGGTCCTACTGTATGGCGCAGGGGCATGGACCGTGATTGAGTCAAATAAATAAAGATTCTCCGCAGTATTTTTATGCCCTTTACCGAAGGTACAACAGCCTATTGGTTTTGTGCAAATGTATGTTATAGGTAGAATAATGGTCAAGAGTGATAGAGAAGTCGATATAGCCATGTCCATCTGTCCGTATTAACGAAAGTATCTCGGAAACGATACTAGAGACTTCGTTCTTTTTGCATTTGACTAGAAAATTTTGCCCCTCCCCTCCCTATAATATCCGCCTCGAGTTTAAAAATTTATTCGGCACAAAAAAGTATTAAGGATGCCAGTATAGAGATACCGTCTGTCTAAACCAAAATCCCAAAACTTTATTAAAATCAGCTAATAAATGACGATTTTATAAGCAATTGAACGACCTATGATACTTCCGTTATCCCTTTTCTAATCATACATAAACAAAGGTTTTGTAAGGCCATTTTTCGTGGAGTGAGAAGTGGGAGGAGCAAAATACTTTTCATCAGTACCATTTTTTCTTATTAATTTCCTATCATTTTGTTTTGCACTGCTTGGCCTCTTACAGTCGGTTACGCCTGACTGTAATCTTCTTACTTGTTAATCTTATTAGAGTCGGCGACGGAGTTTATGTCCTGTAAGAACCGCGAGCTGTACAAGCTATTCGATGAGGTTGACATAGTTCAACGGCTTAAATTTCAGCGGCTGCACTGGGCTGGGTAACTCATGAGAATGGATGAAAGACCTGCAAGATATGGTTTAAAGGCGCGCCAAATATAATTGGACGACCCCGAAATAGAGGACAAACAGGCACGCGTTAGAATGACTAGGTATGGAGAGATCTCAGCTATGGAGAGGCTAGCTAAGTAAAAGTATGACCCTAAACCTTTGTAATACATAGGTCACCACACAGTTACATTTACTCAGTGTTTATGGTAGTCTTTTAAGCTATTCTGATACGATGCAAATCAAAGAAGTTGTAGAAACGTATAAACGGTTGTGATGATAAGTTGGCTTTAGCCACACATTGTCCCTGAGCTAGTAAAGTTAATATTTACGACTTTTAGAAATTTCGAACTTAACTCTGACATATTTTCAAGAAGGTACTTATGCATAAGCTTGTCCTAAAGGTAGATGGTTTGGTTGGTCGTTAAAGACTTTAAATGTATGTGCTGCGTTTATTGGAAACACATACTTATGATTTGTGTTCACGTTTGTGAGTTAGTGTGTGCTGGTGGACACTGAGTCACACCTACGCACCGAGCAGACAGCGCAAAAATTGGCCAGAAGACGAACTGTTTAAAGTGCGCAGACGAAAAAGTAAACCTCAGTCCCATACAGTTGTGACTAAAAAGTTGTGCATCATGCGTTATTTATTTACAAAAAAAAAAAAAAAAAAAAACAGGAACAGTAGCAACTGCAAACGAAATGTGGCCTAAACGAACTCATAAAATATGATTTTTTTTTTTTGTTTGTTTTAAGCGCATTTGTTTTGCGCACAAAATTCGCGTTCGAACAAAATCTTTTTCGTCATGGCTTTCACTTTGTCGTCCGCTTGTTTGTCTGTCCGAGACGTCATTCGACTCAGATGCGCTGACTCATTAACGAACTCAGAGCAATATTTTGTTTTTTTTTCTTTCTTTTCTTTTCTGCTTCACTAAAAGTGTAAATTAGTGTAATAATTGCACTCTGGAGTAGTAAAAAACTGCAAGCCTCATAAAGTTTGGTTAAATTTAACCATGCACGTACCTACGAGTCGGCTGGCTAGTAAATATTTACATATATGAAAATTCAGTATAATAACTAGGAAACAAATGAAGACATAAAAGGTCACATATACTTTTTTATTTCTATACTTTAAATCTTATGCTAAAAAGTATAGCCCCTAGCAGGATCACAGATGTTTTAGCGGTAGCACGAAATCTATAAAAATATTCAGATTCTATGAAAACGGATTCTATATTGTATTTGGTGTGCCAAAAACAATTAAATATTAAAAACTTATGAACAAATTAGTGTTCCTATCATTTTTGCATGCCTTACCCAAACAAGGTATGTTGTAAGCGTTAAGTCTGTGCACATGTATGTAACAGTCCACAAAGAGACCCGGTAATTTAAAAATTTACTTCACAATGTAACTCTGAAAACAATATATATATATATATATCTGCACTAAATCTAAATCTAAGATCGTACTTTTGAAAAACTAATTTTAACCACCGAGTATAAAACGTACCATTCAAGGTGTGTGTTCAGTGAACGAACAAAACATCAAAATTGTCCGTGAATTAATCAAAAATGAGCCGAAATCGTCGTTGATGTTCATAACATCGGAATTGGGTTTGTCCAAAGATCCATCGCATTTTGGTCGATCATTTGGGCTTCAGGAAAGTGTGTGCACGATTTGTTCCGCATCAATTGAAAGACGAGGAAAAGGCGCTTGTTGTACGATAAGCTGGTGCTTTGTTGTACGATAATGCACCTTCTCATTGATCGACACTTGTAACCGATGTTTTTGTTTACCAAATATCGCGTTTTGACCATCAAGCCACTCACCGTATTCGCCTGATTTGGCACCATTTGACATTTTCTGTTCGGCAAGCTTAAGTTATCCATGAAAGGACGGAGCTTTGCTGATGTGGAGGCCATCCAAAAGGCATCCCCGTCGTTAAGGTCATTCCGGCCAACGAGCTAAAACACTCATTTGAAATGGTATTGGATCGAGTATTCAGTAGGAGAGAGATTACATACTTTGAATAATAAAAAAAAAAAAAAAAACAAGTACTCAAAAATCTATTTTACTTTTCAGTTTATTCCAACAGTTCGGGAAATTTTGACACTCTTTCTATATATGGGCATTTCCACAGAAATGTCAACCACAGCCAAAAAATGCTCAAATTGAAAATTTGTCTCTACATTATAAGTTGAACGAAAAATGGAAGGAAGTGAAGATAAATATAATGTATATATTCAAAATCATTTATAATCTTCTTATTACGCATATCTAATTAGATAAAAAGTAAATAAATAAACATAAAAAGTAACAGTGATTAAAAATGAAATAAAAAATAAACTACTTAATATTTTTTAATGAAATAAAAAACATTATTAAGATACATTATTGCAAAACATTTTAAATATTATGTTCCGCTAAAATCGGTGTTTGAACTCTTTGTCTTAAAAGCGTTCTGTTGTTTTAAGCATGCGAATGACTGGGTTTTTGGAATTATTTAGAAAACGAACAATTGACCAAAATCAACTTTAACAGAAGTTATAGAGCAAATAAGCAAGAGCTATAAGTTTCGACGTTTGTCAAAATAAAATAATGGTTTGGCATATGTTTTTTATTTTTAATTTGAATGCATACGAATATCGAATTCGACATTGGAGAAAGACCCATATGTATATATAAAATAAAATCTTTTTCAGTTTGATGGCCCTAAAAACGTACTTATAGGGACAAATAGTACCCATAAAATCTCATAGAAACGGCTTTTTATACTTCTAAATTAAATGACTGATTGATGGACATATAGGGTTGGTTAAAGCATCTCAGCTTTCGACTCTGATAAAGAATATGGGGGATTGATACGCCTTCTTACTGTTACATACATTTAGAAAAATCATATTATACGCTTGTTCCTTTAGTTACAGTGAATAAAAAGAGTAGGTAGGTAGAGCATATAAGTTCTTAATTTCTAATTTTTATATTGGACATATTTTTATTTTATATGTATATAAAATTTTTTTTTGTACACAGTATAACTGTTGGACCCCAATTTAGGGAGTATGAAGACTAATAAATCATATTTATTTTTCTTGTTTTTAGTTTTTATAATGCTTCTATTTATTAAACTTACCATTTAATATATGCGGTCCATCAAATTCATCTTGATCAAGTTCTTGTGCCAAATCGCCCAAATCAATACCGCCGGCGGCCATCATTGCGCCAAGTCCACCGATTCCTCCCAGAACCGCCAAATTACCATCATCCGAGCCGCCAGTGGGCGAACCGAGTTTATCCTTTTGCTGTATAACGACATCGACATTACCAAGACGAAGCAATTCAGCCATTCGTAGTTATTAGAAGCGAAATATTTATATTAAAAATAAAACAAGTTATTGGAACGAAAGCGTGCGGATGGGGATGCTGCGGTTGTAGCACAAAACTAAGGCTCACGTTGAATGAGTTTTAATGCGGATGATGACCGCCGTATAATTTGTTTGTTCAATAATGCTGGCAGTGATGATGGCTTACGGTGACGTTGCCGGCAGCTGCTGCTATTGATAATGGTTATGAAGTAACCAGATGTGTTGCAGTAGCTACAGCGGTGGCTGCGGCATTTTCTTTTCTTAATGAATAAAATGCCGCAAATGAGCTTAATATACGCTGTAAAAAGCAAGAGTAAAGCGTAAATGAAAGCATATGAAAATGTAAGGTGTGTGTGTGACTATGTTTCATGTGTGAGGAGCAAGCATGCGATAGGAAAGAGGAGAAAAGCAAGTTAGAGTGCGCATAACACATGAGCGCATATGAGCAGGTGTGTTTATTTTGTGTATGTTGTGTGTGCAATTTTTCGTTATAAACAAAATCTCAAAAGCGCCGGTGTTGTATTCGATATTTGCAAATAATTATTTAAGCGATTTTAGTACTGTAAATGCACATTATAACGGTTTCCGGTATGAACAGAATGACAGGCAGTAAGCAATGACACATGCACAAATGCATGTAAAAAGGGAATGTCCAACCTACCAAGAGCCACAACAACAAAAAAATGACGTGAGATGCTATGCGAGAGAAACAGAGAGAGAGAGAGAGAGAAACAGTAGGATCCACAGCACTAACACATTAAAAAGATAACGGAAGCGGGTGCACTGGAAGACAACATGGATACTGTAACAAAAAAAAAAAAATTAAAAGCATAAAGTTAACCGTTAACAAATAGAATTAAAAAAAAACACATAACTTGGCGACTCCACCCTCTTCGACACACCACCACCCCCAAAGAACAAACACGCGTTACGGCAAGGAAACAAAAGCAGACATAGACACACACATAGGCGGCTCAAATGAACAAAAAAAAAAACACTTCACTAGTGCGACGTACTTTTTTGATTTAGCGATTTACTTTATATTATTGTATCTATTAGTTATTGCACATCTTCAAGCCATCGTTGCTTATAGACGGCCAATTAAAGCACCAATAACCTAGCTTGATTGTCAACTTTTTAATAGACAAATTTACGTTCGAACAAATAAATTCCGCACAAATACACTCACACACCAACACATTAGCGATGTGCAAGCATATCGGTTTTACCGTTTTTATGGTGATTGGCGAAATATGCATGGTGAATGTTATTCAAATTAGTACTGAAAAACTCCGCAAAAAATTTACTTAAAAAAAATTACAGAAAGAAATTCCGCCATTCCAGCAATAAAGTGATGAACGTTCAGTCTTTTGAAATAGAAATAAAGAAATTGAATTGAAGTATATTATGCATACAATTCAACTAAGAGAGAACATTAACTTTGGTACAATCAGATGCATAAAAAGTATTAAATTTATACGAAAGATAAACTTCTAACGTAGACCGTTTATTTAAGTTATATTATTCCATTCACGCCAGTGTGTTTCATTTTAATATCAATTTTTTATAACTAGTCATAGGTATGGTTGAAAGGGTGGATGATAAAACAGCAAAATACAGATCTTAATAAAGAGACAAAAACATGTTTCGGAATTAAACGTATTTTGTAATTGGAAAAATGAAATTAATATGATTCAAAAAGTGCTTTTTACACAATATGAATAACAGCCAAGTGCACATTTGAATCACGTGTCTCTGTAGCGCTGCAATAGTTGGTAATACGATTGTTGTTGGAATTTATTGTCTTTTTACATTAAAAAATATGTAATTCATTTCTTACAAACATAGGTAGCTTATTAATGTTAACATTAACTATAATAAAACCATTACTAGTTTTAAAATCCAGAAATAGAATTTGAACTGATTAAACGCTACCTTTAACAGGTGGCTTGTCATTGGCATTTGGAGATCCTGCACGATATCGAAATTCAAGTTGAAAAATAATAAAACAAAGTGCTGCTTTAGAAGATTAATGAAAAAATTACGATCTTTGCTGATTTCAGCACGTGGGAACAGCTAGTACTACAGAAAGGTTAAAATTAATAATTAATAGTTTACATATATTTCTAATTTTGCGAAACGATTGCAAATAATGTTGCTCAAATCTTGCTAAAATCGTAAGCAGAGATACACAACAATTTGATTCGATACCAAATTGTGCAAGTATTTTATAAAAATTATGGCAAACGAATTATTTAATAGCATCGCGCACACTTTGAGGAAAATTA
Source organism: Leucophenga maculata (assembly GCA_035044805.1). NCBI lineage: Eukaryota > Metazoa > Arthropoda > Insecta > Diptera > Drosophilidae > Leucophenga > Leucophenga maculata. Next base: position 266,999 of record JAWNNP010000867.1, on the reverse strand, counting down.
ATTCATAAATTTATATATAAAATATTTATGACAACATATTTCAGCCGTTTCTTAATTTACTTCAAAAATCAACAAAGTAAATGGGTATCAGCTGTCTTAGTAACGAGTGTAAGCAAGTAAAATTGTACTCAAAAAGTACAATTCACTTTTACAAGCAATACTTTTTGATGATTTTATTCTCCCTTGCACTTGAGCAACTTCTAAAACATTATTATATATGTAATGCTACTACTATTGATCTGTATCAATGTATGCTAGTGGCATACACCGATATTGTGGTTTAATAAATATTACACTTTCACCCGGTTCAGACTAATTCAAATCTAAAAAGCATATCGGTCATTTAATCGGTTCGGTTTGAATGATGACAGCTGCGCGTTTATCGGGCCACAATGAAAGCGAAGCCGCCGACGAGCGAACATAGTCATCTTTATAGATAACGCAGTAAAGTTATTAACATTTCTCGGGTCTCGGTTCGATCGGTTATAGTCGCAGCAGCTCCGATATAGCAATATTACGTGAAGTGAATTCAAGTGGAAAACAAACTGACACAAGAAGTGCGCCAAAGAAGTAAAATAGCTGCTTGCATTTAATAAATTTTTTTTCGCGTTTTTGTTGCAGCTGCTATTCGCCAAAATCCGGCAACATTCGTCATTGTTAGTAGTTTTCGCCATACTTGTCGTCCCGCTGCTACATATATCTTCCATACTTACAAGCGCAGACATACACAGACAGTGCCAGCCACGACTACAGCAACAAAAGTAACAACAACAATAATAAAATTTGATTGCTGCACAAATTTTTTTTTTTTTTTTCAAACATATCTCTTTGAAATTCAAACGAAAAGCGGTAGCTGCCTGCGTTGTCGTTGCTACCGCCCTTGCCTACAACTTTTTGCTGTCAACGTTCGTGTAGTTCATACCCGTCGCCCATCGCCTGCGCTCACCACCATCGTCATTAAAGCTGTGAAATATTTTAATAAGAGGAAATTAAATAACAAGAAAAACGAAAAAAAAAAACGAAATAGCTAAATTAAACAATAAGAAGCAGCAGCAGCGTTAACAAATCTCTACGCTTATCAAACAACAAAGAGTAGTGCTTAAGTTGTTGAGGAGTGGGGTGGAGCAGTGCAACACGCAACAGAACAGAACGAAAAGAGCGCGTGAGAGCAGTGCACAGCGCTCTGCTGACGTCGAAGTCAACGCTGTTGTCGACAACATTGCCGTTTTGTGCATTTGCATTCGTTTCGTCTTATGCTAATGTTGTTGTTACTTTTTTATTAATGTTCTCCTACCAATTATTTTGCAATTAACTTTTGTGTTTGTGTGTGAGAAAATCTTAAAATTATTTAAAAAAAAAAGTAAAGAAAGGAACATCAAAAACGCAAACTAATCATAAAGAGCAACAAAAACAATAATAATAATAGCGACATCACTACCATCAATAACATCAGGAAAACAGCACATTGCAATGGCTCGCGGTTTCGATCATCTGTTCAAATTACTTATTATCGGTGATAGCGGTAAGTCTGTGTATTGAAAAGAGATAGCGCATTACAGTAACAATAAGATAAAACGAGAGCTCAAAAATCATCTTTACATGCGTGAGAGTGGTATGTGCGGGATGATTGCTAGTGTATGAATTAGCAAGCCAGACAGATTGAGAAAGAAAGAATGAACATGTATTTTAATACCCTATATCCAAATGGACAATGGTATACTTAGATTATGCGAAAGTATGTAATAAACACAAACTGAGAAACTGAGTCAATATAGCCATGTATACTTTTCGATCTGTTTACTTGCAAGTTTTCATAGATAATAAGAGGAAGAGACAAGTTTGGTTTTATAGACTCGACTGAATCGTTGTATTGCAATTTATTAAGGATTATCATTTTTTGTTGTAAAAATTCCACATGTCTTACATAAAAACCTCGTGAGTGTTTACCACACATTACGTTACGTTGTTTTATCTGCTCCTTTTTAAATGATGTTTATTCCCCACACAAACAAAGTTTATGACAATTTGTGGGTGTAATATATATGAACATTAAGACATAATTCGATCTAGATATGTTCTCATCTGAGTCTGTCTCAGAGAAAATTTAGCTGAACTAAACTTCCTGTAAAAGTCTCTGCTCCGCACTGCTACTAGTTTATCTTCAAATTTCATATACCGCAACCGATTTTTCATCTTGGTTTTGTTATACATCATACAAAAGTTCTAATTGCTTCGATGTGTATTATGCCTTGACCAGTCTCAAATTTGTGGCAAAATAAAATTATAAAAACATATGATTTACGCAGGGTATAAATCTATTTGTTTATATCAAGATCTGATATTTGTTTTTAAATTTAATTAAAACACATTTTAATTTAAAATTATTTTTATTAAATTTAAAGTTTTCATAACATCATAAAGTGTACAGGGTATTGTTAATTCGTGAACTCATGAAATTGTTTTGCTTTGCTTTGCACTACATTTCAGTGGGTGGATTTGTTTGTGTCTGCATGTGTATGTGAGAATTAATTTTTGAGCTTTGTTTTCGCGTTGCATTTTTGTTGTTCGAATTAGAATCACACGCTGGAATCAGAATTTAATTCGCATTACTAAATTCCAAGTGGATTGTAGTCAGTTAACATATAGAATAAAAACTATATACACCATTTTAATGGAAATGTTGTAAAAATTTTATATATCAATTTTGTATATAAGACGCTGGAATTTTTAACTGAATTTGCAGTACGTACAATATATGTAATACTATACTTCTAAGTATAATAATTATTATTAATTCAGTTTATTTCTCGTTTATTTATTAGAAGAATTAACTTTAACTTCGGTTGAATGTGAAGTTTTCTAGTACTATTCACACGAAATTTTAAATTTTTTAGCAGCTAAACAAAGTGCATTCCAATGTCAACATGATATTTGGAATATCACATATTCTGGTGGCGTTATGGAATATTTTAACTGATTTGTATGATTAGTTAGAATAGTTTTTTTTTAAATAATTGATTTGACAAAGATGGAATATCCAAGTCAAAGCGAATAAACTTTTTAGGTCTAACATTTGAAGTTAGTTGGACTCTTGCGCATCATACGCACCACCATATGCTTATCGATAGTTCATACAGCAAGAAGGTTCTTAAGGGACCGAAACTCGACGCAAACTCTAATAGGTGCTTAAAGCATCTTTCTCTCGAAAACTCCCAAAGCTTTTTCATTTAAGTATCAGGTTCCAAGCATAAAAGAACACCTTGCCTTGTCATCTGAGTATGCAAGCATCAGCACTTCTTGCTAGAAGACCAAACCTAACATTTTCTATACGTATGGACATAGATGTACTCCATCAAAGTTGGGAAAAAAATCGATTGATAGCGCATCACCCGGCCTGAAATATCTCTTAGTATCAAAGCTCTAGGAGAGGTGATTTCTTACCATGACATCGCTTTATGTAATCTTAGCTGGGATACGATGTTGAAAAGCTTCGTTCGTATCAGTGTAACAAAATTGGCTTAATAATCGAAAAAATTATGCTCGCGGTTAATACGGGAGGTAAACTCGTCGCCGACTCTAATAGGCCAAAAAAAAAAAAAAAAAATCGGCCGGAGAATCTTTCTGTCAAAGACTTCCGTTTCTTTACACTCAATCACGGTTCAGTAGTACCGGGAGTATCATCGTCTTATACAAGGAGTATCTCAAAATTTCTCGAAGATAAAATGGCCCATTAATTATTTGTTGGAAAAAACTCTTGGTGATTAATGTCCTTCGAATCGTAGAAACAAATCAACATTGTCTTCACTTTTGACTTGTCCAAACGTCATTTTTTGGATTTTGGCTTACCGGGTGGCTTCCATTCGGCACTTTGACGCTAGGTTTCAGGGTCGTCTTGAAAACACCATGCTGCGTCACCAGTAACAATGTTAAAAAGGAAGTTTTGATCCTTTTTGGCCTCTTTATTAATGTCTTTCAAAAGTTGAATCCGAAGCGCCATTTCCTCGTCTTTCAATTGATGCGAAGCAAATTGTGCACACTCTCCTGAAACCGAAATGATCGACCAAAATGCGATGGATTGAGTCTTTGGACAATCCCAATTCTGATTTCATGTACCGCAATGAGGATTTCGCCTCATTTTTAACGAATTCACGGACAATTTTGATGTATTCGTTCACTGAAGTATTATCCGGCCAGAACGTTCGTCGTCAATCAAGTTTTCCCGACCGTCTTTGAAACGTGTATACCAGTCGTAATAAATGGTATGAGTTGGACAATTATTTCCATAGACTTGTTTCATCAGTTCGTGAGTTTCAGTAAAAGTTTTACCAAGTTTAAAAAAAAACTTAATATTGGCTCTGTGTTCAACACACACAATTTTTTGCACCGATGACAAAAACATACTGTCACATTACACGCTATAACTCCACTTCAACTTTTCCAAATGTCATGAAGGGAATGTCAATGAAAGATGTCCCTTTCTAACGTAGGTCCTCACCAAGTGGTGGCGCCACCAGAAAATGCTTTGGAAAATTTTAAGGCACACCTTGTACATCTTGATTTTCATCTTCCGAGAGAGAGCTTTACTTCTAATTTGCTTGATCAGTTCAAAATATAATCGTATATCGAAAACTGCGGGTTCTGCTTTCTTAAAGATAGGACAAAGAACACTGAGATTCCAGTCATTGGGTATGCGTTCATCGGACTTGCATAAAAGCGGGTGCAAACTCCTAACCAACACTTCGCCGCCGGTCTTAAATAACTCAGCTGGCATCCCATCAGAGTCTGCCGCTTTGCTATTTTTCAGCTTTTTGATAACCGAATCGACCTCATTAAAGTCCAGTGTCTCTACTATAGTGCCATCATTAACTGGTGGTTCCGGTGTCAATACTCTATCGGCGGCCGTGTGTGTTTAATGGCATAGAAGGTTGAAAAATTTACTCGTCCGCGTAGTCTCACTGATTCCTGTTTATCTGTTACCAGATCATAAGTTCATACACATACATAAGTAAAATGTAAAAAAAAAAAATTCAAAATTTCTTAGTGAAATAATTGCATTTCAATTCATTTTAAATCATAAATTTGTGTGATTGTTTGGATATCATATTGTTTTTTTTTATATGTCGTATATATGTACACACAAGCAACATATATTCCCAGATTTTTTTGTAAATGAAATTGTGCTAAAATTAACATTGTATTCAATTTGCATTCAATTCCAATTGCGTCGACAGCTATTTTAGCCGTTCTAGGCTCTCAGATCATAGCAACTTATTTCGCTTCATACAGTTTTTACATTTTGCTCAACTCTACGGGGAATAGAAAACACTTTCAACTACAATAAACCACGATTCCGCTACTGTAGAGTACTCGTTCATTGTCCGCATGTTATAGTACTTGCTCTTCATTATCATGGCATTTAAAAAAAAATACATTCTATACATATAAATTTTAAATACAATATATTTATGGGTTTTTAAGAAATATCTGATAAGAAATATAATATAAAAATATATTTTATTTCAATTCAGTTATTCGTGAAGATTCTAAAATAATTTTATGTTTGAACATTTATCGTTTAAGATGAGTTTTTTTCATCTTATCGAAGTTTACTTAAATGCTATTTTACTTGAATACAAAGTTAAGAAACATGTACTTACAATTGTTCGTATGAACAACGAGAACTTGGGGACAATATACAATAGAACCTTCAAGTTTGGAAATTTAGACTCTCTGATTTCTTTCCCTTGATAACTACAACTCAATGAACATGCCAACATGTCCCTAATCGACCCAGCTTCTCTGAGTTTTTGTATGGAAATGTTTATTGTTCCTAGCTTGGCTAGAAAAAACAATTTTGGTGCATTTTACGTTAATTCTAATAAAATAATTCATATAAGTGTAGATCGGTTAACCAAAAGTGTACACACCATATAAATCTGCCCATCCCCTTTCTTGTTTTTAACGTTTAAAAATGATTTTTAATTCAGCTAGGAACAACATATTTGGTCAATCTTATATAAATTTTAGTAAAAAATCCTTATCGAGATCTCGAAGTCGAGCACACTCGACTGCAGCAATATTTGATATTTTTTATCTGAATTAAATTAATGGAGCATGTATCAACGACATTGTGGGTTTTGATTTTTGAGTATATTTGAGTGAAATATTTGCGGATATCCGTTTTGGTCAAGAATAAATGCGATGAAAATTTAATCGACTATATTTATGTTTTTTCTCAATAAAACATATTTTCAAAAAAAAGATCGAGGCCAGTTTCTCCTAATTCAACTTTACATTTAGACAAAAATAATAGTTTCTGTGACAATTTTAGCACAAAGGATTAGTAAACTCGGCTCTTCGGTAATCAGCGAGTACAATGCCGTGAACGTGAATTTCATTGGAAACACAAGCATTTTACGAGATTTTATCTACCGCAACAACTACAAGAAACGACATGTCGAGGGGATCATGTATGTTCTGTGAGAATACATGAAGAGTCGAGTTGACTGCAATAATTCAACCAAAATTACCCAACTGATAATTAATGTCCGAAAAGAAATACCCATTATACCTTGCGCCATAAAAGTGAGTTTTTACCAATTCGAAAAAAAAATTCCAGTCTATCTTTAACTGAAGGGAGAAAAGGAGAGTGTATATACCTAAATACGAAGGGCGTTATTAATTTTTCGGTAATAGCAAATAATAACAAACTTTTTAAGTGAAAATGGTATTCTTGTTTTTCACAATATTTTTCATGAAAATTTATGCACTTTTGCATTCGCTCAAACCCATTTTTGAAGACCTTTTTTCACTCCGCTTGAGGCACCTCCACAACATGGAATGTGAACATATCAACAGTTTTTTCGGGCGTAGAAAAACGTTCACCACGCAGTTTATTTTTGATGTTTGGGAACAAAAAGAAATCATTGGTTCAATTCGATATTTTGAGTGCTCAAAAACGCTTTTGTGAGCCGATAATTGAGAGCTTGCATTGTCGTGGTGGAGGGTGATTCGTCTTAGGAGATTGATTTCGCGAATTTCTTCGAAGACTTCAGGCAAACAAATAGTCGTGTACGTACCATTCAGCCTTGACCGTCGTACGACCAATTTGGCCGAAGAAACAGGCGACCTTTCGCTTCGCAGTGCTTCGTGCGCGTAGAACTTTTGTTAGATTTGTCTCGTCTTGAAACACCCACACGCTCGTTTGCTGTTTTGTTTCCGGCTCATCTGCATATATATCCATTATTCGTCGCCTGTGACGATCTTATAAACGTCTTTTGAAGCACTGCGATTGTATTTTTTCAGCATTTCTTTAAACCTATACTCACGAGCCTTTTTTGAATACAATCCAATGCAGAATCCAATGCGAACAAACCTATTGTACGGCAAGGTGTACATGCTGGTGGAACTAATATTTAGAGATTCCGCAATCACACGGTGTGTCACATAACGATCTCGCATTATCAGTTTACGCACAGCATCGATGTTTTGTGGCACAACAACCGATTTTGGGCGACCTTCATGGAATTCGTCGCTGAGCGAACTATGACTAAGAATGAATTCACCATACCAGCGATATACAGTGGTTATTGATGGTGATTCATCGCCATACAAAGAACTGAGTTCCTCAAAACACTCTAGTTGAGATAGTCCTCGTCGAAAGTTGTGAAAAGTAATCCAACGAAAACCTTCACTTTTTTATTACCAGATTAATTTTTTCAACTCACTGTAAACAACACAAATAGCCTTTGTCCAAATGCAACTCCAAATGTTTTGACTTAGATGCCTGGCCCATTACAGAGCCATTAAGGTGTATTGCCCAAGAAATTGTGCATTTCAATATGAAGTATAAATTTGTGCACCTCTTATTGTTAAGCTTTATGTTTCATCTTTTTGGCAGACTTCGAATACGTGCAGGTATTCTTGGATTCTGTCTTCGGCATCCTATTCGCACTTATAATGGTAGAAAATATTTATGTCGTCGGTATAGGTCCTAGGACGTTGCCCTGTGGTATCCCAGCTAGTATAGGATGAGTGTCTGAAGTCTCCGTTCGCACTTTGAAAATTGTTTCTTCTCTAAGTAAGAATGCAGCATTAGATAAAAAAACCGCTGGAAGTCATTAGGCCCTGTACCGAAGGTCATGTGTTTGGTCATAAGCTCGGGAAACATTTAATGTGTTTGTTAGGCGAACTGAACTGGTACAGGGCCTCTTACAGTCGGTTACGTCCGACTGAAATTTCCTTACTTGTTTTTTTTAAATTTTCGCCAGTAGACCAGTGTGGCACACACACAAAACTTTGATTTAGAAGGTAGAAGACTGACCGTCCGGTATGAGTCATGGCTATTTTCCGTTTTGCCAGGCTTGTGCCATGAAGATGACGGCGTTAAAAATTAGCATTATAAAAAGGAGTACTTGCTTTGGTAATACCTTTAGCGGAGGAGTTTATTCCTGTTGAGGTTCCGGATAGTTCTAGTCACTTCATATAAGGTGAAAGTTTTATTGGGCAGATCCATTTGCCGCAGTGTTACTATGCCGCTTTCTGTTTTACTCACTTTTCTGGAGTAGCCAATGAAAATGGTTTAAAACGTTCGGCTAGTTGTTCGCCAAAAGTGTTTGTCTGTTCCTTTTCAGAGCGGCACCACCTATCGTTAACGTCTGGTATAGGAACGTGCCGCATCGGATGTTTTTTAATTCTCTTTGTAGCCTTACATAACGAAAAGGAGGTATCACCGATGCAGTCCATGTTTTGCAGCATGTTGTCGGAAAACCTTGCACCTGAAGAGATTTTTTCGGCTATGGGCACTTTTTTTCCACTCGACTTTATCGCGCAGATGTTGCGTTCGCATAACAACCTTTTGCAATTTTCTTTTAATACTCGTAAGGATACCGTATGATATTGTAGACCTCGCTTTAGGCGCAGCGTGCTGTATCTTGCGCGAGAATAACTCCAAGCAAAATGAATACTGAAAATGAATGGCTGGAATTGGAGTTTGTGAAGTTCCTTTACAGTTCAGTTTTACATTCCATATAACATAACATTTTACACTAGAGCTTGTCTGGATACCATGTTTATATTTCACATATAATAATGAAAATTTAAAGGAAGCTTTAGTGCTGAGTGAGCAGTGCGGCCTTCAAGTTTTTTATTAGCTACTATACCGGATTACGAAATAGCAAATGCAAGTTTTTCTCCCTTAACTTAAGATTATATTAGATTTATTAAAAATGTTTATGCCTGTACTTTCAAAAAGTATCGGACATGTGAATTTCAATAATTTTGTTTGTGTACTTAATGCGATTGAAAATGAATTTCAATTTGAGAAACGGTTTTCAGATAAGAGCATTATTCTGTTGAAAGATTCATTCGTCCCCAAAATTATATTTCTCTGAATTGTATTAAAGTACTTTCTAAAAGTTCTACGTTGGTTTTACATTGCGATAATAATTACGATAGCCATCTAAATTAAACTTTTTGTCATCGCTAAATATTACATTTAGCCACTCCTAGTCCTAAAACTTAAGTCGGCCCGCAAACTCAATTCGAGGAGTTCCAGCTCAAGTTTAGCCAGTTTATTTTCAAATGAAATGTGTTCCGAACTATGAAGAATTTGTTGCACTCCAAGAAATCTAGTTCTTCGGATAGTACACAAGTTCCTTAAGGGTGGGCGATCAGAACGGGATCCTTTAACATGGTGTCTTTAAGAAATTTTGTAATATTGTAATAAGCATAAGCTTGGCTTTGGTCTGAAGTAAAATATTATTCGATACAAAGTATTTTAATTCAAAAATATTGAACCTTCGTCAAGCGCATTTGATGCAACCCTAACTGGAGCGTCCAATTCAATTTGATTTTTCACTTTATTACCCGTCAGGGCGACGCAAAGAAGGGTAATGTGATTACCTGTCTATATATGTATTTAGGTATGTATGTTTGTTCTTTTCTGGTGCTCTAGAGACCAAATGCGTGGACAGATTTTGATGATTGCATTGCATAGGTAAAAAATTAAAATTAATCTTTAGGTTTCTCTTATCATTTTTCTTTATAAATGACCATTAATGATCTATAACGATTTAAAGTTGGGTAGCTACCATTCATATGTACTCTATCTTTCATTCATTAGCATGTCATAATTCTCATTTTATTCTTGCTTACACCAATAGAATGTTAAGGCGGTATTGATTCTGTTGCAGTCGGGTTTTTGTATACTTTTAATAATTGCATCTATCTTCTTGCAAAATTAATGCAATTTATTATATATATCGTTTAAAGGGTTGACCTCGACATTTTGATTAATTCTTTATAACTCTATCAATATATTTTAACTGAATGGATTTTTTTGTATAATCCAAGGCTAACGTCTACAAGTTCCGTTTTCGAGTTATGAGCAGGATGTTCTATTCAAGTGGCGTGAAGTATGTAAATATAAATACCTTAGTTCTGCCAGCACAAAATGTAAAAAAAATCTCTTTTTGGAATAAGTGAGCAGTATCACCTTTTTATGGTCCTTTTTTGTATACAGAAGGAACCTTTGGAACACTTCTTCACATATCTAAAAAGTTTATGCATAAAATTTCATTGAGATCGTGGTCAAACACGTTTTAATTTGTTTATACTCGTATATAAATCAGGGGCGGGCCACGCACATACTATTGTATTTTTCAATATGAAGCAGCAAAAACTAAATTCAATTTGACTTTAATTTGATTTGATATGCTTTGCGGAAGCAAGAACCGAAGTTCATTTGATTTTATTTGCTGTGTCAAAATGGCAATAAAGAAAAAGTCATAGAAAGAAGCTTATAGCGTCTATGTGCCGACATCGCGCAGCAGAATTTTCGGATGTAGATGTACACTAGAATTTTTTTGAAATTTTTTTTTGGTTTTATAATAGTAAGATAACAATAATCAGCGCTGTATATCATAGAGCTATAAACGGTTATGCTTAGCACGACCATAATGTACAAAACATAACGAAATGTAAAAGAGATATTTTTGAAATACGTATTTTCTTTAAAAAAAATTTTCTTTGTCTCTATTTTATATTTTTGTTGAGAAGCTTTTCTTGGATTCGGTAAAGTTGTATTTTATCTTCTTCTGTAATGCCGGAACAGGCAGTGTTCTCCAGGAAGTCCAGTAATGCACTGCATCCATGTATGGCTTCCTTTAAAGTGGTTTTCGAAATAATTAAATAATCTTCATCAGATTCTTCAAATTCAATTTAGTTAAATTTGTCATGCGAATAATTTCTTCATTAGACAACATTGATGCAACATTTTCATCGCAGTTGAACCAAGTTTTAATTTCCTCAGTGTTTTTATTTACGCTTTATAAATTATTGCAGTTACATTATCGGGTGTATCCAGTTTTTCGATATCTGTAATAAAAATGAATGCATTATTTAATGAAATTGATTTATTCCGTTCAGTCATATGCTTACACATCATCATTTTCTGAACAGAGCAAATTGTTCCACACATTTTTCAAAACTGTAGAAATGACTGCGTCCTATACATTCGCAATAGCTCAAAGTGCTTTCTTGATGTTAAATTCCTCATTAAATTCTTCTCTATTTTTAAGCGTGACTAGTTTTGCTCCATATTGCACCCATTGGTTGGATCAATTCGGTGGAAAATATTTTACAGTAACGTTTTCGGACATCATTTTCTGCACGTCTGTATGTGTCGGGCAGTTATCCAATAGCAAAAGGATTTTGCTATCCTCTTTAAGAACGATTTTCTTAAAGTGGTCTATCGCAACTGGTACAAAATTATTGTGAAACCATTCTAAAAATATTTTCTGTTACCCAAGCCTTGAAGTTAACTCTATAAATTACGGGAAGCTCATTGATATTTTTTAAGGCGCTTGGTCGTGCACTTATTCCAATAAGTAACGCTTTGCACTTGTGTGTACCAGCAGCAAATTCGCAAACTAATATCGTGATTCTCTCCTTTGACAGCTTATGACCATCTATAAAATTTTCACTATGTCAAGCCAAACTACTTTCAGACACAAACCGCCAAAAACGGTATGTTTTTTTTTCTTTAAGTTTGTGAGTTCCATGCCGATTTTTAAAATTTTGTAGCCAACCATGAGAATATCCACACTTTGAATATACGTAAACTGGGCTGGCTTTTCAATAGCAAAAACAAGCTGTAACTGTGGAATAAGGTGCCAATTTACAAATCAATAATTCCATCTGACTGGCGGTACGAAATGCATGTACACAACTTGCCAAGATCAGGGTCCTCCAAACGAAGATTCTTCGCAGCTTCTCTGGCGCTCCCTGGTACATGAGGACGTCTAACCTTGAAATGGACTTAAATGTTCCCAAGACTGGCGTTGTCCTCAACCAGCAAGCAGCGACGTACATGGATCGTCTTAAAAATCATCCAAACGTGCTAGCTAGGCAACTACTTAGGAGGCGCAAGGGATCTGGAGTTCGAATAAAGAGACGGCTCCGTAGAATTCACCCAATTAAACTGGCAAACAGAGCCCTATACTATACAAATTTATAAAACAATAAAATATCCATGATCTCAGCTAAAAATCTCACTTTGTTATAATAACTAAGTTGTTATAACTATTCTTTTTTTTTTTTTAAATTTAATTTAAGTGGTTTTTTTTAATAACAGTAAGATTAAATAAATGTTAAACTTTTTATAAAAAAAAAAAAAAAAGGAAGCACATCGAATTCGGTCAAATGTGCAGGTTTGGCTTACTGTTTTCTTCCATTACAATGCCTTCGTGGATCGTGAGTTCTTGTCAGAAGTTCGTACGATCAATAAGGCATATTACCTTACATTCAGGCGCCGTTTCCGTGAAGCGATACGAAGAAAACATTCTGATTTGTTGCGAAACAAGCATGACTTTTGCATCACGATAATGCATTTGCTCACACATCCTTGCTAGTCCGTAGTTTTCTTTGCCAAAAACACCGCGATCATGCCATAGCCGCCGTATTCACTGGTTTTAGCTCCCTTATAAGTCCCATGAAGGACGATTGAGCAGACCTCAAGGCTATACCACAAAGCGCATATAAAAAGTGCTTCGAGAATTGAAAGAAGCGCTGACATAAGTGTATTATATTTGAAGGGGGCAATGATGATATTAATGAAAAAGTAAAATTTTTTCGAAATACATATATAAAAAGGCACATTTTTTTAACAAACGTATGTTGTAATCCACACTCATCGGAAAGTCATTGCCTGCTATACTCTGAAATCTGCCCGTACCTTTATCTTTGAAAATGATGCCAATATATTTCTTATAATTTTTTTTTTTTACTCCACACTCATGCATAGGTGTTGGAAAGTCATCGCTACTCATACGCTTCTCAGATGACACGTTCTCTGGAAGCTACATAACAACAATTGGCGTTGATTTCAAAATTCGAACAGTTGTCATCGATGGAATGCGAGTAAAGCTGCAAATCTGGGATACGGCTGGCCAGGAACGTTTTCGTACAATCACCAGCACCTATTACCGTGGTACACATGGTGTGATAGTGGTATATGATGTGACGAATGGTGATTCATTTGCCAATGTTCGACGTTGGCTGGAGGAGATACAGAATAATTGCGATGTAGTTAATAAAGTATTAGGTAAGTGAATAATGTAATATATCCTGAAAATATTAAAAAAAAAATTTTCTTTTTCTCGGCAGTTGGCAATAAGAATGACGATCCAAACCATAAGGTCGTCATAACCGAGGATGCGCAACGTTTTGCGCAGCAAAAGGAAATCGAATTGTTCGAGACATCCGCCAAAGATAACATCAACGTTGAGGAGATGTTCATGTCGATAACGAAGCAAGTGTTGCATCATAAATTGCGTACGGCGCAAAATGAACAACAAAAGGATACTATTAATGTGCGAAGTGTGAAAAATAAAAAGAAGAGCAAATGTTGTAGTTGAAACTGTCGCGAAATTAACAATAGATCAGCATTTGCCATTCAAACTGCTGCTGCATAGATGCATACATAAAACTACTTCCTTGTTTATACATAAAATTAATTGCATTCAAATCTTTTTTAATTTTTTTTGTTAAATTTTTTTTTGTTTCTTACATATATATAATATATGCACAACACCAATAACAAATAAAAATTAAAAATCGAAAAAGAACATAAATATGAAAAAGAAACAAAAAAGGATGCACGATTATGAACGAATAAGTATGATATATTGATTATACAAAAATAGTAAGATGCATTAAATGTTAAATCGCTCGTATTTGTATTTATGTTAAGATAGAAGCAACATCAATTTCTATAAAAATATGTATGTATATTGAGCTAACGTAACGTTAACACGTTCCAGCATTTCTCAAATATATTTCTGTATGTCTATAATGATATGAATTTGTGTATTTTTATAAATATATACCGATATAACTATTTTTTGTTTTGTTTGTGCATCCCAGACAGAAGTTAACAATTGTAAATGTTCTTTTTGTTGCAAAGGCAGACACCTATAATGTGTAATAAAATAAACTATAACAATACATTAAAATGGAAGAAAAATTATATTTGAAAAAAAAAAAAAAACATAAAAAAAAAGAAAAAATAAACAAATTATCTATAAAATTGTAAAAGTGGAGTGTGTATTAAGTACATTAAATATGTAAAGCGCAATTATTTGTATTTAGAGATTTATATTTATATATAAAAATAAATATTAGAAACAAAAAGATCAAAGAAAAAAACTAGTGCGAAATTGTATTGGCAACATCAGATTAAAAAAAAAAAAAAAACCAACCCATTCAAATCTAAGAACATATACATATTTATCAAATATTAGCGATGAATGACTTTTGTTCGTATATTAAATTTAATGCCTGCTTTCCACTAATGTAATTTTATTTTATTATTTTAAATTCACTTTTAATTACGATTAAACAAAATTAATTACTTGTGCAGTTAGCTACATATGACAGTGCACATATATGCATTTTTTTGATCTTCACGGAGTGTGAATAGTATTATAATTTAGTCACAATATTTGCAAACGCCTTAAAGGCATCATTGGAGAAGACCACATAAAGTGTGTATGTATATATTCCTGTTCTGCTCGACAAGGCGCCTTGTACTAGACATGTTCGTCTGTCCGTTCGTGTGTTAGTATGTGCTCTATATTACCTCACTTTTTTGAGTTATTAGTTATATAAGCAACAATCTTATGAAGATCGCCGTGATATGACCAATAAATGTAGGTATAGCGCACATACACAAAAAGCTTTGCATTTATTTAATTTAAGCAATTATTTTCAAAATAATAATTGTTTTTAAAACTACCAACTGTGGGTACTCCATACTGTGTTGATTTCTGTACGTTTGGTCTCGATTAGAGATATTTTCAAACTATTTTACTCCTGTTTCCAATAATGTCACGTTTATGAAAGGCAGGTGTGCGGAGTATTTAAGTTTCGGTGCCACCGAAGTAAAAGTTTTCTCTTGTTTAAATTACTATTTACAAAATAATTGTGTTGCGATAATAGGAATATTTATAAAAAAAATATATATTAAATTAATAATATATATAAACATATATAAACCGATATGCTTATCATAATAAAATCCATTCATTGTTAAATTTATTTATATTTATTAAACAAAACATTATTTTTTTGCAACCAATTAAATATTGATATTAGAAATGATTTATTTGATTTCTTTTTTTGTATTTCTCACTTTTAAAGTTTTTTTTATTTTTCTAAACCGTTTAGAATTATACTATTATCAGTTACATCTTTTTTAGTTTGAAACATAATTTGAGTATGTGTAACATAGCTACAACATTTCCTGCTTACCTAATGATTTTTAGAGAAATCAGTTCAATTACAAAAGAAAATTATAATGATTTACTTGCACATGGCAACTTTTGATTTAATGGTTCCGGCTCAAATTTTTTTCCCTATTGATAGCAAATAAATCAATAAAAAATTTCTAAAGCACAGAGAGCAGAAATGTGTCGTCTGCAAAAGTAGGAATTATGAAAGAGGTCCGGTTGTAGTATATCTTGAGTGAAAAGAACATATAAAAGGGGTCCTAATACACTCCCTTTATCTATCTAATTAAAGAGAAAGCGTCTTTGTCTTTTACAAATGTAACTTTTTAGCAGAAAATAAAAATCAGGCGGAAGAAAAGATTTGAAATTAATGCCTTCTTGACATCGAGAAATATTCTTATACATGATTTCTTATAATCAAGGTCTGTAGAAGTTTTGTTAACTATTCTATGTACATATTTGTTCAATTGTTGAATGGTATTTCCGAGATCCAAATTGACGGTCAGGTATGAAATATTCTTTTAAACACCTTTCATAAAATCGGCAAAAGGCTTATCGGTCTATATCGGTCTATGCACTGGAAGTATCTTTAACAGGCTCTGATGTCTGCTACCTTCCATATCTTTTTAAATATTGGAGTCTTATTATAGCATTAAACAAATTTCGGTAATATTGTACATATAGCATTCTTTCTAAGTTTTTAAAGCAGGAAGGTTTTTTTCATTTGGTTTTGTTAATAATTATTCCAATCCGGCTAGAATATTACAGATTGACCTGCTTGACGTTTTCTAAGATATTGTTTACAGTTTTGTGGATCATTCGTAAATGCGTTTTGATAAAAGTCAGCTAGAAGTGTTGACGTTTCCAACACGGTTTTTACCTAGCAATAACCATCTGTTTTTTTGTGCTCTTCTTACTTTTTTAGTATCCTTCTAAAGAGAGAAATTAGTATCTAAACTTGGAGTCAGATAACTTTCTATATACTTTTTAGTATTTTCACTAAGATTTTCTTTAAGATAATTAGTTGCTGGTTTAAGCTTCGTTTTGTCTTCGGGACATCTTGTAGTTTGCCAGATTTTTCGTAGTTTTCTCTTTTTCTCAATTTGATGACGAATTGAGACAGTTGTGAATTGCACAGCTTCTTTTCGAATTATATAATTATCAGCGCCGCTTTAGTTACAGCGTCATTAAAATTTATCAAGGAACTTTCTATATCATTGGCAGATTTTAATGATATGTCTGCTCAAAAATGTATATTGAGAAACTCTTTATATGCCTGCCAATCAAAATTTTGAATTGTAATTTATTGGCGTCAGCTTCTTTGTTGCAAGTTAAGTCAGCTAATCGAACTGAATTGGAGAGTGATCAATTTATTTTTATGTTTTTGATAACGCAAAAGTCAATAATATCTGGCACTTTGTTCGTGTCTTGTTGGTTAGTATGAAGGTTCGACAGTTGAAAGGTGTTTACAGTTATTAGTTTCAATGGTTTGAAGACGTATTTCAACTGTTTTATTTGTAAATCGGGAACCCCATTCTATATGCTTTGACCTAATGATTTAAAGGAATTGTTGTATTGAGCCAATGTTAGTTTGTGTCTGGGAGGCCGAAATAGTCAGAGGCCTGCTTTGATCATCTAAATGGATAATAGTTGCTTGAATATGGGCATAGTAATAGTTTTTAATTTGTTAGCATTTAATTTTATTTTCTTTGTTTGTTTTTGATTACTTTTGTTAAACTTTTATCAAGAAATGCAGGATAGCGTTGAACTTTTATTGATTTCTGGTGTCCAGCGCACTTAAAACAGACTGGTTCTCTAGTGCAATAATTTTTTGGTTGGTTATACTTTTGGCAGTTATTATTTTCGATGGAGTGGTCTACTTGTAGTTCAGACTTTATTCCTTCAATGCCATCTGAAGGTTGCATATTCGTGAGAATGACTTTCAAGTTCTTATCATTTTTTGCATCAAAAGTATAATATTTGGTTGCGCATTTAAGGCAAATAATTTTAATTTATATGAAAGTTTTTAGCGAAGTTTAGCGAATGATCAATCGAACTAAAAAACGAAAAATAATTTTGGTCCAAATCGCGAAAAAGATTAGTATTATTGTGAAAAAAACGTGTGCCATATTTTTCATTTATCGAGCACCGCACGCTTTTTCACAATGATACTAATCTTTTTCGCGATTTGGACCAAAATTAATATGGTTACTTCTCCCGGTCCCATTAAGATGTCTATTGTAGCCTTTATGGTTTCCCAACGTTCCACCTATTTATATACCAAAATGAATGCATATAAATTAGTTCAGCGGTTTCGCCGTAAAATGGCAACAGACAGAGTTATTTTTGTCTTTATAATATTAGTATGGATAGGAACATTTCTCTTCACTGGGCGTTTATTATAATGCGTTGTCTTTTGCAGAGTGTAGTCATCATATGTTTGAGGCTTAATTCTATTAAACGTCAGTTCCTAATGGCTTCATTTTTCCAATTGTTAAACATGGTGTTCAGTTATTTTACCGCTCTATTGAAATTACTCTTGTCTGCTGGGTATTTAGTGAGTTGCTGATGTTTTTGAGTTATCGCTTTCTGGAGATAAGTAACCGTAATTCAATAGCAGAATGATGATTATGTGGACTGTAAAATAGGTTTATGTGAAATATGAAAAGATATAATGTCAGGATTTTGGATAATAATGTTACGACTTTTTAAAATGGTTGGCACAACAATATTGATATTATTGAATTTTCCACAATCAGATTATTCGAAGGAATATATAAACGCAAACGTCTAAAAAATCGTTTTATCTGCAGGCCAATGAAAATAGAAATAAAGTGTTTAGATGCTCCGAGATGCATTTGTATAGCTGTCGTTCGACTTTTATAATTAGTTAAACTAGAGCACACTAATGGGTGATATGCATTAAAATTTCCTAAAGCGAGAAATCTTTGACCAAATTTGTGAAAGAAGCTTTTAAAATCTTCGCTGAGTAAGCTGTACCCTGTAAAAATTTCTCCTATAACACATTTAACTATAAGCCTAATAGCATGGTTAGGATTTGCTTTTATTATAATCAGGTGGATTATTATCAGGTTGATTTGCTGATATAATATCATATCCTTGAATTTTGAAGAATGATCTGAATGTAAAATGAGTTTCAGAGATAAGTATTATATCTATGTATTTCTGATGTAAAAAATGTTCGACTTCAAGACAATTGGAAACCATTCTGTAAGCACTCCATATATCTAAGTGTAATCTTGCTTGCATAGTTTAGCCATCAAAATAGACATCATATTAAGTTAAGTTAAGTTAAGAAGAGTATTTGTATGTTAAATTTCGAACTCCATCATTGAATATTCTTTTTTTTTAACAGCGTTGTTAAATCTAATACTAGAAAGACATTGACGTGTAGGTGATTCGTCAGCTACGACGAAAAGATTTTTATTATTAATTTTTATTTTCATTGAAAATTTGTTAATAGATTCCCCAACCGAAAGATAAAACTTTCACAACGCCCCATTCATGTAAAATTCTATATATATATATTTGTAGAGAACTAGCTTGTTGGTGAGTGATTACTTTCTTTTCAAAAGCCAATACAGTTGCCGATATTTTAAATCCAGTTCCTTCTCCTTTTTTTAATTTACATGTACCTTCTATCGTAGTTTTGCGTCTAGTGTCATATCTAGATATTTATATATATATAAATATATAAGCGAAACACCACTGACTGACTGACTCATCACGAGATCTCCGAAACAATCCGTCCGATTGACTTGAAATTTTGAATAGATGTTTATTTCGATGGGTAGAGATCCTATTGATGCTGTTAAGTTTTGTCAAAATCGGATGAGCTAATACCCTGCCACATATAAGCAAAAAACAAAATTCGTCATGTCTTTGCATTAATTTATAGTACAACGATAAAAGTACACGATAGAAGTACACCTGTTATGTATGGTCCAAATCGAAGGGACGATGCCCTGCCACGTATAAACGACAAGCAACACCCGCGCACAGAAAAGCCGAACAACTTACACTTATCCATTAGATCTTACTTCATGTATTCCAAATTTCATCTGTGTACCTAAAAATGATTCAAAGACATACAATATTGACCAAAAGTAACAGGATTTATTCTTCCTATCCCATTAACATGCTTCCCTAATTGCATCTGAGCATTACATTAAAAAATATGACAAATTTATGGTGGGAGGGGTATCGCCCTCTCTGATTTGTATCAAATTTTTTTATTCAAAAAGTAAATTTTTTTTCAATGTCGATACGACATTGCTTCGTTTAGAAGTTTGCCAGACTTGGGTATCATGAGGATATCATGCGCTGCGTTGACAACTTAAAAAGAAACCCCTTTTGTGAAAGTTGAAATCTGTAATAAAGTAATTCCATGGAACGCTTGGTTGTTATTTATTATATGGAGTAAATGTCCTCTTCGTTATCAACATTATTAAATATTTGCTCCAGATGATTAGCAGAAAGTATAACATTTTTAGTATCAAATTTTGCCCATATATTATCTCGGGTGCTTAAAGGAGGACAGTGAATAATAAAGGCTATAGTAATTTTGCTCATTTATATGTAAAGGGTCCAGGAAGAATCGGCTTTATGACTGGAAAGATTGGTTTCTGACAAGTATCATTAGGCTAATGTAAAATCTCCGTCATTAAGTTTGTGTTTGATCACCATTAAAAATAGACATGGAATGCAAAAAAAAAATATTATAGAAAAATGTATTATCATTATTAAAATTTCTGGAACATTGGATGGTTTTGAAACATTTTGCACAAATTAGGAAAATTTACCGATAGAGAGTCAAACTTAATATTTTGATTGCACCTTTTGCCAAAAGTTTTGTTAAAACTTTTAAAAGAAAAAAAAAAAAAAACGAAAAACTAGCTAAACTTAAATTTAGAAAAGGTAGATTTCCCAATTCCCGCGTTTTATAATTTTTTCCCGCAATCGAACTTTTAAAAAAGCTAAGTCTATTTACAACAGGAAAACATGCAGCACCTGAAAGTATGCAAAGTTCTATAGACTTATACAGAAAGCTCCTAAACGTGTGTATTATTCTCCATGCGAAATAGGGTCGTTTTTTCTTTACATAGACACTCTCGTGTTTTCGATTCACACCCAAAAGCGCCTAAAGAGGTTTCACTTAAAAAATTAACATTAATTCTGGTTACTTGTTAGTCGCTGTACTATAAAGCAATTAAGAAACGGGTTTGCTATTGGTTAATATGTAAAACGAAAAGATTTGTCTTTAAAATAATTATCTCAAATCATTATTCATAATTATTCAAAGCTGTTCAAAAGACAATAGAGGAACTTAGAGATCCTGAAGTGAACAATGATAGAAAAACAGGTCGTCAGACAAAAAAAAAAAAAAAATCGAATCAAAGTATCGATATGTATATGCTATCAGCCGAGTCGATTGATGTAAAGTCAATTATTCGTCAATTATTTGTGCAAAAATCAATGAATAATGAATTCACCATTTTTTTTTTTTGACTATTTGACTATTTGAAAGGAATGGTTCGAGGTATACCAGTCAAAAAAGTTTCCGTCCCTCAAGCTTCTTATTTGAAACACATAGAACTGCTGTGTATGATGTCGGAGAAGTTCAGAATAATTGACGAAATATAGATTTACACACCAGACACCAAGGAACAGTGAGTCTGTCGCCGGGTCTGTCGCCGGGTCTGTCGCCAAACCAAGTCATGGTCACAGTTTTGTGGGATGCACGCGGTGTCATTCACATAAATTGCCTTGAAAAAGGTAAAACTGTCACTGGCGAATATTAATCAGAGCGTTTGAACAAATTTGGTATTGATTTGAAGTAGAAACGACTGCATGTTCCATCAAGACAGTACATAGGTGCAAACGTGTGTAGTCACAATTGAAAAAATCCATTAATTGGTCTACGAATTGCTACCCCAAACAGATTTAGCACCCTGTTACTATTTCCAAACCTGACAAATGAAGACGTCATCACAGACAAAAAAAAGTTCTATTTTGAGTGCCTTGATAAAACGTGAAGGAATATAAAAATTGAAAAATTTGTTATTTGCCAAAAAAAAAAAAATAAACAACTTCTATTCTAAATGCCAATATATGTACACCACAGATCAAGTTTTATAAGTGAAATAGCGCATTATTCAGAACACATTTTTATTGGACTTTTATTTAAATTCAACTCTGTTCATTTAATATTCGACATTGCTCGTGCTATAATTACTCCTTTCACTTTCTTAGAGATTCTGCACTAAATGACCCAATTTGGTTAAAAAGTTCCAATAAAATTCTGTACTTTAGACATAAATTCTCTGAATAAAAATGCGAGGTGGTCACTTAACCGAACAATTTTCGAGATCACGATTGTCTGATTTCCCCTTCTTGTAAATCTATCTTATTATGTTTAAATTCATACAATTCCGACCAAAAATGGTTTTTCAACATAACACGATAGTAAACTTCATTGACCGAAAAACTTCATTGACGATCATGTTCATCGACGAAAAAATATATTTCATTCTCATTTCCAGCATGAAATCTACACCACACTGTTACTTTTTGTGCATGCAATGCAGTATCTTGAAACACATGTGGGTCTTTTACTGTCCAATCATGCATATTTTGCAATCAGAGAAGTTTAAGAAACGGTTTTAGTTTTTAATTTATTTTAATTTTAAGATCTTTTTGCCAAATTCGAAACAATCTGGTTTTAGAGATTCCCAATTCCAAAAATCCGTACATTAAGTTTGTGCATATATATGTAATAGACGGATGAAGGAAAGGCATACACCATAAACTGTACATAATCATGATCAACATCAAAAGTCGAGTCGATATAGACATGTTATGAATATGTCATGGATATTATAAGAATTAAAACCTTGCATGCAAATCTGCCCACCTTTCTGAGTCAAATTTGGTATACTTTACATAAAATCAAATAAAATAAAATATTTCAAACCATTAGAAGCCCCATACAAATCTCTTTTTGTAAGAAAACAACAGTATACGTTCAAACTTTTTCTTTTGGACTTTTTTAATATAAAATTGCGAATAATCAACAACAGAAAGAAATGAAAATATTTATAGTATCGTTGGCTGCTACTTACTGCCTTACACTTTCCGTTTCTTTGGTCACCGTCACGTATTGACGTAAGAAATTTATAACATGGAGAGAGTCTGATGATTTCTTATTACGTCCATTTCAAAAATGTTTCATAAATCTTTGCATCGGTGCTTTATGCCGATATATTATGTACCAAAAACCTTCAAGTATCAATGATACTAAAACAAATTTCTTAGATCATTAACAAAAATCAATAACTAACGAATCTATAATACCTTTCGCAAGAAACTAAAAATTGTATAGTAGCTACGTAGCTATAAGCCTTTGCCGTAAATCCAAAACGTGGTCGGGACACACCATTTAGTATATGTATTTGCTACGCCATTCCGAAGAAACAGTCAAATCGAAGTTAATGCGTAGCAACTATTCGACAGAAAGAGAGATGGATATGGTAAAATCGACTACATGATTACAGAAAGCCTAGTTAATCTACTACAGGATTACAGAAAGCCTAGTTTTAAATCGATATTTTTTAATTTGAGTCACTAGTTTGCACACCATTAATAAAAAAATAACAAACGTATATATGCAGTTCGATTTGGTCTATTGAGCAGATCAGGAGTATGTAGACAATCTCCGATACCTACTTTAACGCATTTAAAGACGTGACATAGCTATAATACTATCCATACTGTGTGTAAAAAACTTACAAAATTGTGTAATGACATAGTAACTAAATGATAAGTTAAGTAACGGTATACACTTAGGATATGTGCATAAAACAAAAAAAAAAAACAAAAAATAATGAACATATACGTTTATTTTAATTAAGAAATTTAAGGAAGATTTTGTGAATTTAAATTCGATAAAGTGGTTTTGTTTTCATATTCTGGAGATTTTCACAAGATTCAATGCCGAACGAAATGAAACCACAAAAATGTACACCATATAGAATTCACTTTCACAAAATGTTCCACAAAATGAAAATCGGAATTGGTCTGCATCGTATATATTTGACTGAATCGTCTTTTACGTTTAAACAGTTCATCGGTTTTAAGAAATAAATGGTTTTTCGTATGAAAATGAAATCGTACAAATGTACAAGTATATAAATATATTATATAGTATGAGTGGTATATTTTGATAAGCCTTGATGAACTATACACATATGAAGACATAGAACTACATACCATATTGCTATGAAAACAGTTAAAGAAAAAAAAACATTTGTAAAAACATTTTTTGTAATGATGAAATAAAAATTATTAATATAAATATATATATTTCTGAAAAAAAAAAAAAAAAAAATAGCTCGAATTACTTACCTTTAACATTTTGTTTTATATTTTATTACTTGCAACTACAAATCACTAAAACAGTTGCTTAACATATTATATCCTTACATCTTATCAGTAAAGACTTATCACTAAAAGAGGAAAGTTACGACCACTCAGACCGGTTGGAGGGTTTTCTGTTTGGCCGTCAGGTTGACCGACTACGACTTGACTCACAGCTATGAAAGTTAATAATGAATTACAATGTATAGAGCTAAAGACTGTAACGAAGTTATTTCAGCTAGGGTATAGCTCGCCGTATGGTCCAAGTCCGTTACAGAAATTTCGTAGGGGATAACCGTTGTGGTGGTGTAGCAACTCAAAAAAGATAAATTTTGTTGGTTTAATTAAGTTCACTTTATTTTATAAAATTACGTGATATTGGTAGCAGATGACCCTTCCAATCCAGTGTACGTATCGACGACTGTAGTGCCCCTAGCCGTTGACCGTGTAAGTGTAGGGTGCATGCACGAGCGATGGGTCAGTGTATGAATAATGACCTGAAAACGTGTGTGAGTGTGTGCAGGTGGGTGTGCGTGCTTTGTGAGGGTGTCTTAGCATGAGTGTGTGTCTGAGTGAATGTATGGTCTCGTGTTTATATGCGTTGTGAGGTTAGTATATGCTTATTTCCGCGTGTGAGTGTAAACAGTGCAGTGTTTTTGTATTTTAGTTTGCGACAGACACGGGGTTTTGAATCGCGGGGTTAGTCGGAGCGTGGAGCGGTTAGCCTGGAGCGGCGGTCGCTCGTACGCGGCGCTCACGGAGTTATCTCGGAACGTGGAGCGTTTAGCCAGTAGACT
The DNA here is from genome assembly GCA_035044805.1 of Leucophenga maculata. Classification (NCBI taxonomy): domain Eukaryota; kingdom Metazoa; phylum Arthropoda; class Insecta; order Diptera; family Drosophilidae; genus Leucophenga; species Leucophenga maculata. The sequence goes on along the minus strand of JAWNNP010000867.1, from coordinate 241,978 downwards.
CTGCTGCTCGAACGCGGCACTCGCGGATATATCGAAGCGGGGAGCGTTTAGCCAGTAGAGGCTGTTGCTCGAACGCGGCACTCGCGGCACTATATCGAAACGGGGAGCGTTTAGCCAGTAGAGGCTGTTGCTCGATCGCGGCACTATATCGAAACGGGGAGCGTTTAGCCAGTAGAGGCTGTTGCTCATACGCGGCACTCGCGGAATTTAAATCGGAACGCGAAATTATTTACCAGAAGCGGCTAATAATTTAACACTGCACGTTTACTGCGGAACACTCGTTTTTTACCCGTGGTACTTACTTGGACTGCTGTCCGAAAATGACTCCCCGAATTTGCATTGCGTCGCGCCTTTTATACCATGTACCGGTCATGTTTTTCCGTCTATCGGGTTTGAATCGGAACGTATTACCGATTTGATCAGCTGTTAAAAACAGCTGTTTGATCAATGAGGACATCTGTTGATGGAACGGTCATGGCTTCGGGCACTTATTAGCGATCAGGGTCATGTTGTGGTCACCTGCTCGCGTGTTAGGTCATCTGTTCTAAAAATGCATTAGTTGCTAATGTTTAAACTAGGTTACAAAATGGTAATAAAATTACATTTCATGGATTCAAATATTTCTTATAACTAATTGTGCGACACTCACAAAATTTAAGTCTTCTGGTAAGGATAAAAAGAATGCTCCACAATGCCATAGTGAAGATGATGCCATACATGTAATTGAGAAATGTATTTTACCTGAACTCCATCTTTTACAAGGACTTGTCAATCATATTTTTTGGAATGGCATAGTTCCCCTTGTAGGACGGAAAAAAGCTCTATTATGGCCAAAGAAGTTGAAGCAAATTCCGAAAAACTATCACGGCGATATTTTTGAAGGAAACGCTTGCAGAAAACTTCTAAGAGAAGCGGATAAATTGGAGGATCCAGACATCTGAATGATGAAGTTAATATTTAAAATTCAGCATTTTATTGCATCATTTAGAGCTATGAATACTATTGTTGACAATTACTTCACAACGAACATAGTCAATATTACTAACATAAATAATCACTTGACTGAACTCCGTAGATCTTTTCAAAGTACGAATGTTTCCCAAATTCTTAAAATTCATGTAATTCTTGGTCATTTAGAGCAGGGTTTTATGCATTTAAGTTATGATGGTTTGGGGTTATGGTCCGAACAAGCTGGAAAATCTATTCATAGAGTATTTCTCAAATTTTGGGATAGATTCTAGATAAATATTATCGATGATCCAACTTTTTCGGCACGATTAAAAAAAGCGGTTGCTACTTTTACTTCTCAGCATTTATAAAAAACATTGTTTATTAGTGGATTAGGTCTATTGGAGATACCACTTTAAAAAAAATGCGCCGAGGTGTCTATCCCAAGGACTCAACTCTGTTAACTAAACTTGGAGTTAAATATTTTTTCATCTTGAACAAAAATTATGAATTTTTTCGGGAAGTAATCCATAAAATATTATATAGCATAAGAAAGCTTCAAGAATTTTTTATCAATGAAATTTCACAGAATCAAATTATTTTAAGTCGTTTAAAAGTTATGGACTTTTTAGTATGATTCAAATTTGAAAAGTCGAAAATTCCGGATCTTGAAATTGAAATGTTGATATTTCTGAAACAGGATCAGCTAGGATTTCATGGGATTTGGTTTCTGGAAGGGCAGATCGCCCACAAAAAAAAGCAAAGTCACTTTTTGTCGTTATTTTTATCAAACTGAACTTTGCTGCTGGCCGGTTGTGACATATGGTGGCAAATGTACATCTGTAGCCCCATTTAAGTTTCTGAGTGCAAACAGCAGGAACTGTTTTTGAACAGATTCGATACAACTTTGGTGAGTAGCATAGTGTGGGTTCCAAACATAAGATCCAATTCCAATATCGGGCAAACGAGTGAAGTGTATAGAAGATTAGCAATATAAGGGTCATAAAATTGTTTAGACCAATGCTTTATAAAGCCATGAACACCCTTCGCCATAGATACAATCTGATTATTAAAGTTGAACTTATTGTCATATAGAAGACCTTGATGAGACTATAACTTATAATTTTGAATAAAGTTTTTTTTAGATCTACATACAAGGTAAGATTTTATCCAATTTGCAAATAAAGGTGGGAATCCTAACATATTTAATTATATAATATTTTAAGTGATATATGTCAAAAGTTTTGCTAAAATCAGTATATATTACATCGGTATGACAGCCAGACACAAAACCCTTATTAACCATAGAGGTAAATTCTAGAAGATATGTACAAATTGATCTACCTTTGATCGTTGCAATTGATCAGTAACAATTTTTCTAAATAATTTAGGAATTGCACTAAAATTAGCAGTACCCCTATAATTCGATGCCTTTTTTGGGCAATGGGGTGAAAAAGGATTGTTTCCAAAGTGACGGAAACTTGGCTTGTTTTAGAGATAGTTTAAAAAGAATTGACAAAGAAGTACAAATGGAGCTAGCGCATTCCACTAGGAATATTATCAGAACCAGGCAGAAGTAAAACTTTAATAGATTTTAGACATGTTCAAATGCTAATTACAGGACATGACTAAGATGGGATACTATATGTATAAGAAGCAATATAATTAGAATTAGTGGGGATATAAGTATAAGTAGATTGAAAAAAAGTACGGAATAAATCCGATATCTGTGAATAAGCGATTTATTATTCTTTAAACAACTTAGACTACGAGAGAACCACGGAAGCCGATTGGCTGAAGTAGACACAGTTGTGTTAGGAATACAATTTTCAAATTAATTGAAAATGGTTGAGTAGAAAAATATCTCAACTCAAAATCAGTGCAGTCTTCAAGAACTGACCAATTAGTATTGAGAAGTAACTGATTTAAATTCATGTAGTTGGTTTTTGTAAAACTTCTAACACGATGTAGTCTTTGATTATCAGCTAAACAGGGAATACTTACGAGCTGAAAAGATACCTGCGGTGTAGGGTGGTACATTTCTATAGGCAAAGTAATTGCAGGAATTCTGTTAATGGATATGTAAAACCATTGTCCACAAACACAAATGTTGTTACATTGTAGCAAGGACAAATCAAGAAGAATATCTAAAAAGTCATGATTAGCAGATGGAATTATCATGTGAGAATCATTTGCCATATACCATATAGTGGGTAATCTAGAGATAGCACTTGCGTGCAGCATATATAGACTTGTGTCAGACGAAGAAAGGATATATGAACAAGTAATATATATGTATATTTAAATTTCTTAAAGAAAGCTATAAGAGAAGATTTAGTAAAGACAATGTTTCCAAATGTTACAAAATTGTCGTAGAATAATTCTGTATTCAGAATATATGATTGAAGCCATGTTTCAGTAGAATCAAAGATACTAGCAAAATAATGTAAAGGTAAAGATTTTTATGCTTCATTCTAAGCCCTCTCCCATTGGGATAATGGATAAGGAAAGAACGTGATTTTAGTTTTTAAACGTCTTCGGAGACCTGCACTATGCATTCCCGACAATGCGTCTTCGTTGGCATGGTTATCTATTTGTGCTTTTGTGCAAATGTATGTAACAGGAAGAACTAATTGTCGGAGACCCCCCAAAGTTACCCCCATTATGGTCAGGAGTGTTAGAGGAGTCGATATAGCTATGTCCGTCTGTCCGTCCGTCTGTATGAACGAAAGGATCTCGGAAACGGTAATAGATAGAGACTTCGTGTTTTTTTGCATTCGGCTAGGACTGCTCCGGAATTTCACAAGTTTATTTTAAAATTGTTCACCAATGGTATTTGAATTCCATCTATATACAACGGGAGGTAGCGAATTTGGTTATTGGAGAAGTCAATATGTGTTGACTTTAGATTATTAAGTTTAATCCTCCAGATTCGTGTTCTAATGAAAATTTGGTTCATTGCGTTTTGGAGTTTTTGCGTTGCTTCCGTTTCATTTCTTCCGACTGCAAGTATTTCGATGTCATCAACAAATGTAGCAATAGTGGTTCCATCCATGTGTGGAATATCGTGGGTCATAATAAATATAGCAGAGGACCAAGTATGCTACATTGAGGAAAACCTGTTTTTATGTCATATTTAATTCTGATATAGCGATCAGAGAGATATGACTTTATTATGGCAGCATATTCGCTTGGGAAAATTATTTTTATTCTGTAAATCATTCCTACATGCCACACTTTATCGAAGGCTTAAGATACATCTTGGAACACCGCTGAGCATACTTTCTTGTATTTCAACGATTATTCGGTGAACTTGGTCAATTGTAGAGTGGCAAGCCCAAAAACCTAATTGATGCGTTGGAGTTATATTCTTTTCTCGAATAATTGGCGTAAAAAACCTTTGAAATTATGCGTAGTAGTGGTATTGGCCTATATGAGCCGTATAGCAGTTTGGTTTATAGCTTTTAGTAGTGCACGCCCTTTCATAGTCGTCAAACGTGATCCCCATTTCGTATTTTTAGCATTAAAGTCGCCGCCCATGGTAAATCTGTGAAAGTGCAAATTGATTAGTGTCCTATAATCCTCACATTTGACTTGATGTCGTCGTATACAGCAGTGAGAGAAATTTTTGTTGGTGTTTGCATTGTGATTGTTGTGGCTTAAAATTTCTCAGTCGAAAGTTTATTTTCTTCATGGTGTCGAATGCTAGTTTTAACAATTACTGCCAAACCTTCGAGCGCTGTATTATTGGGATGGTTGGAACCATTTCAATCTTTTCTTTCCTTAGTTTTTTAAGCCTTTTTTGCTACAATATAACTTCTATAATTGGCGGGGTGCGCTTCACCACAGTTAACACACTTTGGCTTTCCTTTTTTGTACAATTTGCACTAAGATGCTGCCACAATAGTTTTTTGTATGACCAAATGATTCACAGGTCTTACATTGCGAGATAATTTTTGATAATTTTCATAATAGTTTTTATTTTGAAAATTTCATTTATATCATCAGATGATTAGAAAGTTAATACAAACATATCGAGTGCATCTTTGGTTTGCCATTTTTGTTTGTTGATTGCCGATACTGCTTCGAAACCTTGTGATTTCAGTTCATCGACTATTATTGCTGGTTCACACGCGTGATGTAGAGTTTTTGCAATCCCCCTTATTGGACGCTCCTGCTTATTTTCAAAACTATACCAAGAAATGTTTGAATTGGAAAGCGTTTTTGTTACTTTTCTGTAGTCTTCTCATCAAATAAATTCGCCTTGAAGACACCAATATTAAGAAGTTTGTGGTGAATTCGTTTTTTGAATTATTTTTAATAATATTATGCAGGTCTTTATAGGACATTGTATTAGCAGAAAGCATTATAGGTGGTGGTGGCTTTTGCTGGTTTGGTTCAGTTTTTGTTTAAGCTTCGCGGTCGATAGGAGCCGGCTTGTTTGTTGGGACATATTCTGGAGAAAAATTTGCTTTTCGCTTTTTTCTTTGTTGCTTCACTATACAGCAGGTTTCTTGGGAGAGTTCTTTTTCATCGATTTCATGGTGTACCTCTTTTGTGCACTGCTGGTTGGTTGCACTCTCTGCAGATATGCACTCAAAAAAAAAATTTTCCTAAAATTTAGGAATAATTACCTAAAAAAATTTTTTTTACCTAAAACAGGAATTTAAGGTAAAATTTTGCCTAAAAATGAATTTTATGACCTAAATTAAAAATTTTTTTACCTAAAATATTAGGAAACTTTTTCCTTAAAATTCATTTTTAGGCAAAATTTTACCTTAAATTCCTGTTTTAGGTAAAAAAAATTTTTTTAGGTAATTATTCCTAAATTTTAGGAAAATTTTTTTTTGGGTGTGGGTAATTGCGTTAAGCATTTTAGCTTATTATTTTCTTCTTGCAGTTGAAAAACGAGAGCTTCTATTTTGCTAACTATTTCGATTATTTGTTCATTTTCCAATTGCAATTGTTGTAGTTGGTTGGCTGCAGTTCCCCAATGGGCTTGGGAATTACATCACCTCCCTCTGGAGGGGGTGGCATGATTATATAGGACTATACTATATTTTATAAGTTAATATATCTTACAAAATAAATATAATTTATTGTACTTTATTGTGTACCAGGAAACTGATGACACCAGATACATCGCACGTCTCTTCCGGTTTGGTTATGCGCAGATGGGTTGAACGGTCCATCATTTTTGTAAAAATCTGAAAACGAATGGCCCATAAATCATTATTTCCAGTTACCCGCAGATGTTCAGAATCTGAACATGGCATTTATTAAAATAGTACAAAGAATCGACACTACCTTCGAATATTTTGAAATTAAATCCATTTTTGCATGAGACAAAAAGATGAAAGCATAAGATTACTGAAGTTACCACTTTCTTAAGATACAAAGTTTCCTCTTTTGGTAGGAAAAATATTGCAGTTCATAATAACTGATTTGAAATTTCTTCACATCCGGAACTATCCTGCATAAATAAGAGCTTTAGCTGGTTTATTACGGGAGCAAATATGGTTAAACGCCCTCGAATTATGTCTTAAAACCGTTCGCTCTTGCATAAATTGTTTTAAATACAATCCTAAGCTAATTTCTCAAATTATGGTTCAGTTATCAGCAGATGGAATATGTACAATTCGACCATTTACCATATGTGGAGACGACTTTTGTAGAACAAGTGTAACGTAATTCACCTAGTAGTCAGATCATCTGTTGATAGGAGGCGCACTGAGAGCACTTTCTATCCACCACACTACAGAAATTGTAATTTCAAGCATCTAGTGTAGATATAGATTAAAGCATTGCGCAAAAACATTCGGTTATTGGATCAGTCTAGGAAGTCTATGGTTATTTTTGTTTGGTACCAGAAAAAATTTTGTAAACGAACAAAAGGATAAGTGATAATATAGAGTTCAAGGTTCATAGTGCGGAGTGAAGCAATGAACGAAATGAAATGACTGTGTGCATGAACGAGCAAAACGAAATGGCCAAAGAGAACAAAGAACAGAGTATTCAAAATTATGCTTTGATTGCCTATGCCTATAAGACAGTGGGACCGCTACGAAGCATCCCACAAAGAGGAGACCGAGAATATAAAATAATGTGTAATGTATTATATTTCATTCTCTTATCGACTTAATCCTATACATTTATGTGTTTCTGTCTTTATCGTGACGCATTTCGTTTCATCGAGTTTCAAGTCCCAACGATTTTAAAAAAGTTTCACTTTAAGATATTTTGTTCTTGGTAATTGACCTTTAAACCCTTAAGGGGCAGCAAAAACAAAAAAAAAACAAGTAAGGAAATTTCAGTCGAGCGTAACCGACTGTAAGAGGCCCTGTACCAGTTCAGGTCGCCTAACAAACACACTAAATGTTTCCCGAGTTTATGACGAAACACATGACCACTTCCCACTGCGCGAATATGAATGAAAAGAAAAGGGGGTCGTTCAAATTCAATTGCTTATAAAATCGTCATTTATTATCCGATTTTGATGAACTTTTTGGATTTTGGCTTAGAGAGACGTTAACTTTATATTGGTGCACTACATTTTTTTTGTGCCGAAGAAATTTTTAGCCTTGGGGGAGATTTTATGGTGAAGGGGGGGGAGGGGCAAAATTTTAAAATAAACTTGTCAAATTCCGGAGCAGTCCTAGTCGAATGCAAAAAACACGAAGTCTCTATCTATTACCGTTTCCGAGATCCTTTCGTTCATACAGACGGACAGACAGACGGACGGACGGACGGACATACGGACATGTCTATATCGACTCCTCTATCACTCCTGACCATAATGGGGGTAACTTTGGGGGGTCTCCGACCATTATTTCTACCTGTTACATACATTTGCACAAACCCAATAGGCTCTTGTACCTTCGGTACAGGGCCTAAAAATACAGTCAGTGCAGATTACGAATATTCCTCTTTGTTTTGTAGTGTATTTGCAAGCGTAAAGCATGGCCGAGACTTCAGCGGGAGAAGCTGATATGTGATTACATCATTTGAAGTTGTAACACTGTAACACTGTAGGTTACTCCGAAATCCGTCTTGAAGCCGTCGATGTACAAAAACTTTCGATTCTTGAGAGAATTTTTAAGTTCAAAAATAATGGTCGGAGACACCCCCATTATGGTCAGGAGTGATAGAGGAGTCAATATTGCCATGTCCGTAATACATAATTCGACTAGGACTGCTCCGGAATTTTAAAAAATTTATTTTAAAATGTTGCCCTTCCCCATAAAATCACACTCAAGGCCAAAAGAGATAACGTTCGAAATCGGATAATAAATGACGATTTTATAAGCAATTGATTTTGAACAACCTTTGATACTTTCGTCCTCCCTTTTCTTTGCATACGTAAAAAAATGTTTTTTAAGGCACTTATTCATGGAGCGAGAAGTGGGAGGAGCAAAATACTTTTAGTTAGTACCATTTTTCTTATTAATTTCATACTTTTATGTTTTACACTTGGTCATAAGCTAGGGAAACATTTATCGAAGATTACAGAGATGTATTTTTTTAGTTGACAGGGTTGAGGTGATCTGATAATCTAGCATGGCTAGTGGTTCAGACACCGATTTTCCCTTACAGAACCCCATTTGACGACTATCGAATAACTGACTGTTTGTAGCCACCAAGGGCAGTTTTACATTATTTTGTTCAAGAACCTTTGAAAGACTATTTCGAATTAGTAAATATTGGTTTGTGAAGCATCGTTTGGTTTAGTAACACCATGAATATTATGGCGTGTTTTTTTAGTACGCAGAACCGCTTAATATTGGACCATATTTTAGAAGTAGTGGTATTCGGATTTATTTCGGCTACAAAACAATGCTTCTTGTTCAAAATAACTGGCGCCAGCGGGCACAAGATTAAAGAATGCGGCCATGATCGACAGACGGTTGAAGGCCATTTAAGTAAGTAGTTGTATGATGCCCTTTCTTGTTGTGAGAAATTGGTTTCCTATGCTGACAACAGTGAGAGAAAAGAATATTGTACACTAGCTTTCCCGTTACGTCAGGTATATCTCGTTAAGTATTTGTCGAATGTCGTACGGCGTTGGGAAAGTGTAAGTGTCTAGAACTACGCTCTTTTGACAGCATTGCGCTTGGACAATTCAGTTGTGATCTACAGCGCGTTGAACATAGAGGTCTCGAAGGAAAAAATTCGCCATATTTTACATTTTTAATACCTGAAAGGCAAAAACGCATCGCAAGCGGCTACTTGTTCAATTTGCATAGCACAACAGTGGCTCACTCGTTTCCGTTCTGGTATGGAGGAAGTGGAAGATGCACCACGCTCTGGAAGACCTGTCGTCAAAGAAGTCGATAAAATCAAGGAAGTGATCGAGATAGACTGCCAATGTGCAGCAGTATCATCGCCCGGGAGCTGAGTATCAGACATATGACCGTTCAAAAACATTTGAAGAAGCTACACAAAAAAAAAAACAAGTAAGGAAATTTCAGTCGGGCGTAACCGACTGTAAGAGGCCCTGTACCAGTTCAGTTCGCCTAACAAACACATTAAATGTTTCCCGAGCTTATGACCAAACACATGACCACTTCTCACTGCGCGAATATGAATGAAAAGGAAAGGGGGGTCGTTCAAATTCAATTGCTTATAAAATCGTTTCCGAGATCCTTTCGTTCATACGGACGGACAGACGGACATGTCTATATCGACTCCTCTATCACTCCTGACCATAATGGGGGTAACTTTGGGGGGTCTCCGACCATTATTTCTACCTGTTACATACATTTGCACAAACCCAATAGGCTCTTGTACCTTCGGTACAGGGCCTAAAAAAACCGCAGCGCATTGTAACTTCGGGGGTTGTTTGGGGGCACCTTATACCTAATTATCCAAATATCTCTAAATTCGCCAATTTTTAACTTTTTTCAGTCAGCATCATAATTACGTTTTATCAAAAGCCATTAATTGCATGTTATAGAGAATGTTCTGCAGTTTTTAATACCCTACTTTAATTGTCTATACTATCAACGATTACTCCGCGACAAATCATCCTACGGAGCACGTTAACAGGTGAAATTAAAGCTGACTAAATTTCTCAAAACAGTTTTATGGTCGCATAATAAGAAAAAAAATGCACTTTGAGCTATATTAACAACGAAAAGTTGCACACAGTATGCAGAAATTTCACTTCGTTGCTGGTATTTTAAGAGTTACGATTCCTTGTATATTTGGACCATGCGCAAGGACACAATAACGACGCAGGTTCGGTGCCACCGTCACCAACACGGATGTAATCACTTTTATGTTGACGTTGATAATGTGTCGTGTTTGTGCAGGTGGTCTGATCGAAGTAAAAATGCTTTCAAAGTATATCTAAGTTCATAAATAGTAAAAGAATTAATTTTTCTTCATTATTCAACTTTCTCACCACTTTGAATAAAGATCCAAGCGGTTAAAATTTGTGTTACCACAATAATCTTTACTGTGCCCAGCTAAAAACTATTGTCATTAGGTATTGTATGTTGTGTCTATGTATCTATGTATGTACATATATGTTCCTTATAGAAAGCCAAACTAGCCCCACTTTTCCAATTGATCTTATTTTTTCCCGATCCTATTAACATGTCCTTTCCTAATTGAAGTTTGTCTGTAAATTTCGTTTCCTTCGTTTTCCTTGGATCCGAAATGACCAGCAACAACAACGTCAGCCTGGAGATCAGGTGAAGTATCACGCTTGCAAACAGATGCTATTTTGGGCTGAGCAAGCAAATAAGAAAGACAAAAATCAAGATCTATAAGACGCTGATATTCCCGGTTCTATTGTATGGCGCAGAGGCATGGACCGTGAAAGAGTCAGATGAAACAGCGTTGGAAGTCTTCGAGAGGAAGATACTTCGCAGGATTTTCGGTCCTATTAGAGTCGGCGACGAGATTAGATCCCGTATGAACCGCGAGCTGTACGAGCTATTTGATGAGGTTGATATAGTCCGGCGCTTAAGAATCCAGCGAATGGATGAAAGAGCTCCAGCACGCATGGTTTACATGGGGGCGCCCAAACTTGAATGGAGGACGCCGAAATAGAATACGACCGGGCACGCGTTGGAATGACCAGGTATGGGGAGATCTCTCCGTACTTGGCAATCAAAACGACTAGCGCCAGCGCGCACAAGACTATGGAGGCTGACGCGCCTTTCTAAATGCGCTATGACCGGAAGACGGTTGACGGCCATTTAAGTAATAAGTACTAGTTTGCCTGCTCTCTTGTCTGCTTTCTTAACAATAAACATTACAACTTGAGCTGGAAAACTATCGACTTCGAGACGATAGTTCTCAATAGTTCCCGATTTGACCGTCTCGTGACTTTGCTTACAAACAATTGACCATGCCCATGAAATTTTTCGCCAACAATGCCAATGATCGGTAAACCAATCTTATTCTACCCGGTTTCATCGGGTATAAGCAGATAACGAACGAAAAATGGTATGTAAGGAGCGACGCAATGACAATGCTTGGACACTGGTTCAAGTAAGTAATCCGAGGGTTAAATAGAGTAAAGTGAAGTGTGTGAATTAGGATATTGTGAATTGGGAAAGTAAATAAATGTGTAGTCCGAGTTATTTCCGGTATACTGTAGGAAGTTTTTAAGTTTTCTCTACTCAGAGAAATTATCACTCAGACAGGAATACAGACGGACAGCCGAATGGATTAGCATGGCTTGTTCGATTCACGCAATCAAATTAAATCAAAACAATTAAATTAATTTTTTATTGACCGAGAATTTATGCTTCTATTGGATATTAAATAATCCGCGTTTTTAAGATATTATTATTTTAATTCTAATGATTCTCCAAGCATTCTGTTCGTTTAAGTTTACAACGTAGCCGGGGACATGTCAAATTAACATTAACATTGACTACTGCTCTGGCTCCAAGCCCAGCCATTGGTAAATATAGCTAGTACTTAAAAAGGCGCACACCATTAACACCACAAAAAATCCAAGACAGAAAATAAAATCACTGTTGTCCTTCACACAGTTAAAGAACACGAAGGCAATGTTGCACAGTATGACTTTGATACGATTGTATAGAGCCGAAGAACTTCGCGGTCGTTGCGAAGTGTTACTGCTGATGTTTATTGAATTGAAAGTCAGATTGGCTCTGACAAGTTCTTCCGCGTCATGATTTGCCCATTCCGGTTGCTGTATGGTAGACAAATCTATGATGTAACAATCTGACTGCTGCTGCCTAATTTCAGTGTCACGTTGCAACAAATCATTCATCATCGGTTCCGAAAGTTCGATGGACGAACTCGATGTACTGATATTATGCGGTAAGCGAATCCGTGGCTTCATGAGATGCAGCCATGAGCTGCTTACGTCCTGTAGGGTGCGTGAATTACGTGAGCTGCGTCGTGCAACAGAGTCAATGATTGACTCACAAGAAGGTTCATAGTTCCTTTTTAAATAAATCCTGTGCACTTGCGCCATGTCGATCTTTTGAATTTTATGCCTTGTCTGTGTAGATGTCAATTCAATCTTTGATTGTGCTGTGTGCGATGATGTAGGTTCTTCAGCCATATCGAGGTTACGTGTTAACTCATCTATTATGCTCTGTATGTACTTTGCATTCGACGCATCAGAATTCTCGGTGGTTGAAACCGCAGATGCGTGTACATCAGCGACCACTTCAATCTTATAGGTTGCGCTCTCATTGGAGTCCGCTGTATCTGAAGTTTCACATTTGAAACTCACATGTTTTTTTCTGAGGGCGTGTTCTTCTGGCCGTAGCTGCTGCAATGAGATGCTGCCTAGTTTGATATCATTTTTGTCACTCAAGCTTGAAACATCACTTGAAATTGTATAACGGCCTCTAAGACCCACCTCTTGAGACCGATTTCTTGATGTGCATCTTGGCCTGCGTCCCGGTTTGGCTGTTTCGTCTTTTATATAGGTGTAATATAATTCTTCGACGTCACTACTTGAATTAGACTGCTTGGAAGAATCCATTTTGTATTATTTACAAAAATTTGCTGATATAATTTTGGACGAATTTGGAAAAATACTATGAATGATTAGATCCTACATCAAGGTTTTTGTTAAATGAATAAACGTCAGTTAAATGAAGGCCTACTATATAATGATAACAAAGAAGAATAGGCACTCCAAAATTTTTAAATAGACTAGTAAAATTATGGCGAAGTCCTAGTCAAATGCAAAAAGAACGAAGTCTCTATTTATTACCGTTTCCGAGATCCTTTCGTTCATACGGACTTCCCGACGGACTCCTCTATCACTCCTGACCATAATGGGGGTAACTTTGGGGCATAAAACCAATACGCTCTTGTACCTTCGGTACTGGGCCTAAAAGAGCGCGTAATACGAAAAGACTTTTGTTCCAACCTATATATTAGAAATTTTTAAGCTGTCGTGAAAAATTGGAGGGTGTTGAAAAGTGGGTTTTGCGACATTGTCGGCTGATTCTTTACCCGCTATTTGACAATGCTGAAGGATGTACCATAGTCAGATTCAGAACCATCTGTATATATTGAATTATAATGTTGTAGTAACAGTTTAATATCAAAAAGAATTGTGTTGATTGATATACGGTGAGGTGGACGACTCTGAAAAATTACACAGGCCGACAAAATTTAACAAAAGTCTATACCCAGAGACTAGACCTGACATACCCGAAGGATTTTGATGCGCTGAATCCGTGCTCAAAATTGCTCCTATACGTCAGGTTTTCGAGATATCCTAACCTAAAAGTGAAAAATACGAACTCTCCGCCACCCTACAAAAAACATTAGTCATGTTATTAAGACGGCTACTTTGTCTTGCATGCGAACGTCTATCTATTTTTTAAAACTTGTTCCGAGCCTTCGATGTCTTTTTACCAAGGCTGCCAACTGAAAGGGAAGATGCGGCTGTGATCTGGGCCCCATGAGCTAATACCTTATGAACCGTAACTGACATTAGGTATCAGGGATATCTTTGCATATATAAAGAGGCAGCTATTTGACAGAAATTTTGAATTTTTTTGACATCAATTTCATAACGGTTAGAAGCTCTGGATCAAACCCAAGCATTCACGCAAATGTTTTGGTTTTTAAAAATGCTTTTCTAACTGTGTTCCCGAAAAAACGCTTGAGTGCGCTTGAGTGGCACCGTCCCTTTCGATTTTGTATTAACTTAACTTCTTTCTGTCCCATATCTACCAAATTTTATTGCTGTAACTCAAATGGATGGAAAGATATGTTGATTTTTGTTTATAGCTTATATTGGGGTGGGGCATCATCTCCAACGATTTAGACCAAACTTAGCAGGATAACTTTTCTCGGTCTCATTAACCCATTCATTCGATCACCATAAAACTTTGGGAAGTTATTGAGTATACTCCCGCGCAGAGTACAGGCATAGTAAAACTATCCTACGGTGGGGGTGATACCCCGCCCCACGTAATTGATTCAAAAAATTCGTCATATTTTCGCAGCCATATATGATACAGTGTTTGGTATTCATGTTATTAGGATGGAGAAAGTAATCCTTTTAGGTTTGGTACAAATCAAAAAAGGCTATGCCTCACCGCGCATAGAAGCGGTAAACAAAATTCAAAATTTCTCTGCTTCTATAGGAGGTACAGAAATGAAATTTGGTAAATATGTAAATGGGACTGCGAGAAGTAATACTGTTAAGTTTGATGAAAATCAGAGGGGTATGCCCCACCCTTCATATAAGCGACAAACAGAATTTATCACATCTTTGCATCTTTTAGGGCTGGGAAGAAATTGTATTAAGTTTGGTCAAAATTGTAGGGTGCTATGCTATGCTAAGCAGCCCCGTCCTATCCACCATATCCATCGAGGACATCAAGCATCGTTTGTCATCAAGCTTACCGCATCAACCCCTAATTAAGGGATGCTGCTTGGCCATTTGCAGTCTGCAATCCCAATCTCCTTAAGATCATATGACTTCGATCATCTAACTCCGTTGAAACTCCCTTCTTAAAATATTTTATAAATTTTCAGTGTGATCCGGTGCTTTAATGTAAATTTTATTATAATTCTTATTTGCACTTCAAATTTTTAACAATAAACAAATATAACAATAAAATAAATTAAAACTTAATACAAATAATTTAGCAGGGCTTGATAAGTCAAGGTACGTCCGTAGTTTTGTTTTTTTTTTTTTAATAGTGCAGTTATGGTCTGTTTGTGATTTGTCACGTCTTACTGTTGTCTTCTTATAGTTAGTTTTGATTTTGTCAGTGATCAGTATGGGACCTGTATTTAATAATTGCGCCAACGTGTAGGTTGCGGTATTTTTGAACCACGTGCTGATGTAAATGTACGACCGATGTTTCGCGATGAAGTTACCTCGATGCTTGCAACACCATCCTTAGCTTTATATTTCCGAGTTTTAGCGCATTTTATTGGTGAAAGTTTTGAATCATCTTGTTTGGAGTCGGTTGAAACTGTAGCCTTTTCGGAAGTTGCATCTTTGAGACGGCATGGTTCATCATGTGAATCCTGCGCGAACTTTCCAGGCGAGTTCCTTTCAGTACTATCACCTATAATTTCATGGCTGCTGGCTTTTCCTATCTCAACAGGGACTTCTTCAATTTTTAAGGTATTTTCCTTGTTATCTACGTTTTCCTCGACTCTCTCCTGAACTTGGGTGTCATCCATATTGATGTCATTTAATTCAGCCGCACGCTAAAAAGTTTAAGTGGTGAATATTATTTATCTTTTAAAAAACTACAAAAAAGATTGATATAGATTTTCGTATATAAAATACATTGTGTCTAATTCATATATAAGAGAGTGTAGAACTGTTGCCCTGCGATGGAAAGAACAGCGCTGCTCTAAAAAAGCATTCTGTGACACCTACTATAGCTGCCATGAGTAACCACGAATTTTGATGCGGTTTCGTGGTAAGTAGGATACTACGTAGGAAACAACGCTGCTATGTCTCCAGGTGCACGCCTGTTGAAGAGCGCCTAGCCGCGATACGCATTAAGGCTAATTATTTTAATATAAGCCGGGTTTGTGCGCACGCCCTGACGTAAAAGACGACGATACTAAAGATCAGACCAGAACATATCGCCGAAGCCTTTTTAAACACACTCTACAGACTACGGGAAACCTCTGTCTTCTCAAGATATATGTGAGCAGTGGAAACATATCACTCAATCCATGGATGGGGCTGCCGAGGTGGCCATTCGTTATACAAAACCTATGACTAATTCTTGATACGATGAGTCGCAATGCTACTGCAGAAAAGAACTCTGTGTGGAGCAACGCGATATCGAGAGAAACGGAGAGTGGAGAAACGCCTTTACAGACAGCAAGAAAAACAAATAAGGAAGGCGGGAGTTTGAAGATGTTGAGAGGTTAGTGACATAAATGAAGCTCGAAAATTCTATCAAAAGGTAAAGCGTCTGACCGAAGGTTTTAAGCCCGAAGTAACTTTTTGTAAGCTTGAAATTGATACTCCCGGTCGTACTGTATGGCGCAGAGGCATGGACCGTGATTGCGTCAGATGAAACAGCGTTAGATATCTTGGAGAGGAAGATTCTCCTATTTGAGTTGGCAACTATTCGGTGAGGAAAAAATAGTTACACAAGCTGGTGCGCCTTCCTGAATGTGGCCATGACTTAAAGACCCTTGAAGGCCATTGAAGTAAGTAGTAGTTAGTTGCCCTTGTTGTGATAAATTGGTTTCCCATGCTGACAACAGTGATAAAAAAAGAATATTGTATACTAGCTTTCCCGTCACGCGTTGCTGCGATCTCAGAAGAATGGATATTAAGTTACAGTCTCATCTCTTCCAGCACCCAGCATCCGTTTACCTTCATTGCCCTATCACTCTCACCTACTCATTACACTTTTTCCGCCGGGGCGCTTACCCGCCCTAGACACAACCCTTACCCTACGACCTAGCACAACCACCCACCATCAAATACCAAAGCCATCAAATACCATACCATAAATATGGTTCAGAAAACTTACCACTTCCATTGGTGGCCACATCTTGCGAATCAGTTTTTTTCCATATAAACACACGGCAATAAGAAACGGCGACAGCAACACTACTAGCAGCTGTCCCAACATACCGACTTTCTTCCAAAAACGCAGAGCGGCTACTAATACATAGCATGGATTCTGTAAATAGCTGCAGAAAGAGGTCGCCCGCAGCCTTAGTTCATAGCACAACATTTTATCCATATTCCTTAAAACGCAAAAATCGAATTTTATTTTACTTTTATTATTTTGCAGTTGAGAGCAATTTTGTAATAAATGTTTGACTTGTAATTGTTGACTGAGAACTGAAAAACTCGAAACTTGAAGGAAAACTGAACTCAACTGCATGACCTACTTGGTGTTCGAAAATATTTTAAAAATTAATTTGGGATTGTTTGAGATGATATGTTTGAAAAATCGATTATATTCGAATCGATTCTTACTGCTTAGCAGCATTTTGTAATCGAATTGAATAAATGAATAAAAAAACCTTTGTGTTTATTTTTTATTAGACCACGTCGCAACATTTAGTGGATTCCCGCTCACTTATCCTGCGGCCTGTATAGCCAAACTGTTTACACTTGTGCAATGGACCTTGCCATTATCCATTACTCATGTATATCAAATTTCATCGCTATACCTCAAATCGATGCAATTTTGTATCTCGCTTTCAATATGGGTTGTGGAGCATAGCTCCCTCAGATTTGGACTAAAAATTATAGAGTTACCTTTGCCGATCCCATTAACACGTAGACCAAATATCGTCCTCAATGCAGAGTGTTTTTCTTTATTTCATTTCAATTTCTTAATAGCTAACCAAGTTGAGTGTTGTGGTGAATATTAAAACCTTACTCGCAAGCAATCATCATATAAGAACTTATTTGGCAACAATACATTCTTTAACGGAGAATACACCAGCTTATCCACACATCCTCATTGCCTATAATCAATTTTCACACACTAAAACATTTTTGAAGAAAATAGGAACAATTTAAAACATTTTAACAAGAGTAAGCGGTGACAAATTCTTCATAAACAGGATCCAATCTTTTATGTATTTAAATAACTGAAGAGTAAACTTTCTGATGAGCTGGACAATTTTCCAAATACAGTGCTTAAAAATTTAGCACAAAAGATTATAATGCAATACTGCGCCTTGTTCAATAATATGCTGAACAACTTTTACGAGGAGCACTATTTATATTTCGGGAAAAGCAAATAATAAACATTATTAAATGAAAATGGCTTTAATGTTTTTCAAAATATTCTCCAAGAAAAGCTATGCACTTTTGCAATCACTCAAACCAATTTTCGAACCATATTTTCCACTCCGATTGAGGCACTTCCAAAACATGCATTGTGAACGCATCAATAGCTTCTTCGGGCGTGAAAAACGTTCACCACACAGTTTATTTTTGATGTTTAGAAAGAAAAATAAATCATTGCGTGAAAAATTAGGGCTATACGGCGGATGACCCATCAATTCGATAATTTTAGTGCTCTTTTGTGGGAACCGATGTTTGAGAGCTTGCATTGTCATGGTGGAGGGTGATTCGTCTTCGGTGGTTGGTTTTGCGAATTACTCCGATGACTTCAGGCAAACAAATGGTCGTGTACCATTCAGAATGGACCGTCCAACGTTGCTTAAGCGGAACAGTGACCCATTCGGCTGAAGAAACAGGCGACTATTTGCTCCATAGAGCTTAGTGCACGAACAACTTCTGTTGGATTTGATATTACGTATTACACAAACGAGTCATACTTGTACGACTGCTTGAAAATATGTTTCATACCACCATAAGCATTCATAGTCCTAAAATTCCAAACCCAAAATGGAATCCCTATATATTATCACCGGTACAAGAGTCATGCCCTGTATGCCTATAGAACATTAATTCCTATCGAGACTCGAGTGGAATATTTCATTGCCATTAGTGCAAGATACACCAGATTTGTCATATCAAGTATTTATATCCGTAGATCGTCGGATGCAATAATTCTTCAATAAATTTCTCTGTTTATTACTCAATTGCCCAAAATATAGGTACGCCATAAAAATCAAACACACTTGCTTCCGCGCTGCCAGATATTTTATCAAACATGTTTTCCATGTGGCAACGCTTTAAACAAATTTTTCTGATCAGGTGCAAACTAATAAGCAGAATATTTTTTTTTTTTTTTTAAATTTTATTTCTTTTTTAGGCCCTGTACCGTGGGTACAAGAGCCTATTGGTTTTGTGCAAATGTATGTAACATGTAGAAATAATGGTCGGAGACCACCCGAAGTTACCCCCATGATGGTCAGGAGTGATTGAAGAGGCGATACAGCCATGTCCGTCTGTTCGTATGGCCGTCCGTATGAACGAAATAATCTTGAAAACGGTAATAGATAGAGACTTCGTGTTTTTTTCCATTCCACTAGGACTGCTCCGGAATTTCACAAGTTTATTTTAAAATTTTGCCCCTTCCATATAAAATCACCCCCAAGGCTAAACATTTCTTCGGGACAAAAGAGATAACGTCCCTCTAAGCCAAAATCAAAAAAGATCATCAAAATCGGATAATTCAATTCAATTCAATTATTTCACTCCAGATATCATTACAATGTATTGTGAATAGTAATTTAGTTAAAAGTTAAGAGTATAGGCTAATTACTGGACCTTTTCTACTTAGTTATTAATATAGATGAGTGACTTATGATAATTTTAATAATTGTTGCTTTTGGGGAGAAAATAATGGAGAAAAACCCTTTGAAAACTTAAAGATAAACTTAATTCAACTTACTGCTAGCTGGCTAAGCCAGATCATTAATGTGAGGATATATTGACTCGTGACATTTAGATGAAAAATTTTGCGATAGTTACGATAACCTAGTAGCTACCATTTCAGTGTTGGCTCGACAATGAAGGCCAACCGTAGAGTGATGCCAGGGGAGATTGTGAATAAGTTTTAAAATTTTATTTTGACTTATCTGCAGCTGGTTTATGTGACATTTTGCTATATCTGACCATACTGGTGCGCCGTAAAACATTACAGATTGGAAAATAGACCGAAACAGGAACAATTTATTTTCTAAATGTAATCTCGAGTTTTTATTTATATAGGTGATGCCCAAATATTTGACATTCGGTTCCCACTTTACATTAACCGTCCCTAATCTGATATCGGCTGTGGGGACGTTTCGCGTCTTCGCGTTTTTGGGGAAAAAATATGGCTTTTGTCTTTTCTGGGTTTGCCAAAATTCTCCACTTGTAAAAATACGAGTCTACAGAATCGTATGCTACTTGGAGGTTACTTGAAAGCGACCCGGCGCAGAGGATAGCTGTGTCATCCGCAAAGATCGACGTGGTGCAGTAGGGTAATGCTGGAAAGTCGGCTGTATATATATTATACAGTATAGACGAAAGGCAGGAGCCTTGCGGGCAGCCTGCAGGGATATTTACAGTCGTTGACGAAGCTTTTCCTAAATGGACGACAAAGGATCGGTTTTCTAGAAAACTTTGAATTATCTTTATGACCGCTGGGGGAAAATTAAAGCACAACATTTTATGGATTAAACCATCGTGCCACACAGAGTCAAAGGCGGCTTTAATGTCTAAAAGTACCATGTCAATTGATTTGGACCTAGACAAATTGTTTTTAATAATTTTTTTAATTCTAATTAGCGGCTGCACTGAGTTGTGTTCTCTGAGAAAGCCAAACTGTTGACATGGAAGGATGCTGTTATTTTCAATGAAATGCGTTAGTTTGTCCTTAATTACTTTTTCCAATATTTTGCTGACTGACGACAGCAGACTGATGGGCCTGTAAGAGGAGCGCAATTCAGCAGGCTTGTTTTGTTTCGCAATAGGGACAACTTTTGCAGATATCCAAGATGGGGGAAAGTAGCTGTAGAGCTCTGTAGGTACGAGATACATTTATAACACGCAAATAATTGACGCGTATATTTTGAGTGTTCATTAACTACTGAGCCGGCTCCCTTTTTATTCATAAAACTTATTCTATTCTTAAACTTTTAAAATGCTATCGCTGAGGTTGTAGGCCTCAGCGTATTCTAAACTATTTATAATGTAAAAAGACGCGTAGCAGAAACTATTAAACCAACGCGAACAAACGGCTATTAAAATCGATATTGATCATAAATTAAGTCCCTGCACTTGTCAATGTAGCAGTTGACAACGCTTAGATGGAGCTATTAAAAAGACGACGATTATAAATACACACGCTGCACTTATCAAGTGCAGCTCTAATGCGTATGACAACTGCACTGTGTGTGCGTTGTTCTTATCGGAGAGAGTTTTGCCTCATATCACATGTTTAGGCTTCATGCCTGAACAGTAGCAGAGCTCTAAGCATTTATTTACTACACAAGTAAGAAACCTTACTCCTTTCGGAGGGAGTGCTTTTAGACATATATTATCAATTCTGTCGATCCCAGGAGACATCTTCTTCTTTAGATTTTTAATCATCTCTTTTATGACGTTGGTAGTAACATAGTAGTCAGTTTGGAGACTAACTGAAGCTTCCGCTAAATTTCTCCGGCAAAAATCGGATACTAAATGACGATTTTATAAGCAATTAAATTTGAACGACCCCCTTTTCTTTTCATACATAAAAGAATATTTTATAAGGCGCTTATTCGTGCAGTGAGAAGTGGTCATAAGCTTAGTCATAAGTTCGGGAAACATTTAATGTGTTAGGCGACCTGTACTGGTACAGGGCCTCTTACAGTCGGTTACGCCCGACTGTGATTTTCTTACTTGTTTTAAGTCTAAAATCGTTTGATAGAAAGTTCATTTTGTTTTAACTGTCAGACTCAATATTAATTTACTGTTGTCATGAGTTGTATACAATTTTGAAAAATTTTCGAAAATATATTTTATTTAATTTAAAAAATTTTTGGCGCATAAAAATTTACAAATTGTGTTTCCGCAAATTGGAATCTTTGAAAACAAAAACAAGTAAGTGCAGGATAACTGAAATAAAAAACGAGTAAGAAAATAAATTACAGTTGGGCATAACCGACTTTAAAAGGCTCTGTACTAGAACAAGTCGCCTAACAAACACAAATATTTCCTTAGCTTATGATCAAGCACGAAAAGTATTTCGCTTCTCCCACTTCTCATTCCACGAATAAGTGCTTTATAAAGCATTTTTATATATGCAAAAAAAAGGGAGGAGGGAAGTATGAAATTTAATTGCTTATAAAATCGTCATTTAGTATCCGTTTTTTGCCGGAGAAATTTAGCTTTGATTCGGTTCAATTTTATGGGTTCGGTTCGATTTTATGGGTAGGGGGGAGTTGAAAAATTTATAAATAAACTTGTACAATTCCGGCGAAGTCCTAGTCGAATGCAAAAAGAACGAAGTCTCTATCTATTACCGTTTTCGAGGTCCTTTCGTTCATACGGACGGCCATGGCTATATCGACTCTTCTATCGCTCCTGGGGATCTCCAACCATTATTTCTTCCTTTTACATACATTTGCAGAAAACCAATAGGCTCTTGTACCTTCGGTACAGGGCTCAATAAATTTTATTTTTTTTAGATATGAAGTTTCAAAAATTCGTCTACGTCTAATAGATTTCAGCAGGAATATGAGCGAAACAGATGCTCAGCCTAATCAGATAATAAATAGTACTGAATAAGGCCGTACGCCCATCGAGCAGCCGGTAGACGATATAACAACATTATTGAATGCATCGCCAAATTCATTAAATACAAATTTGGATGATTTGAACTGTGCTGAAGATGCTAGTGGCTATCAGTCACTCACAACGATTAAATTTTCATTGGAGACCAACAACACACTGAGCCGTATGACGTCACAATGTCAACAAGAAAGTTCAAGATCAGATTGAGTAACTGATTCGCTAAGCCATTATCGCAATAAAAGGATGAATTTGTCAGAAGCACAATTACAAAAAAGTAAGGATTTGGCTACATACAGAAGCATGCGAAAAAAATGACCAGTTACAAGCATAGTAGACGGCACACTCTCTACTGGTCCATGGATCAAAATCGATTGATGCATACACATGAAAATAATGCATTGCAGGCATTTAATGATTGCAATAATGTGTGGTGGTAAATGATGATGATTATCAGGACGATATGTCAGATCGTTTAGAGAAATTCGGTTCTATGGATATAATGTCGGAGCAGACGATACACTATATGACAAGTACAAAACACAGCAATATGTCTTGGAAAAAGTTTAAGTCTGAACAGAATGCATTAAATAGCAAAAATTTTTACCGCAAAAGTAGCGTATGCCATTTGTGTTCGCAGGATTCCGCAATTCCTTCGACTGGCAACAATTGTCGTCGCACTAAAAAGCATTTCGACTTTGAAATGCAAGCTGACACACAAAGTTTCTGTTCAATGCATACAGATTCATCAAAGTCCTCATTGCGGACATGGTCATTCCGCGAGCAAACAGACGATGAGCTTGAGCAATCATATGCAACACAGACGATTGAGCCTGTTGCTACTGCGGCTGCTCCTACTGATATTGAAAACGCTGGCAAGGAATCTGCTTTAAGATTATGTTTCTTTTTAAAATGTTTTTGGATACCAAGAACATTGTTTTGATTTTTGAAAATTTCTTTTAATTCTAAATTTACAATGGAATTATTGATTAAATTTTGTATAAATTTTGAAAATTCTCTTATCCATTTTTATTTCATTTAGAAGTTCATTGGTGACTGAGGTAAGGCTGTTGATTCTTTTTTTAAATTGGGAGTTTATAATAATTTGCTTATCATTCTGTGTGTTCAAATTATTTAAGGTTTCTGTTATCGTTAACAGGTCATCGTGGTCGGGGCTACCAGCTATATATTTCTTGGCTAAGCCTATCATATATATATATAGACTGGTTGAATGGTTGAAGTTATTGAGTCTGCTTATTCTATTTCATGATGTAGTGTACTATAGAAATTGTTTGTTCGCAAGTTATGTTCTGTATATCAAGTTAATGTGTCAAGTGCGCTTAACACCTGTTCCAAGTCTAGATTGCTATTGAATATATATAAAGTCTGGGAATGGGTGTAGTTCATTATTGCGACTGATGAGTGCGCCGCATGGAACAGCCATCTGAAAAATTTTGTTAACTCTTCATATTACTTTTATGGACTATTTCGTCTGATTCTGTTGTATGGTTGTGTCATAATTTTGCTATATTATTTCTTTTCTGAATCTAGGGGTTTACTTTGACAATAATCGTGTACTTATTTTTACGTATATTTCCTCTCCTGGATTATACTGAACTATTTCTTTTCTGCTTTTATTATGAAGTTAAGTTCCCTGAATCTCTTTAATTCTGCCTATATTGTTCTGTCTGCCCTTTTCGTACTGCTAGGGAAATACATTCGGTATTCCACTGAAAAATATTTCTAGAAGTATTGTCGAGTTATATTCATAAATACTGCAATCCAATAACTCTCATAATTTTTGAGAGAGTTGAATGAAATCATTCAAGCATGTTGGACGTGCAAACGCTATGTGGTCCCAACATTGACTCGGACCACTATCTTGTCGCAGCCAAGGTACGCACTAGGCTGAGCATAGTGCACGCCGCACGTTTTAAAATGGAACGAAAGCAAGACGTCGGCAAGCTGCAATCAGAACAGACTGTCGAAGCCTTTTCAAAAACAATCTCCCGACTGCTCCAGGAAACCTCCCCATCTTTTAAAAAAAAAAAAAGTGAGCAGTGGAAACATATCACCCGCTCCCTGGATATGGCTGCCAAGGATGTTATTGGTTGTACAAAACATGTTAATAATTCTTAGTACGACGAGGAGTGTCGCTATGCTACTGCAGAGAAGAAAGCTTCCTATCAGCGAAATCTGTAGTCGGGAGCAACGCGAGCTGTTAGAGAACGATATGGAGAGAAAGGGAGATAGGAGAAACGCCTTTTCAGACGCAAGAAAAAGGAGCAAGAAAGGTGGGAGTTTAAGGATGTTGAGATGTTACGCGACAGAAATGAAGCTCGAATATTTTATCAAAAGGTCAAGCGTCTGACTGAAGGTTTTAAACCCGGAGTAACTTTCTGTAAGGATGACACTGGAAATCTGGTAACGGATGAACAGGACTCACTGAGATTATGGAGAAGTCATTTCTCCAACCTACTCGGAGACGATGAAGCGCACAATTCTGGATGAACATGAATCACTGAAATGATGGAGGAGTAATTTCTCCAACCTACTCGGAGGCGATGAAGCGCACAATTCCGCCGATAGAGAAATGGCACCCTAACCACCAGTTAATGATGGCACTACTGTAGAGCCACCGGACTATAACGACGTCGATTCGGTTATTAAAAAGCTGAAAAATAACAAAGCGGCAGGCTCTGATGGGCTGTCAGCTGAGTTATTAAAGATCGGCGGCGAAGAGTGGGTTAGGATTATGCACCAACTTTTATGGAAGATATGGACCGGTGAACGCATACCCAATGACTGGAATCTCAATGTTCTCTGTCCTATCCTTAAGAAAGGAGACTCCGCTGTTTGCGCCAACTACTGAAACTAATTAACCCAAAAAATATAAGGCCGCTGCAGCTAGCACTCCATACTAAGTTAGATATAATATTTTATAATGTATCTAATAAATAATAATAATATTGTATTGTTGTAAAAACTGGCAGCCGAGCGGTTGACTATAGGTCTGTTCGCGTACTCAAATTTGGTACAATATTGTACAATATCGTACCAAATTTTACTGAAAGTCGTTCGCGTACTCCAAAAGTCCAGTAACGAGAGAGGAATTTTGAGAGCGAAGAGAGAGTAGTGCTTACTAAATGTTACTGGACTTTACTGGAGAAATTTCTTCCAGCAACATTTTGCAGCAAGCAAAACATATGATTTGAAAACATATGTTTGGCATGGTAAATGAACAAATTACAATTAAAACAATAAAATTGTGTTTAAAAGCATATAAATATAAACTAAAAAAAGAACTTATAATGGAAAATGTAAGTAAAATATTATTAACAATATTTTTAATCTATTTGTCATTTATTATTATCTATTTGCAATATTGGATATTAGATTCCCGCTAAAAAAGTATGTGTCCGGGAGACGAGTGACTTGCCATCTTTTCCTTCACTAAATTCCTTGACTGAACCAGTCGAAAGTAAGTCCAAATTAAAAAAAAATTTTAATATTTATTGTGCATAGTAATATTTATTCTGCATATGATTATTTGTTGTAGGTTCATGTTCTTTGAACTCGCAAAACCTTCAGTTGTCTAGTGGAGACAACAGAAAGAAAATAATTTTGACTGCAATTGCATCGCTGTTGGAATCATCATCATCAGAAAGTGATGGCGAAGAAGACCAAATTATTTACGCCATATTAAGAGGAGAACATGACATTTATTTTAACGGATTTTGTTTTCAATATGGAAAGCATCCACGAAATTCTATAAAATTCTATTTTGAACAAACGGTGCCAACATATACAGAACAAGAATTTCGATGTCATTTCAGAATTGCAAGAAGTCTTTTTACAAGTCTAAGTTCCCGATTTGAACAATCCGACTTTTATAAACAGCTACGTCCTGACAAAAGACTGTCTGCAGGAGTTCATCTATTGCTTTTTTTGTGGTTTGCGGGTCATGAAGCTTGTAGCTTTAGGGATCTGTCAGATCGATTCAACCTGTCGCTGTCTAGTGTTTCGACAGTTATTTACAGAGTTTCTTTTTTTCTAAGTTCCTTGAGCCCTGATATAATGAAATGGCCAGGTGTGCGCAAGAAACAAGAAACGAGTAAGTTCTTTGAAAACAAATGCGCCTTTCCAAAAGTTATAGATAATAATATTAGAATAATTTTAACAATATACCAACTTTAATAAAATATTCACCAATATAGGCTGCATTGATGGGACACGCATTTGTATTGATCCACCAAGCACAGGAAAAGACGAGTACATAGATAGAAAAGGGAATATAACAGTGTGCATGCAAGCTGTTTGTGATGAGGACAAAAAATTTATAAATATATTTGTTGGCTATCCAGGTTCTTGTCACGATAGTTGGGTGTTGATAAACTCCCCAATTTTCGATAATTTACCTATATCTTGTGGAGGTAATAACAGTTTAAATATTTTTAAAATGTAAAATAATATAATTTGTATTATTTCAGATTACTACTTATTAGGTGATTCAGCATATCCATGTAGTAATTACATAATTACACCATACAGAGATAATGGTCATCTAACAAACGCTCAGAAGCGGTTTAATTTAAAATTGAGTTCTGGCCGTGTCACTATAGAGCATAGTTTTGGCATACTTAAACAAAGATTTAGACAACTTTATTATTGCAAATTACGTGGCATGAAAAAAATATGCCACTTTATAAGAGCATATTGCGTATTGCATAATATTGCGAATGAAGAAGACCTGGAATTTACGCATAATGATATTTATGAAGTGGTTGAACAATTGAACGACTTTGGTGACATGTCATCAGGAAACACTATCAGAGATGCAATATGTCAGATCTTGGTAAACAATTAAAAGAAACAATAATATTATTTTGATTACCTTCTCTGTAACAAATCTTTCAAATCATAAATTGTCAAAATAAAGCCAATATTTTTAGAACAACATATATATATATTTTTATTTTTTTAATTCATTTATTAATTTTTCTAAAATGTCTAATTTTTTTTCTTCCAACTTTAATTTCTTTTCCGCACGAGCCTCTCTTTTCTCCATGCTGTCTTTGAGTAGGTTTTGAAGAATTTTGTCATTCTCTTCCCTTTTCTTTGCGTGTTCCTCTGCCTTATCCAAGTATTTCTCCATACCACTCTTTCTTTTTTTGGAGGTTGACGGAGTGTAATCCAAATGATCTATTAAGAAAGAATCAATTAATAATTTGAAAACCGTACACAATTTCTAATTTATACCTGAAGACATTGTTGGAGATTCAAGCATTTTGACTGGCGCATCTAACCAGAATGGTTTCTTTTGATCGGATGCATCACCACTATCATCACCCAGATTTCCCTCATTGCATTCTGCTCCAAGTGCACCAGCTGGGACTTCATTCGGTGAAAATACGATTTCATCGTATTCATCGCCGCCTGTCACTTGCTGCACCATGTCCGGCCTGTAATTTACGTCTAAATCCAAATAATTTAATTTTGTTGCTTTAATTTGACAACACTGTTACACAGCTTACCTTCTTCAACTTTTTTAAACGTATTTGGTGAGCACACCACATCTAATTTGCGTTTTTGCTCCATAATTAAAATTATAAATTTTGCCGCTTTAACTTTTTTAGTGCTTCCTCTTATTAAAATCAGCTGATTTCACTCAACTTGCAAAATCTTACTAAATGTTACTAAATGTCGTTCGCGTACTTTCTCCAGTAAATCTGTTTTTGAGAGAGTAAAATTTCTTACTCTCACAAAATTTGTTACTGGCTAAATCTTACTGGAAAAGTACGCGAACAGACCTTATGTAGTGTTGGGGTTTATTTTTACATGGAAAGGAAACCATTAATAATTACAATGCAAAAGGATTAGAAGTGAAAGATCACCCAAACGATGCTGCCACTATCGGCACTGCTGCCAGTTGCGAATGCTAAACGTTCCAACGTTTCACTTAACGCGTTGCTTGCTGGATTTTCGCTATTGAACATTGCCCCCTTCTCAAGACTAGTGGCTCCTGACCGATCCAATTTATGTGTCAAAAGTTTTCTCATCCTGCTTGGCGAGCTGATCCAGGCATCCCTTATTTCGGCACAATCGTAGAGTGAATTACGACTTGTCCATGTTAAGCTCTGCGATGGTCTATGGCGGCGACTATGCGAAGATGCAGTGTCGCGGCTAATGTGTGCGTGGCTTGCCTTCAACGACGGCACTGAAACTTTTGTGGCATTGGCGAAGGCTGCGACGTCAGTGGCACACCTTCCGTTGGTGATGTCGCTATATCTCTGATTTCACCTTGAGTGGATACCACAGTTGATTCGGCTCCTCGTAGAAATTGTGTCTGCAGACTGTGGACTCGTACGGCGTGTGGTGTCTTCTGTGGAGGGCGAAAAGTTCACATGCTACGACAGCGCGAAAGTGTGCTGGTGGGCAGCTGTTGTTTCACTAGTCAACCCCTGCTCCCGTAGGTTGACGAGGCGGCGTTTTCCGACGAGCGTGGTTGAAAAGAGAACGGGTTCCTTTGCCAAACCTGTTTTTCTTTAAATATTGGACACGACCAAGTTTATGATATTATGGTGATCAAGAAATCTATCATCATTCGTAATGCCGTATTTACATTAGAGTCGCATATAGCATATTTCCGCATATTTGAAAAATGCGACAATATGTACTTGCAATTTGTTGTTACAGACCTCTAAAAATATGTCATGTATTAAAAATATGCAACATATTTCGCACGGTTGCATATGGATTTCTCTTTATCTTAGATTTTTTTTTCATAAATTTAAAACCAATCAAAATTAAGAAACCAACCAAAATTTAAAAAAAAAGCAAATAAACAGCTAATAAATCTGCGAAACTCTAGTGTAAAACCATTCGGTGTATCGCATATTTAATTCAATATGCTAGATGGCAGGGGTAGCCAACCGGTCGACTGGTCGATCGCGATTAATAGTCAAATTTCATAGGAGCCAATATTCATAGGAGCTCCGTCATGCAGTAGAATGTAATAAGATTTGATTATTTCAGTAAGATCCCCATGTTCTGTGCAAGTTATTGAAGTCGTGATTACTCTTGGAATATTAGCTGAAGGGAAAACTGATTGAAGAAGTTTTGAGATTAGTCGGAATTTCGTTTTTGAAAATATTTCCAATGGCGTTAAACTATGAAGGTGGTTTCTAGTAGGATTATAAAATGTGGAATTTGTTATTTTAATCAGAATTTAAAGTTCACTGTAGTTGATATTTCATTGGATTAATTTAAAAGGCACGGAAATATAGGCAAACTTGTTCTTGGTAGACGAAATGAATTTTATTCTAATATATTGTTTCTTCACTAACGGCATCATCACTAATTGGAGAAGATGTGTCAACTTTACGCTTTATATATTGATTTTAAAGTTGAGTTCTACATCTATTAGGCATTTTCGGGTAAATTTTGATTTTTCACTTTACGGATGCATAAGGGGCAGAAGGTTATAAAAAAAGAGCAACCATATTGTACATTCTGACATCGGATTTGGATTCAGCGACTCAAAATACGTAAGAATTGACTAGTCTGATGCGCCGCAAAAGACATTTTTATTTTATTGTGGGACTGAGTAATTGCCCTTCAATTATATTTTGATTAGACTAACCTTAGTACATATTCAATATACGAACGTCTCAATTAGCATTGTAAGCGTATTGGTAATTCATTTTAATACAAAAGAAAACATATACATTTATTTATTTATATACAGTTTAATTGAGATAAGACAGAACATATTATTAAATGATTAAATTCTTTAACAATTCAATAAATTATTTATTACGGGAAGCGGCAATGTGTGCAATGCACTACTGCGTACAAAAATCCAAAAATCGATTTCAGACATTAAAAATGCAGTAGCAAGGCAGAGGACGGCAGGCAGTTTCATGACGGTTGTCCACACTCATTCCCGACACTAGTGATACCTGGCAACGGGGAATGTGCGTGTCTGGCGGCATGAGACAAGTGCATCGCCCGAGTGGCCATCAGGACACTTGCAGACGGCAAGATGAGCCCTTGGTTCACAAGTGGCGCCTGTAGCGCACTTGCCAATGCAAGGATTGACGCATTGAAAGTTGATGCAGGCCTTGTTATCCGGGCATTCGTTGTTGCTAAGGCATTCACCCTACAACAAGACATTGATGAAATTTAAGTACAGTTGATACTTTGAATTATTTCTCGCTTAAACTTACTCGTGAGCAGTGGGACAATGGATTGCCAGTGTAGCCTGGTAGGCAGTTGCAAACGGGACGTTCACGTCCAGTGTTGTCATGTCCAGGTACGCAAATTGCATTTGTGCCGCATGGATTTGGTTCGCAGAGATCCTCTGTAGCAAAAAAAAAAAAAATATATTTAGCAAACAGAGTAGCAATAAGGTCAAAAAATTAACTCAATCTTACCCTTGGTGAATGGACGACAGCGCACAAATGGATCACCGGTCATGTCACGTGGACAACTGCAGACTGGCGTAAGTCCACGTAGATTACAATCGGCACCTACACCGCAAGCACCGTCGCATGTGTTCTTGCAGATGCCATAGAAACAGGCGGGTCTATTTGCCGGACAATCAGAATCGCCATAACACTCTGGACGACACTCGCCGTAGGCGCTGCCAATATAACCTTTAGGGCACTCGCATACAGCACGATGATTGGCAACTGTATTACAAGTGGCGCCAGCACCGCACTGTTCACATGCTGGTACGCACTTATAGTTTTTGCACATGTCACGCGCCGAGCAATCGCCATCGTAGTCGCATTCGTGACGGCAGCCACTCAGTGGATTGCCCTGTGTAACAATATGAAAAACCATGCTTTACTTAGGTAGAGCTTAATATGTATTTAAGGCTTACTAACCGTATAGCCATGCTCGCAAGAACAGGTAGGTACACCATTGATAACCTCACACTTGGTATTAACGCCGCAGGGGCTTGGATGACATTGTTCCTCTGCGCAATTATGAACATGAAAAATTTTTATAAAAAATATTAATATTGCAGATATTACATAGGTAAGTTAACAAAACAAAATGGAAAATATTAGAGGTGTAGTTTGGGTTTCCACTATATTGTTTGTAGCTGGTGCTGTCGTAGCTGATTGCTAATTAAAAACAAGAAATTCGTAAATTCTTTTTTGAAAACCCAAATTGCGAGTTTGCATGAGAACTAACCCAAAAAGTGGGTGGGTTGACCTATGTCGGTCCAAAAGACGCTATCAAATGGATATTTTGTAGAGGAGATGCTCCAAAAACTGCTATACACCTGTCAAGAGAAGTTCAAAATTAAATTTTGTATATGAAATCATCATAACAAAAAAATAATTTTTCCTTACAAAATCTTTTCATTTTGTTTGTGAGTTTGTATGGGTGCTATGCCAAAACTTTTTAACTGATATCATCATTTAAAAAAGATTCTTTAACAAATCGAAAAATCGGTCGATAGACGGTATGGCGTGGCATATCTACTCGCATTCTTTATGTGTTTTGGACAAAAATAAGCCGCTATACCGGAGAGCAGCCAGGAGCTATATCGTCTCGTCGAGCTAATCAAGAAGCCTCATGCGTTACAATTGATAAAAGCATTTTAATCATGTGTAAATAGAATATAAATTAGAGAATTTTTTCCATGGCTTAAGAAAACAGCATAGACCATATGAAATATACATATTCTTATTCAAAGCGACAAGTCGACCGTTCCAGTGATGTCTGTCTATATGTTAATTTGATTTGTGTATGTTTCTATTTCCTCAATGAATCTGAAAGTTGGTTTTGGTGTGAATCAAGCTATCGAGTTCATAAACTTGTTATCGAAGTCGCTCTTTCGATCCAAGACCGATATCTGATGCAGCTGCCACAGAAATATGTTAGGCATACAATAGTAACTATGGTGTTAACCAACATCCGAACATATTCGTAAGGCAACCATATCAGATATCAGTCTTCGATAGCTTCGGTAGCCAGAGTAATTGATGAGAAAAAAAAATAAGCCCACGCACCATGATTGCTGTACATAAAACGGCGAAATGTAGCTCCTATGCCGAATACTGGAGGTCGTCATACATTGTTATGAAAAAAAAATTTGTGAAAACAGCCAAGCAAGCTTCTGGTGCTTTAAGTAAAAACGTAATTGAATCAACTACGCTTAGAGCGCTTACCAGTATCGGTTTAGTCATAGTAGTCAAATATATATCCGATCTGAACATACAACCGCGCCTAAAATGGGATTGGAAATGGGAGTATTTGGTCCGATGAGACAAAAATCAACCGATGCGAAGGATTATTTTTGAAATAGACTTTATGAAGCAATTCAAAAGCATCACGTTTCAAAAACTGTCGAACAATGAGTAGTAGCTTGATGGTTTGGGGTTGTTTTACTTGGTTGAATTTGGCTTCGCTTATAAGATTTAATGGAATAATGAATAATGAAGACTACATCCAAATTTTTAAAACCCATTTACCCGTTTTTTGGACCACAGAACCTATTCCGAGGATAAAGTCATTTTTCAACCGGAAGGAGACTTCAAACACACGGTCCAAAGTTGGATGTATAGGCAAAAATTTTACATGATATAATGGGCTGCGCAAAGCACAGATCTGAACCCAAGCAAAAATTTGTAGTCTATATTGAAGAGGCATTTGGGGCAACACAATCGAAATCCTACCAACATAGAGTGGGCTTGGAATCGTGTAAAGGCAGAATGGAAAAAAAGAACTTAGTGGAAAGTATGCCGAGGCGTATGTGGATACTGCAATAAAATGATCCTTTTATAGTACGGCGGCTGCGTATAATGAAATTGATAGACACTCTTGTAGCAGTACAATACCTAATGAATTATATTCTGTGAGTTAAGTTTTTCTAAGTATTACCTATTCAGTGATTTATTTACTCACATAATTATACAGACGGACAGGGCTCGAAATGGCATGACTACTTTAAGAGGTCTTCAATCATATATGCTCCATCTTTGTCTTTGTCATTTTTTTTGTATAGGCATTGCCGAGTATGAACAATTTTATATATATGGATGTAGTTTGATTTGTAATAATTTCAGTAATTTGATTTTGCAACCAACGATTCGTCTACGATTTTATATATGATTGAAAACATAATTTTCACAAATTTTTCATAGTTTTAGTTTTTTGAATTTCTCGAAATAGTTTTGATTGACTTTGTATTCTTTAAAAAAATGCAATCACAGCTTGCCTTCAATTAGAATTTAAGTGTCTCATCAGGAATTTTATATCCAAATCGAGTTATATATGACTTATATCGAACGAAATTTGTACAGTTTCGCAAATGAAGTAAACATTTGTGGTAAGATGAGTTAGAGCATCGGCAATATACACATACACAAACCACTTGGCCATTATGCTGTCAGACAATTGAATGAGAAAATATGCACAAATATGCTTATGTAGATTCATAGACAGATATACATTCATACGAACCGAAGGATAAATAGATATAAACTAGTTTGCTGAATGTATGAATTCTATTGAACGGAGACATATACGTATATGGTTTTTTGCTGTGCCTACATTCGATCCAATTATTTCTCTATATTTGTATTAGAAATAAATAAATTTTCATATTCGATTTTTATTATTATTTGCAAATTACAATAACAATAAAAAGATTTATATTGAATAACATCAACGTAAGAAATGGCTTGAGTACTGTGCGTAACCAAATTAACAGACATCTATAGTATTTTACTTTAAGATACAGTACTTAATGCAAGTATGTACTTATATGCCGGAAGAAATTTTTGAAAGATATTTCCAATAAAATGCAATTATAATATGTACTATATATTTTATTGTTAAGACACGTCAGTTATTAATTTAAGTAATATAACTGAAAATATTTAATATATCTCATATTTTTACGTCACACAGTACGCTTCGTTTAATACATATTGCCAAAACGAATTTATTTGTTTAAATTTTTTAATACACTGCGTTAGAGGAAAAAAAGGGTATAGTTGGTATTTGCAAATGTATGTAACAGGCTTCAACATTTTAACTCAATGCAATACAGCTATTTTCGACTGTCCATGTATATGTGTGAACATTAGCCAAGAAAGCGCCAACAAACTTTGGTTTTAGAAACGCTTGTTGCAGTTTAGAAAACATTTTGGACTACCGATCAGAATGTTGTTCTATGTTTATGCATGCTTTTCCAATAAAATAAATAAATAAAGAATCGATTTAAATTAATTTTAAATTAAATTTCTATTAAGCCCGCTCAGTTCAGTCAATAATCGTTCCGCTTAACAATTAGTATTTAACATTATTATTTATAATTTTTTTTTGCAATGAAACAAAAAATGCACTTTAAAATGCCAATTCAAACAAAAATACCGACATGTCTGATTTCGTTTTGCGCTTACCATTTACCTTTTTTTGTTTGTTATACTAACACAGCGATGCGCTCTGTCTTGCACAATGTTTCTCTATTATTGTGTATGAGAGTTTGGTTGAATACACAATTTTTTTGTTAACGCTTATCAATGTGCAACTCTTTCAATTTCAATTTACAATTGTTGAATTGTTTTAAAGGCTCTAATAATGCTTGATTCTAATACGATTGAATAGATTTACGTTTTTTGTTATTGTGCATTGCTTAGCATATTAATTTCTAGATTCCCAATTGTTCCAAAAAGTATTTTGTTTCTTTATTTGATATATTAATTGAACTGCCTTTATAAGCAAGTGGAAGGGCATCTCAAAGTCGTCTACTGTTCATCTACTGCCATGCTGCGCCGCACTAATATTATTAAGAATTGCATTTAATTTTCGATTTAATTTTGAATTTATTTTGTTTAATCAATCAAATTTAATTAGAAAATTTATATGAAATTCCAAACAAGTATGCTTCATTTCATTGTGTATGATTTTTCATATTATGCGCTTTGGTATTGAATTGATTTCATTCATTCCGCAAATTAAATGCATTTGAAGAAAATTAAACAAATGTAGACTTGTTTATTTTATAAATATGCATTGTTTTTTAATATTAAATGTAAATAAGTAAGAGTAAACCGCATGAGTTGCTAAGCCTCTGTGCGATATATCCTCATATGGAAGGGAGGTATTTTTTTTTTGCCAATATTAGCCATTTGTGTCAAATACTAGTTTAGGCAATTTTACTTTGGAGGCGTGATAAAAAATATATTAAAAATTAAAATTATTTCTACCTATAGTCTTCTCTAGTTGTACATGTTTTGCTTGTCTTTTTCATTTACTCCCGGAATTGATAATCGATTTATTGGTTGCGACTTGGCAGTTTGGCGGTCAAAATCGCAGTTGCAATGGCCGCCCACTTTCTGTCGAATTAAAAAAAAAAAAAAAAACAACAAATCCATTTATGGACAAAACAATCTTTACCTATGGATTAGCTCACAAGTTAGTGCGTATGAAGGTGAATCGTAGATTCAGGAAATGAAATGTGTATGATATCGGACCAACCTACACAAAAATATACATGCTCTTTCCCTTTGTGTCTATGATTTTGATATCTGAATTGGTAAGACTTCCAAAACGGTTTTAAAGCGAATTTTAAAAGTTGGTACATACTATTTATGCATCGAGAGAGAATCGTTTTACTGGAAATTAGAAGAAAAACCTAACTCGTCTTATTTCAGCTCCTATTTGACGCAAAGTAAGCTTCACACTTGATTTCAGAAAAATTGCTTTGCACTTTAATCTACTCAATGCTATCGCAATTAATGGGTCATCTGATATTTTAAAAAATATCAGACATTTGGCCTCTGAACCATCATAGTAACATCGGAGGTCGATTCAAAATGGCGTACGACCCGAGATGCAATAGAAATCGATGTAAAATCAATTTTAATCGATTATTTCAAATTACGCGTTAAATCGATTATTATTGCTTATAATCGATTTTGTAAAGATGGTGTTCGTTTTGTATATCCAATTTTTTTTGCAGGCATGAATGATATGACAAGTCGATAAATCGATTATTTCATATAAATGATAGATTTTTTAAATCATCCATTGTAAAATAATCGATTTATCCATTATCGAATTTTTTGCAGCTCTATGTACGACTTGTGGCAAGCAGTTTTCGGAAAAATGAAGAAAACCAACCGACGATGAATCATGCAATCACAGTGCAAGCTCCAAATATAGGGCGTTAAGAACTCAAAACATCGAAATGTGTGCGCATCTGTCGTACAGTCCTGATATGATGCCTGTTTTAGGGCATCAAAGACAAACTGCGAGGACAGTGATTTTCGTTTGCAGAACAAGAATAGAAAAATTGCCATGTCAAATGGTTCAAATATGTTGATCATAAGGGAGAATAGTTTGAAAAACATTGTTTGCTTAATTTTCGGATCACAATTTACATATATATCCTCGTAAGAAGTTTAAGAAACTAGAACATAATAATGATACCTAATGCCAATTAGGTGTGCAATTTTTTAATGATATAGCCAAAAGTAAGCTCGAAGCTCGACTATACCGAGCAAATTTTCACAGAATACTGATTTTTGTAATAAAGCTGTACGATTTAGAGTAGGCTTTGCTTATTGACATTGCACTGTAAATTTAGTTGAACGAGTTTAATACTTCAAACTACTCATGAGCGATCTATGAAAAAAAAAATGCCTATTGGAAAGAGGACTTTAAATTGAATCATCCTCGACGAGACGAATCGATCCAATATAGCCATGTCCTTCTGTCAAATTTTGATATTAATTTTAAATGTATCTGATCGAAATACAGTATAAAAGCTTATTTTGTCCAAAGTTACCTCTAAAAACCAAGCATTAGTCAATATTAATATGAAATTCGATATAATGCTTTTATCTTAACCGACTTCGAAATTATTTTTATTGATGATTTGATTGTTTTTTTTTATTGGCTGCAACCTTAGGTTCAAAATCTTGAATTTGTATAAAAATTGCATGAGCACAAAAGTAGGCTGAGGTTGCGATATACTGTACCCAGATTGAATCTTAATATTCTATGGGGGTTATATTTATAATTGATCCGTGTGGGATAGTTTGTTGGCATTAGTGTAAGTTACACAAAATTTGTCGTTTCAATATAAACTAAATCTGAACAATATGCTTTTCTTATAAAAGGAGACAGAATGAAGTACAGATATGTCAAGAATTACCCCTTTTAGTGGTCCGATATGGACCTATATGGAATATTTTAATAGCACTTATGTAAATTGGCGTATTTAGTTTAAAAATTTGTCATTCAAAAAAAAAAAAAAAAAAAACGGAATTGAAGGTACTACTCCTTAAGGTGGGGTTGGCTTAATGAAGGTGCACAACCTTAAATAATTTACTACTAAACCAAGCGGTATGAATTATTGACTTAGAGATAAATGGGATGATGGAAAAGAACATAGGCTACGTTTTGATAAAATTGGTGGAGGCATTGCCCCACCCCCCATAAAAGCGAAAACAAAATTTCTCATATCTTTGTATCGATTTGAGGTACAGCTATGAAATTCGATAGATATGTTGATGGGATAGGGAGAATCCTAATAAGTTTGGTCCAAATCGGAGAGTGCGATACGCCGCCCCCATATAAGCGATAGACAAAATTCGTCATATCTTTGAATCCATTTGAGATGCAGAGATGAAATTTGGAATAGACGATAATGGGATAGAGAGAGAAGTAATTCAACATATTTTGTTCAAATTTCGATGGGGCGATGATATGTGGTATAAGTGGAAATGGGACCGGAAGAAGTATGATACATTGGACAATTTTGAAAAGATTGGCAATATTATAATTTATAAAATAACTAAAATTTCTTTCATAAAAAAGGGTAGGAAATATTTGTATAGGTGCTACCCTTTTTAGTGGTTCGATTGACCTCTATGAAATATTTTATAAGGATTAATGTATGTTAGTCCAAATCAATAAACATTTATTCATACAGAAATTTTTTTTTTTTTTAATTAAACTGCATATTTAACAGCTATAGAATATAGCTCTATACAAATCTTCAGTCTCAAAAAAGTGTATATTGTAGTCGAGCACACTCGACTGTATTGTTCTTTCTTTTCATTAAATGAAAAAGAAGTGCTTGGTCTGTTCCAGAAACATTGCTCTTGAGATTTTATTTTTATTGTTAAAGG
The DNA here is from genome assembly GCA_035044805.1 of Leucophenga maculata. NCBI lineage: Eukaryota > Metazoa > Arthropoda > Insecta > Diptera > Drosophilidae > Leucophenga > Leucophenga maculata. The sequence goes on along the minus strand of JAWNNP010000867.1, from coordinate 203,224 downwards.
TTTCATCAATATATTTATAAAAATTTATAAGTGCACAATTATATTATAATTTTGTTTTGTTTTTTACCCACTATAAATATTTTAAAAGGAAGGCTAACAAGTTTAAAAAAAGCTTTAAAATTTTGTTGCTACATGGCCTTTTCTTCGACTACACTCAGTCATGTCAGTAAGTACTCAGGTCGTTCGGTGCTGGTTGTTGACGTATTTATTAAATGTGGTTATTACCAAAAATAAAATTGTTGTCGTTGACTAGTTTCATTTGTGTTTGTTTACTGTGTTTTAAAATGCATGTAGGTTGAGCTGACTTTTTATTAAAAAATAAACTGATTGCTGGTGACAAAAACAGTAACAACAACAATGAAAGAACGCCCAATGTATTAAAAAATATAGGCATGGGTACACATTTATTTCATGTTGTTGTATGCTAATTAGTTGCAATTCAGTATAAAACGATTGCCAAGATCAAGGACAAATCGAATATAATAAATAAACAAATAAATTGCTTTTATTTAAATTGATTTTATTATTGCGGAACAACGACATTTTGTTGTAATTAATGCAAAACCATGTTAATTCGAACGGGGCGTATACGTTTTAAATAAACACAAGTATTTATTAATGTGCATAAGTGTATTATTTATATTTAGACACAAGAAGACACAAATGCTTTACAACTTAAATGAAATCGACAAAATTTTGAAACAAAGAAATTAGTTCTTCTAATTAATGACGCGTTGCAATTATTGTTCCGCATATGGTATAACATTTTCTCATTATTTAACTAATTAATATAATTATTTAGAATTATTTAGAAATATTTAGCAGAGTGTCAGATTTTTGTTGAGATATTTTTCAACTTATATGCAACATATTTAGAGAATTGAAGCTCAAAAAACGAATTCAAATCTATTTCAACGCTTATATTAGGAAGAAAAGAATTTTTAGCCCAACAGTCGGAAATTTTGGCCAGCTACAGAGAGAGATTAATCAATTTTCAGGTAGGTTGAAAGAAGGTAGCAGCACCAGATTTCAACCGCTTAATATACACACGGCAAAATGGCTTAGTGACGTTCAAAACACATGCAACCAAGTTAATTTTATTAAAATTGATTGGTAAAATCTCATACTTGATCGTCGTTTCTTGTATGGATGATCTATGATGATTAAGATTTTTAACTCTTTTATTATGGAGAACTTTAGAAGATGGGGAGAATAATCAAGCTTGTTAGTATATGCTACTTTGGGTCCAAATAAATTGTAATAAGGAAATATACAAATCTATTGATTGCGTAAAAGCATAGATCCCGATAGAGTCGGCAGAAATTACTTAGGTGGTTGTCGTCATTACCACAATGGTAAGCTTTGCTTAATTTCGGAACGCTGTTGAAGCTATAATAGCTAATTTAGTTCATCTTTTGCTCTTAAATTTGAAAAGAGATACTCTGGAAACAGCTGAGACAAAAAAAAACCTTCAAAGAAACTTCCTTAAAATAACATTCTTCTTCGAGTAAGATCCGTGCATAAGCAGACCAAATGGAAGATTTCTTGCGGTCTATTCGCCCGCTAATATCTAGTTATGATTTAGACTACAAAGTTTTGGGAACGTTTTGCACGAATTACAGCAATTCTATCGTAAGTTTGCTTCTTGATTTCATTGTATGCGGAGCCTTACCGGGAAGGCTGTGTGCCGAATAGCTAAACTGTTCCTCTTAATATTATTGGCAGTTGGCAGTTGGAGATTTGTGGCAGTTTGTCCATGCGTTAATCGATTTGAAAGTAGGAAGGCCGTCTGAGAAAAGGTTGTTACTCCTTAGAAACATAACTATCTTACTTCCATAGAGAGTATAAAGAATGATGGCTGATGTTTAATTAATAAGAAAAAATGGTTCTAACGAAAAGTATTTTGCTCCTCCCACTTCTCACTCCATAAAATTTTTTTTATGTATGCAAAGAAAAGGGAGGAAAGTATTATAGGTCGTTCAAATTGAATTGCTTATGAAATCGTCATTTATTATCCGATTTTGACAAAGTTTTGGGATTTTGGCTTAGAGAGACGTTATCTCTATACTGGCATATTTAATTTGTTTTGTGCCGAAGAAATTTTTGCCCTTGAGGGGGATTTTATGGGGAAGGATAGTGAGCGGCAAAATTTTAAAATAAACTCGTAAAATGCCGGCGAAGTTCTAGTCGAATGCAAAAGGAACGAAGTCTCTATCTATTAGCGTTTTCGAGATCCTTGCGTTCATACGGACGGACAGACAGACATGTCTATATCGACACCTCTATCACTTCTGACCATTAGTTACCATAATGTGGGTAACTTTGGGGGGGTCTTCGACCATTATTTCGTTCTTTTACATATATTTGCAAATCTACAGGGCATAAAAAGAAGGTGAAAATAAATGTTTTTTGAGGTTGAAGTAAATCTTCGGAATCAGCAAGTCAAAATAAATATAATGAAACAATTTTTTTCGCCGGAAAACCTTATTTTAGTGAGGTACGTATTGTTATTTTTAAATGCAGTGTACTCAGTTATGCCCGATGCATTCCATCTATTAACATGTCTAGCTCAGAAAAAATATAGACTTTGTTTTCTTGTATCCTCTGTCGATTAAAAAGGGTTGAGACGCGATTAGCTGTACACATTAATAGAATTGGAGTGCTAGACGAAACATATAAAAAATTCGAGTTTTTAAACTTTTCATTTTTCAGAATCTCCGAAATGGCTTCTCCGATTTGGATAGGACTTTTGTTGCCTGATAGCTGATGTTCTAAATAGTAATTTAGGCTACATTTATTTGAAATCGGAGGGGTGATACACAATATTTGTCATAGCTTTACATCTATTTGAGGAACAGGGTTGATATTTGGAATACATGTTAAGGAGAAGTAAGATCCATTGAAAAAGTGAGTATGGTTTGACTGTCTATAAGAAACATACACATGCAACATTCATTTTGACAAAAGTTTTAACGGGAAGCAGCGAAGTGTTCCGGGCACAACTAGTTTTAAAAATGTAAGGGAAGGAATTATTTTTTAAAATATTATAGTCGATTAGTCTGACTTCATATGTCTACAGTTTCAATATTCAAGAATACGATCTTTGGTAAGATTTTTTTTACATCTAAAATAATTTTTGAGTTTTAGGCATATTAGTGAACTGATAACTTTAAACACCTTTTGCTCGAAATGACTTTTTTCGAAATGTCTGCCGGGATTTCCTAAGTTGTACTGAACCGACTGACTTGAAATGAGTTGGGTTCATTTACTCTGATTTTTAGTATCTCTTTTAAGGCTGAAAAATTGTTATTAATTTTTTTATGATTAAATCACCGGCTCTATCAATACTCATACTAGCCAAGAATATGTTTGTTTACATTTGGCTTTTAAATGCACCGAATATTCTTAATATATATATATCACAACCTTTGTATACCTTCAAGTCTACGTTTGGTTAAATTTATCTTGCTGGCTAATCAGCCTAAAAATATTTTTTTTTCTGAATATATGTATTTCCATCCAACGGATAGAAGTGTTGGGTGTTTGTTTTGACGCACGAGTTGTTTTGAAGCGTTTGCATGATTTACTTTAAACAACAATTCAATTCAAAAGTGGGCAGCAGAAGTTCCATCATTTATAGGCTAATCGCTTTGAATGTGGGGTAGTCAACAACAAAAACAACAACAATATCGACAAAAGTTATCAAATGAAAGTAAGAAGACGACAACTTTAGTTGCCTATAATTGGTTTAGTTTCTTTTTTTTTCACATTTTGTTCAATAAATTTATTTAAAATTGGAATATAGTATTTTTTCATGCCAAAGAATTTGTTTTCAATTGCCACACTGCCACTTTAACTACAATATGTGAAATTTACATTTAATAGTAAAAATTTACCTGGATCCCGTAGGCGGCAAGATGTGTATGGATCGCCTTGATAACCTGCTGGACAGCTGCACACGGCCACGTGATTGCGAGGCTAAAATTAGTCAGAAAGAGTATGTGAAGTCATTTATTACGGATTAATGTGACAGTTTTTGTACTCTATATACATTGGCTTATGGAGTATATTGGGTTTGTGCATCAATTTGTGAAAGCAAAAATGAGGCTTGGCAGTTCCCAAAAAGTTTTTTTTTTTTTAAATCAGTACAACCAGGTCCGTCTGTCTGTTGCACGAAATGTATAAACAAGTGTAAATCAATTGAAACCCAGGTTTCCAGTACGAACAGCTTTTTCTTACTTAAGTTAAAAACAACAAATATGCTGTGTATAGATCTTAATTCCATTTCGATTGAAATAACCCAAACAAGTTAGATCGGACCATTATGTTTGTTTATTATCCAATAAAAAAGAGCTATTATCGAACAAATCATAGTTAAATATGTACTGCCAAATAAACACTTTAAGTGCAAGTTTAACAATGTCCGGTCAACATTTAACTGTCTATTGTAATATAAATTTAACCGGATATTGAAAAAAAAGCTTTAAATTGTTGCAGGTTATCACGTAGTCGCGCAAATCCGACTACTGCAATCTTTCTTGTTTTTTTTTTTAAAATAATTTTACCAAAATAATAATCATTCATTTGCAAAATGCGTAATTCTTTCGCACATTTTCACATTCACAGCCAGCCAATGCCATGGGATTAAATTTTAAACTTACCTCGCAGTTAGAACCAATGCCGCAGGCGCCCACGCATGGATTCACGCAACGTCCGTCCTTGCATTGCAGATCACCACGACAGTCAACATTATCCAGGCACTCGCCGCGATTGCAGTGCGTAAGCGGATTACCGCTGTGGCCGGGTGGACACGAGCACACCGGACGCCCGCCGGCAGATTCCTGACAGACAGCGTTCACGCCGCATGGATTGCCGTAACAGCCACCGTGCTGTTGAGCTATTTAGTGGTGTAACATTGGGGTAATGTTTGTAGGCGCAACGGTGTTTTTCGTGCAGGTGATGTCAGTGTTGCAGGTGAATTTATTGTGTGTGAGGAGGAACATATAAAAATATTCAGCAAAAAATATTATTACGTTGCAATTAAATATGCTTGTATTTGAGTTTATGTGTGCGTATGTGCGTGTGTTTGTTTTTAGTTACATTGCACGGTGTTTTTTTTTATTCAAATGAATGACTTTTATATACACAGTACTTAAAAATATGGTAAATCCTTTAGTAATAGTGTTGAAAAGTGCAGGGAGAAGTAGACGTCTGTATTTGGAAAATACAACAACTGACTCAGTAAGCGTTTATTAGATTTAAAATAGTTCCATTCGTATTTAAGAAATTGTGGCTTGGTAAAATAAAATTACTATTCCGACTAAATTGAAATTAAATTTCAACATTATATCTGGAGCATGTTTAGCTCAAAATTTATGCGCAGCAATTGATATTTTATAGCAATTTTTTGTATTAAATTGTTTTTCATTTATGTTGATTGGATAAAACAATTCTATTTTCGGTACGAAAATATATGGTATATATGGAACTACTTTAAAACGTACATTAATTTTTGAACCAGTTTTGTATAAATATGTAGAAAAAAGACCTTAGTAGATATATACAATAGGTGGGATAGTAGTTGAGAATTAGATAATAATTATTTCGAGCTCTTCATTAGCTCTCCATTATGTACATTTACATTAAACTTATTATTTACACAGAAAAATGCTTTTTCTTTTTTGGTTTTAGCAAAACAGGTGCTTTTTATACATTGAGTGCCTCGAAAAGGGTTAGAATAATTCTCTACCATAGCAACAAATTCTTGGGGGGCAAATACCGCGTATATATTCACGTGTATACGTGGGCGTCTGATCACGATAGAGAACACGTTCAACTGTACGTCCATCTCCATAGGTGTAATACGTACGATACGAGCAGTTAAGACAACGCTTGTCGCGTTTCTCGGATTTATTACCTAGTGCCGATTGTGGTTCGATGACAAATAGGGCGAGCAATAGCAGCAGATATGCTGCATTAGATGCGGTGGACAGCAGCTGTAAAGAGAGAAGAAGTTAATAGAAACTCATTAATATTGCAACTAAAGTTAATGCAGCATAATACGAGCAGGTATATACTTTAAGTCTACCAAAAATCAAAAGGAGATTAAAAATCGGAAGAAAATTTTCATGAGTGTTGTCTATTACCTTCCGTAATAGCGATAAATAAAATTCAACATATCTTTGCATCACTATTTGAGATACGGGAATGATATTTGGAATACATGTTGATGGCATCAGAAGAAGTAGGAGCCATTAGAAAAGTGCGGATGGTTTGGCTTTCTATAGGAAATAATATATTTGAAACATCCATTTTGAAAAAAAATTTTATGCGGCGCAGTGAAGTTCACCGTGTGCAGCCACTTTTACAAAATGAATTAAGAATGAAAGTCAAGCAGAGTTGAAGTAGCTTTAAAGCAAAACTTTAATTAAATAAGAACAAAAAGAAAACAACCGACTGCAGAATTCTTTTTTGTTACAATAATACAACTCGATGACAAAAACGATGTTTAGTTTATTTTTTAGGCCCGGTACCGAAGGTACAAGAGACTATTGGATTTGTTCAAATGTATTTAACAGGTAGAAATAATGGTCGGAGGCACCCAAACTTACCCCCATTATGGTCAGCAGTGATAGAGGAGTCGATATAGACATGTCCGTATGTCCGTCCGTATGAACGAAAGGATCTCGGAAACGGTAAGAGATATAGACTTTGTTCTTTTTGCACTCAACTTGGATTTCGCCGCCCTCTTCCTCCCATAAAATTCCCCTCAAGGGTAAAAATTTCTTCGGCAAAGCATTAAGCATGCCAGTATAGAGATAACGTCTCTCTTAACCAAAGTTCTAAAATTTCATCAATATCGGTTAATATATGACGATTTTATAAGCAATTGAATTTGCACCACATTTTTGTTTTGCTCTACTTTAAAGCAGCTTCAACTCTTTTTGACATTTATTCTGTATCAACTCCATTTTAGTGGAAAAATAATTCCGAAAATATTCTTTGTTTATTCATGGGTGTCTCTTGATGGAGCCTGCGAATTATAACAGGTACCATGGCGCATAACGGAGCCCTTTAATTCACTCTTTCTGCTGTTCCCTATATGCATTTGTAAATAATAAATTTTAACAGGGTTTCCGAAGCTGAAGCTTCGAGTGTGAGGACATGCATTAGTCTCTTGTTTTATTTTCATCTCAAATGCTTTGCACTTTGGTTAACCCCATATGACGGCGGAACATGATATTAACTTTGGAGCGTATGTTGTCGAGCTGTGAGCTTCTCTGCCGTTGTTAACAACAATATATCCTGTTCTCATTGAATGAATGAAGGCTATACTAAAGGAGGCGAGACAGACTATTCAAAGTATACATATTCTTGATTAGCATCAAAAGTTGAGTCGACAGAGAGCTGTCCGTCTGGCCGGCCGTTTGCAAGTTGAGATCGTGCAGACTATAAGAGATATAGCCTTCAAATTTACATATTTAGATTCTCTTATTCACTCTTCAGAACATGTTGACCGTGTTCTGGAATGTCACTTGCCATGCAAACTTACTCCTCATTCTGAGTTTTTGTATGAAAAATTTTTATTAATCTTAGTTTTACTAGAAACATAAAATTTGTATTACTTTACGTTAATCCTTATCAATTATTCCATTTGAGTCCAGAACGGACTCAACGGATTGATTGTGATTTTTTGTGTAAACTTTTTATTGTTGTTGTTATTTTAGAAACACAAAATTTGGTGTATCTTGCATGATTCCTAAGAAAATATTTCAAGTAGGCTTATATGAAACTACTAGACGGATTAGCTCTCATACAAGTCGTTAAGAAGAAGGTGTCTCATAGTCGAGTTCAGCGTACTTCCTTGTTTTATTTTTTCGTTTTGAACATATAGCTTGTACGTATGTATATGGTACACGAATTTATGTTAATAACACCCAAAAGAAGGCATCACATTGTAAACATCAAAAGTCATATGAATGTCTGAAAAAATGTTTTTCTGAGTAGAAAAAACTTAATAAAACTAAATTTACGGAATATCTTAAAATTTCATAACTCGCAACCATTTGACCTTAAGAAAACCATTTATTCTTTTTGTTAAACCATATTTAATAGTTTTTCGGAATTGAAGGAGACAACGAAATCGTATAAAGCGTATATTTTGTTGATCAACTCGCCAAAACGAGTTGAGCTGGCTGTGCCCTTTTGTAGGTTGCTGTGCATATTTTTGTTTTAAAAGTTTTGAGATATTTAGCTGAGGATTGAAATATCGCCGCATATTTTGGATCTCTTTTAGTAGTGCTTGTATGAAAAACTTCTTTATTCAAGTTCATACAAACCCACCACCCATCTTAATTATATTAGCTTCACTGTCATATCTTAAAAAATTTGCAATTATGCCTACTTCTTTTTTTTTATTAAGCTTAATAGTATCTTTTATGTACGCATCTATTTAAGTTTACATATAATTATTTTGTTAGTAAAGTTAAGCTAATTCTCACAAGTAGCAACGAATTACCTCAATACAAAAAATCTCCATGAAAGGCGATACAATGTATTTAATTGCCAAAGCACAAAATTTGCATAAGTCCAGTCATATTTAAATATAATTATCGACAAATATCGATTTATAGCGTCACCAGCAGCATCAGCAGATAGATGTGTCAACTGAATACACAGATACAGCACAGATACAGATAAAGCTTAATCGGCTTATTTAATTGAGTCGCAACTGGATTTGGTCAAAAGCAAAGACCAATTGAATTAAGTTAAGTTGTTTTAAGGCAACTGGTAGCTAATAATCGAAATGCTAATCATATTGTTTAAATTGAAACCGAAATGGACCGAAAAGATGACAACGAAGGCATGACTCATTAATTTGTTCCGGTTTCGGTAGAATTAATCGATGAGCAACTTTGTTTGAAAAGTGATTTTAAGGCAGTTAAGCTCAAGTTCAGGTACTTGTTGTATTTTCATACTCAAACAAGTAAATACTTATAGATGTTGTGCAGGCGTCTAAACTGACCGACAGACAGAACGACCGACTGACTGACCGACCGACCATCCGACCAAGCGAATGAATCAAATTGACCGGTATGAAGCACTCGTTTTTGTTTATTTTTTTCTGTTTGTTTTTGTTTTGTCGGTAACAAGTTGTTTGAATGGCTGTCAACGTCATATTTTGTTTGTTGTTGTTTTTTTTTTATGAAATTTTTTTCTTCGTTTTGTTGGCATATTTTTATATTTTTAGCTACAACAATTTATGCGACAATTTCGGTTGAAATGGGTTAGTAAGCCTTGTCGCGCACATTCATCGCTTTTATTTCGAAGGTCGCTTGCGATTGCTAAAACGTGCGATTTATTGAGATTAATTGTTGGAAAAAGTTCGAGAATATTGCAATGGGAAAGGAACTAAAGAAGAAAGGCTGTATTTATAAATTGTGTATAGCTTTGACAGCACTTCATGTTTTATTTCTATGGCAGAATATGCAAGTATTTCGTTTTAAACAACAGATGGCGTTTAAATTTCGAGTAGAAATTGAGTAGAAGAAAACTTTAAAACATGCAAAGTACTTATATATCCTAAAAATTTGCGAAAACTAAAATATTGAAACTAATATTTGGTAAAATTTTATACTTTCATTTCGAACGAATTTCACATTTTATGTATACAAGTTAGAATCGAAAAAAAAAAATTGTCCATAAAAAAAAACCGGATTATACACTTTCGGTATAATTTTTTTTTTAAATTTACAATGTTTCCTTCAATAAGTTTTAATTTTCTCCAAAAGCCTATAGTTCCATAATATCAAAATATAAAGAAAACTTTAATTTCGGCTTTAATACGATTTTCGCATAAATTACTGGAAATATAGTAAACAAAAACAATGTAAGTACTTTAAAGTTCCGCTTGTACATATAAAATATTGTCTAAAGCTCTCGAAATCTTTGAAATTCATCAGCAGTATCGGTTATAAAAAATATTAATGTGTTTTAATTGGTAAAAAAGTCACGTGCAGCTAAAGTTAAAGCAAATTTCTGTTTGTAATTATTTTTTACGGGCATTGACCATTTCAAAGTACTGCCACAAATTGGAAAACTGCAAAATCTTTAATGAAAACTTTAAATTTATAATTTTTTTGCTTAAATCTCATGTTTTTTAGAGAAACTAATTCAAATTGAAATATTAAAAAATAATAACAAACAGGAATATACTTTGTATATTGCCTTAAAACATTACGAATAAACTTGCGGTTATATTTGCAAAAAGATCGCATTGAGAGCTTCATTTTACTATGAATAATAGTTGAAACCCGCCTGCTTCGACCAAGCCTAGCAAAACCAAACTATTCACACTTGTCCAATGCATCTTACTTCCACCGATTTCCAATTTCGTCGCTGTACTTTAAGTCGATGCAGAGATATGACCGTGAGATTGAGGCATCCCTAAACATTAGTTGCACCAGCGTATTTAAAAATCTGCATTAACACCTTGGCGTAAAAAATTTTTGTTGTTCGCGTAATCGTAAAGAAATGCTGAAAAAATACGATCGCGGTGCTTCAAAAGACCGCTTGGGTTATAGTGTTCCAAGACAAGCCAAATCCAACAAATATGGTTCGCGCATGCAGCACTGCGAAGCAAATGGTCGCCTATTTCTTCGGCAAAATGGGTCATGTGGCCACTGTTCCGCTTGAGCAAAGTACGACAGTCAATGCTGAATAGTATATGACCATTTGTTTGTCTAAAATCTTCGGACAAATTCGTAAACACCTACCGCCGAAGACGGGTCACCCTCCACCAGGACAATGCAAGCTCTTACACATCTGCTCACACAAGTAAGTTTTTGAGCACTGAAAATATCGAATTGATGGGTCATTCGCCGTACATCCGCCCTGATTTATCATCCAATGATTTCTGTTTATTCACAAATATCAAAAAAAAAAACTGCGTGGTGAACGTTTTTCTACGCCCAAAGAAGCTGTTGATGCGTTCATTAGCCATCTTTTGGAGGTGCCTCATATTTTCATTGAAAAATCTTTGTTATTATTTGCTATTCACGAAATATAAATAGTGCCCCTCGTATAAACAACGGTTTCAACCGAATGAAGTTATTGGCCGGTATCATTTGGGACAACAGTAATTCCTTTCAGGTTAATAGATAAATATAATCAAGTGATTTGGAATGAAAAGAGTATTTTGGGGATAGAAATACAAAAACCTTTAAGAAGTGTTCATATATTTACATAGGAAAAATATGAAACACAGATAAGTCTAATAGACGGTGAAGTCTTCAATGTTTTAATAGTTACTAATTCCTGTCAATCATGCCCAATATATGGAGCTAAGCGAAATCACCTTTTGAAAACCAGCGACTTCAACTCAAGCATTTATAATGTTAACTTCGAGAGTCTTATATATAGTGTAAGCCGCCAAAATGCATGGATTCGATTTCTAGAGTTTCTGTTAAGGATCTCCTATAGATTTGAATTAAAGAAATGGCACGTCAAAGATTCTGACAAAGATGAAGTATTATTGCCATACAAAAAGTAATCCATATAAGTTCAAATCGGACTAAAAGTTTTGACCCTATACAAACCAGCCATTCCTATTTGTGTATTTGAAGGAATCTTGATTTTCTTTGTAGTTTAAGCCAGAAAGACCAAAATTGGTCTAGCTAGGACCACTAAATGCGATAGTCACCATGCGAATCTGTTTCACCCACTGGATTTTTTGATGAGAACGAGCAATTTGGTGAATCTTATATTAATTTTAATATAACATCACACACAGATAGGAATATATCGCACATACAAATTTAAGTTCAAGGGACTAATGGAGAAAGTCCTTTCTTATTTTTTTTTTTATTGAAAACAATTATCTTTTTTTTTTAGTTTTATAATTTTTAATAAGCAGGGTATTTCAAAGTCTTAAAGTCTTACAAGTGTTGTATTCTGATTTGTTTGCCAAGAATGAAATTTTTTGGCACATCATTTCAGCAAATTATAAAAAGTTAAAACCTAAACAAATTTGCATACGTTCGGCATGTTTGCCAGCTTCATGCTCCAAAAATGATTGAAAACTATTTTAGTTGACTGAAACTATGACATTTATTGTGCAAAATTAATAAAGAAGAAACTCATTCTGATTGAATGAAAGTAGTTCAAAGATTTCTTTTGAATTAAAAAAAAAAAAATAAATAGATTTGGCGGTGGACAATCAATAAACTGACTTAGTGTCTTAATTTTTAAAGTGTGATAGTTTTTGAAGTAAGAATAAAATAAACATTTTATTATAATAAAATTTTAACAACTGGTTAAGCCATATTTTTGGGATTGTTGTTCATTTAATAAACTTCTTCAAATCGATTTTTAAGTTGCAATTCTATTATTAAAATAAAAATGTTTATATGAAGGAAGAAATTTAAATTATTTTCTAGTGTTTTTTTTTTCTTTCATTGTGAACCTTTGAATGGTAACAAATATTCGCTCCTATCTATTAGATGCACCAATATTCTGTTTAATTTCTTTAAGCTATTTCACCGAACAAAATCACTTGCACTCACCATTTTCACAATTGTAAAAAAATGTTTCAATTTGTGTTTTTGGTATTCACTTCGAATTGTTTAACTGCAGTAAACAAAAATTAACCAACAAAAAAATAAAAAAAAAAAATATTTATTATTGTACTAAAATAAAGACGTTTCGCGTGAGTTTGACAGACGAACGTAGTGAACTGAATCGTTGCGTCGACTGACTCGCATTATTTATAAAGAAGGCAGCATTGGAGAGCACGTCCCACTGTCTATTTTATGCGACGTCCAACTGTACGTCAAGATCAATCGATCGGCTGAGAACAGCTGAGTTGAGCAAAACCGAATTGAGAATTGTTTCTCACACCGATTTGGGCTTGAGAATTGATTCGGAACTATTTTTTTTCTGCCTCCCCTCTCACTCTTACTCACGGTGGTGTTCATCAAGATTCTTGACATTTGGTCTTCCAAGTTCGCCAAGCCAGATTTCAGTATCTAATTTTTGTTGTATGAAATGTGTGTGGGTGTCTGCGGTAAGGCAAATGCGTTGTTTGTTATTTAATAGAAATATTATTATGAAAAATATTTCGTTGTTTCAGTTATTTAACAAATTAAGATTTCTATGCGCTCCACACAAATTATTTAATTGGCTGTTAACAGTTTGTGAATAAATTTGCAACACTAAGAAGAAAATATCTTTAACTACATAATATAGAACTGTATATAATAATTTAATTTTTGTTTATAAACTCATTTTTAATAAAGGTTATATTAAAATTTTGAAAATGTATGTAACAGATAAAAGCAAGTGATGCAGAATTCATAAAGTTTATATATATTCTTGATTGGCATCAAAAGTTATAGCTTTGCTTATGGACAGCCTATATGTTCCTAAGCAATTCTAGAACTTAGAGACTATAAGAGATCGAGTCTTTAAGTTTGCGAATTTAGACTCTGCTATGTCTTCTACACAATTGTTCTTATTTATTCTTTTTTTTTAGTATCTTACCACAATGCAAATAAAATATTTAATTTAGGTCTATCTAGGCGGGTTAGACCCCATACCAATACTTTCCCATACAAATGCTTTCCCTTACTGGGTTTTAGAAAAACAAAATTTTATTATAGTTCAGTTTAGCTCCGACTTTGACCAAACTTATGATGTGACCTTACTTCTCGTAAAACAATTAACATGTGTACCAATTATCATCCCTCTACCTCAAATTAATGCCAGATATGTTGAATTCTGTCTATAGCTTCTATAGGTGGTGCGTCGTAGCTCCCTACCATTCAAATCTATACCAAATTTCGTTTCTCTGTTTTGAAAGTAAGCAAAGATATGTTGAATTTGAATCGTTGAATCGTTTGTTAGGGGAGGGGGGATTGGAGTTTGTGGTGTTGGGTCATAGCCATCTCAGATTTTAAATTTGGCTTACTTCCGTATCCTTGGCAAAGCCAACAGATCCTTCCAGAGCTTTATCCATAAACAGTGTCTGCATTAGTTTCTCGTTCGGAAACTGAAGAAATATCCGGAATTTGTGCGTCAAGTTAAGCTGGAGTGTCGGTCTTGCACTGCCATATTCGTGCCCAGCAAGTTTAATAGGCTTCTTTGTCAATATTAGCTGGTTTTTAACTGCAACAGTAGACAGGATGTGTATGATGCGCCATTCTCGGCGGCGAATTCTTTGACTAGTTCTGGACCAAAGTAACAGTTGAATCAACCCAAACACCATTCGCAATCATAACAATGTCAATTGTATGCTTGCATGATGTTTACACGATGTTGTGTCAAGGGTGCCATTAGATGGGCAGCACTGAAGCTATTCTGACATGACGCATAGTATTTTTTCCAATTGTACTATAATATTGGATTGGTGGTCGAAACCGTTAAGAATAAAACTGTCTGCTATTTAGGTATAACTTACAAATAAGTAAAACGGAGCGGTTAAATATATTCAATTTGTAAATCAGACCAGCGTGCCGGACTTTATCCGAACAAGAAATACTCCTGAGCAGTATTGCTTTTATGACATCTTTCAGGAGTATCGTAATTTTAAAGAAATTCATACTGTTCGTAGAGAATTATTATTTTTAAATTTTCCAGTTCTTGCATCAGTCTTCGTTAATGAATTCTTTCGAATACTTCCAAAAAGCTACGAGTCAATTTATGTGGCGATATGAGTTAGCCAGACTATCTGGTTTTTTTCAGTTTTGCAATCATAATTATTTCAGCACAGTTCCAAGATGTTGGAAAGAGCTCAAGCCTTAGCATACCATTTAAAATAATATTAAGACCGCGAACTGACATCTGTTTTAGGTTCTTTAATATATTGTTGTCTAATTAATCGTAGCTAGGGCTCTTTTGTTGCTACATTTCCTCAATTCTTATGAAAAAAAAAAAAATCGAAAGCGCATTCCAGGTCCATTTGGCATGGACTATCCAAAAAGCTCATTAGATCTGTTTCATCAGATTTAAATGATGTGAATACATCTTTTTAGCAATCTATACCATAAATTGTTGGAGTCTTTAATTAGCCACATTTTAACTTTTGGCCATTTGAGATATTTTATAGCATTTCACAAGCAGTCAAGGCGTTTAGGCGTTTCATAGGCAACCAATACCTGTATATCTATTTTGTTTTTTTAAGTAAACCTTGTTTAAAATCGTTTTGATTTGAAACTCGGTGAAACGAAATGCGTCACGATTAAGACAGAAACATATAAATGCATAGGATTAAGTCGGCGAGAAAAGGTGATCGAATTCATAACACATTATTTCATTTGCTTCTGCGTTCCGGTTCCACTGAAATTAGGGGTATATATAAATATTTCAATATTAGCCGATCAAAGCAAAGTCACTCAAGTTCACCTGAAATACAATTTTGGAAAATTTAATTTCACCAAAAATTGTAATAAAGAAATAAATATCCGTTTCTTGGGTAATGGTTCTTTGAAAATATTGCCGCTTTATCATTATTGCGTCTGATCATGCGTTGATGTGCTTAACTAATGCTGTTTTATCCCAAAAATCGAAAAATATATCCTAATCTTGGGATCAAAGTGAGATGTGACGGTTAAAATACTTTCGTTGGAGCTCGATGTCCACAAGTCCCATGTGACTGCAAAGTCCGTAATATTTTGCCATATAATAGCCAATTTAGCGAGCATCAGCACATATATTATTTGTGTCTTACTTCGAAGTGCATATATCGAGTCCAATACTTGAGTGTAATTTATAAAGCCTTCATTTTTAACTATATTGTAAGGGTGCACATCCTTGGCTACCATCAAATTGAAGGCACTGTCAATGTCATTCCTAGGCTTCTAATTAATGTTGTACAAGATGGCTTGTGAACGCGATGTTGTCATTTTCAGGCAGCTGACGCTATGCTGCAATCAGGCATTTCATACAAAACAAATTATCGGTCACTGTCGATAGTGAAGGATGACAGTTCGATAGTGCTCAACCATCGATAGTGCCATCGACAGTTCTCCACCTCTAGAATGGAATTTCAATAAATGGCTTGCATCTCGTTTAAAAAAAAAATTATCATAAATTTTATCATGGTCGAAGAGCATTAGTATCCACAATTAAATTGCGAGCCGAACTTCCAAGGCTGAATCTAAATAAACTTGAAACGATTGAAAAATTATTCACTGCCTGATAGCTGATGTCATAAGGAGTAAATAAAGCTACAAATAATTAAAATCGGAGGATTAACAAATTCGTCATAACATTTCATCAAATTGAGATACAGGGATGTTAATAATGTAATTTGACAAGGAGAACGAGGTGGGAGGACGATGCCCCGACGCGGGCTGCTATATATATTTCTAGCCTAACCATAAGAGCAAAAAACGCTTTATTGTTTTTCAAAATATTCACCATTAAGATCGATACACTTTTGCATTCGCCCGAACCATTCTGTGAAGCAGTTTTGTCACTCCAAATAGATACCTCCAAAACATGCGTTTTGAAGGCTTATTTTTGATGTGAGGGAACAGGAAGAAGTCATTTGGTGCCAAGTCAGGGCTGTACGCCGGATGACTTATCAATTCGATGTTTTTAACGTACAAAATCTTATTCGTTACGACCGAAGTGTGAGAGCTCGAATTATCGTGAAGAAGTATTATTCGTCTACATCGGTTGGTTTTCCTCTGTTCATCGAACACTTCAGGCAAACAAATGTTTGTATACCATTCAGAATTTGCCGTCCTTCTATCCACAAGCGGCACGGTTGCAACATGTCCTGATTTCGATCATTTGCTTCGATGTGCTGCACTTTTGTTGGATTTTGCTCGTCTTGAAAGACCCAGATGATCGACTGCTGTTTTGTTTCAAGCTCATACTCATATATCTATGTTTCGTCACCGGTCACGATTGAGTAGACGGCTTTTGACGCACCTCGTATAAATTTCTTCAGCATTTGCTTGCACCAATTGACACGAGCCTTCATTTCGGTATCCAACGTGAACAAATTTATGTATGCCAGCCATACTAATGCCTAGGGATGACTCAATCTCATGGAGATCCTGCTTTATCAGTTCACTCACAGCATCGATGTTTTCTGGCACAACTACCGATTTTGGACGACCTTCCCGAAATTCGTCGGTGAGCGAACTGCGGCCACGATTGGCCAAGGATGGAGCTTCATCACCAAAAGTTGATTTAAGTTGATTGGTGCACTCTTGTCTTGATAATCTACTTCGAAAATCGTAATAAATCATTGCACGAAAATGTTCACGGTTTAGTTCCTTTTTTTGGCCGTGAAGAATTTTTCAAGTGCCTGTAAAGAAACCAAATTGTCCTCTTACGTAAAAGTGTTCACAGTTAGCTAGGCCTAAAAAATGTCAGACTTTACGCTGGAGACGTCAGATTGCATCTGGCAACATGTTTTCTTGCTCAGGCTAGATATATATGTAACAACCCTCGTATAAGCGATTAACTAATTCGTTAAATCTTTGCATCTATTTGAAGTAAAAAGTTGATATTTGGAATATGTGCATGTTAATGGTATCAGTAGAAGTAGGATCCATTGGCAAAGTGGGGACATTTTCAACAGTTTTTACGCCGCGCAGCAAAACGTACCTGGTATAGTTAGTAATCAATAAATGTAATAAAAGAAATATGCATAGATAATTTTCTAGCCATAGATAAATTTCCAATTACTTTTTTTTAAATAACCCAATATACTTCTTATTAAATCAGCTAACGATCAGTGAAAGTCGCGTCAAAGTAAGTAGCGTACATTTAAATGCATTTATTTAATTGTGTTCTTAATTATTTATTTTATTGAAAAAAAAAAAAAAAATCGAAAAAATAATCGTATCAAAGCATTTTGATGCTAAAATTAATTTTGTACTGGCCTGTTCTTGACGACAATTCCGGGAAGATTTTGTTAAAGTATATTCGTTAAAATAAGAACTTTTTGTTATAAAAATTTCTAATTTTCTACACCTATGCTAACCCGCTGCATTTGATATGCCCGCCTTATAAAGAGATATGCATATGTAGGGTACTCAAGCTTCGGCCTCACTTACATTGTTTCTCTTTTTTTTTTTGCTAGCTCATTACTTAATTCGTTTTCATAATTTTTTTCCTTCAATACAAATATAGACAGTGATATTCTGTACTGAATATACACTTAGTAGCGGGGAGCAGCAGGGTTGTAAAGCCATTATTAATTACTGAAATTTAAATATGGACATGAATTGGCGACTAACGAACGAATGAATGATCGAACAATGAATGAATGAATGAATTTTTTTTACTTTGTCCGCAGGCGTTTCTATGTACAAAATGTTTGACGTTTTTTCTAAATGTTAATACGATTATTTATTGCTAAAACAAGAGAAGCCAAGAAGATATTTGATAGAAACTTATGGTTAATTATGAGAACTTTTTTACACAATGTTGTAAGAGATGTATGCTGCGCGAAAAAAATAGATTTTAAAAGATTATTGACATTTTCTTTGACGAATTAAATTTTGGGTTTTTTTTTTTTATATTTTTTTTTAAATCAATATTTCAATAAATACTTCGTAAATACTTTAAGATTGATGTTGGCAATCTATTGGTCTTTAGTTTAAAAAGCCATTCATGCTCATTGAATATGGTTGCTTACTGAACAATATTAAAGTGCTTAAAATATTTAGACACATTGAGACCTTCATGAAATGAATAATAATACATATTACGTTTGAAATATTTAAAAAAATTACTTCTTGATTTTTTAAATTCAAATTGTATCTTGAAATGCATTGTTTGAACCGAAATTAATTTTTTCTTTGCAAAAATCCAAAATGTTGTTTTAAATCTATTTTTATGTTTAAAGTTTTTTGACGTTTATATGCTGTCTTACTCTGTATAGAACATTTAAGATATCTAAACTAAACACTTTTAATCAGGTGTATATTCTTCTGCATTTTCTTTCATTAGATAAATTTAGCTTGAATCGATTTATTATAAATAAAAATCTTTCTAAAATAGAGCACTGCTCGTAAAATATTTCTCTGAAAAAAAAAAAAAACTTGTATTGATTATAAAACTACAAGTTTATTCAAGATATAACATTTCTAAAGAAAACAAAAGTTGCCCGCTCCTTTTTTGATTTGTTTTATTTTTTGGTTTGACAGTAGTTAAATGATGATTAAAGCTAAGAATAAATGATATCATTTTCATAAGAAATTTAAATAAATTATTACCGAATTGTCACAAAAAAGTCAAAGGTTGATTTCCGTTTTGAGCCGTAGGCAAGCAGCTTACTTGCTGCTAACCAATTTCCGTTTAATGGCCTGATTCAATTATCGTTCGGCCTAAATATAGATACAACTAATTTGAAAAGTTTTTGATTAGCGCTTTTTTTCCCATCTACCAAAGTATTTGTTTTTATATGCTGTACCTACATAAAAATATATTTACGATACAGGTGAGCGTATTACTTTACAGCAAATTTTGATTTGACAAAATAGTATTTGAAATATGTTCTGAATTGGATTTTTATAGCCAACATTTTTAACTGTTATACATTTTTGTTATGAACTTAAACTCACATATATCTTGCTTTTTTAAAGTGTGAAACAATTTGTAATCTGTATCATAGGCTGTTCCGAAAAAAAAGATTTCTTTAACCCAAGACTTCTGAAAATTTGACTAATTGGTCGTAGATGACCAAAATATTTTAAAATAAAATATATCTTTAGGGAAAACTATCCCTTCAAAGTTTTAGAAAATTTCCATTTTTAGGTGATACTTCGCTATGCTTAATATTGACGTCTGAACTAGATATAAGAAATATTTACTTTTTGTTCTGTTTAGGTATTTATTTGTAGAGAACGACCTAAATCTTAAGTATAATGGAAAGGGTCCATTAAATTCAGATTCGATTGTCTTTGAAGATGTCAACAAATTTTGACCAAAGCTTCGATTCCAAATATAACTAAGGAATGAGTTATTCAATTGTTGCAATTTTATTTCGGAAAGATACCCCAAATGCAAACGCAATAATAGTTTTAAAAACAAACTGAAGTGTTTTTTAAAGTCATCTGAGAAGCTTTTCGACGTTTCGGCTTGCAAATCTTGTTCGTGTTTAAAACCTAAAAATGTTCCCATCAGTAAAAGAATTTTTTTGTTGGGTCAAAAATATAAAAGAAAACTGCTTGTAAGCGGTAAGATTAATGAAACGCAGGCAGAGACAAAATGAAGAGTCAAGAGGAGCAGCAAAAATTTCGTGCTCTACACAAGCAACTGATTCTGTCCCAGTAAATTGTGATGTAAATCCAATGGGTGAAAATTCCTTAAAAACTTTTTCCATAACAAAGACAACCCCGACAAACATGCCATCGACTGAGACACCATCAACTTCAACGGCAAAACGGAATACATCGCCGTTGCCAACAGTTGCTAAAATCGGTTTCTCGACGCGATCTGCTGCTGCTGTTGCCTCTGCGATTTTAGTAGACGTCGAATTGATATCTACTGGAAATTGAAATTTAGTTATTGATAGAAATAAAATTCACAGAGCTGTATCTAAAGCCCGTAGATATACTTCAAAAGATATTGAAGATATTGTTATAAAAAGCTTTTTACTTTGATGGACGAAAAGACAAGACTCTGATAAAAGAGAAAATAGTGGATCGTTAGCATAGCAAGGAAGTTTAAAAAAAAAAAAATTTATATCTTAGCAGAACTTGGATCAATTTATTTGGGACACATAACGTGAGATGAATTTAGATGACATCATTTGCGTTGCATGTGACGGAACTAGAACTAGCGTGATTCAATATTTAGAGAAGTATTTGGAGAGACCGTTACAATAGTCTGTTTGTATGCTTCATGGCAATGAGTTACCTCTTTGTCATTTATTCTTGACTTTCGAACCTATTGGAAAACAATCAGCTGCTTGCGAAAATAAAAGCGCGTTATCTGTTTGTGCTGTGGATGGTAAATTACCTGACTTGCCGAAAAATATAGTTGACGAACTAAGTAAGGATCCAAAATATCTTTATGAGATATGTCAAGCTGTATCAACTGGTTCCTGTAGTCCTGAGCTAGCAAACCACAAGTTTAGCTAATTGTATACTCAGACTTTACGTAAGTACACTCAATTCATCAGAAAATTTCTATTGCTTGTCAACTGAAATGAAAGAATACGCTCCGATTTGGTTCCTAATTAAGCAAAAGACTCTTTTACTCTCCCTCGATTCTTCAACATAATTCTAATGAGAAACTTCAAATCATGGCAAAAGAAAAGAGTTTGGAAATTGTTGACTTTCCTTGTCACATACAATATGTGAAAAGACGTGTTTAACTGGTAAAAGAGGCTTCACAAATTGTAACTCACGCTTCTTCTAGAGATGGCTTTATTAGAACCTTGAGCAGAAATGCCAAATTTTGACCACAAAAATAAGTTTAAATTTTAGGGTTTTGCCATTTATTATAAGCTTCTTAAACTAACTGCATTTTCTTGTTCTTTTTTTCATTGATTGATCAAAGTGCGGTTGACCCCTCAGGATGACACGCAATTCTAGTTTTTTAACCTTTACTGTAATCTTTATCTGCATGTATGTGAAAGGATGCAAGACGTTTGGTAGTCTCTAATAAAATGGGTTACCATTTTATTTAACTTGAAGTTTGTATTCTTTGAAGCATTAATTAATTAATTAAATTAAGTAAAATTCATATTTATGCTTTGTGTATTTAATGTGTGTCACAAGGAGCTCCCATAAGTCCGTTAGGTCTCGTATCCACTGAATAACCTCTGTACAGCAAGTCTAGGGTGGGAAAATTTTGAGTAAGGGAAAACTCTCTCCCCAATGCAGACACAAATGAAGTCTTTGAATCGACCCCATCTATAATGACAAGCCTTGCAAACGATTTAAGAACAAAGATTTTGGGATATATACTTTGGAATATACTCACACTTAATAGGGAAGATGCAAATAATCAGTTGGTTCATATTTGATTTCCGATAAATACAATGGAAATATTACTGAAATCATTTGTGGCGAGTAGGAACCCGCTCAGTATTGTCTCCAGTGTCACACCTTTCATCTCTTCTGATCCACATTTCACCAGATTACATAATCCTTATTACAGTTATACAACATGTCTGTTGTCAGAAAGGCAAAACAGATGTGCTTTGTACAATACAATACAATAAGTAGCTTATGCCGTTGCTAATCTACTTGAGGAACTGTGGTGTAAGGTATCCAATCCCACGATGAAGCTGAAAAAGATAAAATTAAAACTTTAAATAGAAAGTACATGAAAATGAAAGCTTACTCACCTAGCGTTAGGGATTCGTTCCTTGTCAAAGTCTTGTAAGACAATTTCAATCTGAAGATGCTTGAAATATTTCAGAAGAGAGCAGAGAGAACAAATTTGTTAACAGAGAAAGAAAAAAAAAGAGACAAAATTTGGAAAGGTCAACTGTTTTCAACTGTTTTTCTGTGAACATCTGACATTGAAGCGGAGCAGGCGCATATGACATTTGCAGTACATTCCCGGCTGCGTTCAAAACTTCACATGCAAACCAAAACCGCTGCTCTTGAAGATTTTGTTTGTTTGTTTGTTTAAATGGCCGTCAACCGTCTACCGGTCATGGCCGCGTCCAGGAAAGCGCGCCAGCCTCCATAATCCTGTGCGCGCTGGCGCCGAGCTCGTTCTCGAATTCCAAGTACGGAGAGATCTCTCCATACCTGGTCATTCCATCGAGTGCCCGGTCGTCCTCTATGTCGGCGTCCACCAATCAAGTTTGGGCCCCCCATGTGGGAACCATGCGTGCTGGAGCTCCTCCGTCCATTCGAATGAGGTGCCCAGCCCAGTGCAGCCGCTGGAATTTTATGCGCTGGACTATGTCAACCTCATTGAATAGCTCGTACAGCTCGCGGTTCATGCGGGACCTAAACTCGTCGCCGACTCTAATAGGACCAAAGATCCTGCGAAGAATCTTCCTCTCGAAGACTTCCAACGCTGTCTCATCCGACTCAATCACGGTCCATGCCTCTGCGCCATACAGTAGGACCGGGAGTATCAGCGTCTTATATATCTTATACTTCGATGGTAAGCAAAACGAAACAATTTATTCCCAAAAAGAAGACGATTCACGCAAAAGAAAATCGGTGGTAGAAGAACATATATCCCTTGTTCACGCTGTAGATATCTTCGGCAACATTTTAAGCTATCTACATGCGAATGGATACGATTTAAGCAAAATAATCTGTAAATACAGGTCATATTGCTACACTGATAGAAATTTGATAGAAATACAAATTTGTCTTTTACATTTTAATGAACTCCTCATTACCCAAGTTGACGGTGGTACAACGGCACCTGTCTTTCTCATTTCTAGTCCTGTGAGTAGATACCAGTGGTGAAATTCAGGAAAATAGTTGTTGAATAACCTGATATAACCTAATTACATGACAAAACTCCTCCAGCTCTGACTGTTCTTTAAGAACAAGATATTGAGGAGGCCATTTACTGTTTGGATAAGTTCAGGGAAAACTCCCTTCTTATTCCTGACATACACAGACAGTAGAGCGTACTGTGCAACTTGTTACACTGGCCTCAAAAACGTTTGTGGTCAGGAAGAAAAAGGTAGCTTTTTAAGAAATGTAGTTAGTTGAATGGGTAAGAACTGGGTGGGATTCGGTATGTAGTCACATTCACTTGGTGCATCCTTAGTCTTCTTCCTAAAATTATTTTCTGAAAGAAGGGCAAAGAACTACATGTAAATTGTATGACAGTGCTTATGGACGTAACAGATGACATCTCTGTCTTAAGTATATGAACGACAAAGAAATCTGTGATGATCACATGCCCTATGCGACTGCAAAGGAGTTAAACTACGATAGTATTGCAACGCCACCGAATGTTCTACTTGCATGGTACACTCCAGAACAAATTTCAGCATTGTTTATGGACTCAGGACGGTAAAACAAAAAATATTCCCTGTTACGAGACTCTGTACTGCATTATAAAATGATTTTTCCTCACGTTACAAAATAATTGGAGTTGCTAAATAGAAATCTGTACCAACAAATACAATGGGTATTGAGATATCGGTTTAATAAAGCTTCTTGGTTGATAGATCACTTTGACTATATCTACAGAGTTTACATTAAGAGAAGGTAGAATTACTTCCTGAAGTAGGGTTGTGATGGATCATCCGGACAAAGTACTTACAAGCAAAAAATAGTTACGAGGGACAAAACTATTTCAGATACGAATATGTTTATGGCATATCTTGTTCCCTTACGACTGAGAACCATGGAAAGAACCTTCGCCTTCGTTGGTCCAATTTTGTTGTTCGATTTGTGTGAATGTGCAAATGCATTTTCGGAACTCAATCAAGCCACAGTAAGTGATTTAAAACAAGTAAAGAAATTTATACTGGTATACTAAATTTTTTTTGTGCCGAAGAAATTTTTAGCCTTGGGGGTGATTTTATGGGGAAGGAGGGGAGGGGCAAAATTTTAAAATAAACTTGTAAAATTCCGGAGCAGTCCTAGTCGAATGCAAAAAACACGAAGTCTCTATCTATTACCGTTTCCGAGATCCTTTCGTTCATATAGACGGACGGACGGACAGACGGACAGACGGACATGTCTATATCGACTCCTCTATCACTCCTGACCATAATGGGGGTAACTTTGGGGGTCTCCGACCATTATTTCTATCTGTTACATACATTTGCACAAAACCAATAGGCTCTTGTACCTTCGGTACAGGGCCTAAAAATCAAATTGAAAATATAAAGCATTCAATGAGAAAAACAAAATTAGGAAACAAAATATACAAGATGAATTTTTCAAAGAGCTGGGATAAGGAGTAAATTGTAATGAAAAGGCCAACGGTAAAACATTTGGTTGATATGTCTCAAAAATGCAGAACTATTGGTTAAAATATATCCTGAGAAGAAACTTACTTCCACAGTACATAATATTTTGGCTCACGGTAAAAATATAATTGAACACCAATGCCTTCCATTCGGAGAGTTGTCAGAAAAAGCTCAATAATGCAAAATAAAAAAATTTAAAGAAGTATAGATATACCAATACAATAGATATGCCAATGCAGTACAGACCTTTAAAATATGATGGCAGCTTTTCAGATTCACTAATTTTAGTTCTAAGACACGTGAAGTGACGAACGGAATTAAAATCAAATAGTTATATATTTTTTATTTTGAAAACAAATTTCAAGTTTAATAACATTTGTAGTAGTTTATGATTTAAAGATTGAAGAATTATCTTCTAGAAACTTTTAAAATTTTAAAAATATCTCCATTTGTTTAGAAGTTATAATTTTTGCAACCAAATAAGCCAAAAGGCCCCACAATCATATCAAACCATTGAAGCCTTAGCCAAAACCTCTTGACTGTTTCGGAAAAAGATACGAGGAGTGTCGCAATAAACATCGTCTATCAAAGAACTGTACAACGCAGGCCGTTAGAGAGCGATATCGGGAGAAACGGAGAAAGCCAGACGCGTGAATCTTTAGAAATTATGCGATAGAAATGAAGTTCGATAATTCTATCAAAAGGTCAAGCGTCTGGTTAAAGGTATTAATTCCAGCTTCTTTGGCAGTTGAAAAACGTTCTCCACGCAGTTTATTTTTGATGTTTGGAAATAGAATTAGTTTATAAATCAGGGCTGTACGGCGGATGACCCATCAATTCGATATTTTGAGTGCTCAAAAACTCTTTTGAGTGAGCCGATGTGTGAGAGCTTGCTTGATTCGTCTACGTTGCTCAAGCGGATCAGTGGTCACATGCTTCAGCCGAAGAAATAGGCGACCATTTGCTTCGCAGTGTTTCCAACTTACGTTGGATTTGGTTCGTCTTGGAACACCACATTGCTGACACCTGTGATGCTGACACGAGCATTTTTTTTAACCGATTATCAAATTATGCGGAATCCAACGTTTTAAGTCCAGAGTTACTTCTGCAAGTATGAAAATCAATTTCTGCTTACAGTTGCACAGCAATTACTGATACTATGGAGAAACCACTTTTTCAGCCTATTTGAAGGCGATAAAAAACCCAATGCGGTTGAAAGAGAATCGAACCACCGGTTAATGGTGAATTTTTTTAAAAATCCACCAGACTATTACGAGGTAAACTCGATTGTTGAAAAGTTAAAAAATAACAAAGGCGCAGGCTCCAATGAGCTGCCAGATGAGATATATATAAGACCTATGGTGATGAATTGGAAAAGAATGCGCTAACTTTTATACAAGATATGGTTCGATGAATGCTTCAGTGTTTTTTATTCTGTCTTAAAGAATGCACTGATATGACACTGATATCAGTGCGGCTTCAAACCAGAATCGTCAAACAGTAACCAAATATTCGCACTACAACAAATCCTTTTGAAGAACTGTGAGTTTAATAAAGTCACACATCATCTGTTTGTCGATTATCTTCCTAGTCGCAAATTCGGCCAAGTTATTTGCTGTCATCGTCTATTTAATATATAAAATGTTTATATGTGAATACTACCAATATATACTGTTATGACCCATTTAATAGTACGAATTCATGTATTCTTTGCCTAATTATGGAAGAAGAACATTGATTTTTATCAAACAACCACGCATGACAATATTTTTCCCTCAATATGGGCATAGATTTTTATTACTTTTCAACATGTAGTTGTCGATCTATTGAAGATTTGATGTGGAATAATCAGGTCATTAGAGAGTTTCTCTTTACTTATTACTCAATTAATGGATTTTCGCATTTCGTCATGTTTGCATAAATTATAGATTTTGATTTTTTTTTTTCATCATTTTGAAGAAAAAAGTTTTTACAAGTTTTTGACTGAGCATAATTTCAAATATAGCAAAAATTATCATTTCACAAAAATTTTAAAAGCTAAATTTTGCCAATTGTTTTTTTTTAATTATTGGTTAGGTAATTTTTTTAAAAGTAGGAAACACTTATAGTCATATTACAACTCTTTTATCTACAACGCTTTTATCTATCCTGAAATTTTCCAAACTCTTTTATTTATAGTTTTTATATACTCAAATATTACAGAATCCTTAACAAATTACAACGAAGTCGTAGGAATAAAGTTTTTATGTATGTACACTTGAGATGGATCACCACCGATGTAACTTCACGATTGGGCGGAGTACTACTCCTTCCAATTTCAATTAAAAGTAGCCGATGTTTATTTCCAAAGTCACTTCTATTTGCATACCAAAATCATAGAAATTGATTTAGTGGTTTAGGCGTGATGCTCGCACAAGCGAATAATTTGAATATGTAGACTCTCTCTGTCATTTTAGATAACTAAACTAACTAAAATATGGTAGTATATACGTACCACCATTGTATTAAGGGTAGTCTCTATAGTAACAGCATATTCATATGTGCTTTAAATTTCTCGGATTGCAGCCATGTCGGTTATGTCAGTGGTGGCTCGCTGGATTCCCATCCTATGCCAATCTGTACCCTATGCCCTTGGAACCATTGTCTTGTATGCGGCCTATTTTTTATATAGATGCATTTGGGATATTTATTTAATACACATAACCTGCTTACTTTATACGTATAAGGAGACTCTTAAATTGCCATTTATTTGGTATTGGTCAAAAACGATTCCGTGCTAAGGACCCGCCACTGCAAAATATATAACACTAATGATGACATAACGTAAGCCTCGAATGCGTCCTCCTATGCTGATGTGACATCTTTAATAGCTGCCATGGAAGGAAATACAATTTTGAATGCGTTTTTAAGGTAGACTCATGCATAATTGATGGACGACATAATAAAGTAGGACCAGGCATGCATTGAAATGACCTGGTATGGAAATATCTTTGTACACTTAGGCGGTAGCAACAACTGGTCTCAGCGCGAACAAGGTTATAACGACTGGTGCTCCTTTCTAAGTGCAGCCATGACCGAACAACGATTGAAGGCCGGCCATCTAAGTAAATA
The DNA here is from genome assembly GCA_035044805.1 of Leucophenga maculata. Lineage (NCBI taxonomy): Eukaryota > Metazoa > Arthropoda > Insecta > Diptera > Drosophilidae > Leucophenga > Leucophenga maculata. The sequence goes on along the minus strand of JAWNNP010000867.1, from coordinate 175,239 downwards.
AGTGATTTAAGATACTCCAAATTTAGCATTTCTTACTTAATTAACGCCATAAAGCAAAACAAAGCATAAATAAAATTAACTTTGGTATGACCAAAGCTTTATATTTTATTGACACATTCATATAAATATTTAATATCGTGCTTAAGTTATTATTTCAGCAAATTAAAATATTTTAATATAAAATTATACAAAATAAAAAGAAAAATAAAAATATTAAAATTATTTATAACAAAAGAGTAATAGCTCGAGGCATTCAGCTGTAAGATTAATGCCTAATTTAATTATGTATAAAAGTTATGTTGTGCTATGTTTTATATATACAAATATTATTAATTTATTATTTTTAGAAATAGTTAAGTTACAGTCGTTCAAGAAATTATAGATTCTATTTATATTTGTTGATGAAATTATGCATAAATAAGAAGATAGCATAAATCCAAAATATTAGTGGCAAATAGGCTTAGAAATGTCGGTAGTAAGTGGTGCTGCTGTGTCCAATACGGAGGCAGGTAAAGATTTGGATTGAATAACTTGTAGAAGAATTAAACATACCATTACAGAGGTATATCTGCCAGTTGCATTCTAATGAATTACCACTGCTAATTTAGATAATATGGAACCTAGACCCTTTAACCATTCTAAATGCCTAACAACAGCTAATCGATAGATAGATAGATAGATAGATAAATAGATAGATAAATAGATGGATAGACAGATAGATAGATAGATAGATAGATAGATAGATAGATAGATAGGTAGATAGGTAGATAGGTAGATAGATAGATAGATAGATAGATATGATAGAAACGTTCAAAGATTCAGTTCTAAGTTTCAGAAACAGCAACACATACTATCGACATTTGGTACCCTTGCAGAAATAAAATATTCCTAACAACCATACATAAATTTTCGAAGTATGCAATGTTTCACAAATTGAATGACAGAAATTGGACCGCAATTGTAGATGCTTTGAAAGAAGGTGAAATGAATGAACTTCTTGACCTTTTCTTGAAAGGAAACATTATTCAATCGCACAAGCACAATCCCACAGCACTTTAAACGAGCATTTAAGGATAATTGAAGTGGACAAAGATTCGATATTTGGAATTAGATGGCAAACTATTTAAAGAATTTAATTTTTATAACAACACAATATAAGAAAAAAGAGGACAATCGATTTTATAATAAAAAATTTTGATAACATCTTTATTTAAAATTCAAGCAAAATATATAATTTGGAAAAAAAACATATAATAACGAAGTTATATCAAAATAAGGATAAGGAAATTATTGAAGAAGAATGAAAATAGAATTTTTGAATTGTTAATGAATAAAATATTTTCAGTATTTGCATCGAATGGGTGAAGGAGTTTATTTAAAACACATTACCTGCTTATGCACAACGATATATTCGAGACTCTATGAGACTCTTCATGTCTCTTAGAGTCTCTAATAGCTCGTTGTGCATACAGACAGTGAGACGGCTCAACTTTTAATGTTGAACAATAATACTTCATGACATATGCTTGAAGCTTATGAAAACAGCTTAAAATTTCGCTATACCCTTCACATGTAGCCAACTCAAATATATCGAAAAAAACGAATATTCAGTCTGTCTAACAACTGTGTATTATATCACAGCATAATTCTACTAAAATTAACAATTTCTTCTTTATGATGTTGGCTACCAGCTGTGTTTAATTTTAAATTCGAACCAACTTCGTATAAATAATGATCTTAAAATTGATTGCGCAACATTTGTCAAAGTAAAAAGAAAAAGAAATAACAAAAGAGAAGAGTTTCTACTAAACACGTTTATACATCAGAACAACTAAAAAAATAGAATACTGAACCTAAACAGAAAATTTAATTTGATGATAAATACTTAAATGTATATTGACGAGTATGTATGTCAGAGTGCCGGATTTCAATATATCAACTTATATATATTTAATATTTATGTGGAAGAACTTGTCAACATTTGCCTCGCATATGTGGGAAAGTTGTTGGCTGTTGGAAAATTTTCAAAATAGTTGCATTAACCAACACTTACTGAAATGACAAATGGCGTCGTGTACTTTTGCTAATCGACGAAGAAAAACTTTTGCGTGGAAAACTTTTGTGCGTAATTAGTTGAAGTGAGTATAAGTGTCTGTGAATTTTGTCAGACGACGATAAATTGCCTTGAGAGCGCAAGTGTTGAGAGAATTCGCAATTATTTGCACATTTAATCTTGAATTTCCAAACCGGATCAAGCACAAGTGTTGTGCGTAGGTGTCGACGACGTAGTTGTCTTCGACATTGTCATTGTTTCAATACAAATTTGCGCCCAATCGAAACAATTTTGAAATGCGCGCAGAAAATGAAATTAGATTCACACAAATTGCAGGCTCACTTGCATTTTCACTGCTGCATTTAAATATGGCAAAGGAGTCGTGCACCAGAGAGCCCAGGTGACAAGAAAATTGTAGTGTAAATTATTTGTGGAGACAAATTAAATTGAAGGAATTTATAATGGAATTGAAAACGACATTGTGTCACTCTTATTGCGCTAATACAATGTCAATTTGCGCCATTAGTTAGCTATAAAAATGCTGAGGAGCACTGCTAAGCGGACAGTTCTGTTTCAAAACTGGTCGTGTCAACTTTGCATAATGAGTACCACATCAGCCTCTGAAGCTATTGACTCCTGGTGCGCCTTTGAGTATCATTATTTGATCTGGCGCGTATGTGGCATACATCCGCCAGAGGGACGGCATTGGCATCGCATCTATTTTTGGTATTCCGTAGCGCTCAATATTTTGCTCTGCGTTTTGTTTCCACTGACGCAGGTAGTCAATATGTTGTACTCAACTGATATGCAGGTGTTCTTAGAGAATCTTTACGTCATTATACCAGATAGCTTTTGCGTTATAAAGTTTATCTATGTATGGCGTACACGTGGTTGGTTGCTAAACGTGCGTCCGATACTGGAGCGCCTTGATCGGCGTGTGCAATTGCCGGCGGAGCGACGTGCAATACTAAGTGGTACGAATAACTCGCGTCGAGTGTTGCTCTGGCTTATGCGTCTCTTCATCGGTGTGCTGCTTACTACTATTCCGTTTGCCTTTATTGGTTCGGAACGTCGGCTCATGCATCCCGGCTGGTTTCCGTGGGATTGGCGCAGAACGCGAACCGCATTTGTGGCAACGTACTGCATTCAACTGTTCTGCTTTGTTATGCATGCATTTCAAGAGATTAGCAACGATACGTATCCTCACGCATTTCTTACCATTCTGGCGGCACACATTCGAGCGCTCGGTTTACGCATACAGCATATCGGCGAGAATCAAACGCTGACTTGGAACAGGCGTTCACGGGCAGTGGTTGCTGCACAAGAGTTGGCTTATTGTGAGCTTATTGCCTGCATTGAAGATCACGAGGTCACTTTACATTTGCTGACAACAATTCATCATACCATTTCGACATCTTGCTTCTTTCAGTTCATTTGCACCGCGATGGGTGCCTGTGCGCTGGGCGTGTACTACTCCATCGTTGAAACGCACGTTTCGCAATCAATCAATTTATTTTTATTTTTTTGTGCCATTTCAATGGAGACGTACATATTGTGCTTCTCCGGTGATATTGTTTGGGCGGCTAGTGAACGGATGCAATCTATGCGTGCAACTGGATCGCACAGACCACGAAATTCCGACGTTCACTCTTAATGCTACTGCGCCGTTCGCAAAAGTTAAATATTCTTCTAGCTGGAGGATTTATACCGGTGCGCATACCCACATTTGTCGCGGTACGTATGAACATAAAGAAATTAATATACGAGGTTTGTTAAAAAAAGGAGACTTTTCGAACAAGCAGTTGACACATGGCCAAGAAGATGTTAATAACGATGTCCGCCATGGACGCCCCAGCAGAAATGCTACGACATTTGTGGAAGCTATCAAAGTGAGCCGAATGTCATTGGTGACAGGTTTCAGTATAGCATAAGAATAAAGGGTAATGAAAAATGTGTACGGATTTTGTCATCGAGTTGAAATGTATTAGTAACAAGAAAGATTGCTGCCCTCGGGAGGGCTCGTCTACGAAATATCGTGTTCCTAACAATTTGTATGAGGGCTACCCCGTATAGTGGTTTGATAATGATCTATATGGAACATTTCTTAGGAATCATCCAAGATACAGCAAATTTTTATACAAAAACTCAGAAAGATTGGGCAGATTTTATGAGGGCTAACTCTTTTAGTGGTCCGTTATGTACCCAAAAGAATATTTAATAAGGGTAATATACATTCTTTGAATAGCCTGACTCGCATTCTTCTGCCTGTTGCATACATTTGCACGAATTTAATATAGCCGCTTTCTTTATGAGATCGTTGTTTGAAAAAAAACCATCGACTGCGAAAACTGATAAGTTCTTATCAAACTTCGTATTAATGTTTTTTGCAGCACGGTTAATACACTTTTTAGGCCCTGTACCGAAGGTACAAGAGCCTATTGGGTTTGTGCAAATGTATGTAACAGGTAGAAATAATGGTCGGAGACCCCCCAAAGTTACCACCATTATGGTCAGGAATGAAAGAGGAGTCGATATAGCCATGTCCGTCTGTCCGTCCGTCCGTCTGTCTGTCCGTCTGTATGAACGAAAGGATCTCGGAAACGATAATAGATAGAGACTTCGTGTTTTTTGCATTCGACTAGGATTGCTCCGGAATTTCACAAGTTTATTTTGAAATTTTGCCCCTCCCCCCCTTCCCCATAAAATCACCCCTTAGGGTGAAAATTTCTTCGGCACAAAAAAAGTAAGTATGCCAGTAAAGAGATATCGTCCTTCTTAGCCAAAATCCGAAAAGTTCATCAAAATCGGATAATAAATGACGATTTTATAAGCAATTGAATTTGAGTGACCCCCCTTTTCGTTTCATACATAAAAAAATGTTTTACAAGGCACTTATTCGTTCAGTAGGAAGTGGTCATGTGTTTGGTCATAAGTTCGGGAAACATTTAATGTGTTTGTTAGGCGACCTGAACTGGTACAGGGCCTCTTACAGTCGGTTACGCCCGACTGTATTTCCTTACTTGTTCTATTTGTTGTAGGTCATGAAAGGAGCCTATTCGATGTTTACAGTGCTTGCAAGATAAAAAACACAACCAAATGTTTTGTCTCTCAATTCTTTAAAAAAGTTTTGGGATCGTCGTCGTTGTGATCGTCGCTGCTTTTCTCCTAAAATGTATTAATGCATGGCAGCCGGACCGAAGTGCGGAACGAGCTAAGGGAGTGGAAATACAAAAAATAAATTAAATAAATAAATAATAATTAAAAAATGATAAACTGTGGTGGAGAAAATAATTTTAAATTGTGTTTTTTTTTTTATTTCTGCTTTACTTAATTTATAATATATTTAACCTGCTTACACATGAATAATGTTTTTCTCACTGCACATAACTAAGAAGTTAATTTGTTTTTAAATGAATATAAAAAATAGAATTCGTTGTTTATAGGACTTTAGCTAAGTCGCATATTGTACTTCGTTCTTTTTAATTTTTTGACGACCTTATCTACATTCACATCACCATGGAGATCACTATTACGTATGTACTATGCTTCGAAGTACCATATGTGACTTGATTTATTAACTTAGGTGGCTCTCAAAACTCGTTCGGTCATGACTGCATTTAAGAAGTGCGCCAGCTTCTATAATCTTGTGCGTGCTGGCGCCAGTGGTTTTGAATGTCAATTATTGAGAGATCTCCGCATACTTATTGATTCCAAAGCGTGGGCCTCCCATGCGTGGGCAAACCATGCGAGCTGGAGCTCTTTCATCCATTCGTATGAGGTGACCAAGCTACTGCAGCCGCTGGAATTTTATGCGCTGGACTATGTCAACCTCATCGAATAGCTCGTTGTTGACACTATAAAAACCAAAAATCATGCGGAGAATCTTCCTCTTAAAGACTTCCACGGCTGTTTCATCTGATTCAATCACGGTCCATGCCTCTGCGCCATACAGTAGGACCGAGAGTATCAGCGTATGTTTGCAAGCGTGGCACCTCATCCAATCGAGTCTATATTAACCGAAGTTCATAGGGCGGTTCGAACTTCCCGCTACTGAGTAAGTCATCAGTGTCGGCTGTCATAATCAAGTTAATAAATTAACAAGATTACTTGTAACATTTTGGCCTAAACGCCAGGGTTCGATTTCTCACAACCCAAACAGTATATATAGCTCCAGTTGCACAAGGTGATCTGGTGAAGTAATATAAGCACTAGTTTTGATATAACTTCACCATCATGAAACATCGAAATGAATCATTGTCTTCTAGCAATACATCGATTGACTCTTTAAGATTACAATCCATAACCGAACTGCAAATTCCGTTATCTGCAAAACTTCATAAACAACACCGTTACGACGTTGTTGTTGCTGGTTATCTCGGATCCAAGAAATACGAAGTTTTCTACAACACTGAAGTTGAAATTCTTCATCGTCACTGACGCGATGACGGAGTGCAAGAAGACACCAAGTACTTCGTCTTGTCCTCATTCACTGACAGACCCATGAGCCGTGAATGTTTTTCAATCTCTGAGAACGCCTTGCTGACTCACCGTTCCTGCGTGCAGATGATATCAATTTCATCGGCGTACGCGAACAGCAGCAATTCCTTTTGGAAGATCGAGCCCGACATATTCTGTATGTACGGGCACTGGCGTAGAATGTTTTCCATCAGCAGATTGAAAAAATCGCTCAATAGCGTATTACCCTGCATGAAAGCTATCTTGGTATCAAAGAGGAACGGAGAGGTTTTTTCTTATCATGAAAACGCTTTGAGTGCGTGATAGCTTCATTATGCAAAAGCGACCGATAGTGCAGACAGGGCGTCGACAAACCTCATTCGTATTGGCGTGCCGAAAGCGGTTTTGTAATCGACAAATAGTTGGTGTGTGTATTTCTTAAGCTCATGAGTCTTTTTTAGGATTGGTCGTAATGTGAATATTTGGTCATTGGTTGACCTTTTTGTTTGAACCCACACTGATATTGTCCTATTCGTCAATCCGTATATGGCTTCAGCCTATTACACAATAAGCGCGACCGAATTTTATATCCGATGGAAAGAAGACTTCTTCCGCGGTAGTTGGCGCAAACAGCGGGGTTTCGTTTCTTTAAAAAAGGACAAAAAACACTGAGATTCCAGACATTTGTTATGCGTTCATCGGACCATATCTTGCATAAAAGTTGTTGCATACTCCCAACCAACTCTTTGCCAACTCTGCTGGCAGGCCATCAGAGCCTGCTGCTTTGTTATTTTCAGCTTTTCAATAACCGAATCGACCTCATTATAGTCCGGTGGCTCTACAATAGTGTCATCATTAATTGGTGGTTCCGGTGTCATTTTAGTATCGGCGTTATCGTGTGCTTGTCGCTGCAATAACATGTTCCAACCTGCGGCGAAATTTTTTTGTTAGTTGTGTTTTACACAGCCGACAAAAAGCAAATAATGAGTATGTTTAAATCCGACTCAAAGACGCGATGGCTCTTATCTTATATGTACCAATTTAGATTGTAGAAACCGGCATACTATCAGCACCCACAAACATCTTTGAACATGGGTTCATCTCCATTCTGTCAACTATAAAACATATCTTTTTGGAATGCTCCATCTATCTAACACAAATAACCCAAATCATCTCATATCTTAAAGCAATAAAGATTAACCACAAAAATTAAGGAAAAATAAGAAAAAAAAAAACAGAACATGGCCTTCCGGAAAATAACCAGAATTATCATAAACAAAAAACCGTTCATTCCAATCTTTAGCCAAATAAACAATTGTACAGCTCTAGTGGCGAAAAAGCTGATTTAATTTAACGAAATGATTATCTGAATAAAACACTATCGATCCATAATTTTTACCGGTATAAATTATAAAAACTCTAAGCTAATAGTTTACTTATTGACAAATATTTAAATGTACTCCTAAATGAATTCATTTCAATCACTCAGCAAATTTGTTCAGTTTTTGGTCTCACTTTATAAAATGTAATACTTATGACATTCTTCTTTCAGAGTACTACGTTATTTTTATATTTGCTGACGACCCCGCAATTTATTTTTCGGGTCTCCAGTTTAATGATACTAAGACAAATCTTCAAAATCCCTTATACAACTTAGCTACCTATTTTAATAAATGTAGAATTTTAAGGCGTAAGACCAACTAATTATCAAATTCTAACCTTTCGGTACTAAATGAAAGAGTTCCATGGGAAGATTGTCCAATAAACTTTAGCCTATTTTTAGATTCAAACTTAAAATTTAATATGCATATACATTTCTAAAACAGTGGATAAATTAAACAGAACAACCCTCAAACTTTACCCACTAATTTAAGCGAAATAAAATTATTAGAGTCAATTATGTTATATGATGCAGTAGTCTGGGGGTGATTGCGTCTTTACACATTTGAAGAAACTACAAATTTGACAAAATAAAATTTTAAAACTGTTTGCCCTTTTATTTTCATTAGCTCAAACTCGCAAACGTTGAAAGTATTCAAAAGATTTAACATGTCTTAAAATAAGTTTTCATTTAAATCAATATAATCCAGCAATCTAAAACAATTAATTGCAATTTTCTCCACGCTTCTTTACTTCATAATTTCACCATTACGATTGAAGCACCAATTAAAAAGCACCAGGTAAACCTTTAAGAAATCATAATAATTGAATTAAAGACTATAGAAATCCAAAGTAACTTACATTTAAAGATTTATTTAAAGCTTATTTTTCGGGGCACTAATGAAGGTGGCGACATAAATAATATATTCAACATATATTTGAGAGTAGATGGAATTAAGATGAATCTTAAGACATGATAAGAACGAAATTAATATTTACAAAAAACATATTACGAACGTGTCTCAACTACGATTTGTTATAGTAGCACCAATCGGTGCCTTGCGTTTACCATTAATTCACATCTTGTGGCTGAATCGTCAACTGTGTGCTCCGACCTTATTTTGACTGTCAACGCCAAAAAGGATGATAAAACCGTACGTAGGCGCTAAGTTTAACCAAATTCCATTTTGATTTGATTTGTCAGAAGATCTTAATTAGATGGCATTCAACCGTTGTTTGGTCATGGGCGCACGTAGGAAGCCACATGACGCTATAATCTTGTGCGCGCTGACCGTGTTGTATTTAATACCAAGTAAGCAGTAATCTCTGCATACCTTTTTTTTAAATTGTTTCATAGTTTCATAATTACTTATTAAAATAAAATTATAAACATAAATGACTCCTGCTCCTATATAATTTTAGTTGTTATCCATTAGAGTATAACTTAGAATATTTAGTTACAATATCTACATTATGTTTTATTGTATACGGCGGACCCGGCTTTCAGCCATGTCTTCCTTTTGTAAAGGTTAGTTATCGCCGTGAATGAAATTATTCAAGTATAATTTTATTTGATTTATCATGGCATGTTACGATTTTTATTTGATTCCGGGTGTTTTGCTGTGCAACCATTTGTATTTCTCTTTTATGAGACCACGTCACAACATGTTTCTAGTGACTATAGATTGTTCTAAAAACCTGCGGTTAGCTTCTATCGCCCTATCACTCTTATCCACTCTCTTTCCAAGGACGCTATACATACATACTAAATTTCATCTTTGTACCTCAAAAAAAAAAAGATATGACGAATTTTGTTTATCGCTTATATGGGGGGTGGCGCATCGCCCTTTCTAATTTTGACCAAACTTGTATACTCGTGCTTTGTTGTGTTTCTTAGAGTAGCACATTAAACAAATTTTAAGAGGTAAGAATTGGCTGCAAAAATTTTAATTTTAATTTTAAAAAAGATTTGATTTATTTCAAATTTGCTTTGTCCTCTCTGAAAAGATGTGCTTTTTGGGCGATCACTAGAATATACTGAAAGGCTGTTAGACCTATGTTTTCGATTAGTTGTGCAAGTTAAATAGTGCAATTTATTACATGATAACATAATAATGTCCGGATACACACCGCTCGTGTAGTAAAGAAGTGGATTAAAGAGCTCTGCACTCCCCTGACCACAATATTATTGAGAACGTTTTTGGAATAACTTTCTCGTCAAGTTTAATAATCTGGCAGACAATTTGAAAATGTTGAATCATTAAAGAATGACTTTAATTGCGCCTGGAGCGAGATATCATTGCGCTTTTTGAAGTCCCTTTACTATTCAATATCTGACAGAATTTATGAAGTACTTTCAAATAAAGGTGGCTAAACAAATTATTAATTAAGCTTTAAATATCACAAACAATCAAATTATTAATAATTTTTTTAAGAATTTTAATTTTGATGTTATTTATTTTATTTTTTACCTGAATTCATAACATCTCAAGAATATTGTGTCAAAATTTCAAGTCGACCGGAGAAAAATCGACGACGTTAGGTAAGCCGATAAAACTTGCTGACGAACCTTTCATTTCGAATTTTTTTGTATTCAAAACTTTAAAGCGTTTTTCCCACAACTAGCCTTTTCTAAATCGGTGCCCCTCAAAACTTCAAAACTACTTCACCGATCCTGTTGAAATTTTCAACACTATTTCTGTATATAATGGGAGGTAACGAGAATTCCCAGAGAGGAATACCCCTTGGGGATTCCTATGGGGCGATTCCCTTGGGGGATTCTCTTTGAGGGATTCCCCTTGGGGGAATCAATACTAACGAACCTTTGCAACTCTTTCAGTTAAACAAAAAGCTTATTGTTGACAAATACGGAGAACACATAACTTCATATGTGCAAGTATAATGTATTGCGTCAGGATATGTATGATATATGATTTACTTGGAATTTCAAATCCAATTATTATTGCAAGATGCTCGTTCAAGAATTATGCATTCAACTTTTAGGATGGGACGATGCTCTTCCATCAGAGCTAAAACTCTTATGGATACAAATAGAAAATGATTTCATGTAGTTAAAAACAACCGACATACGACGATTTCTCATTTTATCACCACAACTGGACTGCGAATTTATTGCTTGGCAGATGCATCACAACGCGAATATGGATGCTGTCTTTATTTGCGCACTATGGTCTATGGGCATTACATTATTTATGACTAAGTCAAAGGTGTCACCTATTGCTGCTGTGCCTTTACCACGCTTAGAATTATGTGCCGCTTTACTACTGTGTAACATTTGGGTTAAACTAAATCATATGTTTGAAAAATTTACTAATAAAATTTTCTTTGGGACAGATTTACGCATTGTCTTGCAATGGATATTTATGAATTTGGCCACACTCAACTGCGAATTGTGTAACTTAATTACTGAACAAGTCATCTGGTATATTATGGAAACATGTATCAAGCAAAGAAAATCGTTTCACGTGGATACAAAGCGCATGAACTTTCACAAACAATTTGGTTCAAATGACCAAATTCTCCTTCTTTGGAAGAGTCCAAATGGCCACATACTCATACTGAAACATTCGTTAAGAAAACACTAGATCAGCACAAAATAGTTGTACTGAATTGTAGTAGCACTGAAGGTAATGAAACGTTCATCAGCAAAATAATTCAAAGTATCTCAATCTATCAAAAGTGGATACGAATAATGTCATGTCAAAAGGACATCACACTTGCTACTGTACAGCATGTTTTTGCAATCGATAAGCTGGAAGTATTTCATCGCATCGTTTCGCTTATACAACATCAAGTATACGTTCAGAATATTGCATTTCTGAAAATAAACAAATAGCTTAGATCTGTTATGCAAAAACTGTCTCCGTTTTTGCATGATACTCATACACAAACTGGAAAATTAAGCGTGCTTCGTGTAGGATACCGACTCTCACATGCGCCAATAAACTACGAAGCTAAGTTGCCCAACAATAACCGATTTACAAAACAATTCGTTGAATATTAACATAGCAAACATTTATATGCAGGACTGAAGGTGCTTATCGGAATACTACGACTTCTGGATCTGTGTGGACCGTTCTATACTACGTATCGCATATGTGGCAAAGCATCTTATTAAACGTATGTAGCCATATTCATTTGTTTTACAACCAAGTCAATGCACACAGAGTTAATCTCGGAACGTTCCAATAATAATTTTATTTTATGTTTAAACCAAGGCACATCTCTTGCTACAACGCAATGAACTTGGTTGGCGCTAAGACCAAACTTGACGTCTTTAAACAACGCTTTTTTGATCAACAAACGATGACGATGACCAGCAGAGAAGAAGTTCTTCACTTTGGTGAACAGTCAAATCGATGAAAACGCTCTTAGTTGAAAACATGATTAAATCTAATTTGACTTTTGAGAAACTACAGACAGTGGTAATCAATGTTGAAGCCATACTTAGTTCTCTGTCAGAGGATGGCGAAGTGGATTGGATCCTCATTGCTCCCGCTTTACTTACATCCGGAATATTTGAAAACGCTCAATCAATATGTATATCTATATTCGTTGTGGGCGTTTCCAAACCTTTTTTTTTAACTATTTATTTCATGAACTCTATTTATGAACTTTAAAATTATGTCTACACTCTGTATCCACAACGAGCTCTCTAGTGTTTATTAAATATGCTTACAATATACATATATGTATAATATAATTAATAAGTTATGTAACGAAAATTTTTTTTTTAAAAACACTACTTATATATATACTTTTTTTTTTTTAAAACATTTATTTATTGGTCGTCCTGTTATCATGTAGACAACTTAAACCAATGAGTAAAAAAAAATAAAATATTACAGCTAAGCTTATTCAAAATAATTTTATGGTTTGTGAGGCAAAACAATATATATAGCACATATATGAAACACAAAATAATGCTGCTGTCTGCAGGGGTATTACGGGAGAGGAATATACAATAAATTATATACTCCTTAAATGTAACTTCCTAGGCAAAATTCTTTGCAAGCGTCGCTTTATTTTTACTCCTGACTTCCTTCTGCGTTCCAAGAGGCGTTTTGGCTGGTTTGGGTGACTATTAAGTCGTTCTATATAGTCAGCCGTCTGCTTGTTAATAACATTCCCGATTTTAGGAACTTTTAGGTCCTTTTCTAAGTTTGCTGTGCGCATATACCAGGGTGCTTCTGTTAATCTGCAAAGGATCTTCGCCTGTAGGACATGTATTTTGTTTATGTGGGTTTTTGCAGCAATTCCGTACACTTGTATCCCATAACGCCAGGCGGGTGCGATGATTGCCTTGTAAATGTGCACCTTGTTTTTCAGCGATAAATTGTTTTTGCCGTTGAGAAGCCAGCCCAATTTATTTGTCCTGGCGTATAGGGATTTTACGACCGCATTAATATGTGATCCAAATGTGAGGCGTTTATCCAGGTACACTCCCAGATATTTATACCCAGTATAGTGTCCAATCAGCTGACTCAGGAGGAAGACCCCAGGGCATTCGTCGTCACGTCTGAGTGTGTATGTCACTGATGCACATTTGCTGAGATTTATACCAATATTCCACTTTTTAGCCCATTTGCCAAATTTAAAAAGATATAACTGCAGCATTTCAGTGGCGTTGTACACGCACTCATCTCTGGCAAGGATGGCCGTGTCGTCAGCAAATGTAGCTGTGAGAAAGTCCTGAGAATCTACCATCGGGATGGTACGCCCAGTGGGCATGTCCCAAGTGAATAGAGTATACAAGGTGGGACTTAGTATACTTCCCTGTGGAACACCTGCACAGATTTTTTTCGTACTCGACTCCACACCATCCAGAAGCACCGAAAAGGTCCCGTCGATCAGGAAACTACTTAATATCATAAAAAGCTGCGGTGGGAGGATGCTTTTTAATTTGCATAATAGACCGTCGTGCCATACCCTGTCAAAAGCCTGACGGATGTCCAAGTAAACAGCGACTGTATACTCCTTTACCTGGAACCCATCTAGGATAAAGTTCATCACCCTATTCAGCTGCTCAGGGGTTCCGGAAGCCAAACTGAAATGGTGGTATCCTTTGGTTGACCTCATCGATCGCTAGTATCCTCGTCAACAGGCATATCTCGAATAGTTTCGCAGTGGACGACAGCAGGCTGATGGGTCGGTATGACTCAACATCAGACGGGCTCTTCCCGTTCTTGTGTATCATAACGATTTCAGCCTTTTTCCAAAGTTTTGGAAAGTGCCCAATTCTCAACGCAGCGTTAAAAAGAAGTACTAAAAAGAGTACCGCTTTGAATGGTAGTGCTTTCAGCGTCCTGTTATCGAGACCATCTTCGCCTGGGGCCTTTCTATTTTTAAGCGCTTTGATGTGGGACTGAATTTCCTCGATAGTGATAGGATTAGTTGGGAGAGCCAGCTGCCCAGGTCTGTCCAGTACCCTTTGTACTCGTCTCCTGTGACTACCGGGTGTGGACTCTAAGGGTTGGAACCTAGCCTCTAAGTGCTCAGCAAAAGTTTCCGCACGATCTTGGGGGGAAACTTATATATTTATTAAGATATTTTTTTTTTTATTTTTTTTTATTTCCCATGTTTTATACTACTGTCGAAATGACACCTCACACATTTTATAATATTGAATCAGGGATTAAAAAAAAAAGAATTAAGATAAAATAAAAAAAAAAATTTAACTAACTAATATTAATTAACAATTAATTTAAATATAAATTTGGTAGGTCTGCTGGTCGAATTCTTTTAAGTCGGCGTCTTGTTGTCAGCTCCAGAACGGGTATGTTGTTCAGCTCGACGTTGGAGTGAGCCATTAGTCGAATGTGATGCATTCTGCTAAGTTTTGTTATCTTCTCCTTGACAGTTGGAATCTTGAGATCGCGGTGAATATCTGCATTAGAAATATACCAGTCTGCACTTGTTATTTGACGAAGTATCTTGGACTGCTGCCGTTGGATGATGTTAATATTTGATATTTTTGATGTACCCCAGATCTGTATACCGTAAGTCCAGACAGGCTTAATTAGACTTTTGTAAATTAAAAGTTTGTTGTACATAGACAGTTTTGATTTTTTGTTGATGAGTCAGTACAATTGGCGGCATTTCTCTTTTATTTGATTACGTTTTTTTTCAATATGCATCTTCCATGTCAGTTTGCAATCTAAGAAGATACCCAAGTGTTTGGCGGACTTTTCAATGGGTGTGTCAATATGGTTTATTTTTAAAGGGATGGGTTGGAAAGTTCGTTTTGTTGTAAAAATAACTTGAGTTGTTTTACTGCCATTAATTGTTATAGCCCATTTATCGAACCAGTTAGTGATGGTATTGAGGATTCTTTGAAGATTTGTGGAAGCTACACTTAGATCATTATGGGCATACAAAAGGATAGTGTCATCTGCAAAGAGCACATATAGAAGAGGTCCCAAAACGCTCCCTTGGGGTATGCCTGCTTTTATATGCCTTATTGAAGAGTAAGTATCCGATATGTAGCTTTTTAGCAGTTGGTAGAAATCGTGCGGAATGAGGGATTTTAGTTTGAGTAGCAGTCCCTAGTGCCAAACCTTGTCGAATGCCTTTTCCACGTCGAGAAAAACTCCAATACAGTATTTCTTGTGTTCAATGTCGGATGGAATTTTATTAACAACTCTGTGAATTTGTTCCATAGTTGAATGTTGTTTTCTAAAGCCAAACTGATGGTCAGGTATAGAATAACTTTTATCAAGTATAGGTTGCAATCTGTTTTTAAATAGTCTTTCAAACACCTTGGATAAGATTGGCAAAAGACTTATGTGTCTATATGAAGCTACATTAGTAGCATCTTTGCCAGGCTTTGGAATTGCTATTAACTCTGCTACCTTCCAAGTCTTTGGGAAATACTTTAGTCTTAACAAATTACGAAGATATAACATAGAGTGCAATGGAGCTTCTTTGAGTAGTACTCCTGTTAATATATCGTAACCTGGCATTAACAAATCGAATTGGAGTATTAGTGGTTGAACTGTTTGAACGTTCCAGTATATGGTCGCTGTTTTGTGGGTCGTTCGTGAAGACGTTCTGATAATAGTCTGCTAAAACTGTCGATTTTTCAAGTTCTGTTTTGGCCCATGTTCCATCTGTCTTTTTTATAGGAGGAATGTGAGTTGTGGTTTTTTTAAGATATAACATATTCAGATATAAACATAGTAATGTGGAAAAAGGATGAAGGTTGGGATTTATAAGGATGAATCGACTAATCTTCTAGCCATCAGTTCGATTTTTTTCCATATTTGTATCTCTCAGGTAAATTTTTTTTTCGAAGCGCCAGTTCTCTTTTTGTAAAAGGTTTTAAGGAACTGTTGTATTTGTGAACGCCTGTAGAGGTAATAAAACACCGGTATACCACTATGGCTTTGAGTTATTCCGCTTTATTAAGCAGCATAAATGGTGGTACAAAGCCCGATGTAAGTGACTTTGTTATGTATCGATCGTCTTTGGTGCACCGCACTATATGCTTATTATGAAGTTGTCGATTCTATGGATATTAGCTGCGTAGTAAAGTTTTTTATTTGGCACATATTTCCTATAGTTACTTCCTAAACGCAATTTTTCCATGAAGGAGGGAGAAATATTGAACCAAATATTGCATGCAAGTATTAATATGTATTGGTCTGATGCACACTTGGTATATAAGCACTTTAACTTTGCTGTTTATAAATTTCGAGTACATCAACGACTAGAATGTAAACAATGTTTTTTTTTTTGGTTTTTTTCAGTTTGCATGTTTATAAATATACAAAAAAAAAAAAAAATTCGACATTTTTCCAGTTTTTTTTTAACATCGGAGTTTTTATACAAGTGGTCGAAATAAAATAGTTTCGCATTTACTGTGGTTAATCTTAAGATACCACTTATGTGTATAGTTTTCTACTTATTATACCCAAGCCATGCTGGAGTTCTGCGTTCATGTTTGCTATTGTTCTATCTAGGTGGTAAACGATAATATCGTCAGCAAAAGCTATGATATGGTCGAGTCTATTTAGTAGGTTTAATATGTATAGATTGAATAAACTTGGGGAGTTTACAGTTCCTTATTGGAGTCCGTTTTTTAACTTGAATTTTTTTTTTGCTATTTTGGTTTTTAGGCCCTGTACCGAAGGTACAAGAGCCTATTGGTTTTGTGCAAATGTATGTAACAGGTAGAAATAATAATCGGAGACCCCCCAAAGTTACCCCCATTATGGTCAGGAGCGATAGAGGAGTCGATATAGACATGTCCGTCTGTCCGTCCGTCCGTCTGGCCGTCCGTATGAACGAAAGGATCTCGGAAACGGCAATAGATAGAGACTTTGTGTTTTTTGCATTCGACTAGGACTGCTCCGGAATTTCACAAGTTTATTTTAAAAACTTGCCCCTCCCCCCCCTTCCCCATAAAATCACCCCCAAGGCTAAAAATTTCTTCGGCACAAAAAAAAGTAAGTATGCCAGTATAGAGATATCGTCCTTCTTAGCCAAAATCCGAAAAGTTCATCAAAATCGGATAATAAATGACGATTTTATAAGCATTTGAATTTGAGCGACCCCCCTTTTCGTTTCATACATAAAAAAATGTTTTAGAAGGCACTTAGTCGTGCAGTGAGAAGTGGTCATGTGTTTGGTCATAAGCTAGGGGAACATTTAATGTGTTTGTTAGGCGACCTGCACTGGTACAGGGCCTCTTACAGTCGGTTACGCCCGACTGTGATTTTCTTACTTGTTATTAAAGGGTCTTATTAAAGGATTAAAGGATCTCGAAAACTGTAATAGATAGAGACTTCGTGTTTTTTGCATTCGACTAGGACTTCTCCGGAATTTTACAAGTTCATTTTAAAATTTTGCCCCTCCCCCCTTCCTCATAAAACCCTTAACGTCCGTCTTAACCAAAATCCAAAAAACTCTTCAAAATCGGATAATAAATGACGATTTTATAAGCAATTGAATTTGAACGACCTATGATACTTCCGTTCTCCCATTTTCTTTTCATACATACAAAAATGTTTTATAAGGCACTTATTAGTGCAGCGAGAAGTGGTCATAAGCTTGATCATAAGCTCGGGAAACATTTAATGTGTTTGTTAAACGTCCTGCACTGGTACAGGGCATCTTACAGTCGGTTTGTATTTTATTAATTTGAACATTAAACCTTTTACCAAACACTATCGAAAGCTTTTTCTTAATTAACTAGGAAAGCTCGTAAGCTTTTCGATTGTAGTGGGTGGATTGCATGGGTAGTAGAGTATCACAACTTAAAGCCTTATTGACGTTCGTTGTTAAGGTTCAATTTTTCTCAGTGTTTGCATAGATTTATGTTTATACATGTTTTAAATACTTAACTGATATTACGAAGCAAGCTAATTGGACGTAGATTATTTAACTCTGTAGGATCTTTGTTCTTTTTTTGCAACAAAATTAATTTGGCTATTTTCCAGCTAGATGGAAAATAGAAATTATTGCGCATGTTGTTAAACAGGATACATCAATTGGCTATAAGTTCATTTTTAGGCTATGTTTGGGATTTCGTCTAGGCCGTAAGATAACTTGCTTTTAAGTTTTTTAAATATGTTGTTAGTTTTATCCGCAGAAAAGAATTACTCATTTCGCTGATGTATGTTAGAAGCTGTATTTTGGTTGTTTAAATTTGTTGATATGTTTCGTTCTGCTTTTTATAGATAAAAACATATTAAAGCAGTGTTTAATGTGGCTATGAAATGGGTCCTCATAGATATTCTTCTTTGGAGAGTGAACTGACTTCAGATAAGCTCTTATTATATTTGTAATATCCTTATTAGTTCTTACAATGCAACAGTCTGAAATGACTTCAGTAATTTGTTGGTCTATTCCTGGTGGATTTCATGTCAACTCATAACAAGATTTTTTTGATGGAATGGGATTTGGCTATAAGCTGGCATAAATAATACTATTGTAACAAGGACAACTAAAACCAGGTATTTTTTGAAAATTTAAAAAAAAAAAAAAAACGGAGATACAGAACTTTAAATTTTGCAGCTACTGTTTCTTTGAAGCACTATAACTTTCGTTTTAATTATTCGATTTTAGGTTTTAAAATGTCAAATGATTTGTCTTAAATTACATGATTTTTTTTTTACATGCAAAATATGTATATGTAAATGCTTTTAAATTTTTTTAGCGCAACTTTTAGTATTAAACCCCGAAATATACTAATTATGCATTTTTATGTTCGTATGTGCAGCTTTGTTAAAACTTTTTTTTAACGTTTTATTTTATGTACTTTTCTCGTTGTATGTGACCTTGAGTGGAATATTCAATTTGCTTTCTATTATTTATTCCAGCAGACTAGTAGCAATTTGAAAGTTTGTAAAAACTATAATAATTATTATTGCGAACATATAAACATGCGCTTCGGTATCTTTGTGCCATTGTACCGGATGCGCGATAGATACTATATAAACTTATATGGTAACTGTTTTCAGCCATCTATCGGCCGGCAGTCTGTTGCATCTGCATTTGCGCGTACTTTATTATATCCAGGGACAATGGAGATACCATCGCCTTCATTGTTGTCGTCGGGTTGTGTCAATGCGGCGCTCGCATTTCGGAAGTTGTTTTATCTTCTACATGAGCTACACTTACTCAGCCGTTGCAAGCTTGTGAGATTTTTATCATTGCGGAACTGCGGCTCTGTGATTTTTACGACAATATCAGCGACAGCGACAACAACATACGCCAGGACAATGGCATATGTGACTATGGTAGTTGAAAGAGATGGATTAAAATGAATTTTCCATATTGACTGGACTGGAATGGCTTTGCTTGGCTTTTACGAGTATGTAGTGTCATGGTCGTTGTTCCATTTTTTTTGTAATTGTTATGCGATGTTATGTGCGTAATGTGCACAGATTTCACTTTATTATTTTATATATGGTTGTTTAAATATATAAAATTTTAATTAACTCCGCGACCTTCATAAAAACATAAATGCAGCCGGTATGCTTCATATAAATGTGTTTTTAAGGTCAAAAAATAAAACAAAACAAAATTTAAGAGCTTTTGTTGATTATATGAATTGGATGCTTTTGCTTGTATAAAATTTAACAATTTAATTTGGTTCAGCAAGACTGATAAATGATGTGTTTATATCTAGGGATGCAAGAAAAATTTACACACAAGAAAAAAATTAAAAATTCTGCACATTTCAGTAAAACTTCATTCTTAGGGGTTTTTGGGATCGCTTATTACCAATCTTAAGTCAGATTTTAAAAATTCTAAATGGCGGATATAAAAATTAAAAAATGTTTTTATTTCAATAAAACATGATACCTAGGGGTTTCGGGATCGCTGATTACGAATTCAAAGTCAGAAATTCAAAATGGAGGATGCAATATGGTGATTCCGAACATATTTAAGTATTATATTTTATATATTATGAATTTTAAAATTTTTATGTTCTCACAAAATTTTTTTTTGCATCAAAAGATATAAACACACCCCCTGTTCTAAGGGTGTATGTGAACAGTTTTGATAATTTTAAAAGGCAAAGTTTGTAGCACTTGAAGGTTAAGCTGAATAATTTTTCAAAAATGGCAATAAACCCTATCTTGAGCGGTTCAACCGCTGTTTTTTGAAAACGTGACGTGAAAAATTCGTTTAGAAAAACTATGTCCCATTGCAGGGCGGTGTAATCAATTCTTGATTAAATCGAATAATAATGGGCAAACGAAAAGTTCGGGATCTGTCAGAAAGAGGCGAAGTATTGGAAACCGCCAGTGGAATAGCAACGGTGAATTTTTTTGGGGCAACATCCTACAGGAGCTTTCAGCACAGGGTAAGTTTAGTATACCAAAGAGACCCGAACTACATTCCAGCCAAGTACAAAGCTAAGCCGATCAATACGGCTTTCGAGCTAAAATAAGTTGTAACAAGATTTGCAAAATAAAAAATCTGTGGGTGTGGCAACTTAAGATGTGCAGGCGGCTTTCGACAATGTTTGGCACTGTCTTATTTGCAAATTAAAAAATTCTGGTACCCCCACTTAGTAAATATTATCGAGAGTTTTTTATCTGAAAGATACTTTTGGGTCATAATTGATGATGCGAAACCAGACAAACGGTCAATTGCTATTGGTTTGCCTCAGGGGTCTGTATTAGGTCTCATCCTACACAAATTATTCAGCCATGACTTCCCAACTCTCAGTAATTGCACTGCATCAACCAGCCTATACATGGGGAGAATAATATTTAATGCCTTGGATAACATTTGAACTCCAAGTTAACATTTTAACCAACTTCCGGTTATCCCGGTTCAAAGGCTGGGATAACTCATCTTCGCCAGGGTCCGTAAACATAAATTTATAGATTTGAAGTCCCTGAGAAATTAAACAAATTTCTTTTCTTATTAATTTTAGCTTCTCTTTATTCAGCTTCTCGGTTCGTACTTCTGAACACGAAGTTTTGGCCTTCTGGGCTGCTTGTGGGGAAACTCAGGCCGGTCTGCTCTCTTTGGTCTTCGTCCTGCTGGTTCCAAAAAGATGAATTTGGATTTATGTCGAAGAAGCTTCTCTCGGTTCTCTCCTCGTGGTCTTCTTTGCTGCTGGTTCCAGGAAAAATTCCAGTTCTTCACGGTCTGCCCTTATTCTTTTTTTCCTTTAATTTGAAATCCTTGTTTTAAATCCTTGATTACATAGCCTTATCTCTAACGACTTAAACCTTATCGTGTTTAATAGTCATACTGACCCAATAACCTTGCAACCTCTGCGTTTCCAAAATCTCTAACCGCTTGTAAGCATGGGTAATTGCTAATTGATATTAGTGTCCTTGCTCTTTAGCAAGCCGGATTAGTGGTTTTTGTAATCTAAATTAGTATCCTTGCGCTTTAGCAAGCCAGATTAGTTTTATTTTTAAATTTAAATTAGTTCTTCTTTCAATTTTTGCAAGCCAAATTAGTTATTCTCTAATTTTAAAATTTGTTAATCTACTCATTACTTTTCGGGTTCTATCCTTGGTTTGAAACCGTTATTTTCCGTACGTTGAAAATTCTTCTACCGATGCAAATCCTCAATTCAAACTACTTGAACAAGACGTTTCTCTCTAAATCTTTTCTCTCTAAATGTTTTTTTGAGATTACCAAGCCCCGATCGTTCATGTTGGCTCAGACTTGTCTGCATTAACAGCTCTTAACATGCGTCCATACGTCCACGCATTGCCTTACCCATTATTTCCCTATTATTCCTTTAAAATTTCCGATATAGTGTCTGTAGCAAACATTCTCGTACTCCTGCTGTTAACATGTTGCCAGTTCCTCAAGTTACAGAACTGAGTCAGCAGCTATTATACTTTCGCTGTTAATAATTTCCTTTCTGATGCCATCGACACTGCAATTAACCAACGTGGTACAACAGTTTTCTTTGAGCAGTTTTCCTTCGCTCCGAAAACTATGCTTTAGTTCGCCAACAACAATAGTCCAACCGTCCAGCTGCTGCCATCAATATAGCTGTCTCGTTCCCTATATTTCCTTTCCATTCTTTTTGACTACTCGAACAGCTGCTATCGTTATTAAAGTTGTCTCCCTTCCTTCTGTACTCGTATTGCCTATAATAGTCATTCGACTCTACCAATCGGTCCGCTTTTCATCGATTTTATACTTCTACTAGGGAGACAAATCAAAAGTTATTTCATTAATTATAAGAGATTAGAACAACTACGGAAAAAATCTTGAAGTGCCGACCCTTTACTTCTGTTTCTGCTGCTGACAGAGGAACCATGCTGAGGCGCGCATTCAATTTGCAATGTACAACGACATGGGGGGTCTTGGTGTCTCAATATGCGAGAGTTCTTGCAGTATCGCTCTGATTCAGGAGTCATATGGGATTAACGGTTGAGTCAGAGGTCTACCTGCGGGTATGCGGGTGTTTCCTGATACCAGAGCGCTAACTGTTGTAATTGTAAACAATGTCCTGTCAGAGCCACGGAATATGAAGTCTGAGTTAACGTGAACGGGAAAGCCTTTAAGCTCTATATAGCATACACGGTTTCACTATAGGTGAGTGGTTATCCTGTCATCCTTTGTATTGTTGCGAACGCATCATCACTACTATGGTTCAGTAAGGCATTTACACAGGCATCAAGAACCACAGTCGTGAGTTTATGCTGTCAGAGTGGGTGGTGTCCAAAGACTTAAAGGGGCTGATTTTTCCATATTATAGTAGAAAATGGCGCCGGATCTAGATGGGATCACTGGAGAGATGTATAAAAGCATTTGAAAGGTTATCTCAGAATATCTCTGTGCCCTATACAGTCAGTTTGTCAGTGAGGGCTACTTTCCTGACGCGTGGAGGAGAAATCCGCGCTCTTATCGGGAAATCAGTCTGTTTCCAGTACTCAACAAGGTTCTTGAGCGGATACTGGTTGAGCGGCTGAATGTTTTAGTAGGAGATCGAATGTCTGATAGGCAGTTCGGCTTCATACATGGCAAATTTGTTGAGGACGCCTGGAGGTATGTGACTGAAATTTTTGTGGATTTTAAGGGGGCTTCTGATTTTTTGGGTGACTCGGTCACTGTGAATGTTCAAAGTAGCGACGTATTTTAAGGACACATTTTTGCTTCTAAAACATACAAAAATGGTGCAACATGGTACAAAACAGCTATGTCTGCTGCTGACCAAACAAGAATTTTGTCCTGTCAGCGTGTTATGCTGATGCTAGTATGCCGCATTGATCTTGAATTTGTACGGCATGTCGCCGAATTCCAGATTAAAAGACAGCGTCTTTTGGAATAGAGTGAGTTGTTGTCCGATAAAGACGTGGAGAGTTTAGGTATGTCCGAGCGGAAATGCTACTTGATAAGAGTGTGTACTTTCAAGTTGGCAAGGTACGTCGGATAGTAGTGATAAGGGGAGTGGCTACTTAGGACTACATCCGTTATGTCACTTTTGTTGTAAAAATGTCTGACTTTGGGTTCAACCAACGTCTTGGCTTTTTGCTGACAGGTGATGTCTCTCTTAATGAATTCTTGCCTAAACGAGGCCTATATACCAGTTCCGCTTGGCGTTGCGAGTTTTACGAGGAGAAATGGAAACATGTTCTCTGTGAATACCCACTTTAGGAGATTTCAGGAACTTCACAGCATGGATGTTTTTACGTCGTGATGATGGGTATGATGTCAGTAGCGTACTCTCCACGGCAGATGGGTGTAGGGCATTAAGTGGTTGTGCGAGGGTAGTCTTTAGGAGACGTAGTATGTGGGCAAACTAAGGATTAAGGCTTCGCTCCGACTAGTGAGGAAATTTAGTTCCATGTGCGTAATTTGAGACTGTTTCACCTGTCGGGTTGATGTGTGTAACATCAATCTGCATTGCAATTCATACAGCTAGACTTGAAATTTTGTGTGGGTCAGTAACCTAGATCTGTTATGAATTTCGAATTGCAAGTATAACTAATATTTGTTCTAGTTTACGAGAATTAAAGACAGCCCTAATCTCGTACCTCGGAGGTCAGGGGCCCACGAAGTGTACTCCATAGTTACTTCGCCCGGGCCATTGGTTGAGGAGCTTCGGGTAATCACGTGGTGGCTGTGGTTTGCCGCCCAAGTGCAGGCAAAGTTTCTTCGGAAGTTTAACGTGAAGTTGCGTTAACTACCGGGTGTTAGGACCCATAGACCAGAAGACGTTTTAGATACGTCTCAATTTCACTTACCAAGATGCGAAGTACAAAATAATGTGACTTCATTTTGGTTTCTGTAGAAGCAACACTGCGGGGGCGTTGATTGGCGCTTATCAATCATGTGCTTGGCACCGTAGGCATTGGCAACGCGACAAGCGTTTAAGAATTGCTAAAGCTGCTCAAATAATAAAAAAAGCCGCATCATTATTCTGAGTGGCAGGAACAACGACTCAGTTTCTATAGAGAACATATGATCAGGAATAAGGAATGGCAGAGCCTGGTCTTCTAAGCCGAAAAATAAACGCACAGATAAAAAATACTGATACTGTGAAAACCTGGATTCGGCGCCAAAATGTGTCCTCGCTTAACCGGCCGCCTTATTCAAAAATGTTTAGGGATGGCTAGTACGGAAAGAATATGCGTTTGGAAAACCAATATTCCTCTAAGTCGGAGCTAGTTGAAGCTTTAAACCGCATTTGGGATACCATTATAGTCGATTATATCAAAATTTTATATGACTCCTTAACGAACCGGATGAACGAAGTTATTGTTAATCGTGGTAGTAGAAAACATTATTGAGTCTTTAGTTAATAACTACAATATGAAAATCTGGATCTTCTGCATATAAATATTTTATATATTAAGACTTTTCCAAAGGAGGCTCCAATTGAATGTCACCAAAGCAATGCATGCGATTTTTGTCTAATTTTAAAGGAAAAATCTGAAAAAAAACACTAACGTGGGACAAACACTTATTTTTAGAAAGACAAAATATATATAAGTATAAAAGAGAGAAGGTAGAAGCTTTATAAATATTCATCTTTGTGAGTCACTGAAAAATGAAGATATATTAGAGAATAATAAGTAGAAGCATTTTATTTAAACAATAAATGACCAAATATAGTAAAACATTTTATAAGGCAGTTAACTGGTTAATTAAGACTTTTTCTTTAATTTAAACTGTACCCAGTATTACAGCAATGCTACAATGTAAACTACTATAAACTTTAAAAAAAAAAAAATATACATATTTATTTTTTATAAAAATAGATCTTAACATTAAAGTCTTAAACGTATTCAATAAAAATAAAATTTGTTGACGCAATTAAACTTATTTATTGAAGAAGATTAAAAAAAAAATAAAACTTATGTCTATTTAGTAGAAGGAAAAATGCACACACACACATGTTTGAAGAAAATCCTTGCTTGCTCGGTAATATAAAATATTAAGTCCTTAATATACTTTTCGAGCGCAAAAATTTTTGAAAAATTTGTAGAGTTTATATGTAAATAAGAATAATGAGAAAGTCTTTAAATTGAAAAAGAACCTTATTAAAACTTTAGTTTTGTAGCTGAAAAATTAAGAAAGAACCAATTACCGGATAAAAATTTGTAATTATTTTAAAAATTAATTAAGGATGTCAGTGAAAAACGTCTGAGAAGTCTAAAAAATAAAAGATTGGTCAGTACCGAATTAAGGTTTGAGTTATATATGTTAGTTGGCACACCAATAGACAAGCAGATAGAAGGTCGACTTTTGTATGTAAATGTTTTAAAAATGATATTCATTTCAGAATCAGGCAACAGCTATTTAACTTTTGGAAATAAAACTTCATAAAAAGGCATGTACTAGTATAGGTTTAGCTTATTGGGGAGCTATTGGTCACCGGTGCTTCTAAAATTTGTAGAATCAATTGAGAGAAATAAATATAAATATATCAATAGATACTTTTATTGTTTTGTTGCCTTTTCTTATCGATTTGGCTGGTGGTTTTGTTCAAAAAGTGGTTTGCATCTCCCTTTACAATGATTTATATTTGTTTCGTTTGTTCTTTCTTACATAATTATGTCGCCATAATAGATTGAAGTATTTAAGATTGAAGCACCACTTTGGTAAACCTTATTGAATTGGTGGATTTTTCGAGGTTAATTATTTTAATTATTTAAAGTCGACGACTCTCAAATTTAAACTAAAGAAATACTTTTCATAGTTTTTGCCCAAAATATATTGCATATAAAAAAAAAATTATTCAAAGTATGATTCGTGAGATTCGACACAAGTAATTGTCTCTTCCACACTTGAAACGCTCATTGATAGTCAGATTCCGAAGTATTTGTTTATATCACGCGTACAAGCCTCTTAGTCGGTATCTACGGTCCTAAGGTATAATTTTTGAGGACAGTTCTTCCTCTTCGATACAAGAAAAGGCCCTCCAGCGCTTGGATCTGTACTGGGGCTGAGGAACCGTTGTAGTAGTAGCTTGGTGCATTGTTCTGATGCAGTTTTCCATTTTGTGAGCTTCGCTTTCATTGTTATTGGAAAATAGCAGTTTGGAACAGTTAACAAATAGCAGTGATTTTTTAAACTGCTATTTGACAGTATCCAAAAATAACGTAGACTTTGTAATAAAATAGAGCTTCTATACTATGTCGTTCACATGAATAGAGAGAAATTAACAGCTTGTAAAAAATCGTTATAGCTGTTTAAAGTAGCATGAAATAGCAGTTTTGAAGCACAGCACCAGCAGTTTCACTGTTACATCAGTTTCGCATATTACCAGTGTTCAATCATTTAAACGTTTCGGTATTCGCCTATGACATGAAGATGCGTTCCGAAGTTGGGACTCTCAAAAATCAAGCACGTTGCGACATTTAGCCCAGTCTGGAAGAAATTGTTCTTAACACTTTTTATACCTACTACGTATAACTCCTGAGCTTTAAATAGAGAACAGAAGTTGAAAATAGTGGGGAAAGTTATTGACTGCCATTCACTTTTGCAATCGGCTCAAGCAGTTCATATACATTCGTTGGGTCACGTATCCCCTGGGTGACCTCGGAATAGCCGTTCTGGAATGAGCAAATAGTAAAAAGGAGGCCCGCTTAATAAGGGGCTGGTTCGCTGAGCTTGGGACTCTCTACCGCAAATCAACAAATCGACAGGAGAGAAAGAAGACGGGGCCAAAGAAGTATATTACAAGTGTTTGGAAAGTGTTTAAGAACTCTGCTTCAACACGACGTTAAAATCAAGTTCAACGCCAAAATTGGGAAAGAATATATCTTTAGTGCAACACTTAGCAAAAATTAGCCTTCATGGCATTGCGTCCATCAATGGGGACGGGTCAATTGCTTACGCTGTAGTTCAGAATATGCATTAGATATGAAAACCACAGGGCTATATGGCTCAAAATATATAATATTTTAAATGACGAAAGACAACCATCGAGTGTGTTATGTGATCTCAATATCGACTCTTACCATTAGCTCATGGCATTTAAGACGCAACCACACCAGAACGCCGAAGTCTATTCAGACTGACTCTCCCGATTGCTGTATGAAACCTCTGTATCTTATGAAGATTAATGTGTGTATTAGAGACAAATAATCCGCTACTGCAGAGACAAACGCCGCCAGTCAAAGAACTCTGCAGTTGAGAGCAACCCGAGCTGTGAAAGAACGATATCAAGAAAAACGGAGAGAAGAAAAAAAGTGGACGGAAAAAAATGGAGATCGAAAGGTGTGAGCTAGAAGATGTTAAGAGGATATGCTATGATAGAAATGAAGCTCGAACATTTTACCAAAAGGGCAAGCGTTTTAGCGAAGATTTCAATCCTGAAGTTACATTTTGCAAAGATGAAAACGGAAATCAAGTTACAGATACACAGGAATTGCTGAGAATGTGGAGGAGCTACTTCTCTAATCCACTTGGAGGCGATGAAGTACACAATGCCGCCGATAAAGAAGCTTTATTGTAGAGCCACCGGACTACAATAAAGATTTTTGTATCTATTAGAGTTGTGACCGACCATTTTCGGCCCTGTATGAACCACGAGCTGTATAAGCTATTCGATAAAATAGACGTGGTCTAGCGTATTAAATTCCAGTGTTTGCGCTGGTCATCTTATTCGAATAGCACACATGGTTGGACTAAATTTAATTGGTGGACGACGTTATAGTAGACGACCTGGCACGCGTTGGAAACACCAGGTTTGTAGAGATGTTTGCTTACTTAGCACAATATTATGGCCTTGGCTATTAACGACAACAGTGGAAGACCATCTAAAAAAGAATGCTCTGACTTACACCTTTTAATAAAAGCAAAGGCCAATAGAAATACAACATATTTCAATTGAATTTCCGGAGCCTTTTCGTTTTCAGTAACATATTCATTAATTTAGGTATTTTAGGTTTTCTTTAGAATAAAGAGCAAAATTGAAGAAAACTGTTTGAAATATTTTTGGGTATTTTAAATTGTAAACAAGTGCAATGCCAAGCTGGGGCAATGCGTTTATCAAAAGTAGCCAACTTATGCACAATACAACACTCGGCTTCAATGTAATTTCTGGTACGCTACGATTAAGTAAAGTCTGCTTTAAAATTTTATGACAAATTATCGTACCGGCCGAGTGTCCGGAGTGCAATGTTTGCGGTAAGATGTCTGCTGCTACGGCTCTTTTGTATATTGCAAGCAAAATTGATGCCTCGGGAGCTTAGAGTAGTGACGAATTGGACGGTCGTCCGTACAGCCGAAGGCAGCAAAGCGTGATGCCAGTGTAAATCTTTAAGCCGTGGAAATATTGTGTGTGTGCGAGAGGCAGTGTGTACATTAAAAGAAAATAGCGTACGCAGAGTGACATGTCCCTTAGGGATATTTGACAACAGTCGGACTAGCGGAAGCAGCAGCAGCATTGCCACTACCGCGGCCGTTACTGCCACTTGTTGCGGTCGAGCCTAGGTTCGTAGTGGCTGCCACCGTCGCTGTTGATTGTGGCTGATGCTGCTGTCGTGTATACGTCGACGCTGGTACAGTAGAAGCAGCACCATTACCAGCTACCGTGATTGGTGGCAATGATGCGGACAATGAGGAGATTGCTGCGGGCGCTGTTGATGTGGGCGGATGAAACAAATGCGTGCCATAATGTACAGCACCAGGATGGCTAAAATAAGGCACTGGTGCTGGTATAGAGACAACTGATTGTGGTACGGATATATCATCGTAGCTCATGTGATGATGCTGCTGCTGCTGTTGCGGATGACGAGGTGGCGACGGCTGTTGTATTTGCTGTGGCTGATGGTGATGATGGTATAAATGTTGTTGCGGATGGTAATAGTGATGCACCAACTGCTGATGCTGTGGCAATTGCTGCTGCTGCTGCTGCTGCAGTTGCTGCTGATGTGATGCTGCTGACACTAATGCATTTGCCGGTGCTGCTGCTGCACCGACTGTTGCTGATGACAAACGTACAACGTGAATTGGCGTTGAATCCTGCGCCAAGCTAATCGTATTCGGATTAGTATAGCGTAATGCTGCGTAATGCTGTTGCTGTAGATACTGCTGAGGCTGTTGTTGCTCACTAGGCGGCGCCTGTACATAAATTGGATTGTAGTGTACGATGGGTTGGCGCTGCTGCAATGACTGCTGTTGTTGCTGCTGTGTCTGCTGCGCTGTCATTGTTGTTGCCGCCGCTGCAGTTGGACCTGCTAATGAAAAACGCACCGCTGCTGATGTGGCTGTTGGCGTTGTTGAAAGTGTTCCATCATCCGGTACAGGCTCTACATATTTCAGTCCTGCTTGCTGCTTTAGGCTACTAATGCGAAGCAGTCGTTGCTGTAGTTGCGGATGTTGTTGCTGTGAGTGTATCGGATATGCTGGAAATGATAAAGGATGTTGGTTCATTACAAAATGTTGCCATTGCTGTTGAACTCATCATTGTTGTGCTCGTTTAGTCTGTCGGTCGGGATTAGTTCGCGCTAAGCGAGTGTCTGATAAAATTTCTTACACACCCGTCCCTCATTCTATACATTCATTCATACATTTCGTCCTCCATCATTCGGTCAGCTTTGAAAAGTATTTACATAGTATATACCTCATCAGTGAGATAGTCAGTGCTATTCGCAGCCACAACGCAGTTGCCATCATCACTGTCATCGTCGTTAATGCCAACGGGCACATAATGAAGTCAACTAAATTAGCGATGCCGACACGGTATTCCTATACTCGCTCATTTACCTACTTCAACATGCTTTGCTGTACTAAATATAACACTTTGTTAGACGTAAGCCCGGCAGCAATCTGGTTAGTGAACCAATTACTTTGCATTTGGCTATGCGGTTATGCAAAGTCACGAGCTTATAATTTATGGCTGCCATATCTACATATCGGTACGTACATATATACGGTCTATTACAAAATTAAAATACAGTTTTTTGAAAATGGTATAATTTTTGGATGTAAATTAGATTCGTATTATTTACAAACGAAAATTTCGTTTCGTTGTCACACGAGAAAATTTCAATCAAATCAAGGACAGCCTAATTTTAAAATGGTAGCACATAGACTTTAATCTGTCTTCTAACATAAATTTAAAATTTGATATTGTCTCATCATTTTGCAAATAATAATTTTTTTCATGCTGATATAAAAAATATTTAATAAGAAATATTGAGAAACTTAATAAAATTTTTTTTTTAACATAAACATCACAAAAGATAAGAATACGTTTCATGTTCATTGAATACAAGTTATCTGAAGCGTGAAGAAGAGAATCTAAATATGTAATCTTGAAGGATATATCTCTTATAGTCTCCATGATCTCGATTTTCAAACTGACCGCCAGACGGACAGGTCTATATGAATAGTCTGCTTCATACATTTGCACAAACTTAATATACGCTCTTTCTTGACCACGAAATTTGAAGAGTGTTTTAACAAACCTCGTATTAATGCTTTTTTCAGCACTGTTAATTCAGAAATGGTTCTATCTAGAACCTTATGAATATTAGCATGTTCAATGAATACAAGTTGTCTAAAGAATTATTTCAAGGATACGAAATCTCAAAGATCTCGATTTTCATACGGACAGCGATTCAGACGAACATGCCTATATATCGGGTCCGCCATCTAAGGTTTTTTTTGAACTACCGGTTATACTCGATTTATGATGCTGATCAAGAATATATATACTTTATGTGATCTATCTCGCCACCTTATTATCCGACTGCGCCAAAGAAGGATAATATGTTAACCTGTCTATATATGTATGTATGTATGCTTGATCCTTTGTTCCACTCTAGAGACCAAACGCGTGCACATATTTTGATGATTTTTTAGATTTGTTAGGCCCTGTACCGAAGGTACAAGAGCCTATTGGGTTTGTGCAAATGTATGTAACAGGTAGAAATAATGGTCGGAGACCCCCCAAAGTTACCACCATTATGGTCAGGAATGAAAGAGGAGTCGATATAGCCATGTCCGTCTGTCCGTCCGTCCGTCTGTCCGTCTGTATGAACGAAAGGATCTCGGAAACGGTAATAGATAGAGACTTCGTGTTTTTTGCATTCGACTAGGATTGCTCCGGAATTTCACAAGTTTATTTTGAAATTTTGCCCCTCCCCCCCCCTTCCCCATAAAATCACCCCTTAAGGTGAAAATTTCTTCGGCACAAAAAAAATTGAGTGTACTAATATAGAGATAACGTCTCTCTAAGCAAAAATCCAAAAAGTTCATCAAAATCGGATAATAAATGGCGATTTTATAAGCAATTGAATTTGAACAACCCCCCTTTTCTTTTCATTCATATTCGCGCAGTGAGAAGTGGTCATGTGTTTGGTCATAAGCTCGGGAAACATTTAATATGTTTGTTAGGCGACCTGAACTGGTACAGGGCCTCTTACAGTTGGTTACGCCCGACTGTATTTCCTTACTTGTTTTAATCTTGCGTTCATCACTAAAGATATGCCAGTAATCAAAATTCAATATGGCGACAACCAAGCTCCATATACAACGACTTATGTTCAGCTTCAGAGCATAACAAGTATCCAAACCCTATTTCAGATGGATATCCTAGCAAACGAGAGTTAGGATCGTTTGCAGAAGTTCACATTGTGAGTAAAGTGGTTGACTGCCATTCACTTGGGAATGGTTAACAATGATTCTTGTTGCAAACGGCCCAAGCAGTTTTCAATGTCCGCTAGGACACGTAACTCTTTGGTACCCTCTGAACAGCCGTTCGATGGTGAGCTTATTGTGAGAAGGCGACAAACACCACCCTTAACTAGGGGTTGGCACGCTGACCTTGGGACCGGCCGCCTTAAAAAAAAATGCTCCAATGAAAACAAAAAGGATGCCTCGGATGTAACCCTGTGATGACACCCCCGCATACGATTTAAGGACCATGATTTACGGATATGCACTTTAAATGTCCGCAGCCTTAATACGGATGTTGCAAATGAACAGCTGGTTGGTGTCTTAGAAAGATACAAAGCATCACTGCAATCCAGGAAATACGATGTTTAGGACATGGTTGCTCTAAAAAATCTTTCTTCCATGAGAGTAAGCACGGTTTCGTGGTAAGTAGGAAACTACGTAACCTCGTCTCCAGCTTGACACCTGTTGACGAGCGCGATACGCAGCAAAGCTGAATATTGAAATATAAGCTTAATTTGTGCCCTGGCGGGACAGAATGACGAAGATGCTACAGAAGAGTCATATGAGCGCTTGGAATGTCTATACTAACGCTGACCCAAAAACGATGTCAAAATCGTTCTTGGCGATTTCAACGACAATATTAGGAAGAAAGGAATCTTTGACTGAACCGTTGGAAATTAAGCAATCATAATAATGGAGAGGCTAATCGATTTTAATACCTCAACATCCACATGGCTACATGGATCATATTACACGTAACCAAGTTGATCATTTGTGATTGAAGGAAGGCATGTATCGAGCTTTTTGGACGTGTGAACTGTGGTCCCAACATCAAGTCGGACCACTATCTTGTTGCAGCCAAAGTACGCACTAGGCTCAGCGTAGTGAACGCCGTACGTCCCTACATGCAACGAAAACTAGACGTCGGCAAGCTGCAGTCAGAACAGACCGCCGAAGCCTTCTGAATCACACTCTCCCGACTGCTCCGAGAAACCTCTCCGTCTGCTCGAGATATATGTGAGCAGTGGAAACATAACACCCGCTCCATGGATATGGCTGCTCTTAGTTATAGAAAATCTGTGAATAATTCTTGGTACGGCGAGGAGTGTCGCAATGCTACTGTAGAGAAGAGCAATTTCTATCAGCGAACTCTGCAGTCGGAAGCAACGCGAGCTGTTAGAGAGCGATATCGAGAGAAACGGAGAGGTCAGAAACGCCTTTTAAGACGTAAAAAAAAGGAACAAGAAAGGCGAGAGTTTGAGGATGTTGAGGGGTTACGTGACAGAAATGAAGTGTCACTGATAGGACAATATCAGTGTGGCTTCAGACCAAAAAGTTCGACAAGTGCCCAAATGTTTACATTACGACGAATCTTGGAAAAGACCTGTGAGTTTAGCAAAGACCACCGCCTTGTGTGCATTAGGTATCAGGCAGAGCGATGCGCTGTCGTCCAATTTTTAAATCTGCTGATGAAGTACAGAATATTCAGAATATGTCTTGCTCGATCTTCCAAAAGGAAGGTATGCAGCTCGCGTACGCGGATGATATTGATATCATCGGTACACAGGAACGACGAGTCAGTAAGGTAGATTGAAAAACAATAGCGGCTTATGGGACTAGCTGTGAATGAGAAGTTCTTTGAAGTTCGACGAAATAGAGTACGACCGGGCACGCATTGAAATGACCAGGTATGGAGAGATCTCAGTATACTTGGCATTCAAAACAACTAGCGCCAGCGCGCACAAGTCTACAGCAGCTGGTGCACCTTCTTAAATGCGGTGACCGATGACCGATAAACGGTTGAAGGCTATCTAAGTAAATAAGTATCCTCGAATGGTTTAGTTTTGATTCATCCTACTAATATTATAAATGCGAAAGTTTGTATGGATGTATGGATGTATGTATGGATGTATGTATGTTCCTCTCTTACGGCTGAACCGCTCAACCGATTCGTCTGAATTTTGGAATAGAGATAGATGGGATGATGGAAAAGAACATAGGCTACGTTTTGACAAAATCGGAGGGGGTGTTACCCCTCCCCCCATATAAGCGAAAATCAAAATTTACCATATCTTTGCATCCATTTAAGGTACAGAGATGAAATTTGGTATACATGTTAAGAGGACGAGGAGAAGTCAACCTGTTAAGTTTGGACAAAATCGGAGGGGGTGTTGCCCCACCCCCCCATATAAGCGACAATCAAAATTTGTCATATCTTTGCTATCCATTTAAGGTACAGAAATGAAATTCGGTATACATGTTAAGAGGACGAGGGGAAGTCAACCTGTTAAGTTTGGACAAAATCGGAGGGGGCGTTGCCCCACCCCCCATATAAGCGATAATCAAAATTTGTCATAGTCTTTGCATCCATTTAAGGTACAGAAATGATTTTTGGTATACATGTTAAGAGGACGAGGAGAAGTCAACCTGTTAAGTTTGGACAAAATCGGAGGGGGCGTTGCCCCACCCCCCATATAAGCGATAATCAAAATTTGTCATATCTTTGCATCCATTTAAGGTACAGAAATGATTTTTGGTATACATGTTAAGAGGACGAGGAGAAGTCAACCTGTTAAGTTTGGACAAAATCGGAGGGGGTGTTGCCCCACCCCCCCATATAAGCGACAATCAAAATTTGTCATATCTTTGCTTCCATTTAAGGTACAGAAATGAAATTTGGTATACATGTTAAGAGGACGAGGAGAAGTCCACAAAATCGGAGAGGGCGTTTAAACGGTAAGACATTTGGTTTGAATAAAGAGATCATCACTGAAACAAACGCCTATTTGGAAGGCTATAAAAAACCTATGAATGGGAAAACGTTGAACTGAAAATCTATCGAGCTCAAAAATGAGACTATGCTAAGAGATTATTCAGAAAGCCGCTGACTTATCTAACCACCCTCGTATCATCTGGAATTGATACTTGACTCTATCCTTTCATTGTCTGTATGAGTCAAAACAGGACTTTTACTTTTATTGAAATTTGATATATTCCGAAGCTGAACGTAAGTCTTAATGATGGCTCCACGCCTACTTGAAGATATAATCCACCAAAACGACCCATACACACCCACAGCTCTCTTTTCGATTTTTGTAAGAAACTGTTTGGTTTAATTTCAGTTCAGTTCAGTACAGTCGCACTCCTCGCTTTTCAATTCATATTTACCGTAGGCTGGTGACTGTGTCGCTGCATTCTCTAGAGCAAGTGGCAGTTGATAGACCTGCTGCGGCTGTGGTTGCGATTGCTGTTGCTGATGAGCGTGTTGTCTACCAGGATAATAGATTGGCTGATAAAGTTGCTGCGGTGCCTTCGGATATAAACCAATGTGCTGCGCCGCTTGTGCAGCAGCTAACAAAACATTCGCCGGTATTTGTATATACTGCGTATTATAGGCTGGCGGGGCAGCTGATTCCGTTTGCTGGTAGTATGGTCGATACATGCCATGATGATCACGAGCCAATGGACCAACTAGCTGTAACATGGGATGCGAATGTGCAGATGACACAGTCGGAGCGCTGGCAGTGCTTGAAGTCGTCGTCGTTGTTGGAGTTGTTGCAGCAGTTGGTATGGCTAAAGCCTGGCCGAAAGTACCGCCTAATCCGTTGAATTGTTGCTGTAAATTGCGCATATACGAAAGTGGTATCGCAATGATATACTGTATACGTTGTGGTTGTTGCTGTGGCGGTGAAGCTGGTGATTGTTGGTAATGCTGTTGTTGTGGTGCTGTTGGTGCCAAACTGTTGTGATACTGCATCAATGGTGGCAAACGTTCGTAAATTTGCGCTGTTTCCGGCTCATCATAGCTGTAGATAGGTTGCTGTTGTTGCTGCTGCTGCTGGTGCTGCTGGTGCTGCTGCAGATGTTGCTGTTGCTGCTGCTGGTGCTTAACAGTTTTTTGCGGTGCTGGCGGTAAATGTTGTAGTTGTTGTTGTTGATGTCGTGGCGGCGCTTGTTGATACAAATCCGTACTGTAACTGAAGCGATGCGCTTGCGGTGACGTGGGCGCCACTGATGCAGCATAATGTATGCCACCATGCTTTGACTCAGTAGCTATTGGTGGCGACGATGAGGACGATGTCGTCGTTGCAGGCGCATAGTGAATGCCACCCGCAGCTGGTTTCTCATAGTAAGCCTGCGGCGCTGCTTCCGCAGCTACATAGCGTACTGTTGTCGGTGCGAATCCTGATTCATAGATCGAAGACGTTGGTGCCTGGTAGATAGGTCGAAAGGGACCTTCCGACCTGTGTGATTTGTCGAAAAAAGTAGCTGTAAAAGCAGAACAACAATTGTAAATCATTTTTTTTTTTAGTTTAATGCTAAGTTTTGCGCTTACCAGTTTGATCTGAGGAATCACGCTTCTCTGTTTTACTCTTCTCCGGCTGTACACTGGGTGATAGCTTTGTGGTTTCAATTGGTGTAGTGCCAGCAACAGCAGAGGCAGTAGTTGTCGCTTTCGTAAGCGAATCCTCTGCTCCATATGTACTGGCACAGAACAGTACTGTGACTGTGAATAACAGCATTAACTGAGGGCAGAATGAAGTATAAATATGTTAGTTATACATGGGCAAATATAAAGTTTAATCATAAAATATGTATATTGCGGAGAAATAGTTTTGGCCCGGCGAATCTCCTGCAAAGTAATTGAATAAGCAAATCTTGTTGGCTGAAACTATCTGATGATGTTAGGTAGGTAGGAAGGGGGTACCAGGAATTATGCACATTGTCTTGGCTTGTGGTATCCTAATGTAACTGGCTCAATCTTGCAGTAATTGCTTTAATTACACTTGTGATATGGTTTTAAGAAGTCAGGCGTATGTCCAGAAATACACCAAGGAATATATATCCCGAGCGTTGGCACACCAGTTGCTTATTATTGAAGACTCCCCGACAAGAATATGGACATATTGGCACATTTATTAGGATAAATGCCAATGTTCCATCGCTAAGCTAAGCTGCGCAAGTATTGCTGCAGTATATCAGAGGCTGCATGTACAAAGCTGTCTCTGACCAGTATAGCTGTGCCGTCCACACCTCATCATGCCAAACTTGGTCAAGTTCATGTTTAATCCAAGGATAAAGGTAACATTTTTAATGGACTTACGGAATCCAAATTAATAGGGGGTAACCTTCTTCTGACTTTACAGAGGTCAAGGATTCGTATTGATATTAGATAATGATAAACATAATATTTCATTTGAAGCTAAACTTAACTACAACAAAATATTTTTCTTACAAAACTCCAATAAAGGGAACAGATTTGTATGGCGCTACTAATTGTGTGGTCTGATATGGCACCTTTATGACACTTTTAGCTAAAATACCAGAAATTATTTTTTTTATTTAAAGAACAGAAAGAAATGCAGTATACC
Organism: Leucophenga maculata; assembly: GCA_035044805.1. Taxonomy (NCBI): domain Eukaryota; kingdom Metazoa; phylum Arthropoda; class Insecta; order Diptera; family Drosophilidae; genus Leucophenga; species Leucophenga maculata. The sequence goes on along the minus strand of JAWNNP010000867.1, from coordinate 137,388 downwards.
ATCGGTACTACCTCCTACAATAAAGGTTGGCACGTTCACTACCTATCTGACGAGGGCTTAGGAGACATTAAATGTCCGAACTTGATATAGTTTTTAATAGTCATTGAGCTCTTGTTGTTCATTGCCAGACAGACGGACATGAACGATATATAATTCTATACATAAAAAACCACATTAGTTCGCTATTGAATCAATTTTTATTTCTGCAACCAAGGCAAAAAATGTGCTGGATTCGTATTTCCAGTTGGGTGGCAGAACTCTCTTGGTCTTGTAGTAGCGGGCCAAACGTTGAATTCTTGATTCAACCAAAATAAGGCGGAACTTGCCATCCTTGTCCTTGCGGCTACGTTCCAAATGCTTGGGGATAGCGACAGCTTTATTGATTCTGTGGTACAAATCCTCTGGAATATCGGGCTTCAAACCGACTGATGTCATGATGCGCAGAATTTTGTTGCCATTCACAAAACGCACCTAGGCCACACAGTGCGAGTCACGAAGAATGATACCTATCTTCGATGGGGTCAATCCCTTTTAGCCGAGCTTCTGTTCTTTGACATATTTGACATCGGCGTAAAGCTTAAACCAGGAGGGCACAGTTTGCCTATAGGGCAGCGCAGATTGGGAAATACCCTGGCCAGGAGCGTGCATACGGCTCATCTTGATAGTTTTTGTTCAAGACTTGATAGACTTGATTTTTTGTAGACCGATTTGAACCCTCATAGAATATTTTCTGAGCATTGATGCAAAGCACAACAAATTCAGTATTTTTATCTGACAAAAAGCAGCCAAATGTAGATGTTGGACTATGTCAACCTCATCGAATAGTTTATACAGCTCGGAAGTATCAGCGTCTTGTAGATCTTGATTTTCATCTTACGAGAGAGGGCTTCACTTCTAATTTGTTTGCTCAGCCCAAAATAACATCGATTAGCAAGCTTGATTCTTCGCCTGATCTCCAGGCTGACGTTGTTGTTGGTAGTCATTTCGGATCCAAGGTTGAAGAGGTTTTAAACAACATAAAAAATGGAATTCTCCATCGTCACAGACCGTCCAAGACGCGATGACGGCGTGCGAGAAGACACCAAGTACTTTGTCTTGTCATCATTTGTCATTTGCCATTCATGTGTACCGATGATTTACATATCATCCGCATACGCGAGCAGCATCACTTCCTTTTGAAAGATCGAGCCCGACCTATTCTGTGTGTACGGGCACCGGCGTAAGATTTATTCCCTCAGAAGATTAGCGCAATCGCACAACAGCGCATCACCCCGTCAAAGACCTTTGTTGGTAGCAAAAGGTTCGAAGAGGTTCTTTAAGGAGGTTCTACCTACCTTGAAAACGCTTTGTGTGTGTTTGATAGGGTCATCATGCAAAGTCGAACGATGATTGCTGGAATACCTAGTTCGTATCGGCATGCCAAAAGCGGCTGTATAGTCGACAAACAGGTTGGTATTTTTCAAGATTTGTCGTAATTTGTATAATTAGTCACTGGGCAACCTTTTAAATATAAAGCCACACTGACATTATCCTATCAGTGAATCCGTATATGGTTTTAGCCCATTACACAATACGAATGACAGAATCTTATTTCCGGTGGAGAAGAGACATACCACGGTAGTTGGCGCATCACTTACCCAGTCTTAGCTGGGGTAACGGAGGGTAGTGTCTTGGATCCTATTCTTTATTCTATCTTTACAGCGGATCTTCCTGTCCCAGATGCAAAGACCACTAGCAATATATCATTGAAAATGCTTATTGCGTTATTTGCCGACGATGTTAGCGTGTTTTCTAGTTCAAGGTGCGAACACGAGGCAGCAGACAGTCTTCAAGAATACCAGCACAGCTTTAAAGTTTGGGCTGAAAGATGGAACAACAAACTCAAAAGTGAAAATGTAAAAATGAGTTTTACTCTAAAGAGATGAACTCCTCCGGGAATATTTTTCGACGGCACAGCCATGCGCCAAGCAGTTAAAGCAAAATTGTTATGTTTTTTACTAGACCGAAGGGTGACCCTTAAGTACCACTTAACAGCGGTGGTAGGTATCTGACGCGCTTAACTAAAAAGTTGTCCTGTCTACCAGCAAATTATTGCACCAATATGGGGTTACGGCATGTGGGGTATCCCTGCAAGGTCAAATCGCAGCCTGATTCATACCCTACAAAACAAAGCTTTCAGTCTAATAACTGGTTGGGATTGGTATATTCGAAATAACCAAATAACCTTCTCAAGCAACAATGACCGTTTGATGAACCACAGAAATCGCTTGGACAGAAAATTTGACGAAAACATCAAAGACAAAGAACACTGAGAAATTTACGCTTGCGAGTGGATATGCTTAGAGCCGATATGACAAAGGAAAAGGTTTCATTAAAACAATTTCTTAAATGCAAACCGACTGATCAACAGTTTAATATAAATACCTACGAATGTTTGTTCTTTCCTAAATTTTTTTTGGGAATCTGTAACCCAATTGAATTCTTGTGAACAAGTTTTTGATTGGATTTCTCTTCTTATCTATTCCTATAGCACGCTCCCTATTCATATGACTTTCTTTGCATATTATTCATTGATGACAATGACTCTGACTTCACATACAAGTGCATTGCAAAGTTAATAATGCACTTTTTCTATCATTGTATATTTCATAATTATATCATATTATCATATTATATATCATATTATATTTCATAATTATATTATATTTCATAATATATCATATTATATTTCATAATTTTTATACTACTCCAATGAGCCGGCCATGTCTATTAAAAATTAATTGAAACAACGGAAAAACAGAATTATGGCTTTCATAACACCATTCGACACTTTTATACACTCAGCCACTTATTCATTAATTCGTTCACTGAATATTCCAGACATGTAAAGTTCATTGTTTATTACTCATTTATTCGTTATTAATTATGCAAATTAAACATAATTTTTTTTGTCTTGCTATTATCATTGCTGGTTACTTTTTTCTTGTTGTCATACTCACTTAAATCCATACTCTGCACCACAATAAAATTAATAATTACATTTATAAATCAATTTTATTATATTATTAAATTATTTATGCTTATACTATGAGAAAAGCGATTAAATATTTTTATCTCATTGCCTTTTGACGATTCAAGCACAAATCGTATTACAATTTTTATGCAGTACTTTCAGTCAGTTTAATTGCGGATTTTCACTAATTATGCAGCGGTTTATTAAAGAAAGCACTTCAAAAAAATCTCCACAATGACAAAAAAAAAGTATGACGATAAAAATATTTCATAAACCATTTACAAAGCAAATTACACAAAAAAATGACCAATTAAAATGTTAAATTAATGTGAACAAATGGCTTAATACGAGTGCAACTGCATGCATATTTAATGAGATGCATGGCGGCCACTTTATGAAACAACAAAGTTTAAATTAAAGCAATTTGGTGTTAATGATTAAAAAATAGCCGATTTGTGTTTTATTTTGAGTTCGTTAAAAGTTAAAAATATAAATATGTATATATATGTATATATATATAAATAAAATAGTACCAACTTAAAGAATTGAGAGTAAATAGAAATAAAACTAATAACAAGAGGGGTGTATACATGGGAGAAATGAACTAAATATATTTAACATAACTAGATTTAGGCTAGGTTTAGGTTATGAACATCACCTTCTGCAATACCCTTTTGTATAACTTTGTTTATAACCTGAGTGTATATGATGAACCATCTATGTCAGATCAAAGAATCATACTGTTCAACAGAAATGTATAAGCAATCCTTACAGAATAAAAAAATAATATGCAGAAGGCAGTATGCGAAAATTTTGAAGCCATATTGCAGACACTAATCCTGCAACGATAATTTTTAGAGCTGCCTCTAAACCGAAAATATAAGCCTGATTATTAGACCGTTCCCTTCTATGCAGCTATTCGCCCATCCATTGTGTACGGCTCAGAACACACCACGAGAAGGTGGCTGCACCGCGAGTGACTCTCCCAATCAACCAACCAAAAATTAATGCAGAAAATTATTGCAGAATAGCAAACACTGATTTAGTTTCAAATTTAGGCATAGAGGCACGCGAGGTGAGGTTTGCTTTTATGAACTCATCTCGTCTCTAGGGCCAATACACTTTTGTGGCCAATACACAGACCAATTTGTTCATTCAAAATATTCATTCACTTCAAAATTTACTTTGTGAATCAAAAAGTTTCTAACATTTTTGCCCTTTACGTGAACTTCTTTGGTTTTTGGAACTCGACTAAATCCGAGCTCTCAGACGTGCTCTCTGTCATCAATTACCATCGAGAGAAGAATATTTTCTGTGTGGGCAAAGCAGGCGTTTGTTTGGATGAGTCTATAAATTACTGCCTGAACTGTGGAAGGTACCTTTCTGTATTTTTTTAATACATTCTAAACTATCAAAGATTTTGTTTTGATTTCGAATCACAGCGGAACGTATACCGTAAGAATATATCTCACAATCTGAATGAGGTTATCAGATAGCTTTCGCCAGGCAAAGTACAACCTCAGAAACATGTTCGCAGTTGTTAACCATCGTGAATGTGATATTGGTCCCGCATCTCGATTTGCAAGGTTTGGCGAAGAAGATCCAGTATCAATGACAGTAGCAATACCATGTAAGTATCTCTGATCTTTACGTTGGTTTTTATCGTCAAATATTTGCGGAAGAGAGCACTCAATTCTCTAAAAAAGCAACGACAGGCAAAGTAGTCTACAATGCAGAATGCTATATCTTTTCCACTTTTTGAGGTAGGCTCTAAATGACAAAGGTACTTTGAGCCTGGTTCCTCAATTACCGAAATTTGTTCTTCCTTTTGTACAGTTTGGTATCGTTTGCATCCTTTTTTGATTAAGAGTAACGTATCGCCCATTCTGCCATCGAACTACATGCATATAGGACCGTCCATTTTAGCCATTAACTTCTCTGATGCAATATGTTTAAATCTACATTTTTCTTTCTCTTTTCTAATTTTGCTCCTATCAAAGACAAGAGATTTATTACTATCCATAATAAGATAAAGATCTTTAAGTACGCTAGTTGTTCTGTCCGAAACACCAAAGCGATCACTTGCCGAAGCAGTTTCTGGAAGTGATAGTCGCATCTGTGAAGTTTTTGATCAACCTGATTGAGAAGACAGAGGACGTGGAGATAGAAATTTGGAATCATCCTTATTATTATGTATTAACTTCCAAGGACATCTCTCCTTCAGAGTCAATGTTATTACAAAATGGTCCAGGCAATGCTGGTTTGATTAAACTCATGAGCATTTCTCCGCAACCTTAGTGTAAGCTTTTGACTTTCTTTTGCATCAATCGCCCCAATCTTTCCTTGTATGAGATGTCTTTAAGCATAAAGAAATTTTACTTCTAATGGATGTATTTTTTTGTCCTTAGGGCAAGTGCAGTTGATAACTACCTGTCTTCGTTGTTTGGATTCGGCGAGAAGAAATATTTGCTCTCTTATGTTCCAAACAAAACTTCGAATGTGATACGCGGAATGTTTTTTCCCTGAATTCGTACTAACACAAAGCAACATTTCCAAACTATTACGATTCCATTCGGAAACTAATCTAGTTTTCACTCCGGTATATATTATGTATTGGAGCTATATGTACAAGTAGGCGTGACTTGTTGACTAAGACATACGCTTAGCTTCAGAACATAAGACGTCTCCAAATTCCATTTTTACTCCATTTTCGACGATCGAGTATATATATGTATTTAATGAGGTATCCGAAGCTGCCTTTCATGCATACAAACTCCTTCAAGAATTACAAAAATATTCATATTATGTATGAAGAGTATAAATAATTTTTTTAAGAATCTAATCGGCTTTGCATGAAGTGTAAATTTCTAGGACCGATCTGACAAGCATTCAAATAAAAACTATTTCTCAAATAGTACGGAACGTTCATACATCGCGTAAACATATCTATAAAAAAGTAAGGATGTCTCTAAATAGAAAGCGCCTTACAGTGGGGAAGTCAGACGCAGTCTATAGATGGCTTCGTAACCATAAAATAGATCCATTGAAAATCCAATCACTATTTTCTAATGTGTATCCGCTCGCAGAGCTGCTACAGGGCAAATACCCAAAATTAATTGATCTTTCTAACTATTCGCGGAAAACCAGAGCGCAGTTAAAACTTTTGCAATGGCAAATGTTTAATACCAAAGTATTGCTGCAGTTGGGAATAAACATCAACCATAAACAGTTGGAGGAGGTAGCCAACGGCGTACACGGTGCCATCGAGGTAATTATCTACGAACTGATCAAGGTTGAGCGCAATACTGGTCGCGCGGAGCAGCGTGCGTACAAGAAGCTTCAGGATGTAACTTTTAAGGAAAATAAGGAAGTTAGAACGGTAATGATTAATACACAAATCGGAGATGGCATTGTGCACATTCCACAAAAAGTTATTCCGTATTCGCTCTATGAGAATGCTTTGAGAGAAAACGCAGTCAAAAAAACTATTATAGACGATTACAAATATAAAATTGAAGCCATGGAGGATATAATCAAAACGAAGTCGCTGCGCATTGGTGAATTGCAAATGCAACTGGCCACACTTTTATCGACGTCAACGCATAGTGGCACATCGCCTGAAAAAGATCTGACGTGCGAGGCAATATGGGCAAGCGATGCAGTTTTTGATGAATTGCAAATGCAACCATCCCAACTTACATCGACGTCAATGCCTAGTGGCACATTGCCTGAAGGAGATCTGACAGGCGAGGCAATGTTGGCAAGCGATGCAGCTTTTGATGAATTGCAAATGCAACATTCCCAACTAACATCGACGTCAATGCCTAGTGGCACATTGCCTGAAGGAGATCTGACAGGCGAGGCAATGTTGGCAAGCGATGCATCTTTTGATGAATTGCAAATGCAACATTCCCAACTAACATCGACTTCAATGCTTAGTGGCACATTGCCTGAAGGAGTTCTGACAGCCGAAGCAATGTTGGCCAGCGATGCAGCTTTTGATGAATTGCAAATGCAACAATCCCAACTAGCATCGATGTCAATGCCTAGTGGCACTTCGCCAGAAGAAGATCTGACAGCCGAGGCAATGTTGGCAAGCGATAAAGCTTTTGATGAATTGCAAATGCAACAATCCCAACTAACATCGACTTCAATGCTTATTGGCACATCGCCTGAAGGAGTTCTGACAGCCGAGGCAATGTTGGCGAGCAATGAAGCTTTTGATGAATTGCAAATGCAACATTCCCAACTAACATCGACGTCAACGCTTAGTGGCACTTCGCCAGAAGAAGATCTGACAGCCGAGGCAATGTTGGCCAGCGATGAAGCTTTTGATGAATTGCAAATGCAACAATCCCAACTAACATCGACTTCAATGCTTAGTGGCACATCGCCTGAAGGAGTTCTGACAAGCCGAGGCAATGTTGTCAAGCGATGAAGCTTTTGATGAATTGCAAATGCAACATTCCCAACTAACATTGACGTCAATGCCTAGTGGCACATTGCCTGAAGAAGTTCTGATATGCGAGCTAGTGTTGGAAAGGGAAGCACCTTTTGATGGATTGCATATGCAACATTCCCAACTAACATCGACGTCAATGTCTAGTGACACATCGCCTGAAGATGATCTGACATGCGAGCTAGTGTTGGCAAGGGAAGCACCTTTTGATGGATTGCATATGCAACATTCCCAACTAACATCGACGTCAATGCCTAGTGACATATCGCCCGAAGAAGATTTGACATGCGAGCTAGTGTCAGCAAGGGAAGCACCTTTTGATGAATTGCAAATGCAACATTCCCAACTAACATTGACGTCAATGCCTAGTGGCACTTCGCCAGAAGAAGATCTGACAGCCGAGGCAATGTTGGCCAGCGATGAAGCTTTTGATGAATTGCAAATGCAACAATCCCAACTAACATCGACTTCAATTGCTTAGTGGCACATCGCCTGAAGGAGTTCTGACAGCCGAGGCAATGTTGGCGAGCAATGAAGCTTTTGATGAGTTGCAAATGCAACATTCCCAACTAACATCGACGTCAATGACTAGTGGCACATTGCCCGAAGAAGATCTGACAGCCGAGGCAATGTTGGCGAGCAATGAAGCTTTTGATGAATTGCAAATGCAACATTCCCAACTAACATCGACTTCAATGCTTAGTGGCACATCGCCTGAAGGAGTTCTGACAGCCGAGGCAATGTTGGCAAGCGATGAAGCTTTTGATGGATTCCATATGCAACATTCCCAACTAACATCGACGTCAATGCCTAGTGGCACATTGCCTGAAGATGTTCTGATATGCGAGCTGGTGTTGGAAAGGGGAGCACCTTTTGATGAATTGCAAATGCAACTTTCCCAACTAACATCGACGTCAATGTCTAGTGACACATCGCCTGAAGATGATCTGACATGCGAGCTAGTGTCAGCAAGGGAAGCACCTTTTGATGGATTGCCATATGCAACATTCCCAACTAACATCGACATCAATGCCTAGTGACATATCGCCCGAAGAAGATCTGACATGCGAGCTAGTGTCAGCAAGGGAAGCACCTTTTGATGAATTGCAAATGCAACATTCCCAACTAACATCGACGTCAATGCCTAATGGCACTTCGCCAGAAGAAGATCTGACAGCCGAGGCAATGTTGGCCAGCGATGAAGCTTTTGATGAATTGCAAATGCAACATTCCCAACTAACATCGACGTCAATGACTAGTGCCACATTGCCCGAAGAAGATCTGACATGCGAGCTGGTGTTGGCAAGGGAAGCACCTTTTGATGGATTGAAATTGCAACATTCCCAACTAACATCGACGTCAATGCCTAGTGGCACATCGCCTGAAGGAGTTCTGACAGCCGAGGCAATGTTGGCAAGCGATGAAGCTTTTGATGGATTGCAAATGCAACATTCCCAACTAACATCGACGTCAATGCCTAGTGGCACTTCGCCAGAAGAAGATCTGACAGCCGAGGCAAATGTTGGCGAGCAATGAAGCTTTTGATGGATTCCATATGCAACATTCCCAACTAACATCGACGTCAATGTCTAGTGACACATCGCCTGAATATGATCTGACATGCGAGCTAGTGTCAGCAAGGGAAGCACCTTTTGATGAATTGCAAATGCAACAATCCCAACTAACATCGACTTCAATGCTTAGTGGCACATCGCCTGAAGGAGTTCTGACAGCCGAGGCAATGTTGGCGAGCAATGAAGCTATTGATGAATTGCAAATGCAACATTCCCAACTAACATCGACGTCAATGACTAGTGCCACATTGCCCGAAGAAGATCTGACATGCGAGCTGGTGTTGGCAAGGGAAGCACCTTTTGATGGATTGCATATGCAACATTCCCAACTAACATCGACGTCAATGTCTAGTGACACATCGCCTGAAGATGATCTGACATGCGAGCTAGTGTTGGCAAGGGAAGCACCTTTTGATGGATTGCATATGCAACATTCCCAACTAACATCGACGTCAATGCCTAGTGGCACATCGCCTGAAGGAGTTCTAACAGCCGAGGCAATGTTGGCAAGCGATGAAGCTTTTGATGGATTGCAAATGCAACATTCCCAACTAACATCGACGTCAATGCCTAGTGGCACTTCGCCAGAAGAAGATCTAACAGCCGAGGCAATGTTGGCAAGCGATAAAGCTATTGATGAATTGCAAATGCAACAATCCCAACTAACATCGACTTCAATGCTTATTGGCACATCGCCTGAAGGAGTTCTGACAGCCGAAGCAATGTTGGCCAGCGATGCAGCTTTTGATGAATTGCAAATGCAACAATCCCAACTAGCATCGACGTCAATGCTTAGTGGCACATCGCCTGATGGAGATCTGATAGGTGAGCCAAAGTTGGTGACAAGTGATGCATCTACCACTGTTGAAGCTTTTAATGAATCATCTGATAAATCGCCGTTCCTGCAACCGCCACTGATATCACGTTTACAGGCAATGGATGCTCCGTGTGCCGATGACTTCATTATCTCTGATTCATTAATTGAGAAGTAACATGTAAGTACATAAACATATTACTATGGTAGAGAAAAGACGGAAGTAAGCGCTGAAAACGGTTTTACTCGCATACTTGTATGCGCCTTACCTGTATGATGAAATAGTGTGTTAAGTTGGTGCAAATGTATGTAACAAGCAGAAGGAAGTGAGACAGATGCCATAAAGTACATATATTCTTGATTAGCATCACATGGCGAGTCGATATAGACATGTCCGTCTGTCCTCCCGTCTGCTGTCCGTATGAAAATTCTCCTCTTCATTCTTTAGATAACTTGTATCAAATGAACATGCTAAGATCGGGCCATTAGAAGGGATAACCGTTATACACAACGTTAGGAACAGAGTATCTCGTAGATGCAACGTTCTTCCATTGTTTTTTTTTTTATATACTCAAAGTATAAGTGGGCCAATGTATAAATAGACACGCAAAAGACTGCGGAGCTTTAAAACACATTATAGGACTTTCCTCATAAAAAGAAACCATCTAATTTTGGGTATCATATCATTGACTGACTAAAACACAACTCTATTGATTCCCGTGACCTGAAATATGAATTTAATATCAATATTTCATTCCTATACAAGCACAATGCGAAGGTGTGCTATTGATAGATTTAATTAATTTCTCGTTTCTTCCTTCTTTTCCAGAACAACTTCAAATTAATTGTGGGTTCCTCTAAGACGCAAACCCAACCACACACATACATTTAGGTACGAACACACAGTTTTATTGTTTCGTTTTTTATGAGCAAAATATGAACAAGAATTTTTCGGAAATAATTTGATAAAATTTGCAATTGGAAAAAAAAAAGTTATTGTGACATCATATTCGACATGCCCAGACGTATAATACATATGTAATCAATGAAAAACAGAATTTCATTACAAATTCACATAAACACTCATGACACAAACGCTGCAAAATTAAGGATATATAACTATATATCCAACAGTATATTGGCTGTTGTGCTAAAATCCACAATTGACAGATATGAACTAATAAGGCAAATGGCGCTGAGAAACAACGCGCGTCTGTTGAAGAATCGTGTAATGGCTTGTCTTGGCAATAAGTTTACGGATATCGATATAAAGCCGGTATGCCGCAGTTTACGCAAATTATTTAATATCTTAATTATTTAATATCTAAATTTACAGAGCGCTGAAAATTCTGCAAATTGAACAATAAGTCATAACTTTGGACGCATAGATAGGACAATTTTTAAAATTTAGAATAACAAAAACGAGCTTGAGGTGTTGCGGATGGATTTCATTGATAAGGTGAAAAAGGGGTCAAATAGAACGTTCGGATTATGAATGTATGTGCTGGAATTCGAAGTATATTGAAGTTGAAATTGCAAATTTACGCGTAGAGCCCAATTGCGCCATGATGATCACCCTATTTTCCTATGGGCACAACTGCTGAATGAAACTGTTAGCCAATTCGATTTACCAAACAAATAGAAGTATTCAGATAGAAATATTACTGTAACTGACCTCGTCCAGTTTCGCCAATGAAAGTCGGAGTTGTGGAGTGCAACAGTTTGAACAAGCCGCTATTGTTTAATATATTTATTATCACGATTTAATTGTATCATCGTACAACGATTGGTTTATATACAGAGCGACTAGCAGATTATAAAATCTGCATTATAATCTTAATAGTTATTACCTTTATTTTGTGAAGAATAAAAATTTTGCTCTGCACCTATCACATTCATTACACTGATTCATAACAAATATGGTTTTTGGATTTTAGCCCACATATCGCCCAGAAGCTTATCCAAGGCACCGAGAATAGTCGAAGATGCAATAAGCAGACGACTATATATATTCATGATTTTCTTTTAATTGAAGTAGTTCTATGAATTAAACAACATTTAATGATTCTTCAATTTCTGGAGTATGTCATAGAGTTTTATCGAGAAATGTACTTATATTCTAATTATTTTTCGCTATCCGTTACGTGGTCTCAATATCGACTCGGACCACTATCTTGCTGCAGCCTAGGTACGCACTAGGCTCAGTGTGGTGCACTTCGCATGTTTCAATACGTAACGCAAGCTAAATATAGACAAGCTGCAATCGCAACAGACCGCCGAAGTCTTCTCACACACATTGTCCCGACTGCTCCGGGCAACCTCTCGGTAATTGTGGTACGTCATACTGCCAGATACCAGCAAACGAGTGTGGATAAAAAAACCTGCAGTGGATGATAGATTTGCAGACTTTATGAGTGCGGAGATGAGTGATGACGGTGAAGTTGATATTCCGGCATTTGGTCTTGAAGGTGCAGAAAATGACGACTTGACATATCAACCAAATCGAAATGGAAACTGTGTAGCAGATGTCGTTTGCTATTTCGGATTATAACGCCAACAAATGTCAAGACCGACAGAAGAAGCTGCACCGTCGTTTGCGCCTAGAACGAACAGAACGTCATGTCGCATATGCCATTCTGATTACGGACGGCAGCGGAAAACAAGGGCTTATTGCTATTCCTGTAACAATCCAGTTTGTGCAGAGCATTCAATACTTATTCATCGATGCTACACCTGCACACAAGATATGTTGGACGAAGGACATCTACACAACAATAGTTTTTTAAGTTTTTTCATATAAAACTCATTCGAAATTAATAATTTTACTAAAAAACAAAACTTCTTTCTATAAATAATGATAATAAAATAAAACAAGAAACATTAAAAAAAAGCTGGCGTTATCATACAAAATTCATGCGGGCCTTGTACCTCGTATAAGGGCAACGGACTCACTTGTCGGAGGGTTAAAAAAGGAGAATGTTTGCGCCAATTACCGCGTAATAGGTCTGCTTCCCATCGGATATACGATTCTGTCGCTCATATTGTGTAATAGGCTGAAGCCAAATACGGATTCACTGAAAGGACAGCATTAGTGTGGCTTTAGACCAAAAAAGTTGACCAGTATTCACATTACGCTAAATCCTGGAAAAGACCCGTGAGTTTAACAAAGACACATACCACCTATCGATTACCAAGCCGCTTTCGATACGTCGATACGAACGACAATACGCTCGACAGAGTCTTATATCCAATGGAAAGGAGACTTATTCCGCGGTAGTTGGCGCAAACAGCGGGGTCTCCTTTCTTAAAGATAGGACAGAGAACACTGAGATTTATGCGTTCATCGAACCATATTTTGCATATGGTCAATGTTGGGACCACATAACGTTCGCACGTCCAACACGCTCGATGCGTGCCTTCCGTCAATCAGAACATGATCAATTTGGATGCGTGCTATTGGATCAGGACTCAGCCATGTAGCCTTGTGGATGTTAAGATGTTGAAATCTGGTACTACTAACTACCATGTTCCGACCTGCGGCGAAATCGATTAGTCTCTCTCCATTATTGGAGATAGTGTCGTGAAGGCTAAATTTTCCGACGGTTGGGCCAAAGATTCCTTCCTTCCCAATCTTGGCGTTGAAATCGCCAAGCACGATTTTGACATCGTGTTTGGGACAGCGCTCGTACAGGCGTTTCAAGCGCTCATAGAACTCATCTTTAGCATCGTCGTCTTTCTCTTCCGTCGGGGCGTGCGCACAAATCAGGCTAATATAAAAATATTTAGCCTTGATGCGTATCGCGGCTAAGCGCTCGTCAACAGGCGTGAACCTAGAGACGAGGCCACGTAGTTTCCTACTCCTACGAAACCACATCCAAATTCGTGCTTACTCGCATGGCAGCTGTAGTAGATGTCACAGGATGCTTTTTTAGAGCAACCCTGCCCTATCCATCGGATTTCTTGGATTGCGGTGATGTCAGCTTTGCATTTTTCGAGGACATCAACCAGCTGGATATTTGCACCATCCCAAATCGTGATCCTTGTAGCGTTTGCGGGGGTCGTCATCAAATGGGTCCTTCCGAGGCTTCCTTATTGTTTTCATTGGGGGGTTATTTTTAAAGTGGCGGGTCCCAAGCTCAGCGCACCAACCCCTTATTAAAGGAGAGAGAGAGTCCCTTCGCCTTCTCACGTTAGCTCACCTCTGAACGGATGTTCAGAGGCTACCCAGGAGATACGTGTCCTAACGGACGTGTGAGTTGCTTGGACCGTTTGACACAAGAATCATTGTTGGCCATTCCCAGGTGAATGGCAGTCAACAACTTTTCACACAATGTGCACTTGAGCAAACGATCCCAATCTCCCAAACAGACAAGAAGCTCCAGAGAAATCCATTGCATAACTCTTTTGAAGAGAAAATAACTCGATACAGCTCGAAACAAGAAAACATTTGAAATTTGCAACTTCATCGAACAGTCTTTTTAAAGGCTATATATATATATATATACAAGATCAGGCATCCTCCCGGTGGTGTACCTCGGGAAATGTTAATGCCAACGGCACAATAAATTGAGAAACCAAGTATAATTGAATTAGCCTTAAAATTTGGATATTTGGAGAATTCGGATTTCTTTAATGAGCGTACTCAAAATACTCCGAGTAAAATGTTTCAAGTGAATCCAATAAGTGTTTCCAAATATTGGTTTTTTGGGGCTATTAAAAAAACCGCGGATTTCGGATTCAGCGACCTCAGAAACGTAAAGTCAGATCACCAGATCAGAGCAAACAATTTTTTTGTGTGCCTGTGTAAAGAAGTACGGCAGTATGCAACAATTATTTGCTTTTTAACTCCAATTAATTCATCACTAACTGCAATTCGAGCAGTTTTAGCAATTATGGAGTAAAGTTACAAAATTTTAGAAGAATTAAATCAATTCTATTTGCAAGTGCATAGGTCACTAGCTATTGCGAATATTGCACTAAAACTACAAGCTACTGATAAAACAGAGAGAAAATTTACATTTTCGAAATTATTTATATTTGACTCAAATGAAGAAAAACTACCAATAAAACCTTCAATTTTTTTTTTATTATCTTTATTTTGAATACTAATTTTTTTTTTATTACCGCAATCTTCCTCGTAAAACACTTTTACAACAGTCGCTAATATCCGTCCTTGTTTTTTCTTTATGGTATATGCATTTGAATCCAAATATTTTAGATGAACAAGAATACTGTAGATGCATCGACTCGCATTGAATGACTTTGTTTGTTATCGTACAAGAAATAATGGTGGACAATCATTCACGATGGAAATGAACAGCGCAGCGCTGAGCTAAATATTTAAAGCTCATATTAATGTTGAATTCTGCAGTTCGGTGAAGTCCATCAAATACCATTGTAAGTATGTAACATTGCCGATGTGAATGCTCCTTGATTGAATGAAAACGACGAAATATTCCGAAGTACCACGCTATTTCACATGGATATGCTTGCTTAAGCAGAATTGGCCTGTACAGATATACAAACTCATCTACTTACGCTGTAGTGTGGACTACATTTTTCCCGTGACGTATAGGCACGTTGTAGGATAAACACAAAGATTCAATGACTAATGATATATTGCATCGAATTCGTATACGGTCTAACGATCTAATTATTACATTCAGCGTCGCTATGTACAATGAAGCATTGATTGCTATCGAGGATATTTGCATTGTCATTACCAAATTACCACTCATTCAGTCATTTCGGTATGCGTTCGCTAAATCGAAGTGCATTTGATTTAATGAACACCGACATGCAGTACAATGCTGCAGAAATGGCAGCAATTGTTACTCGCAATCTCCCAATACTGACTTATGCACAAAAAATTATTAACGGCCGCATTATGCTGGCAGTTTCCGCGGGACAAGGTGGATTCTTTTGTTTGGATGCACCATGTGGAACTGGCAAAATATTTCATCATGGCATTGCATCATCTGGCATAGCTGCAAATTTATTTAGCATTTAAGCTGCCGCTGAATATTCAAAGTAACCCAGAGGCAGTGTGCAACATGAAAATACACTCGTTCATGGCCACAGTGTGAAAATAATGCAAGATTATCATGTCGGTTGAGTGTACTATGCCACACAAACATTCTCTTGAGCGTTGAGCAGAACACTCATAGATATATTTTTTTGGCACTCTGTTAATCCTTTGCAGTTGATTTCAGAGAAACACTTCTCGTCATTCCACGCCTTCATCAACGCTTGCTTGAACTTATCGCTACTTGAAGATCCATCTGCTGACACATTCTCAAAACAATTGTTAGATATCGGCGATGGAGAATACTCTCATTGACCGCATATTCCCCGATTTACGCACACAACACATAAATCATGCGCCGCTGGCAGAAAGAGCAATTTTTCGAACACACTGGATTTGCCAGGCATGCCACTACACCTTCTACGACTGAGAGTTGGAATTTGGAATTAATTTTACTTCGGAATTTGAATGCACCACGGTTGTGCAATGGCACGCGATTATTAATTAATAAATTGATGCAAGACATTATCAAAGCCATCATTTTGAGTGGCATATTCCGAGGCGAAAATGTTTGGCTGCCACGCATTCCTATTATTTCCACAGACGTTGCAATTGAATTCAAACGCGTTCAATTTCCAATTAGATAGGCATTTGCAATTACAATCGATAAGTCGCAAGGCCATGGACATATGGACAATTATACGAACTATGTTCTCGCGTGGGCAAATTCTTAATCGAAATTATTTGTGTTGGCTAAAGACGGACTGACAAAAAATATATCCACTCAATTACTATTCGAAATTAATATTCAATATTTAGACCGGGAGATGGATGAGCTAGCTGAACTAAATATCCAGAATGAAAAAATCTGCATCAGCACTAAGGATTATTATATGCGCAGTTTGGATTTGTAGTGCGTGACATATGTAACAAAATATCCTTGAATCGACTTCTAAAGAGCCTTTAAGTTCAAAGCTTTTTGTTGGATCATCAAACCCCCCACAAATATGTAACTCGCCACTTTCTTTTACTTGTACAGTACAGAGAAACCGAACGAGCTAAAATTCATTATCAGTGTTTGAAACAAAATTATTCAAATTCTTTGGAAATTGTGACCACTCGAAACTATTAAATTTTTAAACATTTCCCTTTACTCGGTAAAGTTTAATCCAAATATTTTTTCGAAATATAATCATATCTGTCTAAATTAATGTTGTAACTATCTATCTATGTACTTATGTATGCTCCTTATAGGAAGCCAAATCATGCAATTTATTAAGCTGAAATTCACAGACCAACTTTAGTTTATTCAGGAAAATATTTGAGTGAAGTTTGCTCAAAATCGGTGGGGGGTATGCATTTGTTTTGTTTATTTTTCTGTTTTGAATATTGCTGGAAGAAGTAGAGAAGTGCTTGGAATCGAGTAGGAGGAAAATATGTTGTGTAATAAATATTTTGCTTTTGGTTGCAGAAAAGAGTTTACGCATTTTTTTTTAAGAATGTCAAAATCGCCAAGAATTTGTGCGCTCTAATACCTTTGCTATACTGATGGTGAGTATTGACGATAAATTATTCATACCATAAATATCGGCCTTGATAAGAATACTATCGAGTCCACTCTCTAAATGTAACGATCCAATATTCTCAATGTGAAATTTTCAAATTCTAGATTTGTTTGTTGCGATAAGATATATGGCCATATCGCATGAAAGTATGTACTACTACTTTTTTTACCGAGTTCAAGTCTGCGTCTTTGAAAGTCGGTGGCTGAGGTATGATCGAACTAAATCGAACAGTAGAAATATGTGAAGTTTCAGAAGATTGTAATTGTTGAAATGGAGTCCATCCTGGTATAAAATTTGTAGATGGTCGGAAAATTATTTTCTAAAACTGTTTTGCCTATTTCTAATAAGTAGCTTCTGTCCTTGTAGTTCGGTATTAGAGACAGAATACTTTCATAATAATGACAAATTTCTTGACAGTTTAAAAATTTTAAATCAAAATTGTTCTGTTCTGCAGTAGGCTTTACTTTGATTAAATTTTTATATCAACATTGCTGTAATATTGATCAAGCTTCTTCCGCTTAATATTAGTTTATTGAAATCATTATTTTATACAGCTTCATGGATTAAGCAAGTTTATGTCTAAATATCCACACACAATTGAAATTATTAATTCTTTATCGAGGTTTTGTCATGGTTTGTAACTGATGTAATGCCCAAATTTACTCAACATATTTTCTACTGATTATTACGAGCGACTATTAGCGCAGAGCGGGGAAAGGTAGGTTAAAAGGGAAAAGCAGTACAGTACAGCTATTGGCAACATGAGTTATTTCATTGTTTGGCCTCTCAGTTAGAATAATTTTTCATACTCAACTTTCATTGGCGCCTGCACTAATTTGTGATAAAACAGTTTAATTTAACTTTTAAGAAATTAAACAATTGAATTGAGTAAACGAATGTTCGTTATTTTTTTTATCTTCGGTCAGCGCTACATTTCTCTTTCTGTTATAGATCCCATCCCCACATATCCCTTTAATCTTCATATCTTAACCTGAGCGAGGGTGTAGCAGCGTTAGCCAGCACAGCTGGTAATATTTAAATAAAAACAGCTTTGATACAATACTTCGAAAATGTTTGTTTTTCAAATTCTTAAAAATGTCTGCCATGAGGTTACCTTCGGCCAAATTGTCTGCCAGTGCATTATTTTATAGTCAAAATTATATTCTTCAATATATCCAAACGGCAGCTTTAATAAAATACTTTTGAAGTTGTCTGATTTTTACAGCTGTCTTTTCTGAGTAACGCCATACTCACTTAAGGCTTAATGACACTCCACCTCATATATGGTAGGTATAGGAAGGTCCCGAAGAAAGTTTTATCTTTGGTAAGCTACAAACAGTTTGCCTTTCACTGGCACTTATACTATGAGTCAAAATGTCTCTGTGGCACTCTGTAAGTCTACCTGTTTGCCGCGCGGATCGAGTTAGTTTAATATGATTGGAAACAAAATTTGCCCAAAATTCTTCAAAACTTCATACAAATATACACATTAAATTAACAATGTATGTATTAAAGTAGGACTTCATGTCGTATATTATTTTAAAATATTTTGCAGAAGGGAAAACATTTAAATAGAATTAAAATAAAAAATTAAAAAAATAATATGAGAAAAATAAATAAATAAATGAAGCAAACAAAAACGCATTAAGTGTGCTATAATCTAAAAATGCGACTATATTATACGCTTTAGATAAATTTGGCGTATCCCCTTTAAGTATATTATGGTATTCAAATCTAGTTGTTTAGCTGCTTAGTTGATAGGAATTACTATTTTTCAATAAAATGTGAAGTAAGTAAAAATTATCAACCTCTATTTTGAACTATTTTCGAACAAGTTCAATTTAATATAATATTAATATTTTGCCGAACAATGGAATAGTAAGAGTTTATCAATTTATCTTTGTAACCAATATCAAATTTAAATAAATTTCTTTTGAAGTTGACTTCAAACTGTTGCTTAAATAATTGAATCGAATACACAAAAATATTTTTAAAATACCAAATTGTCATGAAAGAGCGTTCACAGGGTTCTATGATTAATCAATAATGTTTAGTTAACTGTCCCAAACGCAGTGTGAAATACCTGCATACGCATCTCCAGAACTACAATGTTTGAAAGACTTTCAGAACGACTCAATCTTGTTACAAAATTTTGAGCCATTTGCCTACAGAAGCTTATCGACCACTCAGCCTCTTTTCAAAAGCATCAAAAAATCATAGCTTTTGTACGGCTCAATGATCGTAGGCACGTTAGACCAGTCTGGCACTATAACATTGCAAGCCTTAGAGCCGATTCACCGCTATCAGTTCATTGTATTGGCAGTTCATTTGCCTCACATCTAAAGTGGTATCAATGCTTATGAAACGAAACTAAACTCTTAATTGCATTACAACACTTGATTGCAACATTTTCATGAAGCACCACATCCAAAAATGCATTGTACAGCACCTTTTGAAATGTCTATCATTAGCTCGCACATTTCGAATCGAAGCATCGATACCATTTTGTAAAATATTATCACCATTTCTGGCAAGATCACCTCAGTTGATCAACCACTGCCATGTTTGTCTTGGCACGTCGTATGGTCTGGCTTAAACTCTGGCACTCAATTTTTTACTCTTAAGAGATGAGAGATCCGACCAACAAAGAGTCGAATTTAGCTTTGCTTGATACTGGTTGGACTGAGCCATTTAAGCTTTATAATGCTGGTAGTTTATACTTTAGTTATTCGTTTCAAGCAACAATCACCATTTATACATCTACTTTCAAAAGTTTTTTATAGCTTTCTCACAGACGTATCGATCTAGTCATATACGTCCATCCATTTGTCTGTCTGAATATCTCTGTGCGAATAAGGGTACAAAATGCTTAGTTGTCATTCGTAAAGTCCGTATGGATATTCTCTCGGGCTGACAATAATTATTCAGGAGGTAGTATAGTCTCCACACAAGCCCATGTTTTGTTTAAGAACAATGCCTTTTCTTATTGAATTATTAATCAATATGCACTAAGATATGAGTCCAACTGCCCGTTTCAGAGTTTTGAAACTTTGTAAGAAAACCTTTTTATTTATTTATTTATTTCATAACGAAATGGAATTTTATGTATTAATGTTTTGTAAATACCATTCACACATACAAAGTTTATTCTCCAACTTGACGGTCTGTTATCGACAAATGACTAATCGTAATTATTTGAAGGTCATATCAGCGTCTTGTAGATGTAAAAAAAAAATCATTGGTAGTCCCTGTCTATCTGTCAGCAAGTTGGTGAATATTTTTTACATACATTTTTCAGATGTATGTCTGAATTTTGGTATAGACACTTATTTGTGCCCTAAGCAGAGAAAGTATCCATTTTGATATGTCACACTCATTTGTTTCGGGTAGCGCCAATAAAAACAAACGTCTACTTATAGGTTTTAAAATAAAAATAAACATTTTGAAGTGAAAATTCTTTAACGGAAACTGTGAAATAAAAATTCGTCACGAAATGGTAACGCTTGTGTTGCAACGGATTTGTCGATAAGTGCACATGACCAAACGAATGTTTTATTATTTAGTGGTCATTCGCTGTAGTTTTTAAAATCGTCATGCGCTCGTGCAATTCCAGTATTGAATTTTGTTGCGCTGCTGGATTTAATGAAAAAAAATAATCACAAAAATTTTAACACATGTTTTGCAACGTATATGTTGAAATCTCTTTTTCGTGCTCGTTTTTTCTACTCTACATTGATTCGAATGTTGAGAGTGAATTACCTAAGCCCGTAACGAAACAGTAACTCCTACCCAAAAATGGTTCTATTTTATCGATCTCTTCTAGTAAGTTCGGGAAGAATTCGAACTTACCAATGTAGTAATTATGAAATCAAAATGGAGAAAGATTAAAATTTTTACAGTTTGCAATACACAAAGATCCTTCAACAAGTTTGACCTATGTTGTGTGGCCAGCCGCATTCATTTTATTTCAGTATCAGCTTAAAAGACATTATGTGGTTTGACAGAGGTCAAATACATAACATAATCAGCGACTCGGACCAGTATCTAGTCACAGCCAAGGTATGCGCTAGGCTTAGAATGGTGAATGCCGCACGTCCGAACAATAAACGTCGCAAAACAATGCTACTGCAGAGAAAAACGATGACTATCAGAAACCTATGCAGTCAGGAGCAACCAGACCTATTAGAAAGCGACATCGAGATAAACAGGCAGGCTCTGATGAGCTGCCAGCTGAGTTATTCAAGGCCAGCAGCGAAGAGTTGGTTAGGAGTATGCAACAGTCAGATGAACGCAGACTGGAATCTCAGATTCATTGTCCTATCTTTAAGACAGGAGACCCGGTTGATTACGCCAACTACCGCAGAATAAGTCTCTTTTCCATTGTATATATGATTCTGTCACGTGTGTTGCATAAAAGGCTGAAGCCATTTACGGATTCTCTGATAGGACAATATCAATGTGGCTTCACATGACGTTAGTTTAATAAAGACACACACCACCTATTTGTCGATTATAAATCCGCTTTCGACACGCCGATACGAACAAAGTTTTTTCGACGCCGTGTCTACACTATGTATCCCAAAACAGATCGTTCGTCTTTGCATGACGAAGCTATCTCACACACAAAGCATTGTTAGAATGGGGAAAAACCTTTCCGACCCCTTTGATACCAAGAGTGGTTTTAGACAGGGTGATGCGCTATGGTGCGATTTTTTCAAATCGCAATGTGCCCGTACATACAGAATATTCCAGGCTTGACCATCCACAAGGAAGTGATGCTGCTAGCGTACGCGGAGATTGAATGAGTCTCTGGCGATGGAGAATTTCAACTTCAATGTTGTAGAAAATTTCGTGTACCTTGGATCTGAAATAACCACAAACAACAACGTCAGTCTGGAGGTCAGGCGAAGAATGAGGCTTGCAAATAGATGCTATTTTGGGCTGAGCAAGCAAATTAGAAGTAAAGCCCTCTCTCGAAAGACAACAAACAAAATCTACAAGCCGCTGATACTCCCGGTCTGTAATGCGTAGAGGCATGGACCGTGATTGAAGTGTTTGAAAGGAAGATACTCCTATTACAATCGGCGACAAGTTTAGGTTCCTTATGAACCGCGAGCTGTACGAGCTATTCAATGAGTAGAGGCATGGACCGTGATTGAAGTGTTTGAAAGGAAGATACTCCTATTACAATCGGCGACAAGTTTAGGTTCCTTATGAACCGCGAGCTGTACGAGCTATTCAATGAGGTTATACTCTACACCAGACACATATAGGTGTAAGAATGGGAAAGCACTATGATATGAAAAGGGTTTTAGGCAGGTTGACAAGCTATCTTGAAATATTGTATTGTATCTTGAAACAATGCCCAAACATAGATAAAATGTCGGACGGAAGAGATGCTGCTCGCGTACGCTAATGATATGTTCTGAATGTCACGACTCATAGGTTTATAGGTGAATGGGGACAAGACGAAGTACTTGATGTTTTCTTGCACAATGTCATAGCGTTTTGGACGGAGTGACAATGGACAATTCAACTTCAGTGCTGTGGAAAATATTGTTTATCTAGGAATAGTAGTCAATTATAAATCGTCATCCAGGAACTTATTTTAAGCATCAAGCTTGCTTCTCTCGAATAACTAAAAATCATGAACTGCAAGACGCTAATAATACCGTTTCCAGCTGTATGTCATAGCAGCATGCACCGTAACTAAATCAGATGAGAATGTGTTGCAAGTCTTTAAGAGAAAGATGCTTTGCAAGATCTATGGAACTATTTAAGTTTGTATCCAGTTTCAATCCCCTCTATGTATTACGAGTTATGTCCCATAGAAATTTTGAGTTCTTTACAAATTGCCATGATTTTCGAGACATTTATGAGAATAAAGAAATGTGTGTAAAGAAAATGTCCCTTTGGGTTAACTGAAACAAGTGTCGTGCCATTTTCTAAATGCAACTATTTCCACTAAACGTGAAGGGTATATTAGTAACATAATCAATTGAAATTTATTTACCCGTCTAAATGTCATGTTTGGATTGTTCTTTTTTTGCAACTTTAGTTGCTGGCGTTGATAATTTTATAACCAGATATGTATTTGCTTTTTATTTATTTAGTTTGGTGTTTACTTGTTTTTAATTTCACTGCACGATAAATGTTTATGTTACAAAAAACACGAAAAAAAAACCACACAAATGTAATTGCCAAACAAAAAGCAAAATAAACAAATTTATGTAATGTAAAAAAAAAATAAAACGATTTATCAATTTATTATCTTTTTTTTATTATTACTTTTACATTGTCAGTTCATATTCGAGTTTTAAATGTTCATTAAGCACGGATTATATTGCAGCTCGATTTAAACGATTTAAACGCGACTTTGCAGCGATTACGCGCTGGTTTGAACAAGTTTCGACCACAGTCAGTCAAACGAATGCAGCAACTTTGGTGCTTGCCGCGTGCTGCAATATGAAGTTACCAAGTGAGAGTGAAATTGGCGCAATGAGGTTTTTGCTTTTTATAGAGCGTTGCGTCGATTGTTAGCTCAAAGAAGATGTGTGGAGGCAGCGCCGGATGAAAGAAACAGCGCAATAGTGGCATGCAATATAGTTGCTGTGCTGCTGCAGCTGATGTTGCTTGTTATATCGCCAACCACTTTTCTGTCTATGTTCCGATCTCCGCGCAGCACGCACAGCGCACCACTTACAGATGCATGCACTCGTACATATTAAGATACATACTCGTGGATAGTTATATATATATATATATATATATATATATAAATACTTAGTAAGTATATTTGATGCCGCCACTTGCGGCCAGCTTAACTCAACTTAAAGCTATACTTACCGCAAATTGGGTGCAAACACCTTCACCGGCATGCGGCAGACAGACTTGCGCGCACCAAACGCTTTGGTTTCGAACATACACACATGTAGGAGGTTTGTTAAAAAAATAATAGATGGACTACGTACATTCGAATTTGGTTTTTTAGAACGGAGCTTGAGTATTTGCGATTGCAAAAGTAGATCAAAGAATCTGAATTAAATATTTTATGAAAAATAAAGCTATATACTCCAATGCACTTATAATGGGTGACTGTATCACATGAGCAAAAAAAAAAATGGGTATAAGTGACCCACTTGAAGGAGGTTGTATATCGGTTGGGTCATGCAATACAATTTTTTAATGATATTTTGAGCTTGAAACGTATTGCAGCGAAGTTTGTTTTGAATTTGCTAAATTGTTACTAAATTATCGTCGCATGAGTATTGCTCAGAAGCTGTTGTTCAAAAGGATCAAAGGACGTTGAAAACATAGGCCCAACGATGTCAAAGGTAAAGGTTTTGCTCATTGTTTTCTCCGATTACAATGGCGTGGAATCATAATAAAATATAATATCTTTGATTAATCCGCCGTTTGCGTGAAGTGATATGAAGAAAACAACCGGATTTCTGGTAAAACAATTCGTTGCTTGTTAATGGCTAAACATAAAACCGTAATCATGCCTCAACTACCGTATTCACCGTACTTGACCTTCTGCGACTGCTTGCTGTTTCAAAAACTGAAAAGATTCATGAAAAAAAGGCGTTTCGCCAGGATTGAAGAGATAAAGACCGCATCACTCTGAAGTAGACCACTTTGAAGAGAACAAAATAAATTAGAAATATTTTCAGAGAAAAAAAAAAAAAAATTACCACTTTCTTTTTAACAAACCTCGTACATACATTCCGTTCATAGTTTTGTTTCTTTGCTTTTTTGATGTGGGAAGTGTACTGAAATAGTGTTACCAACTCCTTCACGTTATAAACACCGGAACTGTTTTTTGTCCCGCAGTGCTATGTGTGTGTGCGTCCGTTTCGTGCCTTGCATTTTGTTACCATTTTCAATTGCAACATTTAAAATGTTTATAGCTGCAAAAGAAAACACTCGCGGACTTGGATAATAAAAATCATTTCTAGTTAATGCATTGAACTTGAATTGAAGTCAGCGACAAAACGACATACGGGGTGGTGAGAATTAAAAAAAAGTGCTTCCACTAACAGTACGTAGCATCCGATTTTGCTTTCCATAAAACGAAAAATTGTACCTGTTATAACTAAAACTTGTAAGAACTTAATTGATAGGGTAGAGTGACTGATTTAGGCATAATGACGTATAACATCATTCACTTATTCATTCTTTATTATGCCTAATATCTTACATATGAGGCAATATCTGAAAAAAATGCCACTTAAAAAAAAAAGGTCTCCATTTTTTCTGACAATTATATACCTTGCAGTAGATGTGAAAACTAAAATGCTGTCAGGGGTCAAACTTTTTTGCAACAAAATTTTCGAAACCCCATAACTAGTAAACGAATGAACGGATTTTAAAACACCAAGAGACTTTTTTGTGCATAATTTCTTAAACTGTAAAGCTGTGAATCGAAAAAATTTTTAAAATTAATATTTCATAGAAAAAATTTGAAAAAAAAAATTGGAAATATTTTGTTTCAATTTTTTACCCTTTATGCCCCCTTTCTATTTTTTTTAAATGCTCCAAAATGTTCCTTATTTCATTACCTTTCTTCCCCTCAAAGGTCATTTTGGGCCAGCAATATTTGTATAAGTTACAAATAAAAAATATATTTTGCAATATCTGCAGTTTAGCTCGGTGGGTTTTTGCACAGTCCCCCCAGACCTCAGAGCCATATAACATTATTGGTACAAAAATATTTTTTTTAAAATTAATGGTTTGTTAGCTATTGACATGTGTGATTTCCTATTAATAAATGGGTAAAATATTCTAATAGTTTTGTTCATTTTATCAATTGTCAATTTAATATAAAAATTGAGAGTAAGTTTATTGCCTAAATATAGACCGAGATATCTTTTAAAATTTCCCCACTGTATGATTAAGTGACCGTATTGTAAGCATGAGTTTAGGATAAGGCCGAGCTAACGCTTACGGGTGAAATAAATTGCTTTGGTTTTATGGGCATTAAGTTTAATTTCCATTTGTGAAAATAATTAGCCAGTACTTGCAAGTAGAGATTGAGCACTATCGATAGTCGGCACCATCGATAGTCAACGATTTATTTTTTTCCAACCATCGATAGTTATCGATAGTTTTCGATGGTGAAATGGTTTAAACAAATATGATCAAACAGGCAGACGGACATAGTCGGCTGAAGTTAAAGTTTTTTTTTTTTTTTTTAAACAAACTAAAATTTAACAGAACGAATAGTACTTTATTTATTGATTAATTGGTTTATATGTATATGTGGTTTAGATATATAGAAAAAATAATATGTACTTAATTTCTTCATTGATTTTTAAAATTTGCTTACTTATGTAGATTATTTTGTAAGCCACCACTTTTTATTTAAAAATAGCAACATTTTTATGTGTTTTTCCTTTAGCCGAGCTCTCCTGTCAGATACAATTTGTCCAGCTTTACTAAACATTCGTTCAGATTCCACATAAATATTTAAACATAAATATTTATATTAGGTCGAATTCAGTTTCGTTCAGCTTAAATTTAAAAAAATTAGTTATATTTTGTTGAATAAATATTATTAAATATATAAAAACTTACTTTTATCCAGAGTAGTGGATCTATCTCCTGCGATGCAATTGGTCTCTCCAAGCACTGTTGCTCCATTATTATTGCATCACTTCGTGCGGTAGTGGTTTTTTGCATTACCTTTTCTTCTAAAAATTCAATAAAATTATTTTCGCCTGTTTTGGATTCTACTGCGGCATGTGATTGCGGTTTTTGTTGCGACAAATCTATCAACTCGTTTTTCAGATACATTGCATTCGTATTATTTGAAATCTATATTTTTTAAACCTAGCGTAAAAAATAATGGCTATTCTTGTTATTGTGCGCTGTTCATATGGTAAAAGTCGTGTTTTAATTGAGTTCAGCCACGATTTGTCTTCCAAAGTTTATAAATCTGTTACCTCCACTTTGCAGTAAAGTCCATATGCCATCGGAATTATAAAATAAACAGTTACATATTCCCCCCAAGAAATTTGTTCGGTAGCATTTTGGAAAAACGACAAGATCTCATATACATCGTTTAATATAAGAATTTTATTGGCCGTGAATGGTAGCTGTGCGTTTGTAGTTACAAGCAAAACTTTAGATAACTCATCATTTGTCTCTAAAATTCTTTCAACCATAAAATAAAAGCTATTCCATCTGGTTGGGACTTCTTTTAGTAAGCTATATGGTGCTTCAGAATTTTGTGCAATTTTAAATTTTTTGTAGGCAATAGAGCTCTGTTTAAAAAACCGTACTAAGGTCTTACATTTGTTAAACAAGTTCCTTAAGCTCAAATCATCTTTTTCGATTTTTAAGACATCTGTCACAACTAGATTGGGAGATTGGGATTCGTTTGCTCCAGTGCACATTGTGTGGAAAGTTGTTGACTGCCATACACCTGGGAATGGCCAACAATGATTCTTGTGTCAAACGGTCCAAGCAACTCACACGTCCGTTAGGACACGTATCTCCTGGGTAGCCTCTGAACATCCGTTCAGAGGTGAGCTAACGTGAGAAGGCGAAGGGGCCCCCTCTCCTTTAAAAAGGGGTTGGTGCGCTGGGCTTGGGACCCGCCACTTTAAAAAGAAACCCCCCAATGAAAACGAAAAGAAAGCCTCGGAACGGACCCTTTGATGACGACCCCCGCAAACGCTATAAGGATCACGATATACGGATATGCACCTGGAATGTCCGCACCCTTAATTGGGATGATGCAAGTATCCAGCTGGCTGATGTCCTCGAAAAATGCAAGGCTGACATCACCGCAATCCAAGAAATCCGATGGATAGGGCAGGGTTGCTCTAAAAAAGCATCCTGTGACATCTACTACAGCTGCCATGCGAGTAAGCGCGAATTTGGATGTGGTTTCGTGGTGAGTAGGAAACTACGTGGCCTCGTCTCTAGGTTCACACCTGTTGACGAGCGTCTAGCCGCGATACGCATCAAGGCTAAATATTTTAATATTAGCCTGATTTGTGCGCACGCCCCGACGGAAGAGAAAGACGACGATGCTAAGGATGAATTCTATGAGCGCTTGGAACGCCTGTACGAGCGCTGTCCCAAACACGATGTCAAAATCGTGATTGGCGATTTCTACGCCAAGATTGGGAAGGAAGGAATCTTTGGCCCAACCGTCGGAAAATTTAGCCTTCACGACACTACCTCCAATAATGGAGAGAGGCTAATCGATTTCGCCGCAGGTCGGAACATGGTAGTTAGTAGTACCAGATTTCAACATCTTAACATCCACAAGGCTACATGGCTGAGTCCTGATCAAAAAACATGCAACCAAATTGATCATGTTCTGATTGACGGAAGGCACGCATCGAGCGTGTTGGACGTGCGAACGTTACGTGGTCCCAACATTGACTCGGACCACTATCTTGTCGCAGCCAAGGTACGCACTAGGCTCAGCGTAGTGCATGCCGCACGTTCCAACATGCAACGAAGGCTAGACGTCGGCAAGCTGCAATCAGAGCAGACCGCCACAGCCTTCTCAAACACACTCTCCCGAATGCTCCGGGAAACCTCTCCGATTTCTCGAGATATATGTGAGCAGTGGACACATATTACCCGCTCCATAGATAGGGCTGCCAAGGATGTCATTGGTTATATAAAACCTGTGAAGAATTCTTGGTACGACGAGGAGTGTCGCAATACTACTGCAGAGAAGAACGCTTCCTATCAGCGAACTCTGCAGTCGGGAGCAACGCGAGCTGTTAGAGAGCGATATCGAGAGAAACGGAGAGAGGAGAAACGCCTTTTCAGACGCAAGAAAAAGGAGCAAGAAAGGCGGGAGTTTGAGGATGTTGAGATGTTCCGTAACAGAAATGAAGCTCGAAAATTCTACCAAAAGGTCAAGCGTCTGACTGAAGGTTTTAAGCCCGGAGTAACTTTCTGTAAGGATGAGAATGGAAGTCTGGTAACGGATGAACAGGAATCACTGAGATTATGGAGGAGTCATTTCTCCAACCTACTCGGCGATGAAGCGCACAATACCGCCGAAAGAGAAATGACACCGGAACCACCAGTTAATGATGGCACTATTGTAGAGCCACCGGACTATTTCGAGGTCGATTCAGTTATTAAAAAGCTGAAAAATAACAAAGCGGCAGGCTCTGATGGGCTGCCAGCTGAGTTATTTAAGACCAGCGGCGAAGAGTTGGTTAGGAGTATGCACCAGCTTTTATGCAAGATATGGTCCGATGAACGCATACCCAATGACTGGAATCTCAGTGTTCTCTGTCCTATCTTTAAGAAAGGAGACCCCGCTGTTTGCGCCAACTACCGCGGAATAAGTCTCCTTTCCATTGGATATAAGACTTTGTCGGGCGTATTGTGTAATAGGCTGAAGCCATATACCGACTCACTGATAGGACGATATCAGTGTGGCTTCAGACCAAAAAGGTCGACCAGTGACCAAATATTCACATTACGCCAAATCTTGGAAAAGACCCGTGAGTTCAACAAAGACACTCACCACCTATTTGTCGATTACAAAGCCGCTTTCGACACGCCGATAAGAGCGAAGTTCTTCGACGCCCTGTCTGCACTAGGTATCCCGGCAAAGATTGTCCGTCTTTGCATGGCGACGCTATCCAACACACAAAGCGTTGTCAGGGTGGGGAAAAACCTCTCCGACCCCTTTGATACCAAGAGAGGTTTCAGGCAGGGCGATGCTCTATCGTGCGATTTTTTCAATCTCCTGATGGAATACATCCTACGCCAATGCCCGTACATACAGAGTATGTCGGGCTCGATCTTCCAAAAGGAAGTGATGCTGCTCGCTTACGCCGATGACATCGATATCATCGGTACGCAGGAACGGCGAGTCAGCAAGGCGTTCTCGGAGATTGAAAAACAGTCTCGGCTCATGGGTCTAGCGGTGAACGAGGACAAGACGAAGTACTTGGTGTCTTCTCGCACTCCGTCAAGGCGTCTTGGACGGTCAGTGACGATGGAGAATTTCAACTTCAGTGTTGTAGAAAACTTCGTCTATCTCGGAACAGAGATCACCAGCAACAACAACGGCAGCCTGGAGATCAGGCGAAGAATCACGCTTGCAAACAGATGTTTTTTTGGGCTGAGCAAGCAAATGAGAAGTAAAGCCCTCTCTCGACGGACGAAAATAAAGATATATAAGACGCTGATACTCCCGGTCCTAATGTATGGCGCAGAGGCATGGACCGTGATTGAGTCGGATGAGACAGCGTTGGAAGTCTTCGAGAGGAAGATTCTTCGCAGGATCTTTGGTCCTATTAGAGTCGGCGACGAGTTTAGGTCCCGTATGAACCGCGAGCTGTACGAGCTATTCAATGAGGTTGACATAGTCCAGCGCATAAAATTCCAGCGGCTGCACTGGGCTGGGCACCTCATTCAAATGGACGAAGGAGCTCCAGCACGCATGGTTTACATGGGGGGCCCAAACTTGATTGGTGGACGCCGACATAGAGGATGACCGGGCACTCGATGGAATGACCAGGTATGGAGAGATCTCTCCGTACTTGGCATTCAGAACGACTGGCGCCAGCGCGCACAGGATTATGGAGGCTGGCGCGCTTTCCTGGACGCGGCCATGACCGGTAGACGGTTGACGGCCATTTAAGTAAGTAAGTAAGTCACAACTAGATTTAGACTGTGCGCAAATAATGGCAGATTGCGAAATCTTAATATTTCACATGCTTGCCATTATCTGTTACAATGCAAATTGTTTTTTAAATAACATTCCAGTTCTTGAAAACTTCTTTAATTGTGCCAGCTATATTTTGCGCAGAATGATTCGTTGTATCTTTAAGTTTTGTTGTAGCAAGTGATGCTGTTTGAATGATATAATTACATATAAGCAAAATGGTAAGTCACTGTTAAAAAATTCTTATTTTCGCTTGACTTCCAACAATCACATGTTATTGCAATACTTGAGGTATCCTCTCACATAACTTTTACATCCCTTATTTATGTTTTGCTGGGAATTATGTATCTCGGATCACACAGTTAAGAATATCTTCAATGCAATCATCATAGTTAACGCTCTATCAATGTTTTTTTTTTTTCTTTTTGAATGACTGAATCTGACTGATCTGTTAAAGAATGAGGAAATCGAATGCATGCTTGATACGCAGGAGCTACTTGTTAATGCTGCAAGACTTGATAAACTTGAGTCTTTTACTGCTATGCTTTCATTTTCGGATTCGATATTAGCAACTTTAAATCCTGGATGAAACCTTTTTAAATGGTCTTGCAAATTTAAAGTGTTACCGCTCGTCTTATATTCCTTTCTATAATTCAAACACTTGGCAACAAGCTTTTTATTGTCCGATCTCTTGAAGTATTTCCAAACTTTTAAAATCCCTTTTTTTTTTTTTTGGTATTGTGTCCTTTTTATTTTGACTACTTACGTTCGAAACAGTGCTGCTGCATTCAAATATGCTCTTGTCAATGCTAGGTGTATCCGGACTGCGTCTAGCTGTTGGCGAACTGCATCGTTTCACTTTGATAAAACGTAAACGTTTTAAACTTGGCAAGCAATGTCTAAATTTAATATTACCTTTTTCAACTCTTGTAACAAATTTATTTGACTTTATATAAAGAAAGCTGTAGCTAGTAAATAAGGTTAATTAGGTACGAGGGTGTCCCCGTATTTATGAGTTTATGAATTAAGCTTTTGTGCCACACGGTATCAAAAGCAGCTTGAACTGCTTTGAGCTTGATGTTTGGAATGTGGAAGTGTGTTGTTCATATCGAATTGCGCGTTAAATTTTTTATTAATAATATGCTCGAAAATTTTGAAAAATCCACACAAGAGACTGATTAGACGGTAGCTCTCTAGAGAGTAGAGAAGTTAGCCTGCCTTTGCCACAATTTTAGCCATTTTCCATTTGCGTGGAAAGTAAGCAACAGAGAAGCATTCGTTAATTCTAAGCGTCAAAAATTCCATAGCACTTTTTGGGAGGGGTTTTAAACAAATGTTTGATTTCCATCTGGAGACTTATTGTTTCTGAGGGAAAGAATTATGTTCTTCACTTCAGTAGAGGTGTTAATTGAATATTTGAGTTGTTAACATCAGAAACAGTGGCAGCATCTGAGAACGATTCAGTCAAGCAATGTTTTTCTTCGAAAATTTTACATAGTATATGTACTTTTTGGTCTCTAGTGCGATATATTTGATTATTGTGCGAAAAACTGGGGATAAATTGTTTATTTGATTTCAATGATTAAGGTTATTTTCCAAGTTTAAAATTTCAATTAACTTCAAAAATTTTTGTTTTTATTTGGCGGGTGAGGACATTTAGCCTGGCTTTATATATTGTTTGTCTAGTTCGTATTCAGTGCAGTAGTGTAAATTTATTTCTTAAATAAGCTCGGCGATAAATAGAGGTAATTTAGTATATGTGAGTGTATCAATTTTCCTACATCTAGGGATAGTTTGGTTCATTGTACTTCGCACAATTTCTGTCATAAATTCAACAGTTGATCGGTTAAATCGGTATTTAACTTGTGTCGAAAAGGTTGAGTAAGGACGCGTTTGAATTGCTTCCAGTTTGCTTTCGAAAGCATCAACGCTTATTTATTTGTGAATGTTATATTAAAATTTATTTTGCTGACTACAGGTAGATGGTCAGACGACAAGTTTTTATCCAGTATAGGCTCAGTTATAAAGTGTGGCGAGTTGATAATGAAAAGGTCAAGTGCTGGTATGCAACACTAAATTTTCCCTGTACTGCAAGGTCATGCAGGGTGTTACCCCAACAATTAGCTCTGCGGCAATTCCATTGTCGGTTACGACAGTTGAAGTCCCCACCTTTTACGTAGTTGCCATCAATGTGATGAAATTTAATTACGTCTGACTTAAATATATCTTCTTTGTTTTATATCATTGGAGAGGTTACAAGCGTTTGATAAATATTTCGCTGTATTGCCGTGAAAATATTTTAAGAGAATGTGGTGCGCTTTTTTTTTTTTTGATTTTAAATTAAGTTTATTGAACCAATTTACATTTAAATTTTAACAAAAACGGATTCTATTATGAACCATCGCCGGCTCCTTGAAGGATAGCAAGATTGGGGCCGTAAGCGGCGTTCCATTAGAGGAAGACATTACGTGTCCTCAGTCTGTTGATCGGTCGCATGTTTGGTAGAGTGCGAGCAAGTCTGTTGCAATGTGCGGTCAGCCTTGTGTTGTACCGACTTGTATGGCGGCCAATTTGCTCCTCTATCGTTTCCACGCGAAGGTCCCTATGGAGTGTGCTGTTTCGAACGAACCATGGGCAATCACTGATCATCCGCAGGGCTTTATTTTACAACATCTGAATGCGCTTTCGATGTGTCTTGGAACAAATGCCCCATAGCTGGACTCCATACCTCCAGATGGGGGCAACAACAGAGTTGTAAACCTCTCTCTTGCAGCGGGCCAGTTTACTTCGATTATTTATGAGCCAGAAAAGTTGCCTCATTCTGAGACGACAACGGCTGACTAGGTTTCTGGTGTGCCGCGCAAACGTTAGCCTCTTATCCAGCGTCAGCCGAAGGTATTATTATTATTTCATTAGCTTGCGTGAGAACGGCATTATTCAACCAGACATTAGGAGGGATTCTTCTCCTTAGTGCACACGTTCATGCATTTGGTGGGGTTTAATTTAATATTCCACATTCGGGCCCAGTGTTCAAGAATGTGCAAATGCTCCTGCATACCATCTGCCGCTTCATACTCGCATTTTGAGTTGTACAAAATGGCAACATCGTCTGCATATGACGCCAGCAGTACTTTGTCGGTTGCCATTATGTCTGCACAGGGCCCAGGGCCCAGGGAGATCAGTTGTGAAGAGCGAGTATAGAAGCGGGCCCAACACGCTTCATTGGGGGACACCAGATTTTATAACATGAATGCTGGACAGCTTAACTCTGACTTTCAACTGGAAATGGCGTTCATTAAGATATGACTGGAGCATAAGGAAGAAGGGTGCCAGGAGAAGCGCCTTGATTTTTGCCAAGAAACCGGCATGCCACACTCTGTCGAACGCTTCCTGCACGTCAACAAATACCGCATTGCAATATTCCTTGTCGTCGAAAGCCTGCAGCACGTGGTGGATTTGCTCAATTGTGGCATGACCAGTTCTAAATCCGAATTGGTGGTCAGGCATAGCTGTTTGATAGCCTACCAGCTCAGTAACTCGTGACGCAAAAAGTCGTTCCCATACCTTCGATAAAGAAGGTAGACTAATTGGTCTATACGAGTTCGGATGATCCTAAGGCTTGCCGGGTTTCTGCATCATCGTTATTGTGGTGCGCTTAAATCCACTTCAATGTAGCTTTTGACAATTAAAGCGACTGCACCTAAAGAGTTGAGGAGCTTGATTAGTTTAAAGTAATTTAATTTTAATTTTAATTTTAATAATGTTATTTCGGGTTGGGTTTGAAAAGCTATCTATTGGCGTACTGGTGTTGAAGATTTACGTCCTTATTCTATGGAAGTGCGAGCAGTCTGAGGAAATGTGTTCAATTGAAATTGAAAAATTATTTCAATATGAACATAGCTTTTAGTGTGAATCGGAGCGTTTAAGCAGGTGTCTGTGGGTAGTATTCGAGTTGCCAAGCCGCAGTCGAATGAATTTAGGGAATTCCCTACAACTTAGAAGAAGTTCATGTTGGTGACGTCCATAATCGTAAATTCTGTAATGTTTAGTGTTATGTGAATTGTAGTAGTGGTTAGCATTTGCGAAACTGAAGAATAACCTTACGTTTGTCAAGTGCTCCAATTTTGTTGCAAACTTTTCGCTTCGCTGTGTTATTATAACAATAACAAATTGGTATTTGTTGCATTTATTCATCAAATTGGCGCAAGGCAAAAAAAAAAGTGTTTTGTAAAGGTAAATATTTTGGAAAAAACTATTTCGCTTGTTAAAACATAGCACTACACTGCGGAAATTCGCACCGCAGTTTTTTATCGGTCCATACTGGCCTGGCCAATGGCTAAATTGATTTTGGCGGATCATTTGGCTTCTCATTTGTTAAGCCGCTTCTTGGTTAGTTTAGTGATTATTTCACTTCGAAGGAAAGAGCTTCTTTTTCGGGGTTCGCTGTTGTGACCAGTTTGGCAAGGACATCGTATATCTGGAACGAAAAATCGGCTGAGTTCAAAAGCTTTTTTTGAATTCCGTTTTCCTTTGTTAGCACATTTATACAGCACCCATGCATTGGTTACAGTTAGGTCTAGCAGCTGATAAAATATTCTAACCTGCCACCTATTGCTTCTAACCGAAACTTTATACCTCCCTGTCAATGAGATACAAGCCGCCTGTATAGCTATAGTATTCGGCTACTAAAAAAGATCATTCGATTAGGATATTAGTTTTTTTTTGCTCTATCGAATCGGCGTAATTTAAAACGAGTGAGATCACTTTATTACTATTTTACACCATCAAAATCGACAACGTAATCGAAGGATGCACTTTTATTAAAGCAATTATCGGGTATTTTAATGTTCGGTATTCGGTTTTTCCTCACTGAGCCCAAGGCTAAAGTTCCGTCATCTGTTAAATAATTCAATAGTGGAGGGAAATGAATTAGTTGTCAAAATACAGAAGAATTTTGATGTTTTGGGATGTCTCTAGTCAATCTCATAAAACCATTGGAATTTTCTGTTCCCGTTCTTACTGAAATTTGTAACAAAACACCGCTTAAACCCAAAACTATATATCTCTATTTATTATGCTTCTTCTTTTCATAGAGTTTTGAGTTTTGGTAGAGCCCATTTGATCATCAACACACATAAATCGCTCCATTGGAACTTTAATGAAGTTGTGGTTCAATTCATTACAAATAAGCCTAGTTTTAAAAAGCCGATAATAATGAGGATTGGTAGGTGGTACTTAGTATTCGTTGTTGTTGAAGTAAATATGACGTCTTATATATTCAAACGATATAACGTCTTGGACAGTAGCCATACCAAATCGGGGCATGCGTGCTGGGCATATAGAGAATTATTCCAAAGAATTGTCAAATTTCCAGCGATGTAAAACTAAGATGTGTGCTTGGATCTCTCTGGCGAACGTATATATTCGTCTTATTCCTTACTTTTTCAAAAAGCGCAATGGCGAATAATAATAATGACTACATTATTGTGCAGAAATGCAACATTAAAAACACCGATTTTTTTTCGCCGTCAATCCATATGATGTATTTCTGCAACAAAGCTAAACTAATACTTAACTCCAAAAAACCGCACCAACAACACAGATTTTATTTTCCAGGCATAAATATTGTATTTACTTGTACATTGAAGCAAATATCCAAATTTATTTCACTTTATTATAGTAAATTTAATTCACAAAAGTTTTGTGAAGCTGTAAAGTCACAAATTTGGCGGGAAAGTGCTCATATGTTAGATGCATAAGTAGCGACAGTGATACCAGACCGTAAGTAGCGACAGTGAAACCCATACGATACAATTCTACATCGTTTTACGTTTTTTTAAATTTCGAATGTGCACTGCAATATAATTGTCTTTTAATGTTATGTTACAGATATGCATCAGAATCAAACGAAGGGATAATTTGTGTTCATAATAGATTCTTATATACTTTTTAGGCCCTGTACCGAAGGTACAAGAGCCTATTGGTTTTGTGCAAATGTATGTAACAGGTAGAAATAATGGTCGGAGACCCCCCAAAGTTACCCCCATTATGGTCAGGAGTGATAGAGGAGTCGATATAGACATGTCCGTCTGTCCGTCTGGCCGTCCGTATGAACGAAAGGATCTCGGAAACGGTAATAGATAGAGACTTCGTGTTTTTTGCATTCGACTAGGACTGCTCCGGAATTTTACAAGTTTATTTTAAAATTTTGCCCCTCCCCCCTTCCCCATAAAATCACCCCCAAGGCTAAAAATTTCTTCAGCACAAACATACACCAGTATAAAGATATCGTCCCTCTAAGCAAAAATCCAAAAAGTTCATCAAAATCGGATAATAAAGGACGATTTTGTAAGCAATTGAATTTGAACGACCCCCCTTTTCTTTTCATTCATATTCGCGCAGTGAGAAGTGGTCATGTGTTTGGTCATAAGTTCGGGAAACATTTAATGTGTTTGTTAGGCAACCTGAACTGGTACAGGACCTCTTACAGTCGGTTACGCCCGACTGAAATTTCCTTACTTGTTTTTTAAATAAATTTTACAGCTATTTGCTAGTCAATCGATAAATGCTCTTCAAAAATTCCAAATTTCAAAAATTGGTTGTTCATTAAATCAAAGAGAGATCCCAATTTGGTGTACTTATCATTTTTGTTTAGATTGTTATTATCTACGAAGTGGAGTTTGATCTTTCGAAACATTGCACGCGACATAGTCTGCTGCACGATTGGTAATCCAAGTGTTAGACTTCTTGGCCAATAGTTGTTTGTTTTTGGCAACTTATTGTATCCCGACAATATTAATATGCCAATGAATCTGTGTTGAATGATTGAGCAAATTTTTCATCATTGTGTTGCATAGCGTATTGCTTTGTTTCAGTGACAATCAGTTCAAACATGTCATTATCAAAGAAACAGATAAATATGTCGAATGGTAATTTGTTTTGCAACTTATGCATTATGGAAAGTTTCAGTTGCTCCAGATGCTCTGGGTTATTTGAAATTCTAAAATCTAGTGGTCTTTTTTCCATTGTGGAACTGAAAAGGCTATCGGGGGTTCAACGTCAATGCGGGCAAATCGCAGAATGTTTCCTATTATGGTAGGAGTGTCATCAATGAGGTTAGACAAACCTGAGCAATCTTTTCGAGTTTCAATTTTCAATGCGCCGGCCATATCTTTTTACAAAGATTCTTTATTATTAACAATTTCGTCATCAATATCTTCTTTTTCTGCAATTCCATCAAATTGTACTAAGTGTTGAGTTGTGGCGAGCGGCCATTGTTCGACTTTTCGAACAGTCAACTTCGCACATCTTTATAAATATAAAATTTGGAATTATTCGTATATTTTATTAAATTTCTAATTAGAAAAACAATCTTAATGTAAGGAATTTTTCAAGCTCCACCTGAAACCAATATTAAAGAAGGAGACCATAAACTAGTGTTTTATTCTGAGAGCCAAAAATACGTAGTT
This sequence comes from Leucophenga maculata, assembly GCA_035044805.1. Lineage (NCBI taxonomy): Eukaryota > Metazoa > Arthropoda > Insecta > Diptera > Drosophilidae > Leucophenga > Leucophenga maculata. The sequence continues at coordinate 98,812 of JAWNNP010000867.1, read as the reverse complement.
TGTCATGCACGAGCTCAACATTTGCTAAGCTATGCAGTCTAAGTCATAGAGTGATAGAGGAGTCGATATAGCCATGCCAGTCTGTGCATTCGTATGAACGAAAGGATCTCGAAAACAGTAATAGATAGAGACTTCGTTCTTTTTCGACTAGGACTTCGCCGGAATCGCATGAGTTTATTTTACTACATAGCCACTCGAAGCTGCCATGCACCATGTTTTGTATCCGAATTTTATAGGCTTATTAGGCCCTGTACCGAAGGTACAAGAGCCTATTGGTTTTGTGCAAATGTATGTAACAGGTAGAAATAATGGTCGGAGACCCCCCAAAGTTACCCCCATTATGGTCAGGAGTGATAGAGGAGTCGATATAGACATGTCCGTCTGGCCGTCCGTATGAACGAAAGGATCTCGGAAACGGTAATAGATAGAGACTTCGTGTTTTTTGCATTCGACTAGGACTGCTCCGGAATTTTACAAGTTTATTTTAAAATTTTGCCCCTCCCCCCTTCCCCATAAAATCACCCCCAAGGCTAAAAATTTCTTCAGCACAAACATACACCAGTATAAAGATATCGTCCCTCTAAGCCAAAATCCAAAAAGTTCATCAAAATCGGATAATAAATGACGATTTTATAAGAAATTGAATTTGAACGACCCCCTTTTCTTTTCATTCATATTCGCGCAGTGATAAGTGGTCATGTGTTTGGTCATAAGCTCGGGAAACATTTAGGCGACCTAAACTGGTACAGGGCCTCTTAAAGTCGGTTACGCCCGACTGAAATTTCTTTACTTGTTTTATTTCAAATATATTGTAGTTCATTAAAAATAACCGAGGATATTTAAAGGCCGATTTTCCTGCCTTGTCAGCATTTTCATTACCTGTAATTTTTGTTGTGATTGTATTGAATTGTAGGAACACCTTATAAACTTAACAGTTCAATTCCGTAAAATATTTCTAACATTTTATCTTGTATTAAATCATATATACAATCATCTAACTCCAAAAACATTCCACTTTTCCTGTATCTATATATATGTCCATTTAAAATATTTTCAAGATTATCAGCAAGATACGACGAACTTATGTAAATTTTATTATGGTTTTATGTTTGTTAATTATTGCAGCACTTTAAAATTTTAACATTAAATAACGTAATTAAAACAGTAGCAAGTTTGCTATTAATTTTTTTGAGTCGGTTGTCTCGTTGAAAAGTAAGGCAGCAGTGTTTAATAATTGCGCCAACGCGGTGCGGGCGGTGCCGCTGATTGTGAACGACGTGGAGTTATAGATGTACTCCCTATGATTTTTGATGAATTTATCTTGCGGGATGCGAGTGGGCCGACTTTTGTATTGCGATTTTTTGGTAAAGGCTGTGCAGCACTCGCTTTAAGCGTTTGACGCTCAACGTCATCACCGATGATTCTTGATGAATATAGCTCGTTTGATGCGGTTTTATTGCGTTTTATTGGTAAAATCGGTGCAACAGTCGGCTTTTGTTTTGGACACTCAACATCCACGTCATCACCAACTTTTAGATGGCTGCTGCTTTGTTTTGTCAACGAGCTTTTGTCATCGTGGCTGCTGGATTTTTTTACATTGCTCATCTCAACAGGCACATCTTCGATGTGTAAGTTATTTTGATTGTTGTCCATAATTGCGATATATCCCTCCTGCTGGGCGTTATCCACCATGGGCAACATGCGCTGAAAAGTTTAAGTTGTGTATATTAAATATCTTTTAAAAAATAGTGAAAGTATGATAAGGATTCCCAGTTTATGGGTTTATCAATGAACTGCTAGGCAAGTGCAGAAAGTGCATTGACCATGATTGAGTCAGATGAAACAGCGTTGGAAGTCTTCGAGAGGAAGATTCTTCGCAGGATTTTCGGTCCTATTAGAGTCTGCGATAAGTTTAGGAGATCCCGTATGAAGCGCGAGCTGTACTAGTTATTCGCACTGGGCTGGTCACCTCATTCGAATGGGTAAAAGAGATCCAGCACGCCTGGTTTTTATGGGGGGCACAAACTTGATTGGTGGACGACCGGGCACGAGTTGGAATGACCAGGTATGGAGAGATCAGCGCGCACAAGATTACGGAAGCTGGAGCACCTTCCTAAATACGGTCATGACCGAAAGACGGTTGAAGGCAATTTAACCTAACTAAGTGCAGAAATTAGGAGTACTATTGCTCTTTTTTGATGTGAGAAATTGGTTTCCAATATTGGCAACACTGCGTAGAAGTGGAGGTTGTCCTAAACAGATTTTGACTAACACACAGGCAAGGACTGAGAAATACTTAAACATGAGTGCATGGCGTGCACACTTTTTGTTTTGAAAAAAAAAAATTTTAAAAAAAATAAAACCTATTTCTGACATAAATCAAAAAAAAAAAAAAATATTCTACATATCTAGCTTACGCGTCAGAAGTATGAATTTTCAGTTACTGTCTCCTCTCCATTACAATATCTCTCCTAGCAAGCATCTGGCGGATTTCCCCCTTAGAGTATCCACACTACTCTCTTCCTATTACATTTACCGTCTTATCGCCCTATCACTCTCACCTACTCATGACACATTCTCCACTGGGGCGCTCATCCGCCCTAGATACACCCCTTAGACTATCACCTAGCACAACCACCCACCATCAAATACCAAAACCTAACGCATAAATATGGTTCAGAATTTTTTTTATAGATGAACTTACCTCTTCGATTGGTGGCCACCTCTTACGAATTAGTTTTTTTCCACATAAAAACACGACAATAAGAAGTAGCGGCAGCAACACTACCAGCAGCATTCCCATCATGCCGAAGTTCTTCCAAAAACGTAAACAGCCGACTAAACCGTAGCAAATAGTTTCAAAATTATTACACATCGCGGTTGTACGCAGTCTCATTTCGCTGCAAGTCAAACTATCCATTTTAATTTAACGTAAATAAATTTTATTTGTATTTTTATTTTTCAGTAGTACTTATTGCTATGAAATATAATCGTAAACTGAAAACTGAAAAGTTTAAAACTTGAAGGAAAACTAAATTTAACTGCCAGACCTACTTAGTGTTTGTATATAAACGAAAATCTAATTTTGTATTGTTTGAGATGCTATGTCCGAAAAATTGATTGTTTTCAAATCGATTCTTACTACATTTACATCATTTTGTAATCGAATTTGAAAAATATCTAAAGCATTCCGCCATAAATTATTTTCACTGGCATTATCTTTTCTTCTAAATTTTCATCTAGTACTCTTTCCTAAATACGGCATAAATCCATACTAATACTAAAAATGCGAAAGTAACTCTGTCTGTTAGGTTTTCACGCCTAAATCGAACCAATTTTTATGAATTTTAGTTTAGAAATAGATGCGGCATTAGGGCATAGCCTACTTTTTATCAAATTCGAAGAGATCAACAAAATTTGTCATATCTTTGCATTAATTTGAGGCACAGAGATGAAATCGGAAACACATATTAATAGGAAGGTGAGAGGTTTAGTAGAAACTATCTGCACAAGAAAAAAAAAATATGAAATAACTTTGCAAACATTTGTGATAGTGCGATGGAATTTGGTATACATGTTAATGGAATCGGCGATAAGTAAAATTTTCCATATCTTAGCATCCATTTGAAGTACAGCGATGAAACTTGCCATAAATGGTACGATATTCGTATAGATTGTGGAATTTGGTGGAAATGTCCTGAGGAGGTAAGCCTGAAAACGATTGGCCTAATTAAAAAAAACATAACGTGTCAGCATCATATTTAATAATTTACAGTTGCAATAAGTTGTGGATGGCATAGATAGGCATAGATTGTGATATAGGCATAGTAGCAACTAGAGGTGGATAACTATCGATAATCGGCACTATCGATAGTCGAGGATTGTTGTTTTGAAACCATCGATAGCTATCGATAGTCTCGTCCACTATTTTAATTTATATAAAAAATCTTAAATTATTATAATTTAATATAAAAAATTTCAATGTAAAAAAAATTGTTGGTTCAAATTTACTTTAAAGCATTTCGAGGCAATTTGGCCCGCTTTGCTAAAAACGCGTTTCGATTCCATTGAAGTAGCGGGTATATACAAGGTGTTTCTCAAAATTTATCCGGAGTTTTTTTCCAGCACATTTTCTGGTGGCGCCAACTCTTGGGTAGAACTTGCATTGAAATGGGAAATCTTTCATTGACATTCCCTTCAATATTTCTTGACATTTGGAAAAGTGAATGTGTTTTTGTCATCGGTGAAAAAATGTGTGTTGAACACAGAGTCAATATTAAGTTTGGTTTTAAACTTGATAAAACTTTCACTGAAACTCACGAATTGATGAAACAAGTCTATGGGAAGTCGTATCACTATTAACAACTGGTATACATGTTTCAATGACGGTCGGGAAGACTTGAATGACGACGAACGTTCGGACCGGTCGAAATCTTGAGTGAACGAACAAAACATCAAAATTGTCCGTGAATTCATCCAAAATGAGCCGAAATCTTACGCTCATCATTACGGTTCATGGAATTGGATTGGGATTGTCTCAAAGACTCAATCTATCGCAATTTGGTCGATCATTTTGGGCTTCAGGAATTGAAAGACGAGGAAAAGGCTTTTCGGATTCAACATTCGAAAGACATCATTATAGATGCCAAAAAGGATCAAAACATCTATTTCAACATTGTTACTGGTGACGAGACATGGTGTTTACAGTACGATCAGCTTGGTCAGCTTTTTAATTTTGTTGAAATCCATCTTATTATAATCGTGGATCTAGATTTGTAGCCATACTGGGGACTATTTATTGTTCATAAATACTTTGATATGGAACGTAGTAAGCTTTGCTGCAAAGAAACTTTTCAACTTTGCGATAAAGTCTATATATCATCAATATAAGCCAATATTTTTTCAATATCATTCAATATATTTATTTCTTCAGCAGTGAATGGTAGCGATGCATTTGTAGTAGATAGGAGAATATCTAGCTTATTTAGATATTCTCTTTTATACTATACTAGCTGTACCCGGCACGCTTTGCTGTGCCCAGTAAAAATTATTTTCATCACACAATATATTCTCCTCCTACTCGACTCCAAGCACTTCTCTACTTCTTTCAGCAATATTTAAAACCGATAAATCAAACAACTTTTTTTATCTTTTAAACTATGAAACTTTATTCTCTTTTCTTAACTTGATTACTTTTCCCGATCCCATTAACATGTGTAATAAATTTCGTCCCCGTACCTCAGATGGATGCAAAGATATGTTGAATTTTGTTTATCGCTTGTATGGGGGTGTGGCACAGCCCCCTCCGATTTTAACCAAACTTTACTCGAACACTCTCCTGAATGAACTGAAGATTGTCTGTGAATTCCAGCTCAATCGGTTGGATGGTTTTGCTTCCTATAAGGAACATACATACATACATATAACGATTTTCTAAGAATTGTGATCTTGTGCGTAATATATAGAATATGTTCCTTAAAAGTGAGCTTTGGGACTAAATAAAACAGATATTTTACTTTTCTCTCCCAAGTGATTCTGTTATTATTAGTATATGTGAGATTTGATTGTGGTAGAAATTCTTCTTTACGTTTCCCGCTCAAGAAAATAGCTTGATTTTAACGAGTATGTTCCACCTGCCATAATATTAGTGAGTAGTGACTAAAGCGCTTTGTAGATTATTTCTTATTTCAGTTGGTGATTGTGTTGTGGTTAAGATTGCAGTATCATCTGCAAATATTGAGGTTGTACATTGGTTAGGATGAGGAAAATCAGAGTTGAAAAGATTGTATAAAATCGGGGAGAGACAATATCCTTTAGGACAGCCAGCTGAGATATCAATGCAACTCGTGTGGTGTTTACCAATATGAACTCTAAAAGTTGTGTTATACAGAAAGCTATGAATTATCTTAATAAGCCTTAGTGGTATATTATACTCATGCATTTTAAAGCTGCAAGCCAGACCGAATCAAATGCAGCTTTGTTGTCTAATAATAGCATTCCAGTTGATTTTTTCCTGTCGAAATTACTTTTGACCAGATCATGAATTCTGAATAGGGGTTGAACGGTGCTGTGTTCCTTCCGAAAGCCAAATTGACAAGTAGGTAGAATGCTGTGAATGAGGTGACTTTTCTTTGATGATGATTTCTAAAATCTTACTCAAAGATACTTGGACAGTTTATTAGGTTTTTTGATTGGAATTATTTTAGATTCTTTCCAACACTGGAAGGCGAAGGGGCCCCCACCTTTAATAAGGGGTTGGTGCGCTGGACTTGGGACCCACCACTTTAAAAAAAAAAACCCCAATGTAAACTAAAAGGAAGCCTCGGAAGGACCCCTTAGATGACGACCCCAGCAAACGCTACAAGGATCATGAATTCAGGATATGCACCTGGCATGTCCTCACCCTTAATTGGGATGGTGCAAATATCCAGCTGGTTGATGTCCTCGATTCGCCGCAGGTCAGAACATGGTAGTTAGTAGTACCAGATTTCAACATCTTAACATCCACAAGACTACATGGCTGAGTCCTGATCAAAAAACACGCAACCAAATTGATCATGTTTTGATTGACGGAAGGCACGCATCGAGCGTGTTTGACGTGCGAACGTTACGTGGTCCCAACATTAACTCGGACCACTATCTTGTCGCAACCAAGGTACGCACTAGGCTCAGCGTAGTGCACGCCGCACGTTCCAACATGCAACGAAAGCTAGACGTCGGCAAGCTGCAATCAGAGCAGACTGCTCCGGGAAACCTCTCCGATTTCTCGAGATATATGTGAGCAGTGGACACATATCACCCGCTCCATGGATAGGGCTGCCAAGGATGTCATTGGTCATACAAAACATGTGAAGAATTCTTGGTGCGACGAGGAGTGTCGCAATGCTACTGCAGAGAAGAACGCTTCTTATCAGCGAACTCTGCAGTCGGGAGCAACGCGATATCGAGAGAAACGGAGAGAGGAGAAACGCCTTTTCAGGCGCAAGAAAAAGGAGCAAGAAAGGCGGGAGTTTGAGGATGTTGAGATGTTACGTAACAGAAATGAAGCTCGAAAATTCTACCAAAAGGTCAAGCGTCTGACTGAAGGTTTTAAGCCCGGAGTAACTTTCTGTAAGGATGAGAATGGAAATCTGGTAACGAATGAACAGGATTCACTGAGATTATGGAGGAGTCATTTCTCCAACCTACTCGAAGGCGATGAAGCGCACAATACCGCCGATAGAGAAATGACACTGGAACCACCAGTTAATGATGGCACTATTGTAGAGCCACCGGACTATAACGAGGTCGATTCAGTTATTAAAAAGCTGAAAAATAACAAAGCGGCAGGCTCTGATTGGCTGCCAGCTGAGTTATTTAAGACCGGCGGCGAAGAGTTGGTTAGGAGTATGCGCCAGCTTTTATGCAAGATATGGTCCGATGAACGCATACCCAATGACTGGAATCTCAGTGTTCTCTGTCCTTTCTTTAAGAATGGAGACCCCGCTGTTTGCGCCAACTACCGCAAAATAAGTCTCCTTTCCATTGGATATAAGACACTGTCGGGCGTATTGTATAATAGGCTGAAGCCATATACCGACTCACTGATAGGACAATATCAGTGTGGCGTCAGACCAAGAAGGTCGACCAGGGACCAAATATTCACATTACGCCAAATCTTGGAAAAGACCCGTGAGTTCAACAAAGACACTCACCACCTATTTGTCGATTACAAAGCCGCTTTCGACACGCCGATAAGAGCGAAGTTCTTCGACGCCCTGTCTGCACTAGGTATCCCGGCAAAGATTGTCCGTCTTAGCATGGCGACGCTATCTAACACACAAAGCGTTGTCAGGGTGGGGAAAACCTCTCCGACCCCTTTGATACCAAGAGAGGTTTCAGGCAGGGCGATGCTCTATCGTGCCATTTTTTCAATCTCCTGATGGAATACATCATACGCCAGTGCCCGTACATACAGAGTATGTCGGGCTCGATCTTCCAAAAGGAAGTGATGCTGCTCGCTTACGCCGATGACATCGATATCATCGGTACGCAGGAACGGCGAGTCAGCAAGGCGTTCTCGGAGATTGAAAAACAGTCTCGGCTCATGGGTCTAGCGGCGAATGAGGACAAGACGAAGTACTTGGTGTCTTCTTGCACTCCGTCAATGCGTCTTGGACGGTCAGTGATGATGGAGAATTTCAACTTCAGTGTTGTAGAAAACTTCGAATATCTCGGAACAGAGATCACCAGCAACAACAACGTCAGCCTGGAGATCAGGCGAAGAATCACGCTTGCAAACCGATGCTTTTTTGGGCTTAGCAAGCAAATGAGAAGTAATGCCCTCTTTCGACGGACGAAAATAAAGATATATAAGACGCTGATACTCCCTGTCCTACTGTATGGCGTAGAGGCATGGACCGTGATTGAGTCGGACGAGACAGCGTTGGAAGTCTTCGAGAGGAAGATTCTTCGCAGGATCTTTCGTCCTATTAGAGTCGGCGACGATTTTAGGTCCCGTATGAACCGCGAGCTGTACGAGCTATTCGAAGAGGTTGACATAGTCCAGCGCATAAGATTACAGCGGCTGCACTGAGCTGGGCCCCTCATTCGAATGGACGAAAGAGCTCCAGCACGCATGGTTGACATGGGGGGCCGAAACTTGATTGGTGGACGCCGACATAGAGGACGATCGGGCACTCGATGACATGACCAGGTATGGAGAGATCTCTCCGTACTTGGCATTCAGAACGACTGGTGCCAGCGCGCACAGGATTATGGAGGCTGGCGCGCTTTCCTGGACGCGGCCATGACCAGCAGACGGTTGACGGCCATTTAAATAAAATAAAAATTTGTGGCAGAAGCTCACTTTTTTCTCTGTTTGTTGTGTGGCGCTTATTATTTTCTCTTAGTTTCTGAATTCTTGGACTTTACTATACGGTATCGGACATCTTAGCCACTATCGCCTGAATAAATTACTTTTGCTTATAAGAAGCTACATAGGCTGCAAAGGTATTTATCATTGAGTTAATACCATTTGTATCTACAGTTGATACATTGGAGACTCGTAGGTTTTCAGTAACCGGGCGTTTAAATCGATTCCAGTTCGCATTTTTGTAGTCAGGAAAACAATATTCTGAGTAGCAAGGTGTTTGCTCAAGGAAGATTTCAACAGGTAGGTAATCAGAGTTTATTTGAACAATGCTCGGGTATGTTGGTAAAAAAAATAGTCCAGTGGCTCCAGAAGCTTGTCTATTGGTGTCGGAAGGAATGTGCGTAGGTTCATCGGGACTGGCCAAAAATTTATTGTACGAGCAAAGTTTCTCTAGAAGAATATTCTCCCAGCAGAATTAATGCCTAGAGTTCAGTTAAGTTTTTTGGGAATATTGTTAATTTGTATAGATCTGATGCAAAAAGGCTTTTATGGTTGTTGTGTGAGGGTAAAGGTATTTGTAATAGGAACTTGTTGATCTTTAATGTTTTGAGTAATTATTGAGTAAATAGGTGTATAATTCATCTATTTTTCCCGAATACCTCTGGTAATGATTTAACTGCCCATTATAACAAAAATTTAAAATTTTAAGCCAAATCTTCTAAAATTGTACTCCTACATACTTTGAGGTCTGATAAATATGCTTCTATTCAATTACCTATTCGAAAGAAAAATGTGTTTTTATGTTTAAACATATTCATTTGCGGTGTATCATAAGTTCTGCGAATTCTATTGTTGGTCAAAGAACTATATCTCATTTAAGCCTCCGGAAGAAATTAATAATTTTCAAAGATGAAGGTTGCTGTTTTCTTCTTCCATAGACATATACCTAACCATTTTTGAACACAAATTGTAGGCATTGTTATTCTTCGCTGACGGAAATTTGTGTAATGCCTCATTAGGTATAGTGGAGGAAAGGCTTCATATGTGTGTAGTAGAGCACAGTCGTATTCCATCGTCGATGTTTGGATTCAAATAATTAGCGCAACAGCTGCGTGTACAAAAATAATTACTCACTACTTATATGTTTTATTATTATTATTTTTTTTTTTAGCTTTACCCAACTTATCTAAAATTTTACTACATTTTTTAATCATTCGCAGCAACATAATAAATTTTTTCGAAAATAACATGAAACAGGAAATTAAAACGATTTTCTTTAAACGCACAGCAACCGAAATCGAAAATGAATGATATAATTCGCTCGTTATTGTCGTCTCGATTTGTTAGTGCTGCGGTGCTATTGAATTATATAATGCAATAGATGTGCCTCCATGTCTACAAATACACAAAGTAGTTATATCTATGGTTAGAGACATATAGTGCGAATCTGCACAGAGGATGTTTAACCAGTTGAATTGTACAGCGAAAGGGGGTTTGTAGTGATACTTACTATGCTGCGTCCGAATTGAAGTCCACGACACGATCAACTGGCGCACATCTTGAAAGTAAATCAGCGCAACCGCATTCGAAATAACAGGTTCAACGTCAACAGCGAAGACATCATATATGGCCCAAAGCAAACATGCAACAGGAACGAGTTTGGCATCAGGTCGGCGAAAACAAGCTAAAAGCGACCACTTGCACTGCCAATTATTGTCGCGGAAATAGGCGACGCGCTGATGTCCATTTGTAAGACACACTAAAGCAACATTCGTATGAAGCAAAAAAGTTGACAAGAAGAAATTTCGTTTTTCAATCCAATAACAAATCACTTTATCCAATGCTCGACAGAGCACCCGATTGCAACACTTCCCACTTGCAGCACATGTTAAAAGAAAGTGAAAGTATTTAACTTAAATAGAATTAGAAAAACAAGAGCACTGCAGTCGAGTATGCTCGACTTCGTAATGCCCTGTACACACATTATATATTCAAATTATATAGGGCATATATTCCAATCTTAAGCCGTGTGAGATATTTTGCTGGAATAAGTATAAAATATACAAAATTTGTCGGTTCAAGCTAAACTAAACCACAACAAAATTTTTTTTGTTACGGTAACATAGGAAAGGGAACAGATTCGTATGGAGGTACTCTTTCCTGTGCACTGGTCGCAATGATCCATTTTTTTGCATTAAGTCCAAAAATTATCATAGAGTGCTGTAACTTGGAACAAAGATATAAGCAAACTGTCAATCCAGCCCTGAACTACATCCCAGAATTCTAAATAATTTTAAGAAAATTAATTTTTTATTGTTTTTGTTTTTAATATAATTTTTAATTTAATAGAACAAAAAAATGTTTAATTTTTTTCATTTTCCTCCATATCCAGTTCAGTGATAATTTAATAAAGAAATTTTCCAAATTTATGTTTTCGATAACACAAAAGTCGATAAGACTTGGTAATTTGTTTGGTTGTTTTGGCCAGTAAGAGGTTTAAAGTTGCGTGCAGTTATTGACATGTATTGATTGTAACAGAATTTGTGGATAAAATATTTTGAGGAGTGGAGCTTGTTTGCGGTATGTTTTTTGGATATTGCTTACAGATGTATTGACTGGGTTGCTTTGCGAAATAGATGTAATCTCTGGAAAGTCAATAGGTTTTGAATTTTAGTTTTTTTTCGCCATTTCATCAAAACTGATAGCTGGAGTAACTAATAAACTTGAACTGTGTATTATATTTGAATTCGATAGGGTTTTGTTACGAAGTACTGAAAATCTCAGAACTTTTATTGATTTGTAGACTTAACAGCCTTTATAATTGGCTGTGTGATCCCATAAAGCACATTTAGTGAGACCTTTGCCCGCAACTAGGGTGCAATTTATTGTTTTTTACACAGACTGGGTCTCTGAAACAGTAATTTTTGGTGTGTCCGTACTTTTGGTAGTTTGTAGACTGAAAAACAGTACGTTTAACATGAGGGGGTTCAAAGGTCGCATTTATAATGCAATTAAATCAATTAAAGCGATTTCGACATTTTTTTACGTGTTGAATCAACTTCTTATTTTTTATCAAATTGTGCCAGAAGGCTTCGGCAAATCTTGCACATTTGTTGTTGATTTACAAATACCAACTCTGTAAGATATGTTTAATAAGTTCTGTTGTTTCTTTAATATATTCTAGTTTAAGTGGTCTACAAAACATTACAGACTGCGGTGTTCGGTTCTTCCACGATACAGTTCCAATAATATCCACTAATTTAAGTGGAATTATAGATGTAATAAATAAAGCACTGGAAGTCACTGGAAGACGGTTCATCACCTTTAAGTCTTTGTTTGTACATACTATGACCTGTAGACCCGTTGAATCAATAAGTCACGATTAATTTCACGTTTGTGATCGATTTATGCAAAATAAATACTGCCTGCATTTGTACAATTCTGCTTGCAGAGTGGTTAAGTTTTGCAGGGTAAGTTTTGCTCCGAAACAAATACATCCTTAGGCCTACATTCTAGCTTCGCTTTAATAACCTTTTCGTATGTTGGAGATATATCATAGAAATGTTTTTTTATTTATGTCTCGCATATTTATGTACTGTGATTTACTTAAAGAATTTTCGAGAATAAATGCCAGAGCTTCATTTAAAGTTAGTGGTACTGGCTTTGGTAAAATAATTTTCCGCTTTGCCTCTTTAGCTCCATTTTCAGACAATACGGAATTCTTTACAACAAATGCGGTGTATTCTTCATTGTTTTTCTTTGCTGAAAGTGCAGCTGCGTGTAGCAGCAAACTTGTGTTATTATACTCAAAGTCAGTCAGATTAGATGCCAACATTTGTTTCAGGCATTTACCTCCATTTTCATATGACATTTGTGGACGTCCTCGTTTGACATGGTAAGGTGAAGGTGCACTTTTTAGGCTTAAGCTTATCTTTGAATTAAACTAGACTTAGTTGTTCTCTTAAAAGAATGCTATATCTCTACTACATTAAGTCTAGTTTTTCCGAACGTAAATGTCAAAGATTTGGCTTTTCTCAAAATATTGTTTTTTTCTTCCAAGTGAAGCTTTTTGGTGCTAAATTAATCCAGAATGTAATTATATATTACTCTTTATTCCAGCTATAGCGTCGCCAAATGTCGAGCAGCGTGCTATAGCTAGACAAAGTTATTGACATGATGCAAGAGTTTGTTTCCCGGTCATTTTCTCAGGATGTGTCGCAGACCTGATTTTAAGATCTTTAATCAACATGCTTAAGGTAAATTAAGTAGTAAAAATACTGAAACTAAAATTAAGCTTAGAATAAATTCAGTGGGTACAGAAAATGAAAGATGGAGGAACTAATTACGTTTAAGGTTGATACAGGTACAGACGTAAACTGCATATCGTTAAAGGTTAAGATTAAAAATGAAAAGAATACATTTCTTTATGATTTCAGTAATAATAAGGTGAAGGTTTATGGTTTTGTTAAATTAAAGTTAAATGAAATTAAATTGAATTTTATTAAAGAAGCCACTTTTGTAGTTGTGAGTGACAATTTGGAACCGATACTGGGACGTGATACTTGTAAAATGCTGTAACATTGATTCAATCAAGTTGCCAGGGAATAAGAAAGAATTTGTTCAACAAAACGCGGGTATATTTAAAGGATTTGGAAAAATTCCAGGGAAAATTACAGGAAGGAAAACTCTATTTGTAAAAAACTAATAGATAAACTGGAAACCATGGTAGGTAATGGAATTATTGCTTCTGTTGATTATCCAACAGACTGGGTGAACAATTTGCAAATAGTAGGGAAGGCGTATGGAGATTTGCGAATTTTTTTAGACCCAAAACCTCTTAATGAATGTATTAAAAGGGAACACTTTTTAATACCAACAATGGAACAGTTTATATCAGAATTATATATGGAAAGGGTTTTTACAGTTTTGGATTGTTCTAATGGTTTCTGGCAAATAGTTGAGCAAAGCTCTGAACTTACAACATTTATGACTCCTTTTGGTAGATATTAATTTAATAGATTGCCATTTGGACTGAACTGGGCGCCAGAAATATTTCAGAGATTAATGACTGAAAGAGCATGATAAATGAAATTCATAATAAGAAGTTGAAAACATTATTGGCAATCATTGCTTCTAAACCTGTCCTGAGAACCTATGATCCGAAGAAACCGATAATTATTCAAACTGGATTCAAGAGGTATCTGAGTTACAAGGACTGGCTGGGGTCATACATACAATAGCTAAAACTGTTTGTCTTTCTGATGATAATTACAATTATTACAAGGAACTTTTAGAACAGGATGAAAACTTTGTCATTATGTAGAGTATGGGTGGCCAGGGTATCATCAGGTTAATGACTTGTAACAACAATTTCATAAGTTGAAATCGGAGCTACATTTTGAGAATGGGTTGTTATTTGTAAATCATAGATAATTAGGTGGCTACATGCACCTCACACGGGTATAGAGAAAACACTTGCAAGGGCTAGAAATGTGTATGTATTACTGTCCGGGAATGACAAAACGAATTAAAGAAGTTATTGAAGCATGCAGTGTTTGCGAGAAGTTTAAGAGGAATAATCAGAAAGAACCGTAAGTTCAGGAACAAAGCCGAAACTATCCTTTTCAATTTGTTTCAATGGATCTATTTGAGTATGCAAATCGTGATTATATTGCAATCATTGATGATTGAATTCAAAACAAAATTAAAAAAAAACAAAAAAGAAACAAAAATTCTATTATGAACGTAGTGCGAAACTACTTCCTGTTCAACTCAATAATACCCACCTCAAATGAGTATAGAACAAGAAGTGGTCGAGTTGTTAGACCCCCTCAAAGGTATGACTGGTAGATTGTCCACATTAAAACTAATGCTAAGTTAGGTGTATTAGCTATAATATTAATTATAAGATTAATTATAAAAAAAAAGCATGCAACATATGTATGTAGTTTAAATAGATGTAAGAGGATATTGTAAATGTCACTACGATAAGAAGAAGAAGATAAAACATCATCATCATTATACTCTTTCTCGTTACAAATAAAACTCACTCAATAAATGTATATTTAAAAAACAAACAACACCGGAATTATTATAGGCGTAAACAGCGGGGTCTCCTTTCTTAAAGATAGGACAGAGAAAACTAATATTGCAGTCATTGGGTATGCGTTCATCGGACAATATCTTGCATAAAAGTTGGTGCATACTCCTAACCAACTCTTCGCCGGCGGTCGTAAATAATTTAGCTGGCAGCCCATCAGAGCCTGCCGCTTTGTTATATTTCAGCGTTTTCATAACTGAATCGACCTCGTTATAGTTTGGTGGCTCTACAATAGTGCCATCATTAACTGGTGGTTCCGGTGTCATTTCTCTATCGGCGGTATTGTCCGCTTCATCGCCTTCGAGTAGGTTGGAGAAATGACTTCTCCATAATATAAGTGATTCCTGTTCATCCGTTACTAGTTTTCCATTTTCATCCTTACAGAACGTTACTCCCAGTTTAAAACCTTCAGTCAGACGCTTGACCTTTTGATATAAATTTTGAACTTAATTTCTGTTTGTTCCTTTTTCTTGCGTATGAAAAGGCGTTTCTCCTCTCTTCGTTTCTTTCGATATCGCTCTCTAACAGCTTGCGATTCTCCCGACTGCAGAGTTCGCTGATAGGAAACGTTCTTCTCTGCAGTAGTATTGCGACACTTCTCGTCGTACTTAGAATTCCGACCGAACATGATCAATTTGGTTGCGTATTATTTGATCAGGACTCAGCCATGTAGCCTTGTGGATGCTAAGGTGCTGAAATCTGGTACTTCTAACTATCATGTTTCGAACTGCGGCGAAATCGATTAGTCTCTCTCCATTATTTAGGTAGTGTCGTGAAGGCTAAATTTTCCGACGGTTGGGCCAAAGATCTAAACGGGTATTTAGAGGCAACCCAGGAGATACGTGTCCTAACGGACGTTTGAGTTGCTTGGACCATTTGTAACAAGAATCATTGTTGGCCATTCCCAAGTGAATGACTGTCAACATCTTTTCTCACAATGTGAACTTCTGCAAACAAATCCCAATCTTCCTGTAAGCTACAAGGGATTCAAAATTTATCAAGAATTAGATGCAATGCTGAAGCCTAATAGCCATTCTTTTCGCCAATATGCAAATAAAGCCAAACTTGAATTTGAAAAATTGAATTTGTGCTGTGAAATAACTTATTTAAAGTATTTGCTAATAATTACGGATAGAGCAGTGAAATTAATTTGCTGATATTTTTCTAAAAAGTTTACAGTTGCTTTACGTGAATTTTCATTCTCATCCTTAATACATGATGTTGAAATTCGCTGATTTAAGGACATCAATGAAATTTTCTTTTTGTTTATTGAATACAACAAATTGCCTGGCTAAATTGGGGAGCACCAAATTCAAACAAGTGAATGACATAAAACAAATAAAACTAAAAATTTAAATGCGTAAACGAGTATTTATTTTAATACACATAATCATTTTTTTTAAGTTTAACTATACGAATATATACATAAGTATTACGAGTGTATCCTATCTACCCTCTATTGAAAATAAACATTGTCAAAAAAAAACAAGTAAGAAAATACAGTCAGGCGTAACCGACTGTAAGAGGCCCTGTACCAGTTCAGGTCGCCTAACAAACACATTAAATGTTTCCCGAGCTTATGACCAAACACATGACCACTTCTCACTGCGCGAATATGAATGAAAAGAAAAGGGGGGTCGTTCAAATTCAATTGCTTATAAAATCGTCATTTATTATCCGATTTTGATGAACTTTTTTGATTTTGGTTTAGAAGAACGTTAACTTTATACTGGTATACTAAATTTTTTTTGTGCCGAACAAATTTTTACCCTAAGGGGTGATTTTATGGGGAAGGGGGGGAGGGGCAAAATTTTAAAATAAACTTGTGAAATTCCGGAGCAGTCCTAGTCGAATGCAAAAAACACGAAGTCTCTATCTATAACCGTTTCCGAGATCCTTTCGTTCATACAGACGGACGGACGGACAGACGGACATGGCTATATCGACTCCTCTATCACTCCTGACCATAATGGGGGTAACTTTGGGGGGTCTCCGACAATTAGTTCTTCCTGTTACATACATTTGCACAAAACCAATAGGCTCTTGTACCTTCGGTACAGGGCCTAAAAAGAAGGAACTTCTTGTACTCATAATAATAAGAACTTTGTTGAACAGCTGCCTGAGTTAAGCAGCTGGATTTAACTACGTGGTTTTCTGGTCACACAGATCCGGTTGGTATTGTTTCCAGACTTTGCACAGCTACTGTCATCAGTCGTAAAGCCAAGCAAAAATATCATAAAGAGGGAGCGAGGCATGTGGCAAAATAAAAAAATTATGCATTACGATTTCCGCAAGCAAAAGTTTTCCATGAAAATGTTTCAAATGCTTATTTGAATTGCGACTGACAAGCGAGGAAAGCAGTTGAAGCCGCGCAGTGTCTTGGTTCAAGCAATTGTCTGACACTGACCGTTCATTGCCCGCCCGGCTGGATGTTGGTGCTCCAACCCAACAGCTAGCTGTACACAAGTAAGTATATACATAAGTATTTACAATGAAAGCGTGGTGGGCTCTCGATGCTTTCGGCGCTTATAAGTTTTTAACTCATTTTGTGTTATTGTTGTTGTTGTTACTTGTTGTTGCCGCTGTTACTGCCTGTTGGCAATTGACTTTAAATAAGTTTCATTGAAATGATGCCAATTTCTTTCATTTCAGCGGCAATGCCACAGACCCCACTTACTTTACAACTAACAATCGTTACCACTTGCGACAATGTTTCATATAATTTTGGTTAAAGTTTACTTAGTGCGTTTGTTATTGTTGCTTTCGATTTTCTCCGCTGCTACAAAATGAGAGCAAACAACTTGAGGCGTACTTTGTTTTAAGTGTTGGACTGTAGCTTTGTACTCCACACCTACAATTTTGTTCTGGATCAGTTGGACCGTAACATGAAAAGTGTATTATCAATTTGTCAGAAAGTTTTAAGTTGCAGTGAAGAGATTGTTATACACTTTATGAAGTTTGTTTATATATACATAATTGTATACTTGGCCAACACAATAGGATGATATGGCAGAAGTTGCTTTGGCTGTCTGTGAAATATTGCGCAAAAATCGAACTAAAAAATATTGCATTCAAATTGAAAATTTTGTACGCAGTTCATTTTAAACTATTGCAGTACATCATAATTTTGTATATCATGAAATTGTAATAAAATGTTGTGAAGTATGCAGCACAAAAAAACAGAAACGCATCGAATTGATTGACTGTTTATATCTCCTTTGGATAAATACCTACTTTTAGACTGCAAAACTTTGCCTTCAGTCGAACACAGTCGAAAGAATAAGCTTTAAGTCAACAAAGATATCCATATTGAAACCTATCTTAGCAAATGCTTAGTCTTTCTTCATGAAATTAATAAATTTCCAAATAGTTTTAGATACACGCAGAAAATTTGTATAAACGTCTGCCGCCAATGAGCACATTATTCCACAAATGCAGAGATTTGGATACATGAAGTCTATATACTCAATTATTTAATAGAAGTACCAACATAGACCTTAAACTAAACTAAATTTGGAATGCAAAATATCATGTGGTATAGATTAAGATTTATTGGCAAAATATTTACAATGTCTATCTTATGTAAGCCCATTTTAGGTCGACTGAAAAAATTTTTTTGGTCTAAGGTGCAAAGTTACTTTTCTAGGGTAATTGGCCCCAAGGAACTCAGATTAGTTGTCGAAAAAATTCTACGTTTAGTAGTTTCGCCAGCTAAGACTGTTCGAAAAGTCGAAAAATGGCCGTTCGCCATGATTCAAAAACACACATCTATAAGAGTTTTTTATTTTAAATTTGTAAAAATTAATGAAAAGGTAATTTTTTTTTATTAAGTATACTATTACTACATATTATTTTTGTTAAATTGTATCATTTCCATTTGTGGTGAATGCATAGCATTTTTTTTTTTGGTGCAAGTGCACTGGCACTGATTTCTGACAAACCTTGCAACGACGAGCTCTTTTATTAGGCTCTACTAAAAGGAAATGATAGTCAGAAACATGAGGAAGACGAGAATTTGAAGGTACTCTCGCATTGGTTGTATCTTCATCCACAGAATGAGATGTCATTTGTATATCTTCCGTTACTACCTCTTCTGCTGTTAGGAGTAAATTTGCCATGACTCTAAAAACCAGCTGAGAAACATTTGACCGTACAAGATTCTTATTAATTAAACCATTTACTTTTCAAGCATTGACAACGGCAGACTCGATGGCCTGCCAAAGTGGCCATCACCGAGCCGAAATAATTGGAAACTGCATTATCGTGCAGATGAATTCAACCCATGTAGCAATTGTAGTGAAGGTACAAGAGCCCATTGGTTTTGTTCTAATGCATGTAACTGGCAGAAATAATGGTCGGACACCCCCAAAGTTACCCCCATTATAGTCAGAAGCGATAGAGGAGTCGATATAGCCATGCCCGTCTGTGCATTCGTATGAACGAAAGGATCTCGAAAACAGTAATAGATAGAGACTTCGTTCTATTTCGACTAGGACTTCGCCGGAATCGCATGAGTTTATTTTACTACATAGCCACTCGAAGCTGCCATGCACCATGTTTTGTATCCGAATTTTATAGGCTTATTAGGCCCTGTACCGAAGGTACAAGAGCCTATTGGTTTTGTGCAAATGTATGTAACAGGTAGAAATAATGGTCGGAGACCCCCCAAAGTTACCCCCATTATGGTCAGGAGTGATAGAGGAGTCGATATAGACATGTCCGTCTGTCCGTCCGTCCGTCTGGCCGTCCGTATGATCGAAAGGATCTCGGAAACGGTAATAGATAGAGACTTCGTGTTTTTTGCATTCGACTAGCACTGCTCCGGAATTTCACAAGTTTATTTTAAAATTTTGCCACTCCCCCCCCTTCACCATAAAATCACCCCCAAGGCTAAAAATTTCTTCAGCACAAACAAAATTGAATACACCAGTATAAAAATATCGTCCCTCTAACCAAAAATCCAAAAGGTTCATCAAAATCGGATAATAAATGACGATTTTGTAAGCAATTGAATTTGAACGACCCCCCTTTTCTTTTCATTCATATTCGCGCAGTGAGAAGTGGTCATGTGTTTGGTCATAAGCTCGGGAAACATTTAATGTGTTTGTTAGGCAACCTGAACTGGTACAGGGCCTCTTACAGTCGGTTACGCCCGACTGAAATTTCCTTACTTGTTTTTTAAATAAATTTTACAGCTATGGCGACCAAAATACTGATGCATTTGCTAGTCAATCGATAAATGCTCTTCAAAAATTCCAAATTTCAAAAATTGGTTGTTCATTAAATCAAAGAGAGATCCCAATTTGGTGTACTTATCATTTTTGTTTAGATTGTTATTATCTACGAAGTGGAGTTTGATCTTTCGAAACATTGCACGCTACATAGTCTGCTGCACGATTGGTAATCCAAGTGTTAGACTTCTTGGCCAATAGTTGTTTGTTTTTGTGGCAACTTATTGTATCCCGACAATATTAATATGCCAATGAATCTGTGTTGAATGATTGAGCAAATTTTTCATCATTGTGTTGCATAGCGTATTGCTTTGTTTCAGTGACAATCAGTTCAAACATGTCATTATCAAAGAAACAGATAAATATGTCGAATGGTAATTTGTTTTGCAACTTATGCATTATGGAAAGTTTCAGTTGCTCCAGATGCTCTGGGTTATTTGAAATTCTAAAATCTAGTGGTCTTTTTTCTATTGTGGAACTGAAAAGGCTATCGGAGGTTCAACGTCAATGCGGGCAAATCGCAGAATGTTTCCTATTATGGTAGGAGTGTCATCAATGAGGTTAGACAAACCTGAGCAATCTTTTCGAGTTTCAATTTTCAATGCGCCGGCCATATCTTTTTACAAAGATTCTTTATTATTAACAATTTCGTCATCAATATCTTCTTTTTCTGCAATTCCATCAAATTGTACTAAGTGTTGAGTTGTGGCGAGCGGCCATTGTTCGACTTTTCGAACAGTCAACTTCGCACATCTTTATAAATATAAAATTTTGAATTATTCTTATATTTTATTAAATTTCTAATTAGAAAAACAATCTTAATGTAAGGAATTTTTCAAGCTCCACCTGAAACCAATATTAAAGAAGGAGACCATAAACTAGTGTTTTATTCTGAGAGCCAAAAATACGTAGTTTGTCATGCACGAGCTCAACATTTGCTAAGCTATGCAGTCTAAGTCATAGATTAGTTTTAAAATTTTGTTTTGTCTGTTTAATTGAGTGCGAGCGCAATGACCCCAGACTGGGCAACCACAGCACAGAAGATAGATTTCATTATGAGAGACTTGTTGTGAGTAGTAAGTTTTAAATTTCTATTAATGAAGTGGTATAATGTTCTGGTAAGGGTCGAGATTTTGTGCGTAACATACGAAATGCGTTCCTTAAATGTTAGCTTTGGATCTAGGACTACACCTAAAAATACTTGACTTTTTCCTCCCATGTTATTCTAATATTTTTAAAGGTAAGATCTGCATGATATAACTACACAACGAGAGTTATTTTTACTAATTTGTACTCTAAAGGATCTATTATCAAGAAAGCTTCTTATTGATTTAATAAGCCTTTGAAATATCATAGCTATGCATTTTGAATATTAAAGCCGCATGCCAGACGGCTTTAATATCTCATAATAACATGCCAGTTGATT
Source organism: Leucophenga maculata (assembly GCA_035044805.1). Lineage (NCBI taxonomy): Eukaryota > Metazoa > Arthropoda > Insecta > Diptera > Drosophilidae > Leucophenga > Leucophenga maculata. The sequence continues at coordinate 77,201 of JAWNNP010000867.1, read as the reverse complement.
TTTTATGATTAAAACTTTTTTTAACTATGTCGCTGATTCTGACAAGAGGGTGAGGATGAATTGACAGCTAGGAAGTTGGTGATTATTTTCGCTGAAAGATGTGAGATCTTGTTTAGTGACTGTTTCTAAAATTTTACTAAGCGAAGATAAAAGGTTTATTGGTCGGTAGGAAAATGGATCATAAGCTAAATTACTAGGATTTTTATTGGTATAACTTTAGCATTTTTTTAACGTAGTGGAAAGTATGCATAATTAAAACACTCATTTATGATGACTCTTAAATACTGTAAGCCAGTTCCGGGTAGATGTTTAAGAACGTTATTGTTTAAGACAACATTACCAGGAGATTTCCTTGTTCCTTACACGAACTACCGTGAAAGTGGTTGCATTAGTTAAAGGTGCATGAGTAGACTTCATTTGATAGCTTATGTGATTAATAGTTGTGTAGTTGTAGAATTATCACTAAGACTATTAGAGATATTGTGGTTCAATGCAAATTTATGTGCCAACAGTTTATATTTCTCTTTATCTGATGTGAATCTCTTGTTGTCCTCTCTAGTTTAGTTATGACATCAAACTGATCAACCTTATTATTGCAATTTTTCAAGTTTACAACTAACTCAAATGTAAATCCTTTAATTCCTGCAGAGTGACTAGTTGCGAAAATATGTTTGTTGTTCCAAAAAAATTAACCATCGCAAAACAGATTATTTGGTATTTGCTTTACAAATTCGAAATAAACTAGGAAGTGGTAAGATCTGAGGCTAAACACCTTTCAATATATCTTTCGCGTGAAATATTTCAACTAAACATTATATTCTTCAAGTTCATAAACATTTTTTCCAACTCTACGAATTATTTTGGACTCAATGAACTTGGGAGCTAGTTTAGTGTTGAATGCTTTCAATTTATTGCTCGTAAGTCATGTCTTTTTGTTAGTTGTGAAAGCTTTCTGAATATTTATTATTATGTTGTTTCTGTCCATTTGAATATTATTAGCTCTACTGATAACCTTTTCTCCTTCTTTTAAAACGTCCAGCTTCCTCAACAAGTCATATTCAGTAGCGTGTGTTATCATACCGGAACTATTTGATGCTGAATATCTAACAAACTTTTCTTCGCAACTGGTCCAAGGCACTGCGGTCTAAATGCATGCTTTGTGGAAAACACGTTTACAACAGGTTATAACTTTCTAATCTATAGGCATAAATGTTTGACTACATACAACGCATATATCCTCAGCTTTCTGCGGTATTTCTTTACCAAGACTATGTCTAACAGCCATGACCATGTATGATTATATCTCGTAAAAATCAACTGACAATCGAACCCACTAAAATTTCATAGCTGACAAGGAGTAAGATAATAAATTGCTTTAACTTGTGTTTTCACTATATTCGATTTCTATTGGCACATATGTTGGTGTATTTATTTTCCCTTTTTGTTTCGTCAGGTGTTGATGACGACTTGCTGTTATTCGGCAAAACATTCGTAAGAAATTTAAAAATCCTCAATGTGCCGAGTTGCAGTTAATTCGAAAATAGATAGATGGAAAATTTCATTACTTCGGTCCTTTTACACTTTTACGGGATAAGCAGGTATTTAGTTCTAGGTGATCTTTTCCGTATTTCGGCTAGACATAGCGAACCTACTCATGATATCACGTTAGTCACTTCTGTATACCTATGCCCCTTTTATCTACAGCACTGGGGTATTTTCGACTAGGACTTTTGCTCATCTATATCGCACTGCTACACTACAATAAGAATGTGCTGTTTAGCCAAGGAAGGTGGAATTTATGCAAATCGAATGGAATATGTAGGTTATGATGTAACTTACCCTACTGCCCTCACAACCATGTCAACGTTTGTACTCCGAAAATCTACATTTTTGCTGGCCCCACTTCGGTTATCGCATCTATCCGATACTCCTTCAACATTGAACCCTTCACAGTTTATCAATTATACAAATATTCATTATGATCTAAACAAAACTGTCGATGTCTAGGACATCGATAATACACTATTTCAAATGTAACCCTTTATGAAGTAATTTACAACGATACCTACGCGTATCGATAGCTTAACTTTGTACATCCTTTTGTACCGGTTCCATTTATGTACATTTTTAGCCCTATATACATATATGGGCTGTCATAATGGAATCGCTCTCTTTTTTCATCATCTTGCTGCAGACAGAACGTAGTCCTTAATAAAAGGTTACCACCTACTTCTAAAAAGAAACCATTTTCTTTTGTCATTATGCCTTCACGGCAAGCCAACTATTTTTACAGCGAATAGATTTAATTCGAAAAACTTCAAACACCAATTCATTAATTGGATTTAAATTGATCGAATACAATTTAACATCCGCAATCGTCGCGGTTTCATCAAAAACAATGAATCAAAATGTTTTAGATTAGCACTCACTCTTTTGATGTTATGTTGTCGTTTGATGCAACCAGGCCTGTTGCAATAATTAAGAAAATACTAATATAGTTCATTATTTTGATAAGGACAATACTTGGGACTTGGGAGATTGGGATTCGTTTGCTCAAGTGCACATTGTGTGGAAAATTGTTGACTGCCATTCACCTGGGAGTGGCCAACAATGATTCTTGTGTCAAACGGTCCAAGCAACTCACACGTCCGTTAGGACACGTATCTCCTGGGTAGCCTCTGAACATCAGTTCAGAGGTGAGCTAACGTGAGAAGGCGAAGGGGCCCCCTCTCCTTTAATAAGGGATTGGTGCGCTGGGCTTGGGACCAGCCACTTTAAAAATAACCCCCCAATGAAAACAATAAGGAAGCGTCGGAAGGACCCCTTTGATGACGACCCCCGCAAACGCTACAAGGATCACGATTTACGGATATGCACCTGGAATGTCCGCACCCTTAATTGGGATGGTGCAAAATCCAGCTGGCTGATGTCCTCGAAAAATGCAAGGCTGACATCACCGCAATCCAAGAAATCCGATGGATAGGGCAGGGTTGCTCTAAAAAAGAATCCTGTGACATCTACTACAGCTGCCATGCGAGTAAGCACGAATTTGGATGTGGTTTCGTAGGAGTAGGAAACTACGTGGCCTCGTCTCTAGGTTCACACCTGTTGACGAGCGTCTAGCCGCGATACGCATCAAGGCTAAATATTTTTATATTAGCCTGATTTGTGCGCACGCCCCGACGGAAGAGAAAGACGACGATGCTAAAGATGAGTTCTATGAGCGCTTGGAACGTCTGTACGAGCGCTGTCCCAAACGCAATGTCAAAATCGGGCTTGGCGATTTCAACGCCAAGATTGGGAAGGAAGGAATCTTTGGCCCAACCGTCGGAAAATTTAGCCTTCACGACACTACCTCCAATAATGGAGAGAGGCTAATCGATTTCGCCGCAGGTCGGAACATGGTAGTTAGTAGTACCAGGTTTCAACACCTTAACATCCACAAGGCTACATGGTTGAGTCCAGATCAAATAACACGCAAACAAATTGATCATGTTCTGATTGACGGAAGGCACGCATCGAGCGTGTTGGACGTGCGAACGTTACGTGGTCCCAACATTGACTCGGACCACTATCTTGTCGCAGCCAAGGTACGCACTAGGCTCAGCGTAGTGCACGCCGCACGTTCCAACATGCAACGAAAGCTAGACGTCGGCAAGCTGAAATCAGAGCAGACCGCCGCAGCCTTCTCAAACACACTCTCCCGACTGCTCCGGGAAACCTCTCCGATTTCTCGAGATATATGTGAGCAGTGGACACATATCACCCGCTCCATGGATAGGGCTGCCAAGGATGTCATTGGTTATACAAAACCTGTGAAGAATTCTTGGTACGACGAGGAGTGTCGCAATGCTACTGCAGAGAAGAACGCTTCCTATCAGCGAACTCTGCAGTCGGGAGCAACGCGAGCTGTTAGAGAGCGATATCGAGAGAAACGGAGAGAGGAAAAACGCCTTTTCAGACGCAAGAAAAAGGAGCAAGAAAGGCGGGAGTTTGAGAATGTTGAGATGTTACATAACCGAAATGAAGCTCGAAAATTCTTCCAAAAGGTCAAGCGTCTGACTGGTTTTAAGCCCGGAGTAACGTTCTGTAAGGATGAGAATGGAAATCTGGTAACGGATGAACTGAGATTATGGAGGATTCATTTCTCCAACCTACTCGGCGATGAAGCGCACAATGCCGCCGAAAGAGAAATGACACCGGAACCACCAGTTAATGATGGCACTATTGTAGAGCCACCGGACTATAACGAGGTCGATTCAGTTATTAAAAAGCTGAAAAATAACAAAGCGGAAGGCTCTGATTGGCTGCCAGCTGAGTTATTTAAGACCGGCGGCGAAGAGTTGGTTAGGAGTATGCACCAGCTTTTATGCAAGATATGGTCCGATGAACGCATACCCAATGACTGGAATCTCACTGTTCTCTGTCCTATCTTTAAGAAAGGAGACCCCGCTGTTTGCGCCAACTACAGCGGAATAAGTCTCCTTCCATTGGATATAAGATTCTGTCGCGCGTATTGTGTAATAGGCTGAAGCCATATACCGACTCACTGATAGGACAATATCAGTGTGGCTTCAGACCAAAAAGGTCGACCAGTAACCAAATATTCACATTACGCCAAATCTTGGAAAAGACCCGTGAGTTCAACAAAGACACTCACCACCTATTTGTCGATTACAAAGCCGCTTTCGACACGCCGATAAGAGCGAAGTTCTTCGACGCCCTGTCTGCACTAGGTATCCCGGCAAAGATTGTCCGTCTTTGCATGGCGACGCTATCTAACACACAAAGCGTTGTCAGGGTGGGGAAAAACCTCTCCGACCCCTTTGATACCAAGAGAGGTTTCAGGCAGGGCGATGCTCTATCGTGCCATTTTTTCAATCTCCTGATGGAATACATCATACGCCAGTGCCCGTACATACAGAGTATGTCGGGCTCGATCTTCCAAAAGGAAGTGATGCTGCTCGCTTACGCCGATGACATCGATATCATCGGAACGCAGGAACGGCGAGTCAGCAAGGCGTTCTCGAATATTGAAAAACAGTCTCGGCTCATGGGTCTAGCGGCGAATGAGGACAAGACGAAGTACTTGGTGTCTTCTCGCACTCCGTCAATGCGTCTTGGACGGTCAGTGATGATGGAGAATTTCAACTTCAGTGTTGTAGAAAACTTCGAATATCTCAGAACAGAGATCACCAGCAACAACAACGTCAGCCTGGAGATCAGGCGAAGAATCACGCTTGCAACCCGATGCTTTTTTTGGGCTGAGCAAGCAAATGAGAAGTAAAGCCCTCTCTCGACAGACGAAAATAAAGATATATAAGACGCTGATACTCCCGGTCCTAATGTATGGCGCAGAGGCATGGACCGTGATTGAGTCGGATGAGACAGCGTTGGAAGTCTTCGAGAGGAAGATTCTTCGCAGGATCTTTGGTCCTATTAGAGTCGGCGACGAGTTTAGGTCCCGTATGAACCGCGAGCTGTACGAGCTATTCAATGAGGTTGACATAGTCCAGCGCATATAATTCCAGCGGCTGCGCTTGGCTGGTCACCTCATTCGAATGGATGAAAAGCTGCAGTTTGCATGGTTGACATGGGGGGCCCGAACTTGATTGGAGGACGCCAAAATAGAAGACGGCCGGGCACACGTTGGATTGACCAGGTATGGAAAGATCTCACCGTACTTGGCATTGAAAAAAACTGGCGCTAGATTATGGAGGCTGGCGCGCTTTCCTGGACGCGGCCATGACCGGCAGACGGTTGACGGCCATTTAAGTAAGTAAGCTTTTAGTTCTCTTCTCTTAACTATTCAAATCTTAAATTATGAATTTAAATCAAATTAATATTTAACTATTAGGAATTTAACAATATTATTAAGAAAATGGCATTAATACAATTTAACAAACAAACATATTTCAATTTCATATTTTTTGCTTTAAAAATTATCATATGCACGATTATAGGTTGTATGAGTCCTTGTGTTATACATATTGTGGGTGTAGGACCTATGTCTTTTCGTCAAGTAGAAAAGGCGGATAGGTTTCTGTGTTTCTGGTTTCGTTGTTGCTGTGCGGTGTGTTTAAAATAAAATAAAGCGAAGGGCTTATGTTGGAGCATAGCCACAAAATTAAACAATAAATTAAAGAATTTTTATAAACACTAAACTAAACACTAGACATAAAATAAAAGTCTACAAAATTAACATTTAATTAACATTGGTGCAAAATTTTAAAATAAACTTGTAAAATTCCGGAGCAGTCCTAGTCGAATACAAAAAACACGAAGTCTCTATCTATTACCGTTTCCGAGATCCTTTCGTTCATACAGAAGGACAGACGGACGGTCGGACGGACAGACGGACATGTCTATATCGACTCCTCTATCACTCCTGACCATAATGGGGGTAACTTTGGGGGGTCTCCGAACATTATTTCTACCTGTTACAAACAACGTTCGGTCTCGAACAACATATTACTGAGGAGCAGAATGATGAATGCGCAAACAACATTAACTGAAGCATTAATAAACTACCAACGACTCGCAACACAATCAACTACAATGGTCTTGAGAACTTAATATCTTAAACCCAACCCAGTACTTCTTTAGCGTTTAAGCTTAGCACGAACCTAAATGAGCTCAAATCTCAAAAATTACAGGTTCTACCACATTAACGATGATACAGATGACAGCATTGACAACGAGGAACACTAATAAATCGCACCTAATTACTTTAAATTAGAAAATTATGCTTTTCAATGAAACATTCGCGGCTACACTACCAACTACAACAGGCTTCTCATCATCATAAAAAAAAAAATATTCTACTCAAATCATATCATTACAAGAAACTCATCTTCAACCAAATTCAGTTCATCCAACACCTTGAAACTATACTATTTTTAAGAACACACAACACAATGCCCTTAACGGTGTCGCATTGCTTTTACACAAGTCCATACAGGCTAATAAAATAAAAATGAATGTGATTGACACGGTTGCTGCTGAGATAGTTTCTGAAACAAAGTTTACAATATATTCCAATTACATACCACCTAGCAGATCATTTAGCAAACGTATCTTTGAGAACATCATTACCTTTAGTACGAAGTTACTGGTGACAGGCGACTTAAATAGCTGGCAGTCCACTTGGTAGCTTATTACATAAATACATAACACAAAACAACTTGATACAACTAAACGACAGATCACCCACCCATTTTAAAACGCACAACACTTCGACTTGTCATTTGTAACCAAGACCATAATAATATTTGCAAACATCTTTGCCCAGATGGCTTGTCTATGAATGTCAGGAGAGAGACATTTGAGAGAGAGAGAGAGAGAGATAGAGAGATAGAGAGAGTGCAAATTTGATATATGTACTAGGGCTAGTATCAAGGCATTGCTCTGGTTACTTTTCGCTAGGTGTTGTTTTAATTGAGTCCAGATCGAAATTTACCCCCTCCGATTTTTTCCAAACTTAATAGATTGACTTCTCCTCATCCTCTTAACATGTATACCAAATTTCATCTCTGTACCTTAAATGGATGCAAAGATATGACAAATTTTGATTGTCGCTTATATGGGGGAGGGGCAACGTCCCCTCCGATTTTGTCAAAACGTAGCCTATGTTCTTTTCCATCATCCCATCTATCTCTATTCCAAAATTCAGACGAATTGGTTGAGCGGTTTAGCCGTAAGAGAGGAACATACATCCATACATCCATACATACATCCATACATACATACAAACTTTCGCATTTGTAATATTAGTAGGATGAACATTGTATAAAACTAAATATAAAATGTAAACCAATGCACAGATAGAACTTTGTCAGTGATTTGATCAATGAACGGACAATAAAAGCCTGGCTTCAATATTTAAAGAATTCAACACTATATATCTTGTATGACGTCATCATAAATAAGTCTTTTTTTTAATGTTGCTGACACATCTCTATTGAAGATAGTCTTACCGCCCAACAACACACTCTGTTATGAAATGTTGAGAAATAGCTATGAATTGCAACAAGCGAGAATAATCTCCCGATGAGTTGGCTTGTGACCATGCCAAAGAATTATCATACAAAACTGTTGCCGAAACTGTTAAAAAGAGCATTTTAAACCTCTATAAATTCGACTCCTATATAGTTTCATTTCTGCCGCGTAGCTTACTGCTCATTTTGTTTTTTTTACTTATAATATAGACAAATATGCACTATGCTTTTTTTTTTTGCCAGATTTTGGGATCATCAGTTTCATCGCGGTCCTCTTCGTTTGCAATTTCGTCGTTTATTTGCTCGTCTATCCGTTTCTTCTTCTTAACTACTATCTAGTGATGGAAATTGAGAATTATCACAAGAACCACCACAGTTCGATCACTTTAGCCCTGCCTTTCTGCATTCGCAAGCTTTTTGACAACCTTTCTTGCATTTGCAAGAAATAAGTTTCAGCAAGCTTTCCGAAGCAGGGGGCTCGAATGTAGTAACAGGAATGAGCCCGTTCTTGTCTTTTTTCCATCCCCATTGTTGTACATTTTGTTCGTTCCCATACCACTGCTAAACCTGGTGATAAGTTCGAAACGAATGTTGTCATGCTGCTGCTTCTGTTGGTTGTAGCGACGCAATATTAAATGTACTTTAATATGCTGATGCTGTGAAGCACGCCTATCTATAATAATTTAAAGATGTACTTTTCCGACTTTTCACATCACTGTAATTGTATAATTCGATGAGGAAATGTTCTGCAGCTGTAGCAATGACTTCTGAATCAGCACTTGGATTTTTAAATACTTCGATAACCTCGTTTAAATCAAGGTTTTTTCGGAGTACTTTAATAAATTTCATTTTTCATTGATAAAATAATGCTGATGTGGTATCACAACCACTAAAGGCATGCAAAAATAAAAAATTGATTTGCGACTGTTTTATCTTTTATACTATTTATGGAGTATATTTGTCCTAAAATTTTTCCTTTTCCTGTTTTGAGGATGTATATGTTTTGACGCCGTAAAAAGAACGAGGAGATCTACATCTTCACCGACAACTACTACAAAATCAAATGTCGATAAAACGCTTATTGCGGTATTAATTATTAATGTATCTGCATCTTCGGTGGCTTGTTTAACCATGAAGTGATCAGCTTCAAATTTTGTCTTCAACATTCCAGTGAGGCGGTTCATGTCCGCATCATTACCTAGGAATTTACTTTGTGACACAATTGACTTCATTGTTTCGTCAAAAAGTATGTCTACTGAAGCAGTTTTTCGTGATCGTCGGGACCGTTCAGCATATTTGGTACTACGGGTTGCTACATCTTCTGTATATCCGTCAAATACGATAATGGCATTGGAGGTATAATGCGATCGGACGTAGGTAATTTTTTATCGATAATTTACGCACACTATACACAATATTACGGTCACATAAACGAGTCTGCTTTTGCTTAGATTTAAACTCTGCTGTTATCTCTGTAGCACATAAAAAATAATGATTCTTGAATGAGAACGTTGGACGCGCACATCGCAGTTGTAGTTGAGAAGTCGTACCATCTGCCGAAACGTGTGTTGAACTACACTTTACGGCGCTCGTACGCCGAACTATTGATCAAGGTATATAAAATAATAATCCGTAACTGTTTTTATGCGATTGAGTGTTTTCGTGAAATTGTGCCATGTGTTGTTTAAATGCTTTTTTTAGATTAATCTTAAGATGTTGCTCTGTGTTTCGTGGAATAGTACTTTTGTATGGGAAAGAGTTGCAAAAAGTTATGAATGGGGAAATACTAACAAATATATGTATATTATGGAATTACTTAAGAAATTCGTCCCAATCCACACGTTTTCTGGAAAATTGCATTTATATAGGAATATAAAATTTATATATATATAAAATTGACTCTACGAAATTCAAAGAATTCTGTGAGCAGGTGTTTGTGGTATACCGAAACAAGTATGATTGGTACCCTATGTCGCCAACGGTTCATAAAGTGTCAGTGCATGGGCACCAAATAATGAATTCTTGCTTAGTGCCTGTTGGTTGCCTTGCAGAACAAGCATTTGAATCTCGGAATAAATTGTACAAGACCGACAGAAGGGATCACGCAAGAAAGTGCAGTCGAGTCGACAACGTGACAAAAGTCTTCAATAGAGCTATGGATAGTTCGGACTCTTTATTGTCTAGTATTTTTTTTGAAAGAAAGACAAAATAAAAACAAAACCAAAATCATACTAGAAGACGTTATCGCGCTCTTGCAAACACCAGAAATGTTGACAGATAATGAATATCACTAAATTTCGAATTTATTTAGGCCAAAAAAACCATAGTGCAATGGCGTAGTTGGATAATTGGTGTTTATAGAAGGCATTATGATTAAATATGACTACATCGATATTCTTAAGCGTAATTTAAAGTGCTACCCTTTTGGACATTAGCGACTATACAATATCCAAAACACCCCCTCAATCCCCGGACCACAACCCCATTGAGCACTTTTGGCATCACTTGTTTCATGTTTTTGAAGTGAAACTTCTTTTGGTGGATTTTTTCTTTAAACTATATGTTACTAAAAGCTTAAGAAATATGACTGTACAAGTAAAATGCATGATCGCGCATGACCACACATGACCATTTCAGGTCAATCTTCAACTATCGCACATGCATGACCACTAGCGCTCATTTTCACGCCTTATTTCTTATCGTCAGATGGCGCATTCATCATTAAATAAAAAAAAAATTTAACTTAAAAAAGTATTAAATCGAAATTATGTTTTCTAAAGTTTATCCAAAAATTCATTTTCTTATGTAATTGTTCTAAATATTATTTCTGGAAACTTTTTCAGGTTTATAGCTAACAAAAGAAAATAAGAGTTATGCATGTCCATACATCGTTCGAATCGTGAGTTATATCCATAGAAATAGAAATAGTGTAATAATTTTTTTTTTTCGTTTATCTCAATTCAATTAATTTTTTTCACTCCAGATATCATTACAATGTATTGTGAATAGTAATTTAGTTAAAAGTTAAGAGTATAGGCTAATTACTGGACCTTTTCTACTTAGTTATTAATATAGATAATTGACTTATGATAATTTTAATAATAGTTACTTTTGGGGGAAAATAATGGAGAAAAAACCCTTTGAAAACTTACCACTTTACAAACAATATAACCCACTTACAAATTCTGAGATATTGTAAAGAGTACCTCAAATTCGGCCACACTTGACTGCAGCTCTCGCTCTTACTTGTTTTTTATATTGTTCAACATATTTTGTATTAAAAACTTTAAAACATTTAAATAAAAGTATTAAAACAAATCCACAAACCCAAACAACACTTGTGGCAACATTATTGTAAACAAAAAGAGCGACACCTCCTGGACCCGCATAATGACTGCTTTGTTGTTTTTGTACGTCTTTCACCGTATAACAAAATGTAATTTATACAATTTGGCTGAGCAATCAGTGTGACTTTCGTTGGCTTATTTATTTCAAAGCCGCCAGGCTAAGATTTGTTAAAATTCAGCTACTTGTTGCAAGTACAAACAACAACAAAAAAAAAAAAAAAGAAAAGTAAATTGAAAGAAAAGCCTGCAAAAAGTTTAAACTTTGCTTTATTTTAATCAAAACTTTTTGCGATTTGTGTTTTGAGCCAAGGGAATGCCATGTCTTAGCATTCAAAATTGATCATACTTTATTTATTTATTCTTTTATTTTATTCCTATTTTGTATGGCTAAGAAATTTATGATTAAGCTTTTTTGGTGTTTCTAATTGAGTTTACATAGTGAGCATATTACATTCAATAAGCATTATTTTAACCTCTTTGTTTCTATCTTATTTGTCATGATTTTTATAATTTTGTCCTAATAATTCTCTGTAAACATAAGTCACACATCTCCTCTAATTAACATTTAAATGGATCTTCGATAAGCAATCTTAACTAATTTTTAATATTTTTTAACATAAAATGATATTTTTTATTAACTTTCTTCATCCTCTATCAAATGAAGAAAATCAACTAATTTAGTTGGATTGAACAAATGTTTCTGACTCCTTCCCTAGAAATCCCTGTTTGTATAAGCTTTGTCCAGTCGATCCATCAAATCCATAGCTTGCAATCAAATAAACATCATTATTTCATCATCTATTTGAAAATGACTAAAAACTTGTCCAAAATTTTTATAATGAAACTTGGGCCATGGTTTCCGTGACTTCGATGTGAATGGGTCTGCATTGCAACTAAGCTTTGTAGACTTTATCATAGCTTGGTAATATATCAAAGCTTTGTTTCTGTATTGAAGTCCTAATGCTGTTGTACTACCTTTTGGTAAAGGAATTCTCCAGTAAAAATGCTGAAGCTTCATCTTCGGAATTTGGAACGGGCTTCGGTAAGTTATCATTATTTTAGGGGACGTTGGGCATATTTTCCTTTAAAGTCCAATCAATCATTTTATTTCCTTTACATTTTTTAGCTGCCATATCAGCTGCATGAGCGAGTAAATCAAAATCATTTATCCAGCAAACTACTTTGGATGTTGTTCTTTGAATCTTGTTATTTTCCTTTGACATTTTGGCATATATTTGTTATTGTATGAGATAAAATTGGAAATTTGTCCCATTATATGTTGTTTCTTCTCTAGCTGTAAATTTTAAATAAGCTTTCCAAACATCCAATTGGAAATCGCCTCCGTTTTGCGCCCAGTTTGAATCCAAATCTCAAGCATTTCCTCGTGGCTTAATTCGAACGTGTCTGCAACATCATCAAATATTTACCAAACGCGCAAAAAGCCGCAAAAATAATTAGTTACATTAAATGATGCATAATTAACAGTAAATTTGATTTTATTTCCTATTTAATTGATGACAAATGAAAAAGGATAAATAAATTACACTGAAACATTAGTCGTCTTTATTTGTAGTAAACTGCTATAAACAATAAAATTTAAACTTTCCTGAACGGTTCGAACCAGTTAAACGATTATCTCCAACTGTATCTCCTCCGAATTACGCAATTTCCTTATCACCTTTTCGACAATCTGTTGCCACCAAATCGCACGTCGCAGATGATTATACAAACAGATCGAAATAAATATCCAAGCCAATAGCAGATAATAGTCCGGCGTTGCTACTGGTGCCACTGGAAGAGGTCCATTAATATCCTTCATACTAAGCGCCAGTTTCATTGGTTTAATACCCGTGTACTGCGTTACAAACCCTGTCAGGGACTGATCTGGATAATACTTTGCGACCAAATGACCTTGGTGAAACAATAGGAACGTGGGTACCCCAACAATTCCAAAGTCTATATTCAGATCGGGAAATTCATTCACATCAATGTATGCAATGTTCAGCGTGGGGAAATAGATAGGCAACACATTGGCTTCCCTTGCTACTTTCGCACAAGTCACACTGGATGGTGTGCAAAAGAACATCAGGGCACAATTGCCTGGCTCGTGTCGCTTGGTGGCATTGCCAATGGGTTTCAGAAGTGCTATGACATCTTCAACGTTGTGCATGCTTAGCAGCGATGGATTCAAACTTGCATCATTTTCATTGGCAGATTCCTGGAAACATTTAACCGTGAGTGATGGCTTACTTTTTAGTTCTTTTTTGATAGGTTGCAGCAAATGCAGTATACGATGATCATCGAGCGCGCAGTGGTCATGATGCCAATTGAGCGCCACATTGCGGTAGGTATAGTGAGAAGTTCGTCCAAGCGATTGACCCAATTCATTGCTTTTAAAGAGTAGTTGGAAGTATTGCGAAATGTCGGAGAAGGTGGTGAGCAATACACCAACGGCGGGCAAGAACAGCGCGCAGCTGTGCAGTAGTAAAAGAATTTTAACATTAATTGAAATCATTTCGTGTTTGATTGTATTTATTGCACAAAATCCTAACGAATAGTGAGAAAGTGAATGAAAGTTATAAAGCAAAGATTTCTTAGTTATTTCGTATATCAAAAATATTTGTTTAAATAAGAAATTTTTATTAAACAATAAAAAAAACAAATGAAACAACAAATTCAAAAGCAATTTTTTATCTCTAGTAGAGGAGGGTTCAGATGGTGCCAGGTGCAAGAATGGGACTGCAAACCATTACGAAAAGATGTGGTGGAAGCGTTGAAATTATGAAGCTGAATAACATTGGAGCGCTCGTGGGAGAAATACTTTAAAATTTCTTTTTTATAGTTTTTAATTCATATTGTAGAATCCGGATAAACGTTCCGTACTATGACTTTTAATAATTGTTGACAAGTGAACGAAATATAATTTTGAACTTTGTTCAAACCAACTAATTGAGCCACTAATTTACAGACCAATAAGAATTTTTTAGAGTAATTTACTTTCGCCTAGCAGAATTAGTATTGTCCCTGCCTCGGCATTGCTTTAAGTTGGAAATTCTAACTTAGAATTGCTTACCGAGAAAGTATGCTGGACAGTAGAGCTATCTATATAAACATTGTGAAAAGCCAATCGTCTCGCACAATCATATCATGGGGAAGTTTAGTTTAAAGTTATCCCATATGTAGTTTTGGAGAAGATGATTTGCCACGCGAACAAGTGGCCGCACCGCGAATAAGTGCCCGAAGTCATTACCTTGGGGTTTTAATAATGATCTTTTGGCCAACGATTGACCAATCCCATGTTTTTTTGTCGACATATTACCACATCTAAAAGGCTAAATATTTTAATATAAGCCTGAAGACTAGTTCTATGAGTGCACAAGGCTACATGGCATAGTTCAGATCATATTACAGGCAACCAAATTGATTATGTTTTGATTGACAGAAGGCACGCATAGATCGTGTTAGACAGGGGAATGTTACGTGGTCCCAACAACGGCCCGGACTTAGTATCTTGTCGCAGCTAAGGTACTCACTTGGCTACGACCTAACACGCAACGAAAGTTAGACGTCGGCAAGCTGCAATAAGAACATACTGCTCCGGGAAACATCTCCGTCTTCTCAAGATATATGTGAGCAGTGGAAACATATCACCCGCTCCATGGATAGGGCTGCCAAGGATGTCATTGGTTATATAAAACCTGTGAATAATTCCTATAAGCAAACTCTGTAGTCGGGAGCAACGCGAGCTTTTGGAGAGCGATATCGTGAGAAACGGAGAGAGGAGAAATGCCTTTTCGAACCCGAGAAAGAGGAGCAAGAACGGCGGGAGTTTGAGGATGTTGAGATGTTATGTGACAGAAATGAAATTTGAAAAATGTTATCAAAAGGTTAATCTTCCGACCGAAGGTTTTAAGTCCGAAGTATTTTTTTATATAGACGAAAGTGGAAATCTGGTTGCAGATGCAAGGGAATCACTGAGATTATAGAGGAATCGTTTTCCTAACCTATTTGGTAGCGATGAAGCGCCGATAGATTCCGCCGATAGAGAAATGACACCGGAACCACCACTTAATGACGACACTTTTGTAGAGCCACCTGATGGCTACCAGCAGAGTTATTCAAGACCGGCGGCGAAAAGTTGGTTAGGAGTATGCACTATCTTTTATGCAAGATGAAAGCATACCCAATGACTGGAATCTTAGTGTTCTCTGTCCTATCTTTAAGAAAGGGGACCCCGTTGTTTGAGCCCACTACCATGGCATTAGTCTTCTTTTCATCGTATATAAGATTCTGTCGCGCGTATTGTGTAATACGGATTCACTGAAAGACCAAATAGTTCGACCAATGACCAAATACTCACATTACGACAACTTCTTGAAAATACCCGCGAGTTTAGCAAATACACACACCATATATTTGTTGACTATAATGACACTTTCGACTTGAAGTTATCACACACACAAAGCTTTGTCAGTGTATGAAAGAGCCTCTCCAAACCATTTGATACCATGAGAAGTTTCAGGCTGGCTGAGGCGCAGTCCTAATCTACTGATGGAATATTTCTTAAGACAGTGTCCATTCATTCAGATAATGTTCGTTTGGAAGTAATACTCCTCGCGAACGCTGATGACATTGATGTCACCGGCACGCAGAAACTGCAAAGATGTTCTCAGAGCTTGAAAAACAGTATCTGCTCTTGTTTCTAGCGGTGTGTGACGACAAGACGAAGTACTTGGTATGACGAAGGAGAATTTCAATTTGTAGAAATTAAATGTTGTAGAAAACTTCGTATATTTTGGATTCGAAATAACCAGCACCCACAACGTCAGCCTGGAGATCAGGCGAATAATCACACTTGCAAATAGATGCTATTTTGGACTGAGCTAGCAAATTAAAAGTAAAGACTTCATGAACTTAACTACTGCCGGATCCGCTCAATCTAGTCAACGCTCTCGAATGGCAAAGAATATTGCATTGAACATATCACTTGTGAGGGCCATTTTCTGTAACTGTACACAAATGATGCACAACTTTCCAAGCTCGTGATAGTTCTTGTGTTATTTTGGCTCGGTCTAGTCAATGATTAGTCTGCTAGGATATTAGAAAATGGTATAGTAAAAAACTTTGTGGCAGCACACACATCATCACATATTGCGTATATATTGTATAAAAGTTAAAAATTGATGTCTTTCGAAATTCTTTACTGGAAGTTTGCTGTAGTTTTTTGCTGTTTTGCATATTATTTCCATTTCCTTCGCTTTCATTCTTTGCCAATATAATACAGTTTTGCCAAGTACTTATACTTAGTCATAGCATCGATGCTTTATGCCATTATATACACAGAAAGTAGAAATGCCAAGTTGCAACGCATCCTTAGATTGTTTGATTTAGATATGTGTTGAAGTTTCAATAAATGCTCCATAAATTGTTAAGCTATAAAAATTGAATTGTATTGAAATAGAATGAAAATCTGCCAGCTATTTTTCTTTATTAATCTCTGTCCCAAAACTTTTCAGACCACTACTCATACGGATTCGTTTGTTTGCGTGTTTTTGTATGTTTCTGAGAAACATTGTCAAACAATTACATGACTTCACAATTAATTTGTCTTTACAATATGATAACAGCTCAACAGTGACAAGCGTAACACGCATAGATACGGACAGCCACAAGTCACCCATGATTGTATCTTTGTACATGACAGCATGTATCTATGCACTTACATCTACGTATCTAACTTTGCTAGTGTTTATGTGTTTATATGCCTGCTTGTCTGTTGACACCCATTATAAAGGACATACGATTTATGGAAGCATGTGATAATGAAATTTGCTTTATATAGGCTGCATCAGCAACAGCACTTGTGGCATTCGCATTGTTGCTGTTTGCTCTTTCAAAACATGATGTTATTCAAGTGTAACTGGTGCACAAGCAGAAATCACATATTTATTTACATAGAAATAGGTTGTAATCTAATCAAATGACAACATTTCGCATAAACTACGTTGCGTTGCGTATATCTTAGTTTTATAGCCTTCACTGCTAGTGTGAAAAGTGTTTTATCGGAAGTGACACAGCAAGCGCTTTTGGGTGATTTTCGAACGAAAAGTGTTTTGTCATCAGGTTTTAGCTAATTGAAGAACTTTTTTAATAGTCTATAGTTTGTATAAGTTATTGCTTTTTTCAATTCAATTCAAATTGAGTTTAAAATTTTTTGCAGTAATTGTTTTATTTAATGCTTAAATTATTTAATTTTATATTCTCTCCTGGAGTGGCAAGGTAAGCAGAAGGATACATATTTTAGATATGTTTCATAATCGCCTGCAGTAAATCGGGTTATTATCTCATCATTTTAATTAGGTTTTCCAATAGTACCAATTGCATTTCGTTAACAAATATATTCTGCTTTGCGCAGCTTGGTTTGATTCAATCAAATGAATGGAGTCTTTGTCTCGATTTCTGCCTACATATCGACAATGTATTGATGAAAAAATTATCAACATTTCAAAATGTAATTTTCTACGCTCTAACGAATCATCAATCGTTATAAATAGTAGTTCAAGGCACCGACTTATTGGCCACTACATGTAATTCTGCATATCTCATTTCATGTTTTAATGATGTCCGTGCCAGAATATGTTTCAATATTTCAATGCATTGTATGAGCGAAAATTTACTGAGATGCACTGACCTCTGCGATGGATGACTATATAACGCATGTTAAATTTGTAATGACTCTCTCGAGGGTCACCCTGTGCAGTCGAGCTAATTCGTTATTTTGATCGAATACATTTTTTAGTGCAGCAACAATTTCTCGATTAGTGCTGGTATTGTTTATCGGTGATTCTCATGAAATAAATTTGTAGATATTTGTGATCAGAATCCGGCAGTGATATGATAATCTTGCTGTCCTGTCTGTATCTAGCATTGCGATTGGTGCCCATTTTTCTTCTTCATTGGCCACTCTTGTCGCATCCAAGGTACGCACTTGGCTCAGCGTGGTGCACAATGCACGCCCCAACTCGCAACAAAATCTAGACGCCGAAGCTTCCTCAGACACACTCTCCCGACTGCTTCGGAGACCTTTCCGTCTGGTTAAGATTTTTGTGAGCAGTGGGGACACGTATACTAGTAAGTGGATAGTACTTACACGTAGGTCATTGGTTATACTTTCACTTACGGAAGGCAATTGCGAACATACAGCATGGACAACCTTAAAAGATCCTTTCGACTATAAACGAATTATAACGTCATTATTATTTTAAAAGCTGATTGATCACTCTCTGATTTACAATGAATATATTGAGATAAAGGATTTTTATGACACAATAAAAGAATCCTTGGTAGCGTTGCAAAATATTAATATTGATACCCAAACTAAAAGCTCGATAGACATAATTATAATTTATATGAACAATTATTACCAAACACGATCGATCTTTAAACTTTAGCTGGACTTATCATTTTCCTTGAAGAATGGTTCAGAACAATGGAAGCCATTGGTCGAATGGATAAGCCAATAAAAATGTCAAGAAAATGTATCGTTGTATCGTATCGTTGTGAGCAATTTTTGTAAAAATCAGCATTGGGAACAAAAACATTGTCTATGTGTAAATTGGTTCAGAAATGATCATCAAGTTAGGCGAGAAGCTGCGCAAGGTGTGATAGAAAGCACAGGACATTAGATAATTTAGAAGATATAATGATTTAGCAAACGATCACCCACACAATTTATTGACAAAAATGTTTGCCAATTGCCAGAAGATCGTCAGTTAGCTGAATCAAAGTTGAATCAATCTGGTAGGATTAACTTGCTTCTTGATGCTGAATATTACCACGAAATTATGAATCCTGAAAAAATTAATTTAGGAGATAATCGTAAAACAAAACATAAAACTAGGATGGACAGTTATCGGAAAGGTTAAAACTTTTAGTCATGGAATACCGACGTGTGCCGTATACACAACTGATGAGTTTTTGGAAGCTAGAGGAATTAAATAAGGAGGAGACCTCAGTGAGCTGTTGTGGAATCGCAATGCAAATAGAATTTTATATAAAAAGAACCACATCCACAAGACGGTAAATAAATTTTGTGCGTCTTCCATTTGCTGACAACATAAAGGCACTTGGAGAGTCTCGAGGTATTGCTAAGAGATTATAAGCACTCGAACGACGACTTCAAAAGTATCCAACACTTCAGGTGCAAGATGCAAATTCATGTTCGAATATGAATCTCTCGGCTACCTGAAAAGTCTACGGCATGGCGAAATATCAGCATATCATTATTTTTTGCCATATCACAGTGTTCTCAAACCAGAAAGCACCACAGGGAAGGTAAGAGTCGTCAGGCAAATTTTTGAATATTTTGCATGCAGAACCCACTGTTCAAAAGCAAATTAATTTCAATATTGCTAAGCTTCAGAATGCTTAAATATCGACAAATCTGGTTTAATCATGCTGTTCAGTACCATCAACTGATTATGTTTATTGAATATATAACTGGTGATATTTTTTCGTAGTAAAAACAATGGCATATGGAAAAACATCAGCGCAGTATTTAGCGACGAGGTGTCTTCAGCTGTTAATAAGAATTTCTAATGGAGGCAGAAGCACTACACTACGATTATTATATATCGGCGTATGGTAACATGGTCCAATATATTTAAATGGATCTGAAACGAGTTGGCCATCGTTCAAAGCAAGACCAGAGAACACAACATGTGATTTAAAGATTCATTGCTAAAAGCATTCGGAGAGCAGATTTCTAGGAAGAAGTAACGCATCTTCAAAAAGAAAAAATTTGTTTCTAGAAGTAGTACTTTAAGAAGTTTAACTCCGTATATAGATGAAGAGTCAATTATGAGAGTTTGCGGGCTTTTAAAAGAGTCAGCATTATTTTTCGACACAAAGCATCAATTGCTGCCTTTCGGCTTACTAGCCAAATCTCGTCAAAGCTTTTGGATAGTTAATGGCAAGATTATGGCAAGAAGTAGTTAAACATAGCGTTTTACAATAAAATTCAACCAAAGAAGCTGCAGGAAGGCATGGGTAAATGACTAAAGTTGCTAATTTTTTTGCGCTATTTGTCAATTAGTGTCATAGTCATAGTCGACTTGGTCGGAAAAAGCAAATAGCGGTTCAAGGTATATTTGGGAAATGTTTTATGTCAATATCATCTTCAGTGAAAACAATCCACCACTAGTTTACAGAACTGGTCGCAGCTCATAGAGCGCATCCAATATTTCAAAAAAAAAGCACTTGACTTTCTTTCAACCGGTGTTGTTGTCCTTTACTGTGAAATAAATCTACGTCAAACAGCGAAGTGAAGATTTAATGTGAAGATTTAATAATATGTACCGAACGTAGAGCCTATGATACTTCCGTCCTCCCGTTTTATAAGGCACTTATTCGTGGAGTGAGAAGTGGGAGAAGCAAAATACTTCACGTTAGTATTTCTTATTAATTTTTTCTTATTAATTTTCAACTTTTTTGTGTTGCATTGCTTGGTCATAAGCTGTTGTGTTTCTTGGGCGACCTGTACTGGTACAGGGCCTCTTACAGTAGGTTACGCCCGACTGAAATTTTCTTACTTGTTTTCTTTCATTTCTTTGCTTATCTAAAAAAAAAACAAGTAAGGAAATTTCAGTCGGGCGTAACCGACTGTAAGAGGCCCTGTACCAGTTCAGGTCGCCTAAGAAACACATTAAATGTTCCCCTAGCTTATGACCAAACACATGACCACTTCTCACTGCACGACTAAGTGCCTTTAGAACATTTTTTTATGTATGAAACGAAAAGGGGGGTCGCTCAAATTCAATAGCTTATAAAAACGTCATTTATTATCCGATTTTGATGAACTTTTTGGATTTTGGCTAAGAAGGACAATATCTCTATACTGGCATACTTACTTTTTTTTTGTGCCGAAGAAATTTTTAGCCTTGGGAGTGATTTTATAGGGAAGGGGGGGAGGGGCAAGTTTTTAAAATAAACTTGTAAAATTCCGGAGCAGTCCTAGTCGAATGCAAAAAACACGAAGTCTCTATCTATTACCGTTTCCGAGATCCTTTCGTTCATACGGACGGACGGACGGACAGACGGACAGACGGACATGTCTATATCGACTCCTCTATCACTCCTGACCATAATGGGGGTAACTTTGGGGGGTCTCCGACCATTATTTCTACCTGTTACATACATTTGCACAAACCCAATAGGCTCTTGTACCTTCGGTACAGGGCCTAAAAAATTGCCTAAGAAATTGCAAATTGAAAATTGCACTGAAGACCACATCATTTAGTGCTCCGATTGGGAACCAAAATAAAATTTTTTTTAGATTAACGTAAGATAGAGCAAATGTGGTTTGCCTCGCCTCCTTCTGCATGTTATATACACTTGCACGAACTTAATATACCCTTTTGCTCTATGGATACAGGGTATAAAAAAAATAATAAGTAAAAATTGTCCATAACGTCAATAGATATGAACGTGTTTATATATGCTCCAAAACTCTTCAGATAATCCTCGCACAAATATGCTGAATAGCAAATAAGAGCATTATATTGAAACAGCATTAACCACATACAAGTGGCGTGCATTTGCCCACCCATATACACCCACATACATCCACCATAGACACACACACACACACACACACATAAACAAGTACATCTTAAAACCGTTGTATATGGAGTGTAACCCAATTAGTGGCAAACTAATGAATAACTACGTTTGAAGCGGTTTGAATTCGGTCGACTTGGTTTCGGTTGAAGTAGAATTCGATGCGGTATAATTGTATCTGATGCATTTCGGTGTGTAAGTTGCTTCACACTTCAACATAAATGGAATTGGTTGACTACAATGAAGCTAGCATGAAGATACAAAAAGGGTCATATTCAAAATCATTATTGGATTATATTTCTTAAGGTGATATGTATCTAGTACTGTTTGTAGATAGTTAGTAGTAAATGTAATGAGAGATTTACATAAAGTGCGGGTAAAGGATGAAGTTGAACTAATTAATTCAGAAAAATATGTTTCTCGATTTTAAAGACAGTCAAATACAATCTTTTTCGCATTTTTTCAGTATCTTAAAGTCCTTATTCTGTAGCCATTTCTACTTTGAAATCACAAAATCACATTATTTATTTATTTATTTATCATAATTAGGTCTAATATACAATACTAAACATAATACAAATTAAGGAGTAACTAGCTACTGGGGCCACATACAGTTTATTATTTCATAAACTAAAGAAGTAAAAAAAATCATAGGTAGACACAGGAAATATAAAATGAAAAAGGGAAGCGGATTATAAGACCGTTTGATGGAGAGAAATACTCCTTTTGGATATTTCATGAAAGGGAACTTTTAGAGGAAAAGGATTTGTTAAAAGTGATTGACGAAGAAGCAAAAGAGATGACAAAGGGGTTGAAAAAAAAAAAAAAAAAAAAATGCCAAAAGCATTTAAATCGAATCGTTCGCATATACGTTGAAGTCATATCCTCGATCGAGACTTTGTCTGAAAGAAATTTGACATTAGCATTTTTGAAAAAAAGGAGACCCCGCTGTTTGCACCAACTACTGCGGAATACGTTTCCTTTCCATCGGATATAAGATTCTGTCGCACGTATTGTGTAATAGGCTGAAGCCATATACGGATTTACTGCTAAGGCAATATCAGTGTGGCTTCAGACCAAATAGGTCGACCAGTGACCAAATATTCACATTACACCAAATCTTGGAGAAGACCCAGTTTAACAAAGACACACACCACCTATTTGTCGATTATATATCCGCTTTCGACACGCAGATACGATCGAAGTTTGTCAACGCCCTGTCTGCACTACGTATCCCAGCAAAGGTCGCCCGTCTTTGCATATTGAAGCTATCTCAAACACAAAGCGTTGTTAGGGTGGAGAAAAACCTCTCCGACTCCTTTGTTACCAAGAGAGGTTTTAGGCAGGGTGATGCGCTGTCGTGCGTTGTTTTCAATATTCAAGCTGTGAATGAGGACAAGACGATGTACTTGGTGTCTTCTCGCACTCTGTCATCGCGCCTTGGACGGTCAGTGACGTTGTAGAATTTCAACTTCAGTGTTGTAGAGAACTTCGTCTATCTTGGAACAGAGATAACCAGCAACAACAACGTCAGACTGGAGATCAGACGAAGAATCACGCTTGCAAACAGATGCTTTTTTGGGCTGAGAAAGCAAATGAGAAGTAAAGCCCTCTCTCGAAAGACGAAAATAAAGATCTATAAGACTTGTATACTATGACGCATAGGCATAGGCATGGACCGTGATTGAGTCGGATGAGACAGCGTTGAAAGTCTTTGAGAGGACGATTCTTCGCAGGATTTTTGGTCCTATTAGAGTCGGCGACGAGTTTTGGTCCTGTATGAACCGCGAGCTGTACGAGCTATTCGATGAGGTTGACATAGTCCAGCGCATAAAATTTTAGCGGCTGCACTGGGCGGCCATGACCGGTAGACGTTTAACGGTTGACGGCCACTTAAGAAAGTAATTGCTTATAAAATCGTCATTTATTATCCGATTTTGAAGAAGAGGGACGTTATCTCTAAACCTGTTACATACATTTGCACAAAACTAATATGTTCTTGAACCTTTGCTACAGGGTCTAATAATATTCCCAATACATTCAAAGAAATAAAGTACCGCCGCGATAAAAGTATTTGGGAGCAAGCCATACACGATAAGCCCATTTTCTAAACGAAACTTGATGTTTGGTACATATGCCAGAGAACAAAAACATAGTAGTGGGTATTCACTATAAAACAGCAGTTTGGCAACTTAGTAAAATATTAATCGAGACTTGAAGCGTGTGGATTAAAGCAAGAAAATTTGACTGATTATGATGACACATTTGCAACAGTTGCTTGAATTTCAACTGACCGATTCCTTCAAACCAAAATAATTTAAAGGTCCATCATATGGATGTTATAATCGCATTTTTGAATGGAATTTTAAAAGGTGAAATTTAATTGTCTATCTCGTAATGTTACTACTGGTATACACGTGGTATACACGTTTTAAAGACTGTAGGGAAGACTTGAATGACGGCGGGCCGGCCGAAATCTTCAGTGAACAAACAAAACATCAAAATTGTCCGTGAATTCATGAAAAATGAGCCGAAATCATCATTGTGGTTCATGGAATCGGAATTGGGATTGTCCAAAGACTCAATCCATCGCATTATGATCGATCATTTGGGTTTAAGGAAAGTGTGTTCACGATTTGTTCCGCATCAATTGAAAGACGAGGAAATGGCGCTTCGGATTCAACATTTAATAATGATGCCAAAAAGGATCAAAACTTCCTCTTAAACATTGTTACTAGTGACGATACATGGTGTTTTTAATACAACCCCGAAACCAAGCGTCAAAGTGATGAATGGAAGCCGCCCGGTGAGCCAAAACCCAAAAAATCACGTTTGGAAAAGTCAAAATTGAAGACAATGTTTATTTGTTTCTACGATTCGAAGAGCATTATTCACCAATAGTTCGATCCACTGGACCAAAAAAATAATTTGTGTCACACTAATTTAGTTTATAGCTTCATATTCAATAAAACTTATTCACCCTACTGCGAAAACTGCACCACTACCCTTTGAATTTCCCACATACTCTCTGTGTACCAGACAAACAGAGCGAAATATTCTTATTCTAACATTTTTCATTAATTTTTAATATACTGTTTATACGTAGTAAAGCGTCAGAGACCACTGAACGAATTAATATACTCGAATAACTCAATGAGACGAATGAAATTACAACCAAAGTATGTCTCTAAAATTGCTGAAGATGGCAATCCAATTCCGAAGACGCTAGCTCTTTTAGTTTCCATTGATCTTGTTAATTTAATAATTGATTAAATGTTAAGATGGACTTGCAAATGATTCGCTTTATCATAATCATCATCCAAGTATGGTATTAATTGTTGTTCTCTAACAAAAGAGAACATAATAGCATTTAGTTCAACTTCTGACCATGTATAATGCTCTCCCATCCCTCAATTAAAAGAATCCAATTAAATGATTAATTACTTTCAATATATCAGCTATCAGCTATATATCAATATATCAGCAATATCGAAATAGGAACAGGCTATGTTTGATATAGAGAAAGTCACAAAACTGTAAATTTTGTGCATTTTTTAAAGCTTAGCAAGCAATCGTTGAAAAAACTGTATTCCAAAGAATTTTTCGTACTTCATTGAAAAAAATTGTTTGTTGGCACAGTACAAAAAAAAACCGAAACTAACGCAGTTCTACCTACTAAAATATGTCATCATTTGAAACCGAAGGCAAAGACTGCTATGCAGTGCAATCCGATAACTTGGACATAGCCAGACGCTATCGCTTCAAGACACTGTCATCCATCATACTCGTACTCCTAAAGAGTTTGAGCAATGTGCACAAAGGGCAGAATATGGCTAACAAGAAATACTGGCAGGCATTGGCTGAACAACGTGGAAGGGATCTGGAAAAATCGGCTGGTATTATAAAAATGCAACGTGAACGCATACAATGCTTGGAGCGTGATCTGCTAAGTCTGGACAAACTGGCACGTGAGACACAACAAATGTTGGTCGAATCCGATGAACCACCACCATCAACAGGAAAACCAAAATGAAGGAGTAGCTATTTTTTCTGTGGAATGCCAAATAATTTTAATTTCAATAACCGTTTTCAATTCGATATCTGTGAGCAGGACACTATTGCGAACGTTCCATGGTACATTACCCATCATTTGCAAAGTGTTGTTTTGTATGGTTTGGATTGTTTTCAGCTGACTGTCACAGACTGTTCGATAAAGTTGCAAACTTAATGTCCTCACGGGACAAATCAGCTGCTTGTTCCATAGGTTCAGCTGACGTCGTTTGAAAAAATGTCTATCATCAGCATACTTACATTTCTCTGTATTTATGTCACTCGGTATTTATGTCTCATGTGTGCAAAATTATGGCGATGTAGATGGTATTTTTTTTATCTTATATAGAAGTCCTTTAGGCCAGACCTTACCCAAAGCTTCTTTGACATCTAAGAAGGCGACAGAGCAGTGTTGTCGGTGTTCGTAGGCTTCAATGATTGTGTTGAATACTCTATGGCATAGTTCCGAACATCAGTACTTAAATCTAAAACGAAATTGTTGTTCTGGGATAATTTTGCACCGATCTAATAGCGACAGGTTTTACAGGTTTATATAAGTGATAGATGCGCATCATGACTTTAAAAATCATTGTTAGGAAGCTTTTACTTTACCTTACGCAAGTCCATTTAACACGTTGCTTCTAGGAAGTCCACCACTTCACATAGTATCTCAGCTGTTGTTGTAGTATCAAAAGGTTGAAATTGTGACTATAAATGCATAGCAGTGGCTTCAGATTTGGCTCTATCTGAACGGCATCATACGTGGCTTCTATCTGTGATTGGAACTTGTCTTCGTGTATGTCGTTTTATGCCTTTTGTAGCTCTCCATAAACTAAAATGCCTTCTCTCGAAGAGGTCCACATATCTTAGTCGCTCCCCGTGCTTTTAGGAGCAACGTAAGATCTCCGCATGTTTTATTGAAGTCTCATTTGTCTAGAGGATTTCTACTAACCTTCCATCTTCGACGAAGCATTCGTTTAAGTAGCATAAGATTGCGCACATCAACAATAAAAAGTTTGATTTCGTTGTATTGAAGAATTATGTGTGGTGGAGTAGGTGTCACAAGAAAAGCCGCCTCATGGATATTTCTTGTAAAAATTGGCTCAATACTTTCTGGATACTGTTAATAACTCCATTGTAATGTAGTAGCCTGGGCTCATTTTTCACTATATTGGCAACCATGTTCGCTTTAACTATTGAAGCAGAATGATCAGAGCATAAATCGGGCGGTGACTGGAATGCTAAGCAGCACCTACTTAAGTAGCTTCTTAATTTTTTTTCAGCGCTTCCGATCGAACTTCAAGCTTCTCATCACAAATCATCCCTACCAGCACATCAGGTAATTCAATATTTGGGTGGTAAATTTAAAACTTAGGGAAGCAAATTTTTAAAATTTTTCCGCACTATAAGAATACGACTCCAAAAAAAAAACACTTTTTCAGCCACCCTACTGTATATCTAATAAATGAAAAAAAAAATTTTGATATCACAAAATAGTTATAAGAAGTTTTGCGAATTGCGGTTAAGCTTGGATTTAACTTGTCCAGATAATGTTTTATTTGGTTAAAAATATTCAGCCAAGCAAACAGCGAACAAAGCATAAAACATTTATACCTAAAAGTTTCCACTTCCGTTGATTCGTTGCCTATTGGGCTTGGGGCTGTTTACTCGTACACATGCATCTCAAATGTTTATCCGTATATCTAATTATTGTCAATTCATCCGCATACCTTTCCCCCTCTCTCTATCTCTCTCTCTCTCTCTCTCTATCTATGTATCTCACGCTTCATACTTCTGTCATCTACAATGAAACATTTGATGTTAGTTGTTATATAAAATACATTCTCAGCCTATGGTCCTATTTGGACGATGTCAATTTCAGCAAAAGTTGGTTATGCATGTTTTCATTTGCTCTTAAGCCTTTCGACAGTTCTGTAGTTATCATATATAATATATTAGGGCAGTTTAATAAGTTCGTGCAAATAAAAAAAATATATGATGCATCAAATATGACAGCTCAAAATAAAAACAAAGTGATTTAACTAAAACTTAGGACACAATTGCTTTCTGGATCGTTGATTTTGAATTTTCACATATCATAGGCTGAAAGCTATAAACATTTTTTAAGTTTGTGCAAACGTATATAACAACCAAATGAAGGCGCAACATGCAAAATACATACCTTCTTGAACAACAACAATATATGAATATGTTGGTCAGATGTTTATCCGGCTGCCTGTTTAGATTTTGGAAGATAGCTAGTACGAGTTTACCTTTGAATATTTAGATACGCCAATTCCCTCTTCTGAATTTTAAAGTATAATACACTGACTATGCCAAGGACAATATTGGAACTCAAACATAAATCTATGGTTCAAGGGGGTAAAGGGTATTGTAATTTCAATTATCATTCCATTCCATTTAAAATTATTCATTTATTTTTTTTTTGTATATACAGAGACGCTCGCAAATTAGAACCACTTTGTTTTTAAGGTAAATTCTAATAATAAGACGTCATCAAACACATCTTCATTCCATTCTTCAATATCTTCTATGTAGATGCTAATGTTCAGATCTATTTCTGATAAAAGAGCTTAAGTTCTCTGAATAGCTTCTTTGCATTCCTGATCTTTTTGCAGCAATTGTGCTAGCGGCACATCATCGTCGTTATCATACTCATTAGAGTCCCAGTTGAACAACTTTGAACAAGATTTCTTTATCACTCTTTGTGGTATTTCATCCCCAGCTTGTTTCAATATTATTATCACCTTGCGGTTTAAATGAGATTTTAAACTATTCTTAGGTTCACCACCATCAGCAATTAATTGAGAAAGAAAAATACTTATGTAGCTTAGCTTGGTTAGCTTAATGGGATTTTGATCCATTGGTTGTTAAGCTGCAGTCACATTTGGTTTATGGAATAATGTAACTTTGTTTCCATCGTCATTTCGAAGTTTTTCAATTGGTGCATGAGTGGAACAGTTCTCGATAAGCAAAATGGCTTTAGGAGGCAAATTGTTTTCTTGAGAAAAGCGGATCACCTGTGGATTAAA
Organism: Leucophenga maculata; assembly: GCA_035044805.1. Classification (NCBI taxonomy): domain Eukaryota; kingdom Metazoa; phylum Arthropoda; class Insecta; order Diptera; family Drosophilidae; genus Leucophenga; species Leucophenga maculata. The sequence goes on along the minus strand of JAWNNP010000867.1, from coordinate 48,137 downwards.
AATATTTTAAGATTACTGCACCTAAAATTTCTTACTTCTTTAATAAATATTTTGTGAAACCAATCATGAAAAATGTGAGACGTGATCCCAGCATTTTGTGAAAGTTGTAATGCAGTAAATCCTTGAAAACTCCTTGGTTTTTTTGCAATCCCAATTACCAATGGCACTAATTTATGTGATCAATCAGAATTTGCTTCAAGTAAGATTTAAATACTTTCTTTTGCATTTTTTGTCCAGGGGCGGTTTTTTCGAAAGTAGAGACGTGTGTTTATCAGGTAGGCAGCGGAAAAATATTCCGCTTTCGTCGACATAATATATTTGTGAGTCGAAATCTGTAAATGAGAATCTCGCCACAAATTAAAAAAAAAAGAATTCCGTGTAGATTCTTAAATTTAATAAACCATCCATAACTTTCTCGGAATGCATTTTCATCTTTATCAGCTTATTCCTCTCTAAATATTTGTTTAGCTTTCTTTTTTAGTATTGGCCCAGTTAATGTACATTTTTTTTTATTCAAGTTGGTTTAAAAACCACTCGTAAAGAATCTTTTCCAATGGGGAATATTCATTCTGTACAGGAATTTGCTCGTAGCCTCATGGTAGGTGTTTGCAACAGCATTTAAAATTGCTGCACTGCTTGATTGTATGTAGCTGATTGCAGATGTTGTCACATTAAAATCTAGGGCTAACCGCTTGCCTTGAACACGTTTGTCAAGTTTTTCTAAAATTTTAAAAGAAAATTGAAAAATTCCGAAGCAGTCCTAGTTGAATGCAAAAAAAAAAAAACGAAGTCTCTATCTATTACCGTTTCCGAGATCCTTTTGTTCATACAGACGGACAGACGGACATAAGGACGCACGGACGGCCAGACGGACATGGATATATCGACTCACCTATCACTCCTGACCATAATGGGGGCAACTTTGGGGGGTCTCCGACCATTATTTCTACCTGTTACATACATTTGCATAAAACCAATAGGCTCCTGTACCTTCGGTACAGGGCCTAAAAAATGGCACGCCCAGAAACTAGAATTATTAATTCTAATTTTAGAGCGTTTAATGTTTTAGAAACTTCAATTCCAATTTCTAATTGAAATTTTTTTTATTTTTCAATTTTAAAAAAATTTCATTTGTTATAACTCTTAAACGTTAAATAAAAAATTTTATATATCTGTAAATTTTCATGAAATTCTGTTATGGTAAGCTCAACATCGACTACGGATTTATTTTATAAAAAATAAAGTTTTTTTCACGTGAATTGAATAAACATTTCGTTGGCAATTAAAGCTATTAGCCGCCCATTACAAAGTATTTAGTTTCAAGCGAAATCAAAAGGGACATCTCGTTTAATTGCAATCAATTAAACACCTGAGCGAATGTATAAGCGTAAATCGTTATTTTGCACGGGGCTCATCATGCCTAATCCTCCATACGCGTAATAAAATATTTCCTGGCCGCGATACGCATCAAGGCTAAATATGTTATTATAGGTATGTGAGAGAAATGAAGCTCAAAAATTTTATTAAAAGGACTATCGTTTTGTTTTAAACGGGAATCCTAGTTACAGATGTGCAGGAATCACTGAGATTAAAGAGGAGTCATTTTTCTAACCAGATAGAAGACTTTGAACACAATACCGCCGAAAGAGAAATGAAATCGGAACCACCAGTTAATGATGGCACTATTGTAGAGTCATCGAACTATAATGAGTTTGATTCGGTTATTAGAAAGCTGAAAAATAACAGAGCGGAAGGCTCTGATGGGCTGCCAGCTGATTTATTCAAGACCGGCAGCGAGAAACTATTAAGGAGTACGCACCAACTTTTATACAAGATATGGTCAGATGAACGCATACCCAATGACTGGAATCTCAGTGTTATCTGTCCTATCTTTAAAAAAGGAGACCCTACTGTTTGCGCCAATTACCGCGGAATAAGTCTTCTTTCCAATGGATATAAGATACTGTCGCGCGTATTTCGTAATAAGCTGAAGCCATATACGCATGCAAAAAGGTCGACCTGTGACCAAATATTAACATTACTACAAATCCTGGAAAAGACCCGTAAGCTTTGAGTTTGGAGCTGAGAAGGCAAATTAGAAATAAGAAGACACTGATACTCCCGGTCCTACTGTATGGCATATAGGCATGGACCGCGATTGAGTCAGACGAAACGGCGTTTGAAATGTTGAAAAGGAAGATTCTCAGCCGTATTTTTGATCCAAATATGTTTAGGTCCCGTATGAGCTATTCTATGATATTGACATAATCAAGCGCATAAAATTCCAGCGGCTGCACTGGGCTGGTCACGCGTTAGAATGACAAGGTATGTATAGATTTGTGCCTACTTGGTATTCAAAACAACTGGCACCAAGTCGCACAAAGCAACAGTAGCTCTTGCGCCTTCCTAAATGCGACTATGACTAAACGACGGTTGAAGGCCACCAAAGTAAGGTTGTGAAAGTTTTTGTTTTTACTGAAACATAGTAAAAACAACAACTTTCACATAAACTTTTAAGGTAAAATTCTCTGAGTATAGTTTTAAGGCTTTTTTATTTATTAGGTGACAATCAGGGACTCAGATTTTCCCTATAATTTATCTTATATCTCTGTGCACATCACCAAATTTAGCAAGTTGGACCTACAAAAAATATTATTCAGGTTCAGTGTCTAAACAGTTAAATTAGATTGATTAGAAGTTACATCAGCTAATACTACGTACAATATGATGTTTCATCTTACCTACACTATAATATAGGAAGGATGTAATATTTCAAATTTATCTTAAAAACAAGAAAATATAGAAGATCATCCAATATACAATAAATTAAATCATTTTCAGAATATCGGATGCATCTTTGTAGTAAGCGCAGCCTTCTATACTAAAAGGTGACCAAAATGTCGGCGTTTTAGTTGCGTTCGCCAGAGGACTGGCAAGGCGGTTTCGATGGTTCATCAGGCATTCATTATATCTACTGGAAAAAAGCAAAGCTGATCCTCCACAAGGAAAACATTAACATCTCTGCGTAACGTTGTATTTTTTACATACCAAGAACAACCAGTAATCTTGCATAGCGGCTTGTTTTGCATCGTCTGAATTTTATTTCGGTTTGTTCGTTTGTTACTCAGAGACAGCCTGCTTCTGCTGGAAAGAAGCCATTGCAGTTTGTTTAATCTAATATGGTTTTTGAAAGATAGGGATCTATCCAGAATAAAGCCCGTATTGAAAATTTTTTACGTAATACTGGCGCTCTTCCAAGTAAGAACGGCGCATTAAGAAAAACGGAGCTGGGAGGTAGTCCTTTATTTTCGAGAGCAAACCGTTGTGCAATACTCTATCGAAAGCTTGGTGAATATCTGTATTGAGGACAGCACTACAATATGTACTTTTTGTTATCAAACGCCTTTAAAATGTTATTAACGACTAATATTTTTCGGATGTACCCTGTCCTGAACGAAATCCGAACTGGTGATCTGGAAATTGACCTTTGGGATCTATAGCGTCAGATAATCTGGTAGCGAAGAGTCGGTATGATTCAGGATTACTTTCAGGCTAGCCGGACTTGTGGATCATTGTTATCGCCACCCTTTTTCCTAGCCGTAGGAAAGCAATAAACTTTTATTATAGCATTGAACAGCGTTACCAAGAAGAGAATTGCATTTAGGGGTAGAGCTTTTAAGGAAACGGGGGAAATAGGAATATCCATCTGCAGGGAAGTATCTAAAGATGCCTCAGTAGCTGAGACTTCATTGATTGAGGTGAGGTTGAATGGCCTGAAGCGCTCAACAAGGTGTTGTGCGAATACGCGAATATGCTTGCTCGGAGTCAGACACAATTTTCCACTTCCAATTCTCAATGGGGTCTGACGCAAAGGTTGAAGCTTGGCACTTCGAGTTGCCTTCCACAATGAAAAGGTTGCATCTTTGGCTATGTCCATATTTTCCAGCATTTTGTCGAAAAAATTCTCTAATTTCATATGCAGCACGGCTGGTGCGTGCATAAGTATATCCTTCTTAATCGGCGCTTCCTACTTTAAAGAGCGCGTAGTTCAGAGGTACGTGTTTACATACCACGATCATGTCTTGGAAATTTGGTCCTATTTCGACGAGATTAACTGCTGCTTCATATGCCTTCCTGGTAAATAGGTCAAGTGCGAAGTCTATATCATCAGTAAAAAATGTTGAACGCATCGCGATTTTGTGTGTCATCCTTGCGCAGGCGCCATGCTAATCTTTTCTGTATTGTTCCAATTTTAGTATATGTTCTGCCAAAGCAAGAACAGTTTTTAGCCCTTTTTCATTTTGATAGTAAATAAGGAAAAAAGTCAAATTTATTTTTTTGCTATGTTCGAAGAAGAACCGGGTAGCTCAACTGCCTTTTATTCTGAGGCACGTTTTTTTTATACAAGTATTTATACAAGACAATGCGTTTAGGCCAAAAAGTAGCAGACAGGACAGTAACGAAAAGCGACACTGGACCAATCACTTTAAAGGATGAAATCGAGCAAGTGTAAATGAAATTATATTTGGAAACCAAAACATTCGGGGAAGAATCAAGCTGGAAATTAGTAGTTGTTGTTGTAAGGTGAGGAATAAATACAGACTTTCGTAGAGCAACAACCGTAGGTTTCAGTGCATTTGGATGTTTAGCTCGTGTTACTGCACCTTTTTAACAACTCGGAGCCATAAATCTCACCTCAGGCTGCACAAATCAATAAAAACGGAAGCTATTCCTTTAAAATTAAAATCAAGAATCAATGTCAATCAAAGGAGCTAAATTTGTATAAAAGATGGAATAAGTGATATAAACATACGCATAAGGAATATAGTTACTTTTAAGTGCATATCTGCTAAAGCTGCTGATGTAACTCAGTTGAATGTCGAGTATTATAAGGCTAGGCTGCCTTATCTGTTGCATGGACAAAAGTCGGAGGACATTTACAACGCAAATTTAATTTAAATGTTAAGTTAATCCTTTTAGTGACGACATATAATGTGGTTTTTGAAAAAAATTTATTGTATTATTTTAATGATTGATTCATTTGTACAACAGATGGCTTACACAGCCAACAACAAACATATTAACCACAATCACCAAAAGAAAAGGGATTGCATTGCATTACACAGATTACTTGAATTTGTCATCAGCCATAAAAGATGCATCGTATAGCTGCAAAACAGGATTTTGCATTTACAAACCAGAAAACAACTGGCTTAAGAGTAACGTGAAACAATTAAACATCTATCATCGCAAGGAGGATAACAAGCTACATTGTGTAAGGATTAAGTTTACAGTTACACTTTAATGTTATATTGCTTATAAGTAGATAGTAAAATTCATACCTATTGAATGAGAGTTGTGGATTAGTTACCATCGTTTGAGGCAAAGAAGACAGACACAAGCAGAAAGGGAACGTACGACATCAGTGACCCTGAAGCAATCTACGCATCTTATGACTTAATCTACGTATCATCAGCTTAATTCCCTACGATATTAAAAGCAAAGACAAGCTAAGGCAATGCAAGATATATTAATCATACGAGAGGCAAATAACAAAAATTTTTAATGAAAATGGTTTTATTGCTTTTCAAAATATTCTCCATGAAAATTTATGTACTTTTTCATTCGCTCAAACCAATTTTCGAAGCACTTTTTCCGCTACGATTGAGGCACCTCCAAACCATGGATTGTGATCGCATCAACAGCTTCTTCGGGCGTAGAAAAACGTTCACCACGCAGTTTATTTTTGATGTTTGGGAATAAAAAGAAAGGATAAATGAGAGCTCCATATTCGATAATGAGTGCTCAAAAATTCTCTTGTATGAACAGAAGTGTGAGAGCTTGCATTGTCATGGTGGAGGGTGATTTGTCTTTCTTCAAAAACTTTCGGCAAACAAGTAGGCGTGTACCGCATGAGCAATGGCCGAATGACCCATTCGGCCGAAGAAACAGGCGACCATTTGTTTCGCTTTGCTTCGAGCGGGAACTACTTTTGTTGGATTTGGCTCGTCTTGGAACACCCACACAGTAGATTGCTGTTTCGCGCATACATCTATGATTCGGCACCCGTGACGATTTCATAAACGTCTTTTGAAGCACCACAATCGTATTTTTCATCATTTCTTTGCGCCAATCCACTCGAGCTTTTTTTTTAAGAGATTCTCAAATTATGCGGAATCCAACACGAACAAATCTTTTTACGGCAACGTGTTCTTCAAGTACTATAATATTCTAGCAGCGTTAATTGTCAATCGGATGAAGTTACCTGCAAATGGATGTTCATGGCAAACGAAAATTTTATTAGCTGTTGCAACTGCTGCGACACCTTATGATACCCCTGGCGAAATGCACTCATGTTGCATGCAGGCCATATCTTGAAGTGGTACTTTGGCAACAGTCACAGTAGAAACAGTCACAGTAGATGACAATCGTGAATGATTTGTGTGCGGACGGACGCGTTTTGGAAAATTTAATCAGTTACTGAAGTGTTTGCATCGCACATCGCACTTAAGTAGCGTCATCGTCATTGTGGCTGACCCATACCAAGGAGCGTACGCAGTGCACAATGAACCCGGGCAAAGATTACCCAAAATTAAAGCGTCAAATGTGTTTATGTGTGGTGAATGCGTGTGTATCTAATGTCACGACTAATTTGGCAAATATTACGTATCCGCAGTGTTGTTTTTGCTCGTTCGTTGACTGCTTTTAGGCGCTCCTCGTCATCATTGTCAGAGCCATTTCAGAATCATTGTCGACGACGTCGTCGTCGTCGTCGTCGTCATCGTCGTCATCGTCATCGTCATTATAGAAAACTGTCATTCTCGCTTGCGGCATGTGATTGTGTGAGTCTGTGTATATCTGTGCGTGCATGTGCTTGTTAATTTCCTTTGTTTGTGGTTTGTGTTGGTTACGCTTAAGTGCCTCTACCGCACACTCGTATCCTGTCATCCTTATACTCAGTCCCGTTGTCCTTGTTTAACTTGTCAAATAAGCAAATTCCTCATATTAATCATGAATGCGTTTAAAAATAGCACAGGAACAAAACAATGAAAAGAAGGAAAAATTAAATTTTATAAAAATAAAATCACTTCTGATTTTGGAACAGAAACACGCACACACATGTCCTTTATAGGATATTTTTATACTGACTTTTATAAGCAATTGAAATGGGTTAAATTTTGTTTTATTTTATATGCAGTAACAATCGAGTTTATTTTAAAATTATGTCATGCACAAAATGTGTGATATGGAAGTTATTGTTAGTTGGTCTTGTTAGGCATAAAGTATTTTTATTCTTGATTAGCATGACGGGTGAAGTCGATATAGCTATTGTCGCAGACATTAAACATTGATCTAATGTATTGATGAAAGCCGTTAGTAAGAACTAATGATTAATCCGGCACTTGTAGTATAGTAAGAAAAACTTGAGCAGTGAAACCTTGATACGTAAAAATAACTTAAAACTACAAAAATTAGTTTTACTATGGGCCACTAAATACTGAGAAAAGTTTAGGCTGAATAGGTAAAAAAATGTTGCACATTTTTTGGGAGATAGTAAAGATTCTTCTTTTTGTAAAAAATATTGCGTTCGTCTTACTGGAATTAAGTTTTATGTTTTTTTAGTATGGTGGTGACTTCAGTGGGCTTGACACAACTTCCTTCAATGCCAATTATTCTTTCGCCTGTCAAAACACAAATAGAACTGTTAACTTCGCTCATCGTATCTAAATTTGAGAAAGACGAGATAATTTGGTGCTTCTTGTGGAAGATATTACCCAGCGGTGATATAGGTTTAATCAGTATCGACTTTTTGCTTTAATAATATTTCAAAAAGGTTTGGAATATTTCTCAAATTATCAAGTGAAAAAAATCTCAAATTGAACTGTAGATCCTGTATATAGAATGCCATTTAATGACCTGCCTGTAAATGTTTTGGCTTGGTTGAAGGCCATCTAAGTAGATGTTTTGGCAGATGCATCAATCACTACAAAATGAATTGTGTAACAACTTTTCTAAAGCAAATATCGTTTCGTTGCCAGTTTCTTTGATTCTCTCATAGTCATGTGTTATCAGGGAATAGTCGAACAAAGTTTCCATTTGATGCCTTTTGCAAATTCTGCAGAAAATGTTTATCACATTGCTTCTAATTAGAAGTTTAAGTTGGTTCTATTTCCACTTTGTTGTCAAGCTTTCAAAACCGTTCAATGAAGCTGTGAGTCTAGCTGACATCGAGGTGATGTTACTCGCTATAACGCAATCTTTTTAAGAATCGCACGAACGGCATCATCCTGCATGAAACCTCCCTTGGTATCGAAGCGTTCGAAGGGATTCTTTTCTAACCTGGCAACACTTTGTGTGTGTAAAGGCGTCATCATGCAAAGATCTTTGCCGGGATACCTAGTGACGACAGAGGGTCGAAAAGCTTCGTTCGAATCAGCGTTTCGGTGTGTGTCTTTGTTAAACTCACGGATCTTCTCCAGGATTTGTCGTAATGCGAATATTTGGTCACTGGTCGACCTTTTTAATCTAAAGCCACATTGATATCGTCCTATATCCAATGACAGAAGACTTATTTCGCGGTAGTTGGGGCAAACAGCAGGGTATCCTTTCTTAAAGATAGGACAGAGAACACTGAGATTCCAGTCATTAGGTATGCGTTCATCGGACTATATTTGGCATACAAGTTGGTGCATACTCCTAGCCAACTCTTCGCCGCTAGTCTTAAATAACTTAGCTGGCAGTCCATCAGAGACAGCCTTTGATAACCGAATCGACCTCATTATAGCCCTGTGGCTCATAATCTCTCAACATCCACAAACTCTCACCGTTCTTGCTCCTTTTTCTTGCATCTGAAATGTTGTTTCTCCAATCTCCATTTCTCTGGATATCGCTCTCTTACAGCTCGCGTTGCTCTTGATAGCTGACTGTTGGCTGATAGGAGGTCTTCTCTGCAGTAGCATTGCGATATTCCTGGTCATACTAAGAATTATTCACAGGTTTGACCACCTTGGCAGCCCTATCCATGGAGCGAGAGATATGTTTCCACTGCTCACACATATCTTGAGAAGATGGTGAGGTTTCTCGGAGCAATCTCAATCCATGTAGCCATGTAGCCTTTTGAATTATAAGGTGTTGAAATCTGGTACTTTTAACTACCATGATCCGACCTCCTGCGAAAACGGTTAGCCTCTTTCCATTATTGGAGGTAGTGGCCAAAGATTCCTTCCTTTCAAATTTTGGCGTTAAAATTGGGACAGCGCTCATATAAAAAACACATTGCTACTTTTCTAAGAAGCGTAACAAAACTGGGAAGAGGAACTGAAATCTTCAAAATTAACTGCAAGATAAGAAGCAAAGAGGACCATCACAACAAATGCTGAATCAAATAGTTCGGCAGGAGCAGTTCTTGAAATAGAGTGCGCCCAATGTTGCATAGCTGTAAGCTTTACTAAACGAAATAATTATTATAAGAAATTTCATTTAAATTAAATACTTTAAAATAATGAAATCATTAAAATGTAGTCATTATATGGATAATTAATATAACATCCACTACAATCCTTTAAGAACACCAATAAAAAAGGGTGTGTTTTTTTTTTATTAAATTTCTACTAAATTATAAATCTGCGAGAAGAGTTTAACAAAATCGAAATTTAGTTTATTTCGAACGATTGACTTGCAAGTGTATTAATTATTTAATGCAGCATTTCTTATTCGGAGAAAGCGACATTTGTGTCCATTGTTTTAGAGCCAGTTAGAGAAATTGATTATCTATATGCTAAATTTGTTCAACTATTTCTTTCTCGTATTCCTCTTTTTAAAACCACCAAGTAAGTGCTCAGCCTTTTGAAGATATACCCTGAAAGAATGACCACAGATTTGATATTACAGCCCTACTTGGAAAAACCTCAATAAATAGTTCACACATATAATGTCTCAAGCCTTTTGAAGCAATTCACGCACGCTTAATTATCTTATCCTTACTCCTAATTTAATATATGTACAACAGTTGCGGTTTGTTTCTGGTGTGGTCCGACTTAGACTTGTTTCGTTTGAATCATTGTTTCACGCATTGTTTGTGGGTTATAATGATGCCGAAAAAAAAAACATCTAAAAGAATCAAAGACGATGGAAAAGTTGTGCGAATGTTTATTATGCCATTAATTAAGAAACTTTTCATACGTTAGTTCGAATGAAATTAAGAAAGTCGCAAAACTCGAAGTTAAGTCAAAGATACGGTGACGCGCAAAGAACTATAAGCGGGAAGAGTGTTGCAACTAGTATCTGTTGTTTTACTGAATTAAAATTAATGTTGGTATAGGTCGGGTAAATGGAGTCAGTCATTCAGCCACCACCAATAATCAAACAATTATATTTAATATAATATAAAAATAAGTCGGGTTTTCCTTCCTGACGCTATAACTCCAGAACGCACGAACCGATTTCCACGGTTTTGCATTCGTTGGAAAGGTCTCGGGCTCCGTGAGGTTTATAGCAAAGAAAATTCAGGAAAAATTTCAACAGAAAAGCTCAGTTAATTTCATGTGACAAACCGGTATTGTGTTCACTGTGAAATTGTGAAAAAAAGTAAAAAAAATAAGTTATTCGTTTCCTAACATTTCAATTGGAAACCATCAAATCAATCACGTGTATTGTGCAAATTTTTATTCAATTTCAACAGCAGGCATTTGTCTTTAAGGTGGTAAGTTGAACTGTGTAAATTATGTGGATCGTGCATTTGAGGTTAAATTCAACACTCTGTCCATAGTCCAAAATGCCTAGAGGACGACGTGCGAACATCGGCCGCCGCACAAGACATGCAAGCCAGCAACAAGTGTATTCACAGAACTTAAGCGAAGAAAGACAAAATATAATAAGAGAAAATGCCCGATTGAGACAACGCGTGAGCACACGAAGATCATTGGCATCATACAATCGCTTGGCATTCCAATATGATCCCACTGCGAACTACAGTGATGATGAAAATTTAGATATTGGACCAATGACGACTATATGCCGATATTGCAATGCGTTAAAGTTCAAAAGAGAAACGGCTGGATTGTGCTGCGCAAGTGGAAAAGTCAAACTGGATCCATTACTTACACCACCACAGCCACTGAAACCATTGTTCGATGGAAGTGATCCCGATTCCAGCCATTTTCTTCAACACATCCTTGAATACAATAACTGTTTCGCATGACTTCCTTTGGAGCTAATATCATTCGAGAAGGCGGCTTCATGCCGACTTGCAAGGTAAAAGATACAACACACATAACCAATCACTCACACCAACACAATGAATTGCAACACATAACAACTACATATACACCACACACTACACCATCACACGATCAGAAGTTACACCGTATTCTTCAACAAATGATTGTTTGCAATTACAGATACAAGGACAAATATATCATTTGCATGGTTCAATGGTGCCAACACCAGATGAACCGCATCAATTTCTGCAAATATATTTCATTTTATCGATGGTGGATCAGCTGAATGTGCGGTGCAATATACAGGGAACACAACAGTTAAAGATACGAATTATTGAACAGTTGCAAGCATTTTTTCACGCTAATAATGCTGTGGTTAATATGTTCAAAACAGCATTGGAACGAATGCCATCGGATACGCACAAATTTGTCATAAGAGCGGATTGTACCCCAACAGGTGAACATGTGCGAAGATTCAATGCACCCACCGTTAATTATGTTGCTGCAATTATTGTTGGCGATCCAACAAAATCGCGAGACATTGTCGTTCAGCGAAGAAGCAATATCATGCATCGTGTAAACGAGACACATCGTTTGTACGATGCGTTACAATATCCAATCATTTATTGGCAAGGGCAAGACGGATACGACATCACGTTGAAGATGGTCGATCTAATTACAGGTACAATATTCACACACTAATTATTGCTATTATTGCTATTATTGGTTTCCATTAACAATTCATTTAATTTTGCATTTTCAGGCGTATCAACGAATAAAAATCTAAGCGCAATGAATTACTATGCGTATCGTATGATGATTCGTACACATGAGGAGAATGTCATTCTGAAGTGCCGTCGGCTACATGTATGTCAAAGTCGAGACCGAACGTTTAGCGTTCATCCGATTCAATCAGGCAAAGCTACGATCTGAGTATATATATACACTTGCGTGATGCTATTCATTCAGATGGTGATGTTCAGAATATTGGACGTCTGACGATTCTCCCATCATCTTATATCGGAAGCCCGCGCCACATGCACGAATACGCTCAAGACGCTATGACGTACGTGCGAAATTATGGAACTCCGAAATTATGGACGGAAATTGAACGTGAATTGAACGGAAATTGAACGCCATGACATAATCGCCAGAGTAAAAACTCAAGGTTATGATGGATGTGCTTACTAAGTATCGAGTTTTTGGTGATACACGTTGTTATATGTACTCGGTGGAATGTCAGAAGCGTGGACTACCGCATGCTCATATCCTAATTTGGTTGCTGAACAAATTACATTCAAATGAAGTGGATGACATCATATCAGCTGAAATTCCTGATCCAGTCACTGATCCCCATCTACACGACATTGTGACGACACAGATGTTGCATGGACCGTGCGTTGCATTAAATCCATTATCGCCTTGCATGGCTGATGGAAAGTGCACAAAACGATATCCGCGACCGTTAGTTGCTGAAACAGTCACAGGGAACGATGGATATCCAGTTTATCGTCGGCGTTCAAAAGAAGATAATGGTCGAACTATCAAAGTTAAAGTTCAAAATCAAGAGATTGAGATCGGAAATGAATTCATTGTACCATATTGCCCGCTGTTATCACGAATTTTCGAAACACATGCAAACGTTGAGAGTTGTCATTCGGCCAAATCAATCAAATATTTGTGCAAGTACGTCACAAAAGGCAGCGACACGGCTGTGTTTGGTATTGCGTCGGAAAATGCGAATGACGAAATCAGCAACTTCCAAATGGGCAGATACTTCAGTACTAATGAAGCACTGTGGCGATTATTGTCATTTCAAATTCATGAAAGATATCCCACAGTTGTACATTTAGCAGTGCATTTGGAAATTGGCCAAAGAGTTTACTTCACTGAGGCTAATGCGGCACAACGAGCTGAGAGACCACCATCGACAACATTGACTAGCTTCTTTGCAATGTGTGAAGCAGATCCATTCGCAGCGACGCTGATGTACGTTGAAATGCCCAAGTATTACACTTGGAATCAATCAACAAAGAAATTCCAACGTCGCAAACAAGGAACCCCAGTTCCAGATTGGCCACAGGTGTTTTCCACTGATACACTAGGTCGCATGTATACTGTTCATCCTAGAAATGATGAATGTTTCTATTTGCGACTGCTGTTGGTAAATGTACGTGGACCAAAATCATTTGCGCATTTGAAAACTGTGAATGGCCACCAATGCCAAACATATCGAGAAGCATGTCAACTATTGGGTTTGCTGGAGAACGATTCTCATTGGGATTTAACACTTGCGGATTCAGTTGTTTCATCAAATGCATACCAAATACGAACGCTGTTCGCAATTATCATCACCACATGTTTTCCTTCACAACCAATTCAGTTATGGAACAAATACAAAGACGACATATGTGAAGATATCTTGCATCGCTTGCGCATTCAAACGAATAATCCAAACGAATAATCTACAATGAAGGATTGATTCTGATTGAGGATCAATGCTTGACTATTGCAAACAAGCTACTGATTGAAGTAGGAATGATTGCGCCAAATCGATCGATGCACGATGCATTCAACCAAGAATTAAATCGAGAGCTGCAATACAATGTTGATACATTGCAGGAATTCGTTCGAAATAATGTGCCGTTGCTGAATGAACAGCAAAAACAAGTATACGAAACATTAATGCAAGCGGTGGACAATAATACTGGTGGTCTATTCTTCCTGGACGCACCTGGAGGAACAGGGAAAACATTTGTCATTTCATTGATTTTGGCCACTATTCGATCAAGATGTGACATAGCTTTGGCGTTAGCATCATCTGGAATTGCGGCGACTCTTCTAGATGGCGGTCGTACTGCACATTCTGCGCTTAAGTTGCCACTCAATTTAAACACAATTGATACTCCAACATGCAATATTTCCCGATCCAGTGCAATGGGAAAATTGTTGATGCAATGCAAGCTCATTGTTTGGGATGAGTGCACAATGGCACATAAGAAATCACTTGAAGCACTTAACTTCACACTGAAGGATCTTCGGCGAAATAACAACATCTTTGGCGGCTTGATGATATTGTTGGCAGGCGATTTCAGGCAGACGTTGCCAGTAATTCCCCGTGGAACGCCTGCAGATGAATTGAATGCTTGCCTGAAGGCATCACCTTTATGGAATAACGTAAAAACATTATCGCTAACCACTAATATGAGAGTTCAACATCAAAATGATCAATGTGCTGCACAATTTTCCAAACAATTGTTAGCTGTTGGAAATGGAAAAGTCCCAGTTGATGCGACATCTGGATTAATTACTCTTACCAACGACTTTTGCCGATTTGTAGACTTTCAATTAGCTCTTATTGAAAATGTTTTCCCAAACATTAGTGAGAATTATCAGAATAATGCTTGGTTAAGTCAACGAGCAATTCTTGCCGCAAAGAATAATGATGTACACGCACTGAATTTCACCATTCAATCAAAAATTGCTGGCGATTTGGTGACATACAAATCCGTTGATTCCATAACAAATCCCGATGATGTAGTAAATTATCCAACGGAGTTTTTCAACTCTCTGGAGTTACCAGGATTTCCACCACATAACTTGCAACTCAAAGTTGGTACAGTTATTATGATATTGCGTAATTTGAATCCACCGCGACTTTGCAACGGTACTCGACTTTCGGTAAAAAGACCGAATTTGATTGAGGCAACCATTATTAACGGAAAGTACGCAGGTGAAAATATATGTATTCCTCGAATACCAGTGATTCCGACTGATCTTCCGTTTGACTTCAAACGATTGCAATTTCCAGTTCGCCTTGCGTTCGCAATGACAATTAACAAGTCGCAAGGCCAATCGCTTAGTGTTTGCGGGATAAATTTAGAAAATCATTGTTTTTCACATGGGCAGTTATACGTTGCGTGTTCACGAGTTGGGAAACAATCCGCTTTGTTTGTGTTAACGTCAGACCAAAACACAAAAAATGTGGTTTACCAAAGAGCACTTCAATGAAACGGATAATTTGCGGACACGTATAACGCTTCGATTCAGTATTTACTTTGGCTTCACTTTCATTTACTTATAGAAGTTCAACTAAATAACATTTCATTTTTGAAATCGAGATGAATTTATTGCTGTTGTGAAATGAAATAAAATTTTTCCTTTTCAAATATAAAAACAAAAAAAAAATTGTTCTTCATCTTTTAATCACCAAACGAAATGTTACATAAAACGAAGCCATCTGGTGGCGAAACGGAGTTCGCCGGGTTTGCTAGTTTTATTATATTTTATTTTATCTTTTTATATTAATTGTTTTCACTCCACGTCTTGTCACTGCAAAAGTCAAACAAAGAAGAAAGAATTGACGGAAGAAAAATGAGTAATGAATTAATTTTTACAGAGTACATATATTGTTGTCTTAATCTCATTAGGTAAGCATGATCTTTGCATCTTTTGTCTTTCACCGTAGTCCAGTGTTAGGCAATGTTAACTAATATTAACACTAGTTTGCTACAGTGACCCCACCACACCTCTCCAAAAGAAACATAGATCTCATAACATAAAAAATTTTATCAAAAAATACAATTCAATATTAAATTTCAATATTCGTCATGACAAGATGGGCATTCTTGCTTGCTTGCTTGCTTGCTTAAATGGCCGTCAACCGTCTACCGGTCATGGCCGCGTCCAGGAAAGCGCGCCAGCCTCCATAATCCTGTGCGCGCTGGCGCCAGTCGTTCTGAATGCCAAGTACGGAGAGATCTCTCCATACCTGGTCATTCCATCGAGTGCCCGGTCGTCCTCTATGTCGGCGTCCACCAATCAAGTTTGGGCCCCCATGTACACAATGCGTGCTGGAGCTCCTTCGTCCATTCGAATGAGGTGCCCAGCCCAGTGCAGCCGCTGGAATTTTATGCGCTGGACTATGTCAACCTCATTGAATAGCTCGTACAGCTCGCGGCTCATACGGGACCTAAACTCGTCGCCGACTCTAATAGGACCAAAGCTCCTGCGAAGAATCTTCCTCTCGAAGACTTCCAACGCTGTCTCATCCGACTCAATCACGGTCCATGCCTCTGCGCCATACAGTAGGACCGGGAGTATCAGCGTCTTATATATCTTTATTTTCGTCCGTCGAGAGAGGGCTTTACTTCTCATTTGCTTGCTCAGCCCAAAAAAATATCTGTTTGCAAGCGTGATTCTTCGCCTGATCTCCAGGCTGACGTTGTTGTTGCTGGTGATCTCTGTTCCGAGATAGACGAAGTTTTCTACAACACTGAAGTTGAAATTCTCCATCGTCACTGACCGTCCAAGACGCCTTGACGGAGTGCGAGAAGACACCAAGTACTTCGTCTTGTCCTCGTTCACCGCTAGACCCATGAGCCGAGACTGTTTTTCAATCTCCGAGAACGCCTTGCTGACTCGCCGTTCCTGCGTACCGATGATATCGATGTCATCGGCGTAAGCGAGCAGCATCACTTCCTTTTGGAAGATCGAGCCCGACATACTCTGTATGTACGGGCATTGGCGTAGGATGTATTCCATCAGGAGATTGAAAAAATCGCACGATAGAGCATCGCCCTGCCTGAAACCTCTCTTGGTATCAAAGGGGTCGGAGAGGTTTTTCCCCACCCTGACAACGCTTTGTGTGTTAGATAGCGTCGCCATGCAAAGACGGACAATCTTTGCCGGGATACGTTGTGCAGACAGGGCGTCGAAGAACTTCGCTCTTATCGGCGTGTCGAAAGCGGCTTTGTAATCGACAAATAGGTGGTGAGTGTCTTTGTTGAACTCACGGGTCTTTTCCAAGATTTGGCGTAATGTGAATATTTGGTCACTGGTCGACCTTTTTGGTCTGAAGCCACACTGATATCGTCCAATCAGTGAGTCGGTATATGGCTTCAGCCTATTACACAATACGCCCGACAAAGTCTTATATCCAATGGAAAGGAGACTTATTCCGCGGTAGTTGG
Source organism: Leucophenga maculata (assembly GCA_035044805.1). Classification (NCBI taxonomy): domain Eukaryota; kingdom Metazoa; phylum Arthropoda; class Insecta; order Diptera; family Drosophilidae; genus Leucophenga; species Leucophenga maculata. The sequence goes on along the minus strand of JAWNNP010000867.1, from coordinate 30,946 downwards.
CGCAAACAGCGGGGTCTCCTTTCTTAAAGATAGGACAGAGAACACTGAGATTCCAGTCATTGGGTATGCGTTCATCGGACCATATCTTGCATTAAAGCTGGTGCATACTCCTAACCAACTCTTCGCCGCCGGTCTTAAATAACTCAGCTGGCAGCCCATCAGAGCCTGCCGCTTTGTTATTTTTCAGCTTTTTAATAACTGAATCGACCTCGTAATAGTCCGGTGGCTCTACAATAGTGCCATCATTAACTGGTGGTTCCGGTGTCATTTCTCTTTCGGCGGTATTGTGCGCTTCATCGCCGAGTAGGTTGGAGAAATGACTCCTCCATAATCTCAGTGATTCCTGTTCATCCGTTACCAGACTTCCATTCTCATCCTTACAGAAAGTTACTCCGGGCTTAAAACCTTCAGTCAGACGCTTGACCTTTTGGTAGAATTTTCGAGCTTCATTTCTGTTACGGAACATCTCAACATCCTCAAACTCCCGCCTTTCTTGCTCCTTTTTCTTGCGTCTGAAAAGGCGTTTCTCCTCTCTCCGTTTCTCTCGATATCGCTCTCTAACAGCTCGCGTTGCTCCCAACTGCAGAGTTCGCTGATAGGAAGCGTTCTTCTCTGCAGTAGCATTGCGACACTCCTCGTCGTACCAAGAATTCTTCACAGGTTTTATATAACCAATGACATCCTTGGCAGCCCTATCTATGGAGCGGGTAATATGTGTCCACTGCTCACATATATCTCGTGAAATCGGAGAGGTTTCCCGGAGCATTCGGGAGAGTGTGTTTGAGAAGGCTGTGGCGGTCTGCTCTGATTGCAGCTTGCCGACGTCTAGCCTTCGTTGCATGTTGGAACGTGCGGCATGCACTACTGAGCCTAGTGCGTACCTTGGCTGCGACAAGATAGTGGTCCGAGTCAATGTTGGGACCACGTAACGTTCGCACGTCCAACACGCTCGATGCGTGCCTTCCGTCAATCAGAACATGATCAATTTGGTTGCATGTTTTTTGATCAGGACTCAGCCATGTAGCCTTGTGGATGTTAAGATGTTGAAATCTGGTACTACTAACTACCATGTTCCGACCTGCGGCGAAATCGATTAGCCTCTCTCCATTATTGGAGGTAGTGTCGTGAAGGCTAAATTTTCCGACGGTTGGGCCAAAGATTCCTTCCTTCCCAATCTTGGCGTTGAAATCGCCAAGCACGATTTTGACATCGTGTTTGGGACAGCGCTCGTACAGGCGTTCCAAGCGCTCATAGAATTCATCTTTAGCATCGTCGTCTTTCTCTTCCGTCGGGGCGTGCGCACAAATCAGGCTAATATAAAAATATTTAGCCTTGATGCGTATCGCGGCTAGACGCTCGTCAACAGGTGTGAACCTAGAGACGAGGCCACGTAGTTTCCTACTCACCACGAAACCACATCCAAATTCGCGCTTACTCGCATGGCAGCTGTAGTAGATGTCACAGGATGCTTTTTTAGAGCAACCCTGCCCTATCCATCGGATTTCTTGGATTGCGGTGATGTCAGCCTTGCATTTTTCGAGGACATCAGCCAGCTGGATACTTGCACCATCCCAATTAAGGGTGCGGACATTCCAGGTGCATATCCTTAAATCATTATCCTTATAGCGTTTGCGGGGGTCGTCAACATTCAATTCCTTCCGAGGCTTTCCTTTAGTTTTCATTGGGGGGTTATTTTTAAAGTGGCGGGTCCCAAGCCCAGCGCACCAACCCCTTTTTAAAGGAGAGGGGGCCCCTTCGCCTTCTCACGTTAGCTCACCTCTGAACTGATGTTCAGAGGCTACCCAGGAGATACGTGTGAGTTGCTTGGACCGTTTGACACAAGAATCATTGTTGGCCATTCCCAGGTGAATGGCAGTCAACAACTTTCCACACAATGTGCACTTGAGCAAACGAATCCCAATCTCCCAGATGGGCATTCTGGGAAATGTTAATATTGTGGTCCAACATTTGTAGCAATGGATTGGGGAAAACCCAGAAAAAAAACCCTACCAGACCGACAAAAAATATTATATTACTCTTAAAGTTTCTATCACTTAAATGTGAATTCAATTCATTTTAGTTTAGATCAACAAATTTGGATGAAGGTAGTGGTTTATCTGTTGGGATATACTCGATAGTAATTAGTTTCTTATTAATTTTATTCCTGGAAAAATAGAATTTTATATCAATATGATTTACTCGCTTGTGGCATGTCGGATTATTATTCATCCCTGTTTGTCTTCAAAAACTTTTATTGGTTCATTCAATTCTAATTCAATAATATTTACCAATGATTTTAACCACATAGCTTCCCTAGTGACCTCAAACAACGCCATATATTCAGCCTTAGTTGACGAAGCTGCAACTGAATATTGCTTTTTAGTATTCCAGCAAATAACACACGTATCAAACATTTCAGACAAGGAACCAGCAGTTCTTTTTCTTTCGTTTTCATCCCCAGCCCAGTTGGAATCAACATATTATAATATAAATTTATATGATTTGAACTTTTTACTAAATTAAATTTTAGATTAACTCTACACTTTAGGTACCTAAGAACTTTTTTGAGGCATTGTCACAGTTCTTTATTATTTTTATTTGTGAATCTACTCAAGATACCAACAGATGTACTTAAATCTGGACGAGTATATAAAATTCTGTACATTAACATTCCGACATGGCGCATCATATTTTTTATCCGAATTTTAAGCATCATAATTCAGTTTTTATGGAAGTGGAGTACTAACTGGATTTCAATTATCCGTACCAAATTTGTTCAAAACATTATTTTGATATAGGCAGACTGACTAAGTTGCAGTTTATTATTGTCGCTGTTGATTTTTATACCAAAAAAATGTTTGATTGCAGCTCAGTCAGTCATTCTAAAATTGTCCATATCAATTATATACTATTAGTGCGTGGCTTCACAAGTCTAGCTTTATACTTAATAGGATGTCCCAGTTTATCATTATTTTTTGTGAAAACCCATTGACAGTCGACAATATTTTTATTTTTCTGTTTTTCAACGCGGGTCTAAGTTTTATAAATGAAACTTATAAATTTGTAATATGAGAATCTTATTACTCTTTGATTGCATGTGCCCCAAATTGAGTTTTGCTAATATAGTAACTGTTATTTTAAATTAAATAAGATATTGGTGGTTTATCTTTAAATCTTTCACTTCGTCTGATATTGAGATTTTCATCCGTACTCTCATTCGGGAAGAGATAGTATCAATATCATCCACGTACGGGAGTAGCATCACTTCCTTATGGCAGATCTAGTCCGACATACTCTGTATTTACGGGCACTGGCGTAGGATGTATTCCATCAGTAGATTGAAAAAATCGCACGTCTGCGCATCATCCTGCCAGAAACCTCTCTTGGTATCAAAGGGATCGGCGAGGTTTTTCGTTGTCATGGAAAGACGGACAATCTTTGCCGGGATCGATCGTATCGGCGTGTTGAAAGGTGCTTAATAGTCGACAAATAGGTGAGTGTCTTTGTTGAACTAACGGGTCTTTTCCAAGATTTGGCGTAATGTGAATATTTGGTCACTGGTAGACCTTTTTGGTCTGAAGCCACACTGATATCGTCCTATCAGTGAATACGTATATTGCTTCAGCCTATTACACAATGCGTGTGAAAGAATCTTATATCCAATGGAAAGAAGGCTTGTTCCGCGGAAGTTGGTGTAAACAGCGGGGTCTCCTTTCTTAAAGATTGGACAGAGAACACTGAGATTCCAGTCATTGGCTGTGCGTTGCATAAAAGTTGGTGCATACTCCTAACTAACTCTTCGCCGCCGGTCTTAAATAGCTCAGCTGGCAGCCCATCATAGCCTTCCTCTTTGTTATTTTTCAGCTTTTTAATAACTAAATCGACCTCGTTATAGTCCGTTGGCTCTACAATAGTGTCATCATTGTTAGTGTTAGTGTTATCAGGTGGTGAATTGAGTAGTGGTAGAAAAGTTGATGCCTAACAATTTTTATGTAGACCTGGCCCAGCAGCAAACAATGAGGATGCGTGAAAAATTCTGCACATAGGTCAGCTAGAGATTCCAAAAAATCCCTAAAAGACGACCAGTGTTTCTGATGCTACAGCTTCAGGCATACCAAAATTATAGCCCTTGATATTACGACTGTGGCAGATGTGCCGAATAGAGAAGAAACTGTGCTGTGCCAATTGCGGCGTGGTTGCCATGCTGCTAGATACAAGGGCTGCCGCATGTATATAGCTACGAGCAACAGCAATAACCTGCACAATGGAATGGACTTCGTTCTTGAAACTAGTGTTATTGGACTAAAGATTGTCAACACGCACGGGGCACTAGGTATAAAAAGCAGCAGGCATGCCCAAATGGGAGCACAGTATGCCTGAGCTGCTGCTCATACACTGAGGAAACGTCGCAAGCCTTCTAATAGCACTTTGAGCATAGAATTAGCAGCTGAAGCCCTGTCTACTAAAGTGGACATTGTGCCTGTCTCTCCTCAATACGCTCAACGCTCGCGGGGTAATGAAAAAGTCGATGAGCTCAAACTATTCTTAGCTGAGCACACTGAACATACTGAGCATTGATATCATGCTTAGCTCCGGCCCAGAGCTATTTGTTCCTGGATTCAAAATACTCAATGTGAAGACTGCTCCGTTGCGTCACATAATAACCGAATGTTAATAGCCTGACCGTTTTTGCCACTAGTAAGTCCGTGTTTATATCTAGTCTGTCTTCTGATACGACTTCTAACAATTCATGTCCGCTCAATCTCCTCCTTTAAAGTAATTATTCCTGTGTCTATTTTTCAGACTATTTTTCCTCTAATTTTTGGCCTGCCGGTAGAAAAAAAAATCATATTGCCACCATACAGCACTGCAAGACTAACAATCTTCATTTTACACCCCTCAACACCAAAAACATTCCAAACACCACCATTCAAAGCAACATAGCCCCAGAAACCTTCCGCTAAATGTTCCTCATGCTACACTATTCCTTAATACGATACAAATTTCTTTTTACGGAGGGATCCAAATCAATATAAAGTACTGCTTTGTTTGTTTGTTTAAATGGCCGTCAACCGTCTACCGGTCATGGCCGCGTCCAGGAAAGCGCGCCAGCCTCCATAATCCTGTGCGCGCTGGCGCCAATCGCTCTGAATGCCAAGTACGGAGAGGTCTCTCCATACCTGGTCATTCCATCGAGTGCCCGGTCGTCCTCTAAGTCGGCGTCCACCAATCAAGTTTGGGCCCCCCATGTAAACCATGCGTGCTGGAGCTTCTTCGTCCATTCGAATGAGGTGCCCAGCCCAGTGCAGCCGCTGGAATTTTATGCGCTGGACTATGTCAACCTCATTGAATAGCTCGTACAGCTCGCGGTTCATGCGGGACCTAAACTCGTCGCCGACTCTAATAGGACCAAAGATCCTGCGAAGAATCTTCCTCTCGAAGACTTCCAACGCTGTCTCATCCGACTCAACCACGGTCCATGCCTCTGCGCCATACAGTAGGACCGGGAGTATCAGCGTCTTATATATCTTTATTTTCGTCCGTCGAGAGAGGGCTTTACTTCTCATTTGCTTGCTCAGCCCAAAAAAACATCTGTTTGCAAGCGTGATTCTTCGCCTGATCTCCAGGCTGACGTTGTTGTTGCTGGTGATCTCTGTTCCGAGATAGACGAAGTTTTCTACAACACTGAAGTTGAAATTCTCCATCGTCACTGACCGTCCAAGACGCATTGACGGAGTGCGAGAAGACACCAAGTACTTCGTCTTGTCCTCGTTCACCGCTAGACCCATGAGCCGAGACTGTTTTTCAATCTCCGAGAACGCCTTGCTGACTCGCCTTTCCTGCGTACCGATGATATCGATGTCATCGGCGTAAGCGAGCAGCATCACTTCCTTTTGGAAGATCGAGCCCGACATACTCTGTATGTACGGGCATTGGCGTAGGATGTATTCCATCAGGAGATTGAAAAAATCGCACGATAGAGCATCGCCCTGCCTGAAACCTCTCTTGGTATCAAAGGGGTCGGAGAGGTTTTTACCCACCCTGACAACGCTTTGTGTGTTAGATAGCGTCGCCATGCAAAGACGTACAATCTTTGCCGGGATACCTAGTGCAGACAGGGCGTCGAAGAACTTCGCTCTTATCGGCGTGTCGAATGCGGCTTTGTAATCGACAAATAGGTGGTGAGTGTCTTTGTTGAACTCACGGGTCTTTTCCAAGATTTGGCGTAATGTGAATATTTGGTCACTGGTCGACCTTTTTGGTCTGAAGCCACACTGATATCGTCCTATCAGTGAGTCGGTATATGGCTTCAGCCTATTACACAATACGCCCGACAAAGTATTATATCCAATGGAAAGGAGACTTATTCCGCGGTAGTTGGCGCAAACAGCGGGGTCTCCTTTCTTAAAGATAGGACAGAGAACACTGAGATTCCAGTCATTGGGTATGCGTTCATCGGACCATATCTTGCATAAAAGCTGGTGCATACTCCTAACCAACTCTTCGCCGCCGGTCTTAAATAACTCAGCTGGCAGCCCATCAGAGCCTGCCGCTTTGTTATTTTTCAGCTTTTTAATAACTGAATCGACCTCGTAATAGTCCGGTGGCTCTACAATAGTGCCATCATTAACTGGTGGTTCCGGTGTCATTTCTCTTTCGGCGGTATTGTGCGCTTCATCGCCGAGTAGGTGGGAGAAATGACTCCTCCATAATCTCAGTGATTCCTGTTCATCCGTTACCAGACTTCCATTCTCATCCTTACAGAAAGTTACTCCGGGCTTAAAACCTTCAGTCAGACGCTTGACCTTTTGGTAGAATTTTCGAGCTTCATTTCTGTTACGGAACATCTCAACATCCTCAAACTCCCGCCTTTCTTGCTCCTTTTTCTTGCGTCTGAAAAGGCGTTTCTCCTCTCTCCGTTTCTCTCGATATCGCTCTCTAACAGCTCGCGTTGCTCCCGACTGCAGAGTTCGCTGATAGGAAGCGTTCTTCTCTGCAGTAGCATTGCGACACTCCTCGTCGTACCAAGAATTCTTCACAGGTTTTGTATAACCAATGACATCCTTGGCAGCCCTATCTATGGAGCGGGTAATATGTGTCCACTGCTCACATATATCTCGAGAAATCGGAGAGGTTTCCCGGAGCAGTCGGGAGAGTGTGTTTGAGAAGGCTGTGGCGGTCTGCTCTGATTGCAGCTTGCCGACGTCTAGCCTTCGTTGCATGTTGGAACGTGCGGCATGCACTACGCTGAGCCTAGTGCGTACCTTGGCTGCGACAAGATAGTGGTCCGAGTCAATGTTGGGACCACGTAACGTTCGCACGTCCAACACGCTCGATGCGTGCCTTCCGTCAATCAGAACATGATCAATTTGGTTGCGTGTTTTTTGATCAGGACTCAGCCATGTAGCCTTGTGGATGTTAAGATGTTGAAATCTGGTACTACTCACTACCATGTTCCGACCTGCGGCGAAATCGATTAGCCTCTCTCCATTATTGGAGGTAGTGTCGTGAAGGCTAAATTTTCCGACGGTTGGGCCAAAGATTCCTTCCTTCCCAATCTTGGCGTTGAAATCGCCAAGCACGATTTTGACATCGTGTTTGGGACAGCGCTCGTACAGGCGTTCCAAGCGCTCATAGAATTCATCTTTAGCATCGTCGTCTTTCTCTTCCGTCGGGGCGTGCGCACAAATCAGGCTAATATAAAAATATTTAGCCTTGATGCGTATCGCGGCTAGACGCTCGTCAACAGGTGTGAACCTAGAGACGAGGCCACGTAGTTTCCTACTCACCACGAAACCACATCCAAATTCGTGCTTACTCGCATGGCAGCTGTAGTAGATGTCACAGGATGCTTTTTTAGAGCAACCCTGCCCTATCCATCGGATTTCTTGGATTGCGGTGATGTCAGCCTTGCATTTTTCGAGGACATCAGCCAGCTGGATACTTGCACCATCCCAATTAAGGGTGCGGACATTCCAGGTGCATATCCGTATATCGTGATCCTTATAGCGTTTGCGTGGGTCGTCATCAAAGGGTCCGTTCCGAGGCTTTTTGTTTGTTTTCATTGGGGGGTTTTTTTTTAAAGTGGCGGGTCCCAAGCCCAGCGCACCAACCCCTTTTTAAAGGAGAGGGGGCCCCTTCGCCTTCTCACGTTAGCTCACCTCTGAACGGATGTTCAGAGGCTACCCAGGAGATACGTGTCCTAACGGACGTGTGAGTTGCTTGGACCGTTTGACACAAGAATCATTGTTGGCCATTCCCAGGTGTATGGCAGTCAACAACTTTCCACACTATGTGCACTTGAGCAAACGAATCCCAATCTCCCACACTGCGTCATCTCAAAAATAATAAACTTCACTCAACTTTCCACGTTAAATTAGTAAACCCCCTCTAATATATGTGCAGGATGTTGGATAAATAAAAGTTCTAACTGAAGGCCTTCAAAAAAACTTTAGTTGAAAGCATACAAAGCTAACAATGAAGAGTTCAAACAACCGAAATATTATAAAAATCTAAATAAGTCATACTCAGGAATATGCATGCTCCAGCTGACATTGAATAAATAAAATCTGATCTCCAAGAACTAGACTACACCGTCGAAAATATTTTTAATATTCAAATGTAAGGACTACAAACGTCATTCCATTACCATTATTCTCGATTGATCTTAATAACAAGTAAAATAAAAAAGATAAGAAATCTTCTTCAAACTAAAAGCTTTTTTTATCCTCCTTATTCTAAACGTACTCTTTCTCTGTAGGCTAACTGCCAAAAAATTATTGCACCAGAGACCCACTCTGTCGTGCTGGCTACCATAAAACCTTAAATTTTAGTCTAAGTTTTGGTAAAAGTCTAATGCGATGTCTTATGCGGTGGTAATCACAAATTGGCTGTGATTAAATAACGAAAACAATGATATGCATGAATTTTAATGACGCTGTAGCTGGAGCGGCGCTGAGTCCACTCCGGATTCATTTCGAAAAGGAGCTAAACAATTCAATTCGCCATCAAATTGAGAAAAAAATAAATCGGCCAAAAATCTAAATCAGACTACAAGATGCCTTGACTAAACGAAGTTTAATCAAGCAACTAAGCATCTTAAAGAAGTTCTTAGTCAAAATACTAAGAAGTATATAGTGAGTTATCTAGTTATTAGCTACAATGTAAAATTCCTCATTAAAAAAGGCAGATGGTAGTTGGACAAAAACAAAGTTTGAAAAGGCTTCTAGCTTATAGCTGACTTTTATCAAAACACGTTAACGAATGACCCACAAAACACTGAACATTTACTAGAAACTTCAAGCAGATCAATTTATAAAATGCCAATCCGGTATCTGCTAACGAAATTAAAATAATTATTGACAAAATCATATAAAAAAAAAATCTCCCGTTACGATATGACAATATCTCCGAAATTTGTTTAATGCTGTAATAAGACTCAAATATTTTCCAAAGACATGGAAGGTGTCAGAAATCATAGCAATTCCTAAGCCTGGCAAAGATACTTCCAGTGCAGCATCCTATCGCCCAATTAGACTTTTGCCGATTTTTTTAAAGTTTTTGAAAGATTTGTATTCCGAAAACACCATTCAACAAATGAACAAATACATGAAATAGTTAACAAAATTTCGACAGACCTTGATGACAAGGAGTGTATAGGAGTTTTTCTCGATGTCGACAAATCATTTGCAAGGTATGGTATGGATTGTTATTCAAACTACAATCTCTCCCTCCGCAGGATTTTTATCTTATGCTTAGAAGTTTCTTATCAGATAGACACTCTTATCTAAAAGTCGAAGACGCTTTCTCTTCCATCAGACATCTGCTTTGCCTGCTCCTTCAACAACTGAACTGTCTTTTCAGTCATCCTCTTGATAGAGTTCTTAGTGATTATTTTTGGATTTATTTTATTTTTGACACAACCCCATGGTAGCCTAGTAGAAGACTTTGCTGTGCTTAGCCTGACAGATAAAGATGCTCTTGCAAAAAAAAAAATCTAAATAATATAAATGAACTTCCATTCCAATATGTTCTCTTTTTTATAAAATTTTAAGGAAGCATTGCAAAATGACGTTTTAAAGTCACAATGCAAAATTTGTTTCAATAAAATTGTCACATGATGGTCGCAAAAAACAACAGAATATGCACTTTTCGAGACATCACATATTATAAGAAAAGAACGTGGGTCACTTTTCAGATTTTCGATATCAATTTAAACAATATAAGAACCAAAGCAAAACAAAATAATAATTCAAAAGCTAAAATGAAATTAAAATGAAGCACTACTTACCAAAAGTATTCTCTAAACTACTTGCGAACTATAAGCGAATACAATTGCTTAGTTGGTGGTAGTCCCTCATATGGGATTACCACCACAAAGTCAATTAAATTAGTGGCTTTTAATTTGCTTACATATCGCAACAAGACCTACATTAGGTATCTACGCAACTATTCCATTGTTTGGCGTACATAAAAACCAACAAACAAAAAAAAGCGTTTCAGCGTATGAAGAAAAAGCAAAAAATAGCTTTCAAGTCAATTATGCTCGACTTCGAAATACATTATTGTACGCTATTTAATCAGGGTATACTTAATATATTGTAATATTAAGTATACCCAGCATTGAATATTAAATTTCTGTATGTGATATATTCCTGTCTAGATCCCTGTGATACACAACCCAAGTAGAGCAAGACTTTGTCCTGGAAGCGACGATGGTAGCTAACTAGAGCCTAGTGACATTCGACGAAGGCGACGACACACTGATGCTGGAAGAACCCAAAAACAGTCATACAGTTGAGGGTACTCCACACCATCTTGTATAAATAAAAACTCTCAACGGCGTAACTTTTCCTAACCCTAGAGATAGTCCAGGAACCTTCAAAATCGTTGGGACTAAAATTAAGATGGTCATTGTATCTTTTTCTAGAAATCGGATTATTCAAACTACAAGAAATTAAACACGAAGTGGAAGGAGTGCAATTAAGTAAATTATCTTGATGTAGTTCTACGAGAAAAATAAGAAAGATACACCGAGGCTACAGTTGTGTGCAGAAAACTCGACGGGAAATTAGAGCGTTGCAATCTAGAAACTCCGCTGTGGTTGCATAACATGAAAAGATCGAAATAAACCACACATATTTATAATATTTTCAAATACAAGTATTAGCATTTATTTGCATCACTGAACCTGCCCAACCATAGCGTTGGAAGTAATTCTAGAAACTATAGAAATTAAGATCAAAATAAAAGAAACACCGCTTAGACTATTGCTCGATGGAAATAAAGAGAACTCAAATTTTTTTTCAAAAGAGCCTCTCTACCTAGACAGAAGGTATAATCTTAATGTTCAAGCCAAGAGAAGAAATGAAAAAGAGGTCTACTTTTAATCAGAACATCTCTAATGAAGTGCGCAAATTGTAATGGGGCACACAAAGCTGATGATGTCCAAGTGGGCAGAAACTACATCAACATCAGGACCAAATATCATTCCAAGCGCAATGTTTCTCAATAATATAAATATATGCCAATAAGTTGGCAGCTTTTGGTAAGCGAATCATTACAAAGCCAAGCTGACATGTACCACCGAAAAGCAAGAGAAAATGATTTCTATTCAAAAAATCAAAGAAACAACTTTGAATTAATTAAAAATTTTAACGAATTTAAATTTCGATAAAGTCAAATGCTTGTCTCTGATAAAAAGATAATAGGGTTGGCTTAAACTATGTAATAAAAAATTAGAAGGGTGGTTGGTCGTTCAGTTAATATTTGAGGTAATAGCAGAATCTTTATAATTTAATGTTAGTCATATAGCGTTGTTCGCATTCATACGGACAGACAGACAAAAACTCATTCGTACATATCGACTCGATTTTTAGTGCTAATTAAGAATAAATACACTTTATCCTTTTGCGTGTTACACAAACTTCATATACTCTTTTATCCTTTCTGTGAAAAAGAACGTTGCAAACTTGAAATACTCTGTTCCCCTTTAAGCCCTAAATCTGTAAAGCGCTATATTCGGATCATCTGAAGAGGGAATAGGAGAATATAATTATCCACCCGTGTTTTTGGCTGAGAAGTTTCATTTAATAGAGAAGCCTAAGCCTAATATTAAACCGACTTCAAAACAAAAAGGCACTAAAGACGGACTTAATTGAAAATGTATTTGTATTTTGAATTAAATCTATATACTTTTCGAAATATATAAAAATGTTTCAAAATCGGCCACAATTGATGGATAAATCTCTCACTACTTACAGTAAACGTTCCGGTATCTCGCGAAGAGTGGAGCAGCCGTAAGTAGTAGCTGTTTGTAGTGGATGCATTGATTCCTCCACAACATATTTTAGTCTTAATACTAATATAATTTGAAAAAGTTCTTCTTTTGGAAATTAAACATTATTTTAAAATGTACTAGGTGTCATTTAGACAGATGTATAAAACGATGGGAAATAAAAAAAAAAAAAATTTTATGAAATATTTCATGTAGATACATATCCCCTTTCCCGAACTTTGTATGGAAAACATTTTGTTGCGATTTAACATATCTTAAAACGATAAATTTTGTGCAACTTATAAAATATTCTACACGGATTCAGTTAGAAATATATATTCCATTGCATATTAATGTTCAATAGGGGCACGGGGTATCTCGAAGTGAAGCATAAGTGTTTTATGAGGTGCAAGAGAAAGGTGGCTAAAGTACTGGAACGATATATTTCTTTGTTTACTGGGCGCTCCTCGCACAGACTAGCCGTTTTAGTTTTTAGTTGACTGAGCTTAGTTACATTTTTCTTTTTTACGAGATTTATTTTGCGAATATTTATTTCTTATGTTTTTCTGAATATAAAAGCCGAATTCCGACTTTTCCTTTTATAAATACATCATTTGTTGATTTCATGCACAAATTCTTTAGTTATTATCTTAAATACTTTGGCAGCTGGTTTGTATGTATTTCAACATTCTGATTGCTACTCAATCATCTTGTTGGCGTTATTACGATTATTGTTATTGTTTTTGCATTTTAAATCAAATGGGTACTTTTATGTGATTTCGCTTAAAAGAGCCCCAACCACACTCTCCATCCATTAGCGCCAAACATTGCCAATCAGTCCAGCCATCATTTCGTAGCTATGGTCTCATGTATTTTTTATGTCTATTCGCTCGCTTCTTTGAGAGAACACATAAAGTTTTTGAAGTCAGTCAGTTGGCACAGCTTCATTCAGTCGTTCTGCCACCGCCAGTCCGGAGGCATAAAAATGAAATATTCACATAAATTTTTGAGCACTTCGCGCCTGCCAATTCTTAAAGTTTGCTAATATATTTCCGCACATTTTATTTTATTTTTATGTTCCATACGTAATTGAGGCTTATGTATTCGAATTGAGTAATTATTACTTTTAGATGACTCATCTGATGCATTTAGGAAGTATTTATTTTGAATTGGTCAATTTTTGTGATTTTCATCAATAAAAATTCGGACATTTACGATATTTTTCTTTTAAACATTTTTCATTTGAGTTTGAGAGAGCTTTAAAAAGGAAAATGTTAAGCAATTTTGGTGAAATCGGAAAATAAATCTCAGCTCGCTGGCTGGAAATCAAAAAACGATTTTATATTAAAGCATATATAAAGTTCTCAAAAAAAAAAACAAACAAAGAAATGGATAACTTTTTTATTTTGGGCGTAATTTTTTTTAGAGAATGCCTCAATATAGATGATTTTATTTTACTTGAATGATTCTTATTATTGTTATTATATTATTTTAGATGCAATGAGTATGTTGTGCATGTGTTTGGTGTTAAAGGGTCCAAAGGCGATCGGATAGTGGAGTGATACAGAGATTTAATCATGTTAGTTTGCCTGGTGGGTACGTTACCATTGAAGTTCAGGTATATTTCTGACATTATTAGAAGGTTAGCAACTGATATAAGAACCGGTTTCTGCCTTTCAACACAGCATCTGACGAAGAGGTGATGTAAACAGAAAGGGCTCAAGATACACTATTACATATGGACCTGCCTATCAGAAGAGGTTGTTGATGCTATCAATCGTCTGCCAAGGAAGAAATCTCCGGGGCCTGACTGGATATGTCACATCACACTGAAGGCTCTGCCGAAGCGAGGGTAGGTGGAGGCTGGCAAGAGTTTCAATGCTCTAGGTAGATAGGTGCAAAATTATTCCATAACAGCTGTGGAGTGGTCAACACAATCAATGAAGCCTAAGAACACCGACAATACTGCTCTGCCGTCTTCTTAGATGTGAAACAAGGTACTTTATCGGAATCCTCTCTGAGCAACAAAGCGAATTAGTAGTATGTGACATAAATTTAATCAACGCTGGAGTTCCACAGGTGTGCTAGGTCCTATGCTGTGCAATATGTACACATCAGGCATGCCGACTCCCAATGACATAATTTCACAGATCTGTACGTTCCACATTACACTGACTATTGCATAGACGAGGTCAGCTTAACCTATCAAGCTGTTCCTTTATAAATCAGTTATTGTTTCGGTGTGGTTTGCAACTTTATGGAACAGCCTGTGACAGTCAGCTGAAAACAATCCAAACCATGCAAAACAAAACTTTGCAAATGATGGGTAATGTACCAATGTACGTTCGCAATAGTGTCCTACACAGAGATTTCAAATTGAAAACGGTTATTGAACCAGTTTGAGAGGTTAGCAAAAAGTACGTTGATCATCTTCATAACCATTCTATCGAGCTGCTTGCCAATAGCGCTCTACTTTGATGAATTAAAAGAAGACACCCCGTTATTTAAATGTCATCGTAGCTCACAGCAATTCGCCATTTGCAGAAATTTTTAACTTTCATGATTTAGTATTTGATACTCATTTTAATGTAATTAAAAAAAGTGAAAATATTATTTGGCATTTAAGAGACAAAATATGGTACATCGGATTCGGCCAACATTTGCTGTGTCTCACGTGCCAACTTGTCCAGGCTTAGCAGATCACGCTTCAAGCATTGTATGCGTTCACGTTGCATTTTTATAATACCAGCCGATTTTTCTAGATCCCTTCCACGTTGTTCAGCAAATGCCTGCCAGTATTTCTTGTTAGCCATATTCTGCCGCCCGTGCACACAGCGCAAACTCTCGTGGAATACTAGTATGATGGATGACAGTGTCTTGAAGCGATAGCGTTTGGCTATGTCCAAGTTATCGGATTGCACTGCATAGCAGTCTTTGCCTTCGGTTTCAAATGATGACATATTTTAGTAGATAGAACTGCGTTAGTTTCGGTTTTTTTTTGTACTGTGCCAACAAACAATTTTTTCAATGAAGTACGAAAAATTCTTTGGAAAACAATTTTTTCAACGATTGCTTGCTAAGCTTTAAAAAATGCACAAAATTTACAGTTTTGTGAATTCCTATATGTCAAACATTGCCTGTTCCTATTTCGATATTGCTGATATATTGATATATAGCTGATAGCTGATATATTGAAAGTAATTAATCATTTAATTGGATTCTTTTAATTGAGGGATGGGAAAGCATTATACATGGTCAGAAGTTAAACTAAATGCTATTATGTTCTCTTTTGTTAGAGAACAACAATTAATACCATACTTGGATGATGATTATGATAAAGCGAATCATTTGCAAGTCCATGTTAACATATAATCAATTTTTAAATTAACAAGATCAATGGAAACTAAAAGAGCTAGCGTCTTCGGAATTGGATTGCCATCTTTAGCCTTTTTAGAGATTAATTTTGGTTGTAATTTCATTCGTCTCCGACGCTTTACTACGTATAAACATTACATTCAAAATTAGTTAAGAAAGTTAGAATAGTAATTATACGCTCTGAGTGTCTGGTAGACAGACAGTATGTGGGAAGTTTTAAGGGTTATGGTGCAGTTTTCGCTGTAGGGTGAATAAGTTTTATTGAATGTAAAGCAATGTGTTAAATTAGTGTGACACAAACGTAAACGGAAGCGATATTGTGAATTGAGTCTTTGGACAATCCCAATCCCGATTCCATGAACCGCAATGACGATTACGGCTGATTTTTGATGAATTCACGGACAATTTTGATGTTTTGTTAGTTCACGGAAATTTTCGGCCAACCCGAACGTTCGTCGTCATTCAAGTCTTCCTAACCGTCTTTGAAACGTGTAAACCAGTCGTAAATAGTGGTACGAGATGGACAATTAGTCCTATATACTTGTTCATCAATTCAGGAGTTTCGGTTAAAGTTTTACCAAGTCTAAAACAAAACTTAATATTGGCTCTGTGTTCAACACTCATTTTTGCATCAATGACAAAAAACATACTGTCTCATTATACGCTATAACTCCACTTCCACTTTTCCAAAAGACATGAAATTGTGAAGGGAATGTCCTCACCAAGGGAATGTTTTCACCAGAAAATGCCCTGGAAAAAAGTTTGGGAAATGAGATACGTAGTTTAAAATAATATTATATAAAAAAAAGATATGTTACGAGTGGCACTATTTATATTTCGGGAAGTGGCAACACTGATATGAATAGGTAAAATCTGGCAATACTTAAATAAAGTTTGACATTTTTTAGCATGAACGCATAAATTGCACTAAGCAAGCGAATGGAAGCCGCCCGGTGACCAAAACCCAAAAAATCAAGTTTGGTAAAGTCAATTAAAAGAATCCAATTAATTGATTAATAACTTTCAATATGTCAGCTCAATATCGAAATAAGAGCAGGCAATGTTTGACATATAGGAATTCACAAAACTGTCAATTTTGTGGAATTTTTAAAGCTTAGCAAGCAATCGTTGAAAAAATTGTATTCCAAAGAACTTTTCGTACTTCATTGAAAAAATTGTTTGTTGGCACAGTACAAAAAAAAACCGAAACTAACGCAGTTCTATCTACTAAAATATGTCATCATTTGAAACCGAAGGCAAAGACTGCTATGCAGTGCAATCCGATAACTTGGACATAGCCAAACGCTATCGCTTCAAGACACTGTCATCCATCATACTAGTATTCCACGAGAGTTTGCGCTGTGTGCACGGGCGGCAGAATATGGCTAACAAGAAATACTGGCAGGCATTGGCTGAACAACGTGGAAGGGATCTAGAAAAATCGGCTGGTATTATAAAAATGCAACGTGAACGCATACAATGCTTGAAGCGTGATCTGCTAAGCCTGGACAAGTTGGCACGTGAGACACAGCAAATGTTGGCCGAATCCGATGTACCATATTTTGTCTCTTAAATGCCAAATAATATTTTCACTTTTTTTAATTACATTAAAATGAGTATCAAATACTAAATCATGAAAGTTAAAAATTTCTGCAAATGGCGAATTGCTGTGAGCTACGATGACATTTAAATAACGGGGTGTCTTCTTTTAATTCATCAAAGTAGAGCGCTATTGGCAAGCAGCTCGATAGAATGGTTATGAAGATGATCAACGTACTTTTTGCTAACCTCTCAAACTGGTTCAATAACCGTTTTCAATTTGAAATCTCTGTGTAGGACACTATTACGAACGTACATTGGTACATTACCCATCATTTGCAAAGTTTTGTTTTGCATGGCTGACTGTCACAGGCTGTTCCATAAAGTTGCACACCACGAAACAATAATTGATTTATAAAGGAACAGCTTGATAGGTTAAGCTGACCTCGTCTATGCAATAATCAGTGTAATGTGGAACGTACAGATATGTGAAATTATGTCATTGGGAGTCGGCATGCCTGATGTATTCATATTGTACAGCATAGGACCTAGCACACTACCCTGTGGAACTCCAGCGTTGATTAAATATTTGTCAGATACTTGATCTCTAACCACAATTCGGTATGCTATGTTGCTCAGAGAGGATTTCAATAACGAATCTTGTTTGACATCTCAGAAGACGGCAGAGCAGTATTGTGAGTGTTCTTGTTCAAAATGAATGACCTCAAAATTTTAATTTGGAATACCAATGGCATAGTGAATAAGATGAATGAGGTAGAGCAGTTTGTCACGCATCATCACATAGATATTATGGTCATTAACGAATCCAAACTGGACCACGTTATTGCTCCACGGATCCACGGATTCTGTTCGTACGCTTTAAATCAGATACAAACTGGAGGCCGAAAGGGTGGAGTAGCATTTTTAGTCAGGTCGGACCTTGCACACTTCCCACAAGGCAGCATTGCCACGCCACAGTTCCAACTGGCTGTGTGAAATATACTTTGGTGCAATATATTGCACTCCAGCGCCGATTGTTCTAAGCGACGCAGACCTCAGAAACATCCGGAATTTGGTAGGAAGTCGCTGTCTAATTGGCGGCGATTGGAATTTGAGACACTGGCTTTGGGGCGCAGAGGATTGCTGCTAGCTAACTACATCTCTTCAAGCAACATCGAAGTTCTAGGCACCGGCTTCTCCACTCGACACCCCTCCAGAAGAGGAGGCAGAGCTTCATGCCTAGACTTTGCACTATATATGTATATATGCACTAAAATAGATATTTCATAAATTGTATGTTATAACAAAGTTATATAGCTGGAGCTTTTATGATTTTTTCCCGCAATCGAACTATTAAAAAAGCTAAATCTAACAAGAAAAAGCTAAAATAGCTACACTGGACTAAATTGACATAATTGATATCATTATCTGGTTAACCAAATGAGTCGGGTAGTAAACTGATTTGGCAGCTAATCCACATCTGATCCACAGCTGACGATGTTATTCAGCTTCACAATTTCAATGCTTCCACCACATATTTTCGTACTTGTTTGCAGTCCCATTCTTGCACCTGGTACTATCTGAACATTCCCTTATTCGACATAAAATGAATTTGAATTTGTTGTTTGAATTGTTTTTTCATTGTTTTACAAAAATTTGTTATTTAAACAAATATTTTTGATATACGAAAAACTAAGAAATCGTTGATTTATAACTTTCATTCACTTTCTCACTATTCGTTAGCATTTTGTGCAATAAATACAATCAAACACGAAATGATTTCTATTCATGTTAAATTTCTTCTACTACTTCACAGCTACGCGCTGTTCCTACCCGCCGTTGGTGCATTGCTCACTAGCTTATCCGACATTTCGCAATACTTCCAACTATTCTTCAAAAACGATAAATTGGGTCACTCGCTTGGACGAACTTCTCACTATACCTACCGCAATGTGGCGCTCAATTGGCATCATGACAACTGCGCGCCCGATGATCATCGTATACTGCATTTGCTGCAACCTATCAAAAAAGAACTAAAAAGTAAGCCATCACTCACGGTTACATGTCTCCAAGACTCTGTCGAAAATGATGCCAGTTTGAATCCATCGCTTAGCAGCGTGCATAACGTTGAAGATGTCATAGCGCTTCTGAAACCCATTGGCAATGCCACCAAGCGACACGAGCCAGGCAATTGTGCCCTGATGTTCTTTTGCACACCATCCAGTGTGACTTGTGCAAAAGTAGCACGGGGAGCCAATGTGTTGCCTCTCTATTTTCCCACGCTGAGCATTGCATACGTTGATGTGAATGAATTTCCCGATCTGAATATCGACTTTGGCATTGTTGGGCTACCCACGTTCCTATTGTTTCACCAAGGTCATTTGGTCGCAAAGTATTATCCAGATCAGTCCCTGACAGAGTTTGTAACGCTGTACACGGGTATTAAATCAATGAAACTGGCGCTTAGTATGAAGGATATTAATGGACCTCTTCCATTGGCACCAGTACAATCGCCGGACTATTATCTACTATTGGCTTGGATATTCATTTCGATCTGTTTGTATGATCATCTGCGACGTGCGATTTGGTGGCAACAGATTGTCGAAATTGTGATAAGGAAATTCCGTAATTCGGAGGAGATACAGTTGGAGATAATCGTTTCACTGGTTCGAACCGTTCAGGAAAGTTTAAATTTTATTGTTTATAGCAGTTTATTACAAATAAAGACGACTAATGTTTCAGTGTAATTTATTTATCCTTTTTCATTTGTCATCAATTCAATATGAAATAAAATCAAATTAGCTGGTAATTATGTTTCGAGGGAAACCACATTTAGGTTGTTCATATCACCTTAAGCAGGCTGTTCGTCTGTTATTTGCGAATCTGTTTATGAACATTTGTTTCTATTTATACATATCCAACCGAGTTCTCATTTAGTCTAATCAGATT
Organism: Leucophenga maculata; assembly: GCA_035044805.1. Taxonomy (NCBI): domain Eukaryota; kingdom Metazoa; phylum Arthropoda; class Insecta; order Diptera; family Drosophilidae; genus Leucophenga; species Leucophenga maculata. The sequence goes on along the minus strand of JAWNNP010000867.1, from coordinate 10,806 downwards.
TTTTAGATTTCTTTGAGCTTTCTATAAATTGTAGTGGAAACTTGTATATCTTTTTCCATTTTCCTAAATTCCCGTAATATAAAGTACACTTAAACTAGTGATAATGGTAACCTTGATAAGTAAAAATAACTTAAAACTACAAAGAAATATTTTACTACAGGCCACTTTATACTTGTTAAGAGACTGAGAGAAGTTTAGGCTGAATAGGCAAAATAAATTGTGTACCATTTGGTATAACATGCCCTGAAGTATTAATATCCCAATTTTTCATAGACAGCACTAATTCCTATTACTCTTTGGAGTGGTGTTTTTCTTGTAAAGAAAGTTTAAAATAGGTTTCAGTAATCTGTTGCCCTAAATAGCGGATTCGTACATCATGATTAGCAGAAAGATAGTTTTCCCCTATTTGTAAGAGGATAGAGTATGCGAATGACTTTATTAGTTTAGTTTTTGCTGGAACTAAAATTTATTTTTCATTTGTATTAATATCTTGAAAGTTCATTTAAAGAACTTTGAAATGAATTTTGTATTGCATTGTAATGAACGTGAGAGATGTAAAAATGGGAAAAATTTTTGCAATTTTCTACGAACTTGGAAAATATCCAGCAATTAGGCAATAACCAAATAATCGTGCAAGTTAAGGAACGACACTAGGTGGTAGATTTTTTGCCTTTTTATTGGGCACACTGTCAGGTCCTGGTGACTCTTAGCTTTAAGGTCTTTTAGTATGGTGGCTAATTCAGTGGGCGTGAAACAACTTCCTTCTATGCCAATTATTCTTTCGCCTGTCAAAAGACAAATAGAACTGTTAACTTAGCGCATCATTTCTAAATTTGAGAAAGAAGAAGTGATTTGGTGCTATTTGTGGAAGATATCAACCAAAACATTTGCTTTTCCTTCAGTGCTGATATAAGTTTAATCGGTATCGTATAGGCAAGAAATAAACTATATTTTTTTGGACCTGCACTGAACAGGTCGGAGACCTGCCAAATTTGCCCCAATTATGGCTACGACCATAGATAGAGTATAGAGTCGATATAGCCATGTCCGTCCGTATGACCGAAAGGATCTCGGAAACGGTAAAAGATAGAGACTTCGTTCTTTTTGCATTCTACTAGAACTTCGCCGGAATTTTACGAGTTTATTTTAAAATGTTGGCCCTCCACCCCTTCCCCATCAAATTCCGATCAAGGGTAAAAATTTCTTCGGCACAAAAAATATTAAGTATGCCAGTGGAGATAACGTACTTACTTACTTAAATGGCCTTCAACCGTCTTTCGGTCATGGCCGCATTTAGGAAGGCGCGCCAGACTCCATAATCTTGTCCGCGTTGGAGCCATTCGTTTTGAATGCCAAGTACTGAGAGATCACTCCATACCTGGTCCAACGCGTGCACAGTCGTTCTATATTTCAGCGTCCTCCAATCCAAATTTAGGCCCCCTATGTATACCATGCGTGCTGGAGCTGTATCATCCATTCGAATGAGGTGACAAGCCCAGTGCAGCCGTTGGAATTTTATGCTCAGGACTATGTCAACCTCATCGAATAGCTCGTACAGCTCGCGGCTCATACGTGACCAAAATTCGTCGCCGACTCTAATAGGAACGAAAATCCTGCGAAGAATCTTTCTCTCGAAGACCTCCAACGCAATTTCATTTGTATCAATCACTGTCCATGCCTCTTCGCCATACAATACGACCGGGAGTATCAGCGTCTTATAGATCTTCATTTTCGTCTTTCGAGAGAGGGCTTTACTTCTCATTTGCTTGCTCAGCCCAAAAAAGCATCGGTTTGCAATCGTGATTATTCGCCTGATCTCAAGGCTGACGTTGTTGTGACTGTTTATCTCTGTTCCAAGATAGACGAATTTTTCTCCAACACTGAAGTTAAAATTCTCCATCGTCACTGACCGTCCAAAACGCGATGCCAAAGTGCGAGAAGACACCAAGTACTTCGTCTTGTCCTCAGAGCCGAGACTGTTTTTGAATCTCTGAGAACGCCTAGCTGACAAGCCGTTCCTGCGTGCCGATGAAGTCAATGTTTTTTTTGCAAAGTACAAATAAACAAATACCGTTTAGAAGCTTTTATATTTGTATGTCCGACTCGAGCGATTGAGCTTATCATACCAAACTGAACTGCAAATTTTTCGTCTCTACCGGATGTAGTCCTTGGCACGCGACAGAGACGACGACCGAATGCTTACTCGGCGCTTCGTAACCGTTCTTGCAGTGGTCACTTAACGCTGGCACGGGTGTGTCAGATTCCGCTGGGAACTCAGTTCCATCCGTTTTATGACTTACTATAGCAGCTTCGTTCCTGCGCTTGATCAGCACATTTGGCCTTGACCGTGTTTACTTAAACAACTTAGAGCGGTAGCTGGTGGTCGTGCCAAGTGTTTTTTTTTCTATGGTTTTTACGTCTACACATTGAAGACCATCACTCGTCAATACAGATTTAACTTCATCATTAGATAGTTTGTCTAACGCCGTTAATAGTGTTTTGTATGGTCTAGTACTATTTATAGGGTAGGGAAAATGCTCACATTTGAGTTTTAACAACATTTAAGGAATATTTTAATTTCAATTAATTTTGCGTTCTTCTTGAGGACATTTGTTGGTGACATTTTAACAGTAGTGTCAGCTTCAGTCTCAGACTCTACCATAGAACCATCGGTATTTCCTCAATAATTTGCAGCGGACGAAAATATTTTGCATACTCATCTTGCAGGGTTTTTTGTCCATCGGGTCGCAGTGTTGGCAGCTTTCCTTTTACAGTTTAAGGTAAAGCATTGTCACCGACCGCAATTGCTGATGTGAGATTAGATACTGAAATTTCGATAACCAAAAGTATTCGGTAAAGGTATCAATTTGCTGTCAAAAACTGAGCGATGTATGGATTGTAATCGTGTGCTAGTTTTATCGTGAAAGTATCGGAAATTGTTCGCTAGCGATATCGTTAGATGCGAACTGTGAAGTCATATATTGCCTGAGTTCTATTGCGGTATTACGAGTTTTGTACATTTATACATTTCGCACAAGTTCAAAAATCATTCCTATACTATTTCACTCATATCGGGCATAAATGTGTGCATACAAATTCGAACAGTTATTGTACAAGTTTTCTATTGCCAACTTAATTTGCACACAATGAGTGTACATCCTCTCGTCCTGCCACACTTACTTTAGAAGCTGTACATATGTAACTGTGCTTCACAGATTCTTCAAACATTGCACAAATTTTTTGTGCATCATGTGAAGCGTGTTGAAGGGGCAGAGTTTGCAAAAAGGACTTAAATGTGAAAGGGGTTTTGTGCCATTGCTGCTAACGTGTGACGTTTACATGGTTTTTAAGGCTTTCCAAGCCGAAAAGTATGCAAAACATTTTACTTTTGATAACTTTTCAGAAAGCGATGCGTGAACTTGTTTGCAAATTGTTGACAAACTATTTATTTACTTCTTTTTTTTTTAAATAAATAAATAAAATAAATTACTTTTTTTATAATGTTCACACATAATATGAAAACATAGTAATATACTTTCCGCAATGTATTTGCATCGTTTTTAAGGAAACATTGTATACATGCAGAGTAAATATACAATTTAATAGCTCTGACTTAATTCTGCGCTTTTGCGTTGGTTGAGGATTTCAGATTACAAAATAAGGAGCGGCTATTCCTTGTTACTAATTTTCGTGTTCCGTACTGTTTTTGGTAATATGAATTGGGCAGCTTAGTATGAGGAATACTCCTTAACTGAAGAGAGAATAAAAATTTCTAAAAATCAAATTTGAAGGCTCTATCTCGTGTTGTAGTCTTTATTACAAACGGACATACCTTTTTTCGACAGAACTCTTTATGCTGATCCAGAATATGTCTTAAAATCAACGAGAATTTTACTGAAATTATTTCTATTATTAAATGAAATTAATCTGCAATTTCAAATGGCGTGCGAGAGAATTTAAATTACACTAGTTCAAAGTACAAATTTGGCACAAGTTTGATATAAGGTTAGATCTTTCGAAAAGAAATTTGCGAGTCAGATTTGTATGGCCCAACCGAAGTCGAATAATTTTGGACAGTTCCTAACGGGTTGAGAATATAGTTGTATTCTGTTTGATTTTTAATTAAGCTTAATTTGTTTTAAAATGTCTATCTGAAAAGTTATTTTAACATTCCCCCAACATTCCGGATACATTGAAAGAATCGCTTTAAAAGAAGTTGGAATAGCCAGTTTAGCAATAGAGCGTCCCAGAACGCCTCTGTTAGTTTTGGCGTCAACAACACAAACGATGTTGTCTTTGCCAGTTATAACAGCAACAACTCCTTCAATAGTCCATTTAAGCGGTGGCATATTGTCCTTATGTATAAAATCCAAAACACCAGGTTAAAGGTTTAGTTGACGTTGTGACATCTCGTTAAGATACTCAATCAACCGCTTTGCCCAGAAATGTTGCTTGGCTGCTACTATACGGTTCAGCGTTGCAAGTTCGCAATGTCAGCGCAATCAACGTCAATTTTAACCTCAGCCCACAAGGAAATGAACTGGAGTGAGCGCTTCAACATCATTATTATCGCTTGAGAGAGATGAGATAGGTCTCGAATTCATGATTGATTCGATCTCCACAAGTGCTGTAGTTAGTTTCGCAAACGTGAGCCTAGCGTTAGCCAGCATGCGGGGTAAAATGAAAGTGTATTGACCAAAAGTATTTTGAAAGAGTCCAAGCGATTTTAACGTACTTTTTATGTGTTTAACTTTTTATAGGCAGCGAATCTAATTGAAAAATATGTTGCTTTTGTATATTTCAGATGAGGCAATGGAGTGAATTTTTAATTTCTTCTGGAGCAATTGTGCTCGATTTAGGATCCTTAGCTGCGTTGACATAACGACGAATGCAAAGTAGCCCATAGATCACACATAGAAGTTTGTTGTATGAACTTAAACGTTCCGATAAAGCATTGATATTCATTTGTTTGAATACTCTTTTGCATCTCTTCAAATAGCAGATTTTACAAATTCAATTTTAGTATTGTCTTGTTGGTGGCCAATATTGAATTTATTAATTCCGGAACCGAACATCTCCTAGATAATATAAGCTAGTTTTTGTGTGGTTGGGACGTGTCGCCAATGACAATCCGAGGTTTCTTCTGGCATTTCTTATATCATACGTTTGTTGGTAAACGTAATGAGCGATGAAGAATCAATTTGTAGTCATCTTAGTACTTCTGTTAAGACGAAGGTATTGTTTGATATACAAATGGAGGAATACTGAGTTGGTGCAGGTTCTCTGTTTCTCTTGCAGGAAGATTTTTGTACGAAGTGTAACGCATTGGATCGAAAATTGGTGCTGTGAGACACAATATTGTTTGTTTAGTCATAGACAAATATAACTCTTTTGGTTTGAACGAGAAAAGAAATAAGTCGCAGCTTGAATTCATATCGTCCAAATTCAAGCTCTTTGAACTATTTGCGTTTAATTCAAATGATGAGTGATTAGATTGTAATTTTGCAAATCCAAAGCTTTTTTTTTTAGTAAGCTGGTAACTTCATTTTTGATTGTTTGGAGTTCATCCAAATTGTTGGCACCAGCCAACATGTCGTCGACATAGAATCGAGATTGTAAAATCTTGCTGCCGGTAAGGTATGGTTAAAAATGGAGATGAAGCCATATCTTATGTAACTGTATTCAATCGATTTGTTTGTATCAAACCATTATTTCTCCAAAGGATTAGCTGCTACTATACCGCTGCTGGCATGCATGTTATTATGTCGCCAATGCCAGATCTTTCAAATGAGTTGATGTGCGACGCAACACTGGTGTTGCCTTCATTGAAACATTTCAAGACCAAAGATTTCGGTTTGCCACCATTTAAGTAGTCTCAAAATACATATTTAACTCAGCATGCATAGTTTCGAAAAAGTTTGGCATGTGCAAAGTTCAAAAGTAAATTGAAAATATTTTAGAAAACCACTGAGTAAAAATTATCAAGAAGTAAAGGAAAATACATATTGTCGCATGTCTGCAAATTGTTGCATTTATCCTGCAGTCAGTCTTTGCATATTCGATTTGGTTGGAGTGCTATTAGGTTGATATAAAAACATATTTAATAGCTAATTTTAGAAAGCTTTTCTTGGCTACAACTGCATGAGTATATAGGTTATATATTTGTTGCTCGCGAACCGGTTGAGTTAGATAAAAACGAGCTCAGCTTATTAGTTTGCTTCAGCCTCACTGAAGAAGTATAAGAGGGCCACGAATGGGTCTATGACAACTTCGACTAGGCTCGGTCAAACAAGAGGCAATCCATACGGAGGTAAATATGCAACGCGTGCTAGGCTTGTCAACAGACCTGAGCTAACCAATGATAGGTTTAAGTTAGCGTGATAGAATCTGGTTGATCGATTGGACGAGTTTCAGTGAACATTCAGTTCAAGGAAATATTTGGTTTAGAATCAACAATGCAATTGCCAATTAAAAGTAAAATAATATAAACATCGAAAATTGGGATGCTTTACTAGTATTTATGTGATCTAGCCGTCTTCCAGAAAATATGTGGCTTTTTGGCCAAAGTCTCTCAAAGACAAAAGAGAAATTCTAAAATGGAAGTACATGGACACGTTTTCAACAAGCAGGTTCCACACTTTACAAATGGTTTAAAATCTTCGCAGCTCTTTGAAGTCCGTTAAAGTCAAAAGAAAAGCTTCAAATTGGAAACGAGTGCTTTTGTTTTCCCAAACTTACTAGAGTTTTTCTCACTAAACATTTTATAATGCCAACATATGTCAGCGTTGATGTTACCGTGGCCGTTCCACAATTTCTCATGAATAATGAGGTCGATATTTTGTTTGACAGTGATATCTACCCTCAAGTATATAAGTGGGGGTATAAAAAAAAATGTTTTGGGTTCATAACTGGCTCAACAAAATGTGTACCGAAGGTACAAGAGCCTATTGGTTTTGTGCAAATGTATGTAACAGGTAGAAATAATAGTCGGAGACCCCCCAAAGTTACCACCATTATGGTCAGGAGTGATAGAGGAGTCGATATAGCCATGTCCGTCTGTCCGTCCGTCCGTCCGTCTGGCCGTCTGTCCGTCTGTATGAACGAAAGGATCTCGGAAACGGTAATAGATAGAGACTTTGTGTTTTTTGCATTCGACTAGGGCTGCTCCGGAATTTTACAAGTTTCTTTGAAAATTTTACCCCTCCCCTCCCTTCCCCATAAAATCACCACCAAGGCAAAATATTTCATCGGCAAAAAAAAATAAAGTATGCCAGTATAGATTTAACGTCCCTCTTAGCCAAAATCCAAAAAGTTCATCAAAATAATAAATGAACGATTTTATAAGCATTTGAATTTGAGCGACCCCCCTTTTCGTTTCATACATAAAAAAATGGTTTAAAAGGCACTTAGTCGTGCAGTGAGAAGTGGTCATGTGTTTGGTCATAAGCTTGGGGAACATTTAATGTGTTTGTTAGGCGACCTGCACTGGTACAGGGCCTCTTACAGTCGGTTACGCCCGACTGTGATTTTCTTACTTGTTTTTAAATGCTACACTCAAAAAAAAATTTTCCTAAAATTTAGGAAAGATTACCCCCCTTTTCGTTTCATACATAAAAAAATGGTTTAAAAGGCACTTAGTCGTGCAGTGAGAAGTGGTCATGTGTTTGGTCATAAGCTTGGGGAACATTTAATGTGTTTGTTAGGCGACCTGCACTGGTACAGGGCCTCTTACAGTCGGTTACGCCCGACTGTGATTTTCTTACTTGTTTTAAAATGGGAATGGGGAAAGGGGTCTGAGCTTTGGTGCAACTCTTTCTCCTAATAAATGTAAAATTTTATATATTTGTATAAAACACCGTTGTACATATTCTAGTTTAAGTTTTTCTAACTTCGTAATAGAATACGTTGAGGCCCTTATAATACTTGGAATTTATTTTGACAAAAAATTTACTTTTTAAAAGCATTGTTTACATTTAAGAACCAGTCTTAAAAAAAGACTTAATACTATTAAATCTTATTTATTTTTTTTTTTTAACTACCGGTTATTCCGAGCCTGGCAATACTTAGCTCATGACAGATTTGACAGAAAGTTAGTATTATTATTCCGCTGAACGAGTATGGTTGTGTACACGCTCGAAGAACGCTGGGAAATAATGCGTCATTACTTTTGATGATTTTGTGAAAAAAATCATCTTTTCAAATGAAGCTTATTTTCATCTTGGTGGCTATGTCAACAAGCAAAATTAATTAAACAATTGCCGATGCACCCTTTATGAGTGACTGTTTGGTGTGGATTTTGGTCGAAAGGCATCATTGGACCATTTTTCTTTGAAAATGAAGACGGTGAGACGGTTACAGTCAATGGTGAGCGCTATCGGGGATGAGGACCTTGGTGAAATTTGGTTTCAACAGGATAGCGCCACACATCCAATGTTACAATCGATCTTTTGCGCACTGTTTTTGAAGATCGAATTATCAGTCGGAATTCTGATGTCGTTTGGCACCGTTTGACTATTATTTATGCGGAGCCGTCAAAGATAAGTATTACGCCAACAAACCAGAGACAATTGAAGCTTTGAAGAACAACATTCGCGATACCATAGCCGAGATACACAGTCGAAAATGTACTCAAAAATTGGACCGACCGTATTGGGTACTGCAAGGCTAACAGTGGCAGCCATATGAATGAAATCATATTCCACTGTTAAGCGGAAGGATTGAGCTTTCAAATAAAAAAAACAGTTTTAGGAATCATTACCTAAAAATTTAAGATAAAATTTTGCCTTAAAAATTAATTTTATGACCTAAATTAAAAATTTTTTTACCTAAAATATTAGGAAACTTTTTCCTTAAAATTCATTTTTAGGCAAAATTTTACCTTAAATTCGTGTTTTAGGTAAACAAATTTTATTAGGTAATCTTTCCTAAATTTTAGGAAAATTTTTTTTTGAGTGTAGCATTTAAAAACAAGTAAGAAAATCACAGTCGGGCGTAACCGACTGTAAGAGGCCCTGTACCAGTGCAGGTCGCCTAACAAACACATTAAATGTTCCCCAAGCTTATGACCAAACACATGACCACTTCTCACTGCACGACTAAGTGCCTTTTAAACCATTTTTTTATGTATGAAACGAAAAGGGGGGTCGCTCAAATTCAAATGCTTATAAAATCGTCATTTATTATCCGATTTTGATGAACTTTTCGGATTTTGGCTAAGAAGGACGATATCTCTATACTGGCATACTTACTTTTTTTTGTGCCGAAGAAATTTTTACCCTTGGGGGTGATTTTATGGGGAAGGGGGGAGGGTCAAGTTTTTAAAATAAACTTGTGAAATTCCGGAGCAGTCCTAGTCGAATACAAAAAACACGAAGTCTCTATCTATTACCGTTTCCGAGATCCTTTCGTTCATACGGACGGACGGACGGACGGACGGACAGACGGACATGTCTATATCGACTCCTCTATCACTCCTGACCATAATGGGGGTAACTTTGGGGGGTCTCCGACCATTATTTCTACCTGTTACATACATTTGCACAAACCCAATAGGCTCTTGTACCTTCGGTACAGGGCCTAAAAAATGATTTGGCGCACCCGATATATATAAGAAAAACAAACTAATTGAAGAGCCGAAGGCCTCCACGCTAGTGCTCTTGACTTTTATTAGTTAGTTCTAATAATATTTTGTAGTGAAGTGTATTAAAGCTTATTTTTAAAATAAATAAATAAACAGAAGTAGGGAAAACATTTCATTTGCACCAAATATAGCCATATAACCCGCACAATTTTGATAGTAGGGCTCTTTAGTTAATTATACTGTTTAGTGCATTAGTTCACCTTTTGAACTTAATGTAACCATCGCACATTACAGAGTATCATCTTGTCGGTACACTTTTTGTTTTGTTTTTGTATTCTAGCAACTCTGCCGAGTTTTCTGCGAAAAACGCACATTTGCATGAATCCACTTAAATGCCCAGCCTTTGCCGTAATACGACTACACGTGGCAATAATGTTTTTGGCATTTCACCATTTCTAGTTCAGCTCAGTTCATTTTAGTTCATTTTTGTTTGTCGAAATTAAGTGTACCTGAAATAATTACGAATAAATTAAGTATGTGTTGAATGCACTCAACGACTTTCTATTCGTTGAACTTCGCATGAAGTTTGCACAAATGATTTGCAAAAATATTTTAGAAACTTAATGGCACGCAGCCCGCAAGGGTGAATCAAAATATTTAGGTGTATTTTTTCACAGTTGACTGAATTGCTGGAGAATGTTATGTTAATTTAATTATATGATTGATGAGAGAGAAATATGATGAGTGTTGCAAAAAACAACAACAGGCAACAAAGTAAAGCATTTTGTCTATTTGATCCCTTACGCTTATAGCTATTGTTGAATCTACGAAGGTAGGCTAAAAAGTATTTAACGAATCTATGCAATAATTATGGATGAAAGTTGTATGCATTCGAAACACCAGGGACTTTGCAACAGACGATATAATGAGTCTATAAATTCGATCTGTCTGTCTCTCTGCCTTTCATGCCTTCTCAATCACAAATTTATTTATTTAATCATAACGTTAAAACTTAATGATAAGTAAGTGCAGGCAATGGCTGCCAGGGCTTTCAGCTAGACAATACTGTGTACTTAAGTATAAGTACAAGGATATTAATACTAATTTATATTTATTTACTTTATGGATATGGATTTAAAAGACTATTGGAGATTTTATCTAGTTTGAGATTCGCAGCTTCTTCTAATAATACACAGTATGAACTTTCAGCAGTTTATCACCAACAC